>AP025068.1:19362474-19710952 GCA_036186865.1 Eustoma russellianum
TGCCTAATTAGGCGTTCAAAGTGTCCTGTTTTTCAAACACACACATGAAGCGCCTAATCTAGGCGTTCGAAGTGTTCGCAGATCCAGACACATCACATAAAGCGCCTAATCTAGGCGTTCGAAGTGTACTGGAGTCCACCAATGTACATTAAGCGCCTAATGTAGGCGTTCGAAGTGTACTGACTTCAAACAACAAACATGAAGCGCCTAATGGGTTGTTCAATGTGCCAAAGTTGTGCAAATCATCAAAACTCAACATGTTCTAACATTCTACCTCTTTTTGATGATTTCACAATATGCATAGCTTATCAAAAGCTCCCCCTTAATATATGCTCTCCCTCACTGAGTGTAATAAAAAAAATAACTTGAACACAATGAGATAATGAGACAATTTTAATGAACATCAACAATAAATTCAAGTTATAAAATTTTCATTCAATAATTGCAGGAAAGACAATTAACACCAATAAACAACAAAAAATATTTACATAGCACCACCACTTGGTGGTGTGAACCCACTAAAGCCAAAACCTCCACTAGCGGCAAAATCCGTGAATCCACCCATGGATCCACCAGCACCACCAGCAGCATCACTAGCACCTCCACCAGCAGCATCACCACCACCACTTTCTCCCCCTAAATCATCAAAATTAGGAGGAAGAGCCCATGGACTGATCTGCATGAATGCATTGCGAAATGCAGTCATGCGCAGTTCATTCCGCGCATGCCGAGCTTCATGCTCAGCATCACGAAGATGCAACTGCTGAATGGTTTGTTCAAGGGCAGCAATGCGTGATAGTAATTCCGAAGAATCACTACCACCGGCGGCATCATGAGGTCCTTCTTCGACCTCATCTTCATCAGGAATAGTGGTGGCCTTCCGTTTTTGGGAGTCAACGGCCTGGGCAATGTTATAGTGATCATAAAGATCAGATTTGGCAACAGAGGACAAATCATCATCACTAATAGCAATGCCTTTTGATTTGAGCAAAATCGTGACGATGTTGGCAAAAGGCAGAGCTTTGGACCCCTTTCGAAGAGCCGCAAACATGACTTCGATGATGATCCAGGCCAGATTCAGCTGAGTAAGGTGCTTGAGGCGGTAAGAGACATAGAAATCCATGTTGCTGGGATTTCTAGTGGCCTTACCATTGATGCAGTAGGTGACAACCGCGAGCAAAATACGATCCACCAACGGCATGTTCTGAGTCTTCTTAGAGGGGTAGTACCCCAAATCAAATTTTACGTCCTGCTCGGGGACGCCGTATTTGGAACTCCAGTCAAATACGGAGAAATCGGTTAAGCCCTCATTTCGGATTCTCAATACTTCACAGATTTCAGGGATAGTGAAGCTGAGAGGGGTACCTTCAATGATGGAGTTGAGGGAAAAAGGGTGAGACTCAGATTGTGGGGTGACCCACAAGTTGGCGTAGAACATCAGGGTGTGCTCGCGAGAGAATTTTTTCATATCAAGTCTGGACCAAAGGGACGTCCAGCCTTGATGTTCTAATAGAGGAACGATTTCAAGTGCACAGCTCTTTTCAGGAACGTTGCTAAGGTTGAGCAGTTTCAAAGGGATGATCAAACGATTGTTTGCGATCCATTCCTGGTATAGCATACACGAATGATAGGACACATGAACCCCTTTATCGATGGAGCGTGGGGGTTTCTTGATTTCAGGTTCGAACTTCTTCAACCAAGGAAAATTTTCCTTGGTGAATCCTTCACGGATGGCTATGAGTTCTTGAGGCTCGACAATTCCTTGTCCAGCCGTTTGTTTTCTCTTTTGTGTTCTTGGGCGTTTGGAAGGACCAGCGGAAGCCATTTGTGAAGGAATTGGAAAAGAAGAGGTCTTGAAGCTTTTAGAGTAAAAGATGAAGATAAGAGTGAAGAAGAAAGAAAGAGGAGAGGTTGGATTTTAAAGGGTGAAGGGAGGAAGAGAAAGAGTTGGAGGAGTAATGGTGGAAGAAGAAAATAAGGAGAAGTGGGAGAGTGGGAGAGAGGATAGAGGAAGAAGATGAAGGGTTGGAGAGTATGGGGGAAGGTGAAGAGGCAGACGTGGGAGAGAGGGAAGAGAAAGAGGCGGCTGGGAATTGATGGTCCTTGAATGGCGCGAAAACTGAAGAGGCGGCGAAAAGACAGTGAAAGAATAGGGTTAAAGCGCCTAATGTGACATCGAACGACTTCACAAAAGTGGATGAAGCGCCTAATGTCCCATTGAACGACTGTGGAAAGGAGGATTGAGCGCTTAATGTTACTTCGAACGAGTGAACACACTCAGATCAAGCGCTTAATCTTACATCGAACGACCCAATAAAGCGCCTGATGTCACTTCGAACGCGTGACATCCTTAGCATCAGGCGCTTGATGTGACATCGAACGCCTGAACAATTTGGGATAAAGCGCTTTATGTGTACTGATCTTGAAAATTTTTAAAATTTTCGTGCTCAGAACTCAAAATGGTTTTATCAACCCATATTGAGTAACCCCAACCTACTTCTTATGGATAAGAAGACATCGCTAGGCAAGGGTTTCGTGAAAATGTCCGCAAGTTGGTCATGTGTAGGAACAAATTCTACACTAACCAAGTTCTTTTGTACACAATCACGGATGAAATGATACCTCACTTCGATGTGCTTGGTCCGACTATGTTGGACGGGATTTTGTGCAATATTAATGGCGGACGTGTTATCACACAAAATTGGCACTTTTGAGAAGTGAATGTTATAATCATTTAAAGTGTTAGTCATCCATAACAATTGTGCACAACACGAGGCGGCCGACACATATTCGGATTCCGCCGTAGAGAGAGACACACTGTTTTGTTTCTTGGAGAACCAAGAAACGAGACAATCTCCAAGAAACTGACAAGTTCCGGAGGTGCTCTTTCTATCAACTAGACTCCCCGCATAATCGGAGTAACAATAACCTCTTAAATCAAAACATGCATTCTTAGGATAAAATAAACCAAATTTCAAAGTACTTCTAAGGTATCTAAGGATGCGTTTTACCGCAATAAAATGCATCTCCCTAGGATCACTTTGAAATCTAGCACATAAGCATACTGCATGTAAAATATCGGGTCTACTAGCCGTTAAATAAAGTAGACTACCTATAATGCCACGATACAAAGTTACCTCGACATGCTTTCCCTTTTCATCTTTGTCAAGCTTTGCACTTGTGCTCATTGGAGTGTTCACCTCTCTTCCTTCACCAAAGTTGTACTTTTTGAGCAAGTCTCTTGTGTATTTGGCTTGGGAAATGTACACGCCATCTTCGGTTTGCTTGATTTGCAATCCAAGGAAATAATTTAGTTCGCCCATCATACTCATCTCGAACTCACCTTGCATAAGACTAGCAAATTGCTCACAAAGACAATTGTTAGTAGCACCAAAAATAATATCATCAACATATACTTGAACAATTAAATGATTCCTACCTTGTTCTTTTATGAACAAAGTAGTGTCAACTTTACCTCTTGAAAAACCATTATTAAGAAGAAAAGTACTTAACCTCTCGTACCAAGCTCTTGGAGCTTGTTTGAGGCCGTAAAGAGCCTTTTTAAGTTTGAAGACATGATGTGGTGAGTCATGACATTCAAACCCGGGAGGTTGTGCAACATACACTTCCTCTTGAATAACACCATTCAAGAACGCGGATTTAACATCCATTTGGTAAAGTGTAAAATCTCTATAACAAGCATATGCTAATAACATTCTAATAGCTTCAAGCCGTGCTACGGGTGCAAATGTCTCATCAAAATCAATACCTTCTTCTTGACGGTATCCTTGAGCAACTAACCTAGCCTTGTTTCTAGTGACATTACCTTGATCATCCATCTTGTTACGAAAAACCCATTTCGTACCAATAATAGGATGATCGTTTGGTTTGGGAACTAACTCCCAAACATCACTCCTTTCAAATTGGTTTAATTCTTCTTGCATAGCCAAGATCCAATTTTCATCAAGAAGTGCGTCTTTAATATTTTTAGGCTCTATAAGAGAGACAAATGCATTCTCTCTATATTGCCTTCGTGTGGTGATACATCTATTTAAATCACCTATGACTAACTCTTGAGGGTGAGAACTTTTGTGCTTAAATGATCTAGGAAGATTGGATACATCACCTCCAACTTCCTCTTGATCATGTTCCGGAAGAGATGAACCTTCATCATTATCATGAACCTCATGTTCCGGAAAGTGTGATGCATTTTCTACATTTTGTGAATCAACATGAGTAGAAGAGACATTTTTACTTGACTCACTAAGTTCATTTACACAAGGTGGAGGAGTGCCTTCAAGAGGTTCAACTCTCAAATCAACAAAGATGTTTCCATTTTGAGGATCATCAACGATCTCTCGTTGAGGAACAACCATAGGAACATCCTCAAGAATTTCTTCTTGAGGAGTCACATCTTCATCCTCTTCACAATCCTCATTAAGTTTAGGTTCATCACTAAGTGACTCATTAAACTTAACATGGATTGATTCTTCCACCTTTTGACTCCTTTTGTTGAAAACACGAAATGCTTTACTATTTGAGGCATAACCTAAAAAGATACCTTCATCCGCTTTGAGATCAAGTTTGTCCAAAGTATCTTTGGTATTAAGTATAAAACACTTGCAACCAAAGACTTTGAAATACCCAATGTTGGGAACTTTTCCATTCCAAAGCTCATAAGGTGTCACATTTAGATATGGTCTCAAATAGACACGATTGATCACATGGCAAGCGGCATTAACCGCTTCGGCCCAAAAATACTTGGGCAAACCGAACTCATTCAACATTGCTCTACACATTTCTTGTAGAGTTCTATTCTTTCGTTCGGCCACACCATTTTGTTGAGGAGTTCTAGGTGCCGAAAGGTCATGAGAGTATCCTTTGGATATGCAAAACCTTTCGAAATCACCATCGAACTCACCACCACGATCACTACGGATGGTTTTGATGGTGTCACCCACATGATTTTCCAATCGTTTACTTAGACTTATAAACTCACTATATGCATCACTTTTCTTAGCAAGAAACATCACCCATGTATAACGAGTATAGTCATCTACTACCACGAAGGTATAATGTTTACCACCCAAGCTTCTTGTTCCAACATCCCCATACAAATCCATGTGAAGCAATTGTAGGGGCTTGGAGGTGGAAATATTTGTCTTGGGTTTGAAACTTGTTTTCACAAGTTTCGCCTTTTGACAAGTGTCACACAAGTCATTGTTTTCGAAACTCATTTTTGGAAGGCCTCGGACCTTATCATTTTCACAAATAAATTTAAATGTTTTGAAACATACATGTCCGAGACGTCTATGCCATAGTTGCGTCAAATCATTCTTAGCAACTAGACACGATACATTTTGAGAGACCAAATCATTGATGCTAACTTTGTAAATATTTTTGAAACGCAAAGCCTCAAATAAAATTTTTTCTTCCTTTTTCACAACACACTTTGTTTTCAAAAACGTTACCTCATAGTTAGCATCACAAAGTTGACTGACACTTATCAAGTTAAACTTAAGACCTACAACATATAAGACATCACTAAGAGAGAAGGAATCGTTACCCACAATACCATGTCCTTTGATTTGGCCTTTGCTACCGCCAAAGTGGACAACTCCTCCGTCTTGCATAGTGAGTCTATGGAAGAGACGTTTGTCTCCCGTCATATGGTTGGAACACCCACTGTCCACGACCCATTTGACCTTCTTGTCTTCGCTTTCTCCATTGAGTGCTAGGGCCTACAAAAGAACCATATGAAGTTGGTACCCTTTTTGTTTTGGGTCCTTGAAGGTTAGTTACCTTCATCTCGCCTTTCAGCACCCACACAAGATTCTTATTATTTTTAGCTCTACATACTCTTTCTACATGACCTTTTCTATTGCAATAAAAACATGTAGGAGTATGCTTGTGTGTTGGTGCATGCTTGTGCGAATGTTTATACATTGGCACATGTCGTGTTTCCTTCTTAGGAACCACCTTCTTCGGAATTGAAGAAGGTTTTTGTTTCACAACATGAACCAAGGGTTGTGATGCCTTTGGTGCATTAGCCTTTTGTTTAGGCATGTGCCTTTGCTTCTTCAAGGAGGTTTTAGACTCCTTGACCACTTGTGCTTGCTCATTTTTATTTCCCTTCTTAGATGCATACATGGCACTAGGTTTGACTTTCATGCTTGGCCTAGATGCATCTTTGATCTCTACCTTTTTAGCACTTACCCTTGATTCATTTTTCTTATCCTCAAGGGCTTGAGCACATGATTTCATCAAATCATGTTTCTCTTCAAGTGCAATCACATGCATAGTTAAAAATATATCATGCTCAAGTTGCAATGCAATGTGATTTTCTAACGTGTCATTATACTCATTTATGCATGCTCTAAACTCTTTCTTGACACGTTGATATTTTAAATCAAGGAGATCATTTTCTTGTATTAAATCATCTCGTTCATCAATAACTTTATAGTGAGATGAAATAGTGCATACCTCCTTGTCATCGTCGATGGCCATTAGTGCAAAGAATTCCTTGTCAAGATCATCTTCCACCACCCCCGTGAGTGCAAGATCATCTCTATCGCCATTGTCGCTTTCGGACCCGGAAAGAAAGCTCTCCCAATGGGCTACCTCCGCTTGCAAAGCCTTCTTCTTTTGGTAGATGGCCTTCTTGTCTTTGAGTTGCGGCTCCTTCACCCGACAATCCTTCATGAAGTGACCAAGCTTCCCACATTTATAACATTTATTCTCTTGGTCCTTCACCTTGTCCTTGGGATATCTTTCCTTGACGAATCTCCTTGCTTCGTCACCATTCTTTCTCGCAATACGTCGGAATCTTTTGACAAGAAGTCCGACTTCATCATCCGAGTCCTCCGACTCTACTACCAACGCCTTTGAAGATTGGCGAATAGGATCATTCTTCTCTTGTGCATCCAAATGAATCTCATAAGTGATGAGATTCCCGTATAACTCGTCCAAGGTGATTGTTTCAAGATCCTTGGACTCCTCAATGGCCGTCACTTTCGCGTTCCATTCTCTTCCTAAACTGTTTAGGAAGCAATGGTTTAGATCCTCTTGTTCTATCTTCTTGCCAACCGCTTTGAGAAGGTTGACAAGCTTGGTGAATCTTTGGATGGACTCTTCAATCTTTTCACCTTTGGGGACAGTGAAGTTGTAAAATTGTTTTATCAACTGTCTCCTTTTGGCCTTTCTTACTTGAGATGTTCCTTCGTGGATCATCTCAAGCTTTGTCCAAGCCTCATGTGCGGATTGGACACCTTGAATCTGAGCTCTCTCATTTGTGGAAAGAGAGCTATTTAAAATAGCAAGAGCTTTGCTATTTATGGCCAACTGAAACTCCTCCTCAGGAGTAGGATCATCAATATCGATGGGAATCATAGATCCTCTTGAGACCTCAACCCATATTCTGTGAGAACAAGAACGCAAGTAGGTTTCCATGTTTGACTTCCACAGTGGGTAGTTTAAAGGGTCAAACATGGGAACTTTAACATGAACATTTGAGATAGAAGGGAATAGGGTTTCCTGCCTCCTTCTTCTGGAGGTCTCAGCACTAGGAGAATCCAAATCATCAAAAACAAAGGGATCCATACTAGAAATGATCAAATCTTGTATTTGAACTCAAATAAGCAAGATGAGGCTCTGATACCAATTGTTAGGTCCCTTAGAACACACTAGAAGGGGGGGTTGAATAGTGTGTTCACCAAGTATGGATATTTTGTGGCTATTTTTCGTTTTTGAGTGCAACCAATACTTGGATGTGTTCTTTAGAAAGAATGAAGACTTGAATGAAAGTAAAGAACACAAGTATGTATAGAGGTTCAAGTCAAGAGACTCTACTCCTCTACCTTCTTGATGTTTCACAAGAAGGATTTTGAAATGGAGATTGTTATTTCGTTTGGGGGAAACAACAATCAAAAACAAAATCCAGAAAATACAAAAAACTAGGCACCTTGCCTAGACCACAACCAAGAATTCTAACCCTTTGAAGTTTAGCCTCCAAAGATCTTCTTTGCCCTCAAAGAAATCTTGTAGGGAGAATAGTGCACCACACACTATCAACTAACCCTTCAAAGTCTAGAAAACTTAAACAAAGAGCACCCTTGCTCCTTGACCAACAATCTACCCAATCTCTCACAGAATAATCTCACCAAGAAGAAGACTCTTCTTCTTACAATAATCACTCTCAACAATAAAGTAAAGATGTACAAAGATTACAAATATTTTGAGAGCTTGAGCTTGAGAGAACTTGAGAGCTTGCAATGTAGAAAGTTGTTTAAGGAAGTGGAAGAAACCCTACTTTTATCAACTTCAAAGTTTCTTCCCGTTTGAAACCCTCTGCACTGACATTAATGGGTTTTGGCATCATGTGTTGGTGAGTCCTCATCATTGGAGATCTCCCTTTGGCATGTAGCAACATTCTTGGAGAGATTTCAAAGTGAATGCCAAGAAAGGAAACCTGGAAAGCTTCAACAGAAAGGAGCCTGCAAGAAAGACACTAAAAAGAGAGGGTACAAAGTGTCAACTGATGTTAAAAAGTGAAGTTCAAGACCTTTGTAACGTTGGTCACATGAAGCGCCTAATGTGCAAAAGCACAGGCGTTCGAAGTGACATTGAGCGCTTGATGTGAAAATGAACAGTCGTTCGAAGTCACATCAAGCGCCTAATGTGGGCTTCTTAAGTCGTTCGAAGTCACATGAAGCGCTTAATGTGGCACTTCATGCTTGTTCGAACTAACTCTGACTTTTACTCAGAGAAAGTACTTAGGAGTACGTGCCCAGCCAGGGGAAAAGTACTATTGGCATAGTGGACTGCATAAAGCGCCTAAAGAGGCGTTCAAAGTGTTCGCACTTTTCAACAGGTCACATAAAGCGCCTAATTAGGCGTTCAAAGTGTCCTGTTTTTCAAACACACACATGAAGCGCCTAATCTAGGCGTTCGAAGTGTTCGCAGATCCAGACACATCACATAAAGCGCCTAATCTAGGCGTTCGAAGTGTACTGGAGTCCACCAATGTACATTAAGCGCCTAATGTAGGCGTTCGAAGTGTACTGACTTCAAACAACAAACATGAAGCGCCTAATGGGTTGTTCAATGTGCCAAAGTTGTGCAAATCATCAAAACTCAACATTGTTCTAACAAATCATTGTACGTATCATCTGAATCTATAACTCCATCTCCTTTGTACTCTGAATCAGAAGAGCAAACAGCTTCATTCGCACTCATTTCTTCTACATCATGAACCATTAGTTCAACCTGATCACCTGGTTGATTAGCGTCCAGTACAACTATTTGTTCCACATACACATCCAATACCTTTATTCCATGACCCTAACTCAATGCCGTAGCATACAGTTCTCCATCATGTTAAATGCAAACAAACTTTTTTCCCTCATGAAGTAGTATCTTTTGTAGCATATTATTCCATTTTCACTACACATTGCCTCCAAGTATGCCAGTGAAATCTCGTCAACTTCCACATTATCATAAATGCATGTTCCACCACCTTCATACACTGCCTTAGGCAAATTAATTATCAAACCCCCATAATGGATAATTAAAGTGAACTTCTAACTACCAGTAGCTGCATCTGTTAAACCAAAAATATTGCATAATGATAAAAACAACACAATGCTGCAGAGTTCTTATAAACAAGCAATGCAAGTTAAAGAAGTAATGCAAGTGAAGTATCCGTTATTACAAACACGAAATGCAAGTGAAGCAACTGCAGCAGCTAATATGCAACAAAATACAGGGTGATCAGGCCTTGGATAATTTCAATCAATATAGTTGGGTGTGCAAATAAACCAATCATCACATGCAGCTATTTGGCCTACCTACAAACATCCTGTATCTACTCACACTCATAATGAACAATAGATTTGGAGTTCCAAACTAGACATGGAAATGTGCTTTGTCACCTCCAAACAACAGCAAAAAGAGGTTATTCACCATCAAAGGTAATATCATCATCAATACTCTGCCTATATCGAAACAACAATAACATGCAACCTATTTATACAACTTTATTGGCTAAATGGATAACATAATACAAGAGTATCGCACATTCTTAACCCTTACAAGTAAAAAACACAAGAACCCACAAAATGACCATTCGATCATAAAAAACACATATTACGCAAAATAATCACAATACTATTACGCAAAATAATCACAATACCTTCGGACGTAAGTCCAAAAAGAGAGAACTTTAACACTAAAATGAAGCATTCACTTACCATATACAGGATGATTATCCCTAGGTTGATTTGGAAGCCTCAGACTCGTTCTTCCTGCGGTACTTGCACAGATAGACGTGAACTACTGAAATTTCTTCATACAAATGCAATCAACACCCTCTTGATGATCGAAATAATCAACAGCTCTAAGCAATTTTCATCAAAAAATGTCTTATTTTGCGAGCCGAAGTTTTCTTCTCAAAGAATGAAACAGAATGGACGTTGATTGAACAGGGGTGGCTTTTGGATTCTCAAGGGAGGTAGGTGAAAGGTTGCCACCTTTTTGCCTTTTTTCCCACGAGAATAAAGAAAAAGTTAATTTGGACGGGTAAATATGAGTCAACAGTTTTTTTCATTGGTCAACATTTTTCAGCCGGTTGCACGGCTGTAAATGAGACATTATCCAAAAAGAATGGCTGTTAGGTGAGTTTCAACAACGTTTGTCTATTAATTGAGTAATGTGCCAAACGTTTGGTTATCAAGTGAGATTCCCTCCTTTTCTTCAACCAAGGTTTTATCTACAAGGGTGTTTTTTTGGCAAGGTTTTAATGCGGTATATTATATATTGTTGAATGTTCCCCTCCCTATTAGGCTTATTTGGATAGGCATTGTAGACTGGGATAGCATTGTTTATAGGCCACACAGTAGCAATTCGGTATTGGTGTATGCACTTATATGTACTATTGTATCTCTCTGCCACAATTGAGGCTTCATTTATATAAAAATATGTTTTCGGCAAAAAAAAAAATACCATCAACAGAAAGAGGGCGGGTTTTGGGGCAACTGGTAAGGTTGCTGCTTTGTGACCTTGAGGTCACGGGTTCGAGCCGCGGAAACTGCCGCTTGCACTAAGTGTAAGATAAGGCTGCATACATCAAATCGCGAAGCGATCCAGTCCTTCTTCGGACCTTGCGCAAACGCAAGAGTCTAGTGCACCGAGAACGCCCGTTATCATCAACAGAAGATCATCCTGTTTCCTTTTGAATATCTTTTCTGGACAGCTTATAAGTTTTTAAAATTTCTTTTTATCATCTTTCTGGGCATGATATTTTTGGAAGAGGAACGTCGCAGCCGGAAAAGGAATAGAAAAAGTGATTTATTATTATCGTTGGCCAGGGACCTAAATGTGAAAAAAGTTTTCTTGAACATTATTCATACAATCATTTGTGTTACCTTTTATATCATTCACAGTAACCTTATGTTGTGTAAATTATCCCTTCTTCGGTTCTTGGTGCAGTGGATCTGTGGATGCTACCAATGTGGATACTTCTTCGTTCTCTCTGGAATGATAAAGCTACTGTTTCATTAGCGATCCGTCCGAGTTCTAGTACTCGAAACGATTCATCCGTCGTATTTCGTTAGAAAAAATACAATCCGTCAAAGACGAAACAAATACATGTCAGCGGAAGTCAAAATTTAAAACCTCGAAATAATTAATAAAAAATATCAATGTCTAGAGAAATCTAATACAATATAATTGCCAAACATAGATAAATACTAAATCTCCAAAATACATAAACCTCGAATAACAAAATATCTGTCTCTACTAAATCCTCAACTAGTCTCGTCGGAATATCATCGACCTCAATATCTCCACTCTTGATCATCCTCGGGCACACTAACTCATTTACATGTTTGTGTGCAAAATAATAACGGAGTATAGTATGAGCGACATACATCACCTAGTAAGTAGACTCACTGTACCTACCTTGGGATCACACACTGAAAATTAAGTGTAACAAAAATAAATAACAATATAGAAAATAACATACTTCTCATTCGCAAATAAAATTACTATTATGCCCAAATTGATAGTCAATCAAATGTTAGTCCAATCCAAAATCGATGATGCAATTTCTAAATCGATGCGATGCAGAGCTAGATACCAAAATTCCAAAGTTTTCCAAGTTCTAAAACGAAATCCGATGTTTGATATAAAACGATTCGATCAAGTGTTCAAATCCAAATATGATATCCGGTTCCAAATCGGTCCAAATATCCAAATATCCAAATCTGGCTTAACCGGTCCAAAATCCAAATATCGAATCGATTTTCAATGCAAAGGCCATGACACTTTCCTTACAAGTGACTTATATCGCAAGACATACGAATTGATCTCCCAATGATTAAAGGTGTCACAGACGGTCTATCAAAATAGTCCAATGTGTCTGGACGGCACAACCGACGGTCAAATGTGCCCGAGCGCTCTATATACTAAAATAGCCAATATGCTCACACGACCCACTTGTTCGGAACCAATCCATCTTAATGATATATTTCCTATGTAATGGTGAATTTTTCAAAATATGCAATGTACGATTTCCAAAACAATTTTCAAACGTTCGATGTCCAAAACAATTTTCAAAACCAAATAATTTCCAAACGATACGAAATATCAAAGATTCCTAACCAAATAATCAAATATCCAATATCAAATAACAAATCCAATATCGATTTACCAAATAACTACCACTCATGCATATCTATATACATATATACATACACATACATATATATATGTATACACACACACCGCAACATAGATATATTCGTATACTTTGTATCATATACATATAAAAATTTATATACTTTCTATCAAACACATAAAACTTTACATTGATAATGTGTCAAAAGGCCCAGAATAAAGTATTTATATGATAATTGTGTTTGATACATGATGAGAGGAATTAATTTGTATAAAGCAGTGACCATTCAACCCCACAGGAAGGCTGTGAAGTTAATAATACCCGTTAAATATTATGTGGGGGAGAGCACGTCTACTACACAGAATGTGATACTTTGTTGTAAAGTTTGGCCGAATTCAGATATTGTTGCAGAATATAAAATTTTCGGCCTCTTTTTTTTTTGTCTTTTTCCCCTAAAGATAAATAAAAAATCTTGTAATCAAAGTTTTAGAACATTGGCCGAGCTGTTCAAGTAGCATATATACATATACCTTCGGCTTTAATAAAATAAAATACCAAACTTTTATATCCATAAACACATATATTCACACGGCCACTATAACATACATATATATAAATAAACTAATACCTTAATTATACCCTCAATTTATAAATCCTGGCCATTTACCATTACGGGTGAACATGACACAATTCGCCCCCCCCCCCCCCCCCCCCCCCCTTTTTTTTTTCTCTCCACAGCATACTAATTTCATCATTCTTAATTACACTATATGCACACATATATACAATCAGCCATATACACATACATATTACCTAATTTATGCAATCACATATACTTATATATGATCCATATTTGATACGAAAGTAAATGAAGCGCCCGCTCCCGAGCCCTAGCCTCGGGAACAGTGCACCCGCCGTATCTCACTAAGGAGAATACAAAGCGTCGAATCAATCTCTTACTTGTCAGAAATGACGTAGAAATTTTTTTGCGGAAACGTAAATCATAACTTAAATTAAACTCGAATAATTGTTATTACATCACTAAATAAAAAGAAGTCTGACAATGAAACAATAAAGAATCCTGTGAAAATCCCCAAAGATAACTAAGAACAGTCAGCTGCAGAGTCCCATCGTATCCTAGATGTAGCTATCAACCAGCCCACTCTACTATGTCATTCCCGTCCTCAACGCAGATGCGCTCGTAGTCCTCATCCGGCTCACCTGGGAAGTAGGGGTGAGTGACAGAAATCACCCAGTAGATGCCCGCCTCAAACAAATACAAAACGTACATACCGAAATGATATAGCCACATAGCACATAGACATGATATAATCACATAGCACATAAATATAAGATAACATGCATAAGCTAAAGTAAATGCGGTAAGTAAAACATTCCACATAAAAATGCGCAAGTACGTGATGCATGCTCAAATAACGTGTCACACGCAACAAGAATCATGTCATGCAATATGCCCTAAACCTATATGCAATGCATGATCCAGGGATTGACTGGATGCCTGTAACCCGTATACTACAATCCACCCTGACCGATGCCCGTGGCCCGTATACCACGATCCACCTTAACTGATGCCCATGGCCCGTACACCATGATCCACCATGACCGAGTACCCATGGCTCGTACGCCCATCCCCACCAACTCCGGCACTCAATATTTGGTTTAGTAAATTTTACGAATATTAAAAATTTGTTATTTAGCATCCCCTTATTTTTTCTTAACTTGTATTAATTTCCTAGAATTTTCTACTAATTTTCCTTATTTTCCCCTTATTTAATTCTATTTATTAATAATTATTTTTAATTACTTACATTTACCAAAATTCAGAAATTAAATAAAAATAATTTAATTTTAACCTTTTATCTTTTCTGGAATTTATTTAGAATTTTCTAATAATTAAATATATTTTTCTGGAATTTTAAACTAATTTTAATTAATTATTTATTGTTTAATTATTTCAGAAATTAATTTCAGATTTATTTTTTTTATTTCGGTTTGGGCCGGCCTGCTTTCCTTGTCTGGTCTGCTGGCCATCCGGTCCGGTCCGGCAGCCTGGCCGGTCCAATAGCATTTTCCTTTTTTTTATTAAATTCTATTTTCTTCTAACCTCCATAAAATCTTCGTTTTAACTCAGATTGACCTCAAACCAGTTGCATTGGACTCGTTATAACGAGACGCATCGTTTCGAGGTGGACATGTCATCACGTGTCCGGATGCGCCGTCAGGGGCCACGCGTGGGCCCCACGCGCCACCCCTCTGAAACGCATCCGTCAGACCCGGTTTTCGACTTCCAACCAAATCCCAACCTATTCCGGGCTAGATGAACCTATTCTAAGGCCAAACGCAATTTTAAGAGGCTCCTACTATGAAAGTTTTCACTTTTCAATTTTCTTCAAGGTTATTTGTTTTTGATTCAATTACGTCATGCTTTTCTGAATATAAACAAATACAGATATATACCTATACAAATAAAAACAATGAATCACATAAAATATACCATCAAAGCATGCATGGATCGTACTCATTTGAGGGGGGAAGAGACACCTACTTTTTTTTTCCTGCAAATGCTCTTTCTTCCTACACCGCGGTTGCCCACCATGCTTGTAGTTAGAACAAACTGTATATTATTATTTTTTATTTCTTTTTTTTTGAGAATGGGCAGCCAACGGCTTGCTTTGTATTTTTTTTGATTGTCTTTGTTGGGGTGGGCGGCAGGGATTTGGGAATGGGAGGGGGGTTGTGGTATATTTATAAGGAAAGTTAGGGTTTCCCATAGTGATTAGGTCTAGTTTATCAAGTAGTATCCTATTCCACTTAGGGTTTGTTTGTGTTTATCATTATCTTACTTTTAATTAGGAAGAATAAATAATTATCCATTCTCTTTAATTCATTTTTTTTCCAGGCCGTAACATCCTATCCACCTTACAATAAGTTTCGTCCTCGAAACTTGACGTACCTTATTCGAAGAGATGTGGATACCTCTCTCGCATCTGCTCATCGAACTCCCAAGTCGCCTCGCGCTCCGTATGATTGATCCACTGGACTTAAACATAAGGAGTGATCCGGTGCCTCCATACTTGGTCCTTGCGATCCACGATCCTGATAGGGGTCTCTTCATATGTTGTATCTAGTCGAATCCTCAATGGTGGCGCGTCTAGAACATGTCTCGGGTCCGGCTCATATCTCCTGAACTGAGAAACATGGAATACACCGTGCACCTGGGCCAAGGCAGGGGATAAGGCCAGTCGGTAGGCCAAGGTACCGACCCTCTCGAGCACCTCGTATGAACCAATGTAGCGAGGCCTCAGTTTACCCTTCAAACCAAATCGTAAAAAGCCCTTCGTAGGTGACACCCTCAAGTAAACCTTCTCGCCCACATCGAACTCTAGGAGACGTTGCTTCGAATCAGCCCAGCTCTTGTTTCTGTATTGAGCAATCATGAGTCTATCACGTATCAACTTCACTTTCTCTCTAGTCTGCTCAACCAACTCAGGACCGGTAATAACACGCTCACCAACCTCGTCCCAATGAACAGGGGACCTGCTCTTATGTCCATAGAGCGCCTCAAAGGGTGCCATGCCGATGGCACTATGGTGACTATTGTTGTAAGAGAACTCAATTAACTTGATTATACTGTCCCAGTCCCCCTTGAAGTCCAATGCGCACGCTCTCAACATGTCTTCTAAAGTCTGAATGGTCCTCTCAAACTGCCCGTCTGTCTGCGGATGAACGCATTGCTCAAACGTAGCTCTGTTCCCAACCTTCTCTGACAAATTGACCAGAATCGGGAGGTGAACCTCGGGTCACGGTCTGAAACAATACTAACTGGAACCCCATGAAGGCTGACAATATCATCAATGTACAGCGTCACCAGTCTCTCCAGGGTCACGTCACTCGGCACAGGTAAAAAGTGAGCAGACTTCGTTAATTAGTCAACAATTACCCAGATCATGTCATTGTTGCTTCTTGTTTTAGGAAGCCTACAACAAAATCCATCGTCATATGCTCTCACTTCCGATCCGGTATCTCCAAAGGCAACATCAAACCTCGCGGCCTCTGATGCTCTGCCTTAACCTGCTGACAAAAGAGGCATCTCTCAATGAACTCAGCGATGTGTCTCTTCATCCCACTCAATCCATAGTGTTTCTTTAGATCATTATACATCTTCGTAGCACTTGGATGAATCGACAATTTCGAATTGTGCGCTTCTTTAAATAGCTCCTTCCTCAGATCCTCAATATCACGCACACACAACCTTCCTTGGTACCATATACTGCCATCGTCATGAATCTGGAAACCCTCAATCAGACTGGTCAACATCCTCTCTTGGATATCTCTGAGCGTCACATCCTCCTTTTGCGCCTCCTTAATCCGCTCAATCAGAGATGGTGTAATAACCAAGGCCGCCAAAACGTTAGCAGTGGAATCAACAATGTCAATATCAAATTTGGCCATCTCTTTCTCCAGTGGCGTCCGTCTGGTGTGATTAGACTTTCTACTTAAGGCATCTGCAACTCGGTTTGCCTTCCCCCGGACGATAACTGATGGTCAGGTCATAGTCTTTCAGTAGCTCAAGCTATCTCATCTGACGCATATTCGACTCTTTCTGTGTGAATAAATACTTCAAGATCTTATGATCTGTGAAGAATTCGTACTTTACACTGTATAGATAATGGCGCCAAATCTTTAATGCAAACATCACTGCTGCCAACTCCAGATCATGAGTCGGGGAATTGTGTTCATTTTGCTTCAACTGCCTTGAAGCGTATGCACTACCCTATCTCTCTGCATTAACACCACCCTAGCCCATTCTTCGAGGCGTCGCTGTAGGTGACAAACCCTTTAGTGCCTGAGGGCTGTGCCAATACTAGTGCGGTCGTCAACCTCCGCTTCAACTCTGCAAAGCTTACCTCACACTCGGAGGTCCATACAAACTTAGTCTTTTTTTTTGAGTCAATCGACTCAGTGGTGCTGCAATCCTCGAAAATCCCTCCACGAATTTGCAATGATAACCGACAAGGCCAGGAAAACTGCATATCTCAGTGACATTAGTAGGTCGAAGCAATTCTGTAATCGCCTCTATCTTCTTTGGGTCAATAGAAATGCCCTCCTCAGAAATCACGTGGCCCGTGGAAGTCACACTCTTCAACCAGAATTTGCACTTGACGAATCTTGCATATAATTTCTTCTTCCTGAGGGTCTCCAATACCTCTTGTCAGTGTTCAATATGCGTCTCCTCATCAGGTGAATACACCAAGATGCCGTCGATGAACACTACCACACAATGGTCATAGTGCTTCCTGAATATTGTGTTCATCAAGTCCATGAGGGCCGCAGGTGCACTCGTCAGTCCAAAAGGCATCACAAGAAACTCGTAGTGCCCATATCGAGTGCGGAACGCAGTCTTTGCTATGTTTTCTGCCTTAATCCTCAACTTATGGTAGCCTGATCGGAGGTCAATCTTCGAGAACACTCTGGCATCCTTCAACTGATCAAATTGATCGTTGATCATCGGTAGTGGGTATTTATTCTTTATCGTGATCTTATTTAGCTCACGATAGTCAATACATAACCTTGTATTGTCATCCTTTTTCACGAACAACACTGGTGCTCTTCAGGGAGAAACACTAGTCCTGATAAACTT
This sequence comes from Eustoma russellianum, assembly GCA_036186865.1. NCBI lineage: Eukaryota > Viridiplantae > Streptophyta > Magnoliopsida > Gentianales > Gentianaceae > Eustoma > Eustoma russellianum. The sequence continues at coordinate 19,380,810 of AP025068.1, forward strand.
CATGTCCAGCAACTCCTGCAACTGCTCCTTAAGCTCTTTTAACTCTGCTGGTGCCATCCTGTATGGTGCCTTCGAGATCGTCTCAGCTCCGGATATGAGGTCGATCTCGAACTCTACTTCCCTACTCGGTGATAAACCTGACAGCTCGTCAAGGAAGACATCCTTAAAATTTCGTACCGCTAGAATATCCTCAATCAATGGAGTCTCAGCACTGGCATTTAGAACATACACAAGAAAACTCCAGGCTCCTTTCTTCAATGCCCGAGAGGCCTGTGCTACAGTCATGTAGATTTTTTTTCTGGATGACTTTTTCAATTTGACATCCCCCTGGAGATAGTCTCTTGTTTATCCGGTGTCTGCATACTGACCTGTCTCTGACGGAAGTTGATGGTAACACTATATCTTGCCATGAAATCCATGTCCAGAATGATGTCGAAGTCCTGCATCTGGATCGGGATCAGGGTTGCGGAGAACTCAAGCTCATTAATCTCCAAGTGACATTTCTTTTACTGATAGTGGGATACAAGCACCTGGTTGCTGGCAGCTTGAACACGATAAAGGATCTCAAGATGTTCTAATAGAATACTCGTGTTCTTGGCGAATCTCCTGGCAACAAACAAATGGCTGGCACCACTATCAAATAGGACGTAGGCTGGGACTTTGCTAATTAACATCTCACCTATAACTACGTCCCCGACCTCCTCTACCTCAGTGTTCGTCATAACATGCACACGAGCGTTGGTCCGCCCCTTTAATTTTTATTGCATCTGACTTGATGATAGAGGGGGTGCTTGTGCTGGTGTAGGGCACTTTCTGGAATAGAGTGCTCCTGGTACTCCTACTTAAACTGGGTCTATGTCGGCGGTGGAGTCAGCCTGCATGTCACACACTGCTACCATTGCTCGGTATCACACTCTAAGAATGGCACAACCACATCAACCTTTAGGCCATCCGGAACCTGCATTTTCTTAACTTGTATTAATTTCCTAGAATTTTCTACTAATTTTCCCTATTTTTCCCTTATTTAATTCTATTTATTACTAATTATTTTTTATTACTTAAATTTACCAAAATTAAGAAATTAAGTGAAAATAATTTAATTTTAACCTTTTTGTTTTCTGGAATTTATTTAGAATTTTCTAATAATTAAGTATATTTTTCTGGAATTTTAAACTAATTTTAATTAATTATTTATTGTTTAATCATTTCAGAAATTAATTTCAGATTTTTTTTATTTCGGTTTGGGCCGGCCTGCTGTCCTGGTCCGGCCCGCTGGCCATCTAGTCCGGTCCGGCAGCCTGGCCGGTCCAATAGCATTTTCCTTTTTCTTATTAAATTCTATTTTCTTCTAACCTCCATAAAATCTTTGTTTTAACTCAGATTGACCTCAAACCAGTTGCATTGGACTCGTTATAACGAGACACATCATTTGGAGGTGGACACATCATCACGTGTCCGGATGCGCCGTCAGGGGCCGCGCGTGGGTCCCACGCGCCACCCCCCTGAAACGCATCCGTCAGACCCGTTTTTCGACTTCCAACCAAATCCCAACCTATTCCGGGCTAGATGAACCTATTCTAAGGCCAAACGCAATTTTAAGAGGCTCCTACTATGAAAGTTTCCACTTTTTAATTTCCTTCAAGGTTATTTGTTTTTGATTCAATACAATCCTACCACCAAAGTTCAAACACATACAAGCACATAGCAGCAATAAAACAATTACGTCATGCTTTTCTGAATATAAACAAATACAGATATATACCTAATACAAATAAAAACAATGAATCACATAAAATATACCATCAAAGCATGCATGGATCGTACTCATTTGAGGGGGGAAGAGACACCTACCTTTTTTTTCCTGCAAATACTCTTTCTTCCTACACCGCGGTTGCCCACCATGCTTGTAGTTAGAACAAACTGTATATTATTATTTTTTATTTCTTTTTTTTTAGAATGGGCAGCCAACGGCTGCTTTGTATTTTTTTTTGATTGTCTTTGTTGGGGTGGGCGGCAGGGATTTGGGAATGGGAGGGGGGTTGTGTTATATTTATAAGGAAATTTAGGGTTTCCCATAGTGATTAGGTCTAGTTTATCAAGTAGTATCCTATTCCACTTAGGGTTTGTTTGTGTTTATCATTATCTTACTTTTAATTGGGAAGAATAAATAATTATCCATTCTCTTTAATTCATTTTTTTTTTCAGGCCGTAACAGTAAAAGTATAGATTTCACAAATTCATGATAAATACAGTTCGAATGCTTATATTTGTCCGTTTATACTATACCGTATATGGATTAGGGTTGGGTTTGAATTCGCAATTTACTTCTTTCCAAATTAACGGCGGCCAGTTGCATGAAGGGGACAAAATATGGCTACTGTAGGTGTTTTTTTCTTCTTTTGTTTGGGTTTTGGATGGAGACGGGACTGCCGAGTAGATTTAGGGTTCCTTTATTTATTTTTTTTTCTTTGTTTATGTAGGCATATAAGTGTATAAATAGATAAATAAAAAAGTAGTTTTTTATGACTTAAGGTAATCTAATTTAAGCTAATCTCAAATTGATATTCTTATTAATTTTTTAAAAAACGGGGTCATAACACCTTTGCTAGATGATCTGCTAATGTGATGTAAAAATTTTGCTCATTACACGTTCAATGGTTTCTGTTTGTCAAGAAACTACGAAACAAATGCAGTATTCAAAGAAACAATGACAATAAACGATCAAAATGCACAATTACTGAACAAACGAGGGAGCACCGAAGGGAATGGAGGAGAGAAAAATATCTTCTCTTCTTATAGATTGATAACCGCTCTCTGCAATCGGGTGTTGCCTTTTGTACAGTACAATTGGAGGGAGAAAGAATAAAGACATAAAATGACAAGAAAGCCCTTAAATTCTAATACAGCTGTTTTAACTGCCGAGGACAAAATATTAAATTCACAGTTTTAAAACTTCCCGCCAGCGTATTGCTACTCCTTCCTCCTCAGTTCATCTCTGCACATTCACCCATTCGAAGTGTTGCTGCACTCCCCTTCTTCATTCCTCCTCTCCAGGCTGTTTTCATCCCAATTCTCAACACCCCCCCTCAATCCTGAATGACCATATATGTTCCACATTCCTAGCGCATCAGACAGGATTGCAATTCTTCTTGAATCCAAAGCCTTAGTAAAAATGTCCGCCAGTTGCAACTCAATCCTAATAGGCATTGCATTTATTATTCCTTGCTGAAACTTGTCTCTCACTATATGACAGTCAATTTCAATATGCTTGGTCCTCTCATGGAACAATAGATTTTCCACAATATAGACAACACTCTTATTATCACAAAATAGCTCAACTGGTTCACTAAAATCCACCTGAAGATCCTTAAGCAGATAGAGAATCCATTGCACCTCACAGGTGGCTGAGGCAAGAGCTCTATACTCTGCTTCTGAGGATGATATGGACACTGTGGTCTGTTTCTTTGCCGTCCAAGAGACAAGCGCATCACCCAACATCATACAATATCCAGTGACAAATCTTCTACTTTCCACACAGCCTCCCCAGTCTGAATCAGAGAAGGCCTTCAGCTTAACTGCTTTCTTGCTAGGAAACATTAGTCCTTTCCCTGGGCAACCTTTCAAATACCTTAGAATCTATGTGCAGCATTCAAGTGAGACTCTGTAGGAGTGTCTAAGAACTGGCTTAACTGCTGTACTGTGTAGGTAATGTCTGGCCTAGTTATGGTAAGATACAGCAACTTACCTATCAACCGTCTGTATATAGATACATCCTCAATCAACTTAGAATCACCAAGAGCCAGTTTGATTTTTTGTTCCATTGGACTCTTGGCTGGCTTAGAGGCCAGGTATTCAGTTTCTTCCAGAAGCTCAAGTGTGTATTTCCTTTGACATATGAACACCCCCTTCTGAGACCTGACCACCTCTAAGCCAAGGAAATATCTAAGGGTGCCCAAATTCTTAATCTTAAATGTCTGATGTAGGTTGTTCTTGAGTTCAGTAATGAGCATTAAAGAATTGCTGACTAGCACTATGTCATCAGCATAAACAAGTAATGCTAGGAAGGACCCCTGATGGGATTTGGTGAATAGAGTATAGTCATGCCTAGACTGCTGGTAGCCATTTGAGATCAGAAAATCAGTAAGTTTTTGGTTCCATTGCCTACTGGCTTATTTAAGGCCATATAGTGACTTGTTTAGCTTGCATACACCATTGGGAACTGAAGTAAACACTCCATCTGGCAGAGTCATGTAAATGTCTTCACTAAGATCTCCATGCAAAAATGCATTATTCACCTCAAGTTGGTGCAAATGCCATCCCTTCAGAGAAGCTAAGTACAGGAGTACCCTTACTGTTGTCATTTTTGTCACTGGAGAAAAAGTGTCTCTATAGTAAATGCCTGCTTGTTGTGTGTAACCCTTGGCAACCAACCTAGCCTTATGGCGCTAAATGCTCCCATCTGCCTTACGTTTGATTTTATAGACCCATTTGCAGCCAATGGGTTTCTTTTCTGAAGGTAGAGATACAATGTCCCATGTGTGATTAGCATCTAAGGCTGCTAATTCCAGATCCATGGCATGCTTCCAGTCTATTGACTTGATAGCTTGGTGATAAGAAGTAGGCTCTTGCTACAAGCTAACGTTAAGTACATAGTTCTTGTATTGAGGAGTTAGGTGATCCAATGTGTGATGAGTTTGAATAGGGTAGAGGGCAGAAGTATGTGTGATATGTTCAGATACAGACTGATTGCAGTAATAATCCTTGAGAAAATGAGGAGGTTTAGCTTGCCTATGAGGTCTGGTGTTCGTTTTAGGAGAATAAGTTTTAGGTGGAGGAGACGTATCATGGACATTTGGGAGAGTATGGAGCAGTGTACTGTATGCTGGGTCAATGACTAATGGGATGTCAATGGTATGTATTGATGAAGTGTGATCAGGAATAACTGATGGAGCTGAAGAAGTTGGTGATGATTGAGGCAGACGTTTCATGTGATGCAGGTGCAAAGGTGCTGGAAGGTGAAGAGAATTGGCCCAAGTTATCTACTATTGGAATAGGTTGTGTTGGCAGGATGGTTTGTGACAAATAGTCAGAGTAGCTGGAGTTATCTAGGCAAATGGATAAGGATAATGGTGTTATGTTACTAACATCAGAAGAAGTAGAATAAGGTAATGGATTAGAACCAGCATAGGGAAACTGTGACTCAGAGAATTGTACATCTCTTGACACTATAATCTTCTTGTGCTTTATGGTTTAAAGTATATAACCCTTTGAGGTAGAGAACTGCCCAAGGAGCACACATGGAATGCCCCTGGGTGAAAACTTGTGTTTGGTAGTATCTATGTTTCTAGCATAAGCCAGACACCCAAATACTTTTAGATGCTGGTATACATGCTTAGTTTTGAAAAGAATATCATGTGGAGTCTTTTGTTTGAGGATAAGAGTAGGGATCAAATTTATTGAATGCACTGCATGAGAAACTGAAAAACCCCAGTAGAATAGTGGCAAGTGGGCCTGAAAAAATAGTGATCTTGCCACTATGAGAATGTGTTGGTGTTTTCTTTCTATAAGTCCATTCTGCTGGAGGGTATATATAAGAAGTTTGATGTACAATGCCATGTTGGGCGTAATAGTCAGTCATGACAAATTCCTGACCATTGTCAGTTCTAAGTACCTTAATGTGCCTTTCAAACTATGTGTACACAAATTGGCAAAAATTCTGCAAAATTTGCCTCACTTCAGTTTTGGATTTCATCAAATACACCCATGTATATCTACTACAGTCATCAACAATAGTGAGGAAATATTCCTGAGCATATATTGTAGAATGTCTATTTGGTCCCCATATATCTACATGTAGAAGATCAAAAGGAAACTTGGAAACAGAACATGAAGAAGGAAAATGAAGTTTATTTAGTCTAGCTAAGGGGCATATATGACATGGCACTTGTAGAGGTCCACCTTGCACAAATGAATCAAGTTTCTGTACTTCTTGAACTCTGAGAACTGAAGCATGTCCTAGCTTGTAATGCCATAGTAGAGAAGGATGCAGATGCATTGATGAATTTAGACAAACAGTAGGCTGAGTTAAAGGTATATCACCTTGCAAATAGTATAGGCCTCTTGAAAGGCTAGCTGAACCAATCATCCTCTTGGACAATTGATCCTGGATGATACAAACATAACCATGGAATTGAATGTTTAGTGTGAGATCAGCAAGAAGTTTACTGAGAGAAAGTAGGTTGTATTTGGAGGAGGGAACATACAAGACATTATTCAAGTCAGTAAGGAATTGATTCTTACAGATCCAAGGTGTGTGGCTGGTACAAATATATCATTAGGCATTTTTATAGTGATGTGGCTAATAGGTTTACATGATAGAAATAAGGACAAATGTGACACAATGTGATCAGTAGCTCCTGAATCAATAATCCATGTATTTAAATCATCAGTTACAGAGTTACCTGGCAACTTATCCACCTTGGCTGACAAAACAACATTCTGAGAAGAATTCTTTGGTTGGAATTCATGGCTCTCATCATCCTTGCTGAGCCAATTCAGTAGTCTTTGGTTCTATTGAGGAGTCAGAACCAAGGACTGCAAGCTTCTGTTTACCTGCTTCATTGAACTCTTATCTGATTGCACTTCCACTGCTTCTGTCAAATGGACTTGGTTCTTTGGTTTAAAATCTGGGGGATAACTATGCAGCTTGTAGCACCTGTCAACTGTGTGCCCTTGCATTCCACAATGAGTACATTGGAAGTGCTTTCCTCCATCTATTTGATTCTTTCCACCATTCTTCTTGTATCCACCATATAACTGTCTATTTGAAAATGTGTTAGCCACTATACAATCAGAAGCTTGGCTATCCGTCATCAAGACAATATTCCCACTCTCTGCTCCAGACATTCCTGCGTCTGCCATTACCTTTTTTTCATATTTTAGAGCCATTGAGAAAGTGGTGTTGATATCAGGTAAAGGAGACATCACAAACACTTGTGATTTAACAAAATCAAAGCTATCATTCAACCCCTTAATGAACTTAATCACATAGTCATTTTCAACAAACTTCTGCAGTTTTCCAGCCAGTTCACACCTACATCCTCCACACACAGAGCTTGGCACTGGTCTCACTGCCACCAATTCCTCCCATATCACTTTTAGTCTAGTAAAATATTCATTCACACTACCTTCATCTTGTTTAACAGAATAAAATGTTTCAAGAAGGTCAGGCAGTCTAAAAAGATCTGTGCTACCATATCTCAATTTCAAATCATTCCACATGTTAAAGGCACTATCAAACCACATAATGCTTTGGGAAATAGATTGACAAACTGTTATGCCCCGCACCCTCCGTAGGATAATTAAAAGACAAAGAAGAAAGTAAATGAGGTTAATGACGGTCAACGATAATGAATTAGGCATTAAGTAAGGGGATTAATTAGAAATTAGTGAAGGATTGAATATTAGAATTAAATGGTATTTAATTTTGGAATTAAATAATTAAGGTTTATCCTTTAAGATAAATAAATAAAAGATATAATTCAGAAACATCAAATCTTACCCTAAATTCCTATTAAACTGACAACGTCAGTTTCTCCTTCCCCCATTCACACGACGCAACTTTCCTTCCTTCCTCCTAGGCGATTCTAAAGCCCTTGCAACCCTAAGGAAGATTTCCTCCAGGAATCAACCCAAACCTCATCCGTTCTTCGTTTTTCTATCGAGTAATCAAAGGCAAGTAATCTACTTATAAGTTCCTGTGGTTTGTGAAAGAACAAAATGGCCTATTTTGTTATCAAATTGGATCACCATGCAGTAGTTTCACTTTGTGGTTATTTGTTTATGATTTATGTGTTTTGACTTCGAGATTTGGCCGACGTATATGAAAGATCATTCATTGTTGTTGTTGATTATGTGAAATCCTGCAAATCTCAATACCCTGAACCCTCTCTTTGCTGCTATTCTAGATCGAAGGAAGAATGGAGAGAAAGGCAGGATTTTTGGTGTGTTTCGGTGGATGGTTGAGTGTTAGGTTTGAATCGGTAATTGATATGTGTGCAGTGTTTGATTCGTGGTTTAAGCGTGAGATTATAGCAGGGATTAGGCTTGGATTGATGGGATGAAGTTTGGGATCAAATTGGGGTAGGACCCTGAGATTGTTGCAGAAAACGCAGAACTGCTGGGCTGGAACGTTGACATCGATCGATCGATGTCAGAGATCGATGTCCCTAGTTGGACATCGATCGATCGATGTAGTGGTTTCTGAGAGATCGATGTCCCCAGTTGGACATCGATCGATCAAAGTGGAGGGTTCGATGTCCCCAGTTGGACATCGATCGATCGAAGCTAGGGAATGAAGTCCATCAAGTTTGTGGAAAAATAGAGGAAGAAAGAGGGAAGCTCGGGGAATCTTTGGGTGATTTTAGAGACTTCTTAAGACCGGATTAAAGATAGTTTAAGTCTCGGGAACATGGCTTCAGATGGTGAATCAATTTGGAGAGTTCGAAAGGGGTTTTCGAATAGCATTTCAATGTATATGACTTAGAGGGGTTAGGAGATGAACGTACGAGGTGTTTGAGAGTTCAACGAGGAATGGTTAGGGATACTTGCCTTAGGTTGTGAATCCTAGAGTCAAGACTAAGTGTTGACGAGATGGTTGAAGCCTAAGTTATGATGTGTAAATTAGTGAAAGCTTGTGTGTTGCTTATACTTGCGCATGTGTACATGAACTACTTATGTGAACGTGAATTGCATACGAGAACGAGAAATGTGATTGAAACGAGGAGTCTTGCATCATGGCACTTGTATTTGCATATTGATTTGAAAAGAAAGGTGCTTCGGCACAGATTTGCGAAGGTGACCTGCAATGTTAACCGGGATGGAAATTTAAGCCGGGGTGCATTGCAGGGCACAAAAGACTGTAACGTAAACCGGGATGGAAATATAAGCCGGGGCGCGTTACAGGGTATAAAGTTGTCTGTAATGCTAATCGGGATGGAAATATAAGCCGAGGTGCATTACAGGGTATAAAGTTGGCTGTAACGTAAACCGGGATGGAAATATAAGCCGGGACGCGTTACAGGGTATAAAGTTAGGTGATATGACCGGACATTATGACATGCATTGCACTGTTTTAAAAGAGAAAGTGTTCATGCATATGTGAATGTGTAGTATAGTGCATATTTTGACATGCATCACGAGAGTCAAGGTGGTATGAATGTGAGTGGTATCTGATTTCCAATGAATTGTTATTTGCGTGCAAATTGCTGTACTTGCTCTATTACGTTATTCGCTTATATATTTGGAAGTTACAAGACATGTGCCCCACAATTCCCTTGAATTCTACACTACTCATGTCTTGCCATGTGTTGATCCCGTATGTCTTATAAGCGGGTTACTTGCTAACGTTTTTCGCTAAGGGTACTGCCTTTGTGTTACAGGAGAACCCGAGTACGATATGATCTTTATTGAGGATGACGGCGAGTGGGCTGAATGGGATACATAGAGACAAGTTGGGAGCTAGATGAGACAGTGTTATTGATTTCAGTTCTTTCCTACTCTTGAGTATTAATTCGTTATTACTGTGGTTACCCTTAGAGATGTTATTATCACTTGATGTATTGAATTGATGGTGGAGATTTACTAGATACATGTTTCCGCACTTATTTCTCTTACGTCAGTGATGATGTGTAATCGAGAGATGAGACGTCTTGTAGTCTTCTCAGTAAGCTACGACGGGTGTACCGGTTCGGGTTCCGCTGTCCGGGTCGGGGCGCTACAGGTGGTATCAGAGCCTAGGCTTCAGATCTACCTCGGAGACCTAGGTTATGTCATGTAGAGTCTTAAGATATGATCTTCACCTTAAGTTGATCTTTAAGTCTAAGTATGCAATTTTAGATTTAAGTTTGATTGGGTTGGGTGTGTGTACGAGCGAGATTAAGTGTAATCAATAGGCGTATTTATTTTAACTTATGAATTCCGCCTTGTACCACGTTATGGATCTCAAACATTTATTTTGGAACTGCTCGACACTAATAAGCATGATCTTGCAGAAAATGCCTCCTAGACGTGACAACCAAGAAAACGGTGGCAATGGAAACAACAATAACCCTCCACCACCACCACCTCCAGTCTTGGTACCCCAAGCACTGATTGACGCTATCACAGTGATAGCACAAGGGGTTGCTCAGCAGCAGCAACAACCGCAGCAACCTCCGCCACCACCGCCACAGCAGGCATTAGGTACTATATTGGGGAGATGCGCAAGATGCATGCCCCAACCTTTGAAGGAACCACGGATCCAGAGGTGGCTGGGTTTTGGAAGGATGAAATTGAAAAATGTTTCAGGCTTGTGCAAGTGCCTGAAGAACACAAGGTGGATGTAGCCGCGCCATTTCTGACTGGCAGAGCAAACGCATGGTGGAACGGCATCCTACTCAAGATGACTCCTCCAATTTAGTGGAGTCAGTTTGTCCAGGCTTACAAGGACTACTATGTGCCTGAAACTGCCATCCTGGAGAAGATGAGGCAATTTGACAAGTTTGAGCAAGGAAGGATGTCTGTTTCAGATTACGCGGATAGGTTCCACGCCTTGGGTAAGTTCACACCCTTGGTTTTGGAAAACAACAGGATGAAAATGCTGAAGTTCGAAGAAGGGTTGAACCCCCACATACGGACTGCAATCGCGGGGTCGAGTTTGAAAACTTTTGAGGAGATGCTGGACGCATGTTACCGAGTGGAGAGTGACATGCATAGGACTCAACCAAGAGATGCTCGTGAAGAGACGAGCAAAAGGCCGAGGGTAGAGCAAAGCGGAGGTAGGCCCGGACGTTGGGTCAAGATCCCAGAAAAGGGCAAGCGGGGCCAGTTCAAAGGGCACAGCAACTAAACCAACCTGACCGTCAAGCACCTGCAGAATGCCCACATTGCCATAAAAGACACGTGGGCGAATGTTGGAAAATAACAGGTGCGTGCTTCAAGTGTGGAAAGTCAGGCCATAGGATCAGGGACTGTCCTGAATGGAATCCTAAACCTCAAGCCGGAGCAGGGCCAGCCCAACAGCAGAAAGGCAGGCCCAATGCGAGAGTCCACTCCATGACGGACGCTGAAGTCCAGGAGGACGCAAACGTGGTGACAGGTATGACCTAAGTTAAATAGTAGTTGTTTAAGCTGAATTTTAGTTACTTTAAGTTGATGATCATATATGTGTTATGTGAAAACCTTTATGTGTTACCCTCTTGTGAATTAGGTGTGATCTTAGTTAACAAAGTACCTGCCAACGTGTTATTTGATAGTGGAGCTAGCCACTCCTTCATCTCTAAACGATTCGCCAAAGGGCTCGACTGTTTACCCAAATGGCTTGAGAACCCATTTAGGGTGCAGGCAGCAGGCGAGCAAGTACTGGTTTCTCACCACCAGTACAAAGATTGTGACTTGGAATTGGATGGATAGATATTCTCGGTGACTTTAGTCCCAATTCCAATGAAGGACTTCGATGTAATACTGGGCATAGATTGGCTGACCAAGAATCATGCCAATATTGACTGTAAACTTAAGCAAGTGACCCTCAAGGACCCTGAGATGAATGACATCACGATACAAGGAAATGTCAAAATGACCAAAGCTCCAAGGAAGGTATACTTAACAGCGATTAAGGCCTTTAAAGCCTTACAGAAGGGAGCAGAGGGATATATGGCGTATGCACTAGATGTGAAGCAGGAGGTTCCCTCTTTAGATCAAATTCCGGTGATCAATAAGTTCAAGGACGTATTTCCAGACGATTTACCGGGAGTCCCGCCATCGAGAGAAGTGGAGTTTGAAATCAATTTGATTCCTAGGGCGGAGCCTATATCTAAGACCCCCTATAGAATGGCTCTAGCTGAACTTAAGGAGCTAAAGGGGCAACTTCAGGAGTTGTTGGACAAGAAGTTAATTCGCCCCAGTGTATCACCGTGGGGAGCTCCAGTTCTATTTGTAAAGAAGAAAGATGGCAGCATGAGGTTATGCATCGATTACCGGGAGTTGAACAAGATCACCGTTAAGAATAAATATCCTCTACCAAGGATAGAGGATTTATTTGACCAACTAAAAGGAGCCCGATGGTTCTCAAAGATCGACCTTCGTCAAGGGTACCATCAGTTGCTTGTGAAAGCGGGAGACGTCCCTAAGACCGCTTTTCGGACTAGATACGGACATTATGAATTTTTAGTGATGCCTTTTGGATTAACTAATGCCCCAGCGGCCTTTATGGACTTGATGAACACCGTGTTTCGAGAGCAATTGGACCAATTCGTAGTAGTGTTCATCGATGACATTTTGGTCTACTACCCGACGAGCAAGCACATGCTGAACATTTAAGAGTCGTGTTACAAATTCTGAGGCAACAGCAGCTTTATGCCAAATTCAGCAAGTGTGAATTTTGGCTAAGAAGTGTAGCTTTTCTCGGTCACGTGATTTCAGAAGATGGGATCTCTGTAGATCCTAAGAAGATAGAAGCCATCACGGAATGGCCAAGACCCACAAATGCGACCGAAGTCAGAAGCTTCCTAGGCTTGGCAGGCTACTATAGGAAGTTTGTTGAGGGATTCTCAGCAATAGCAGTTCCATTGAGCCGACTTACACAGAAGAAGACCAAGTTCGAATGGACTGCCGAATGCGAGCAGAGCTTTACCGAGCTCAAGAAGAGATTAACCACAGCCCCGGTGTTGGCACAACCCTCCGGCACCGACGGGTTCGTGATCTATAGTGACGCGTCCAAGAAAGGACTAGGGTGTGTCTTGATGCAAAATGAGCGAGTTATTTCGTACGCATCAAGACAGTTGAAACCACATGAGCATAATTACCCGACGCATGACTTAGAACTCGCAGCTGTGGTATTTGCCCTTAAGATCTGGAGACACTATCTATATGGAGAGAAATGTGCTGTGTTCACTGACCATAAGAGCTTAAAGTACCTATTCTCGCAGAAGGAGCTGAATATGAGACAGAGAAGATGGTTGGAGTTACTAAAGGACTACGACCTGACCATCAACTATCATCCGGGTAAGGCAAACAGAGTGGTAGACGCATTGAGCAGAAAGTCTAGCCACGCGAGACAATCTCCGTTAGAAAGAGAGATAGAAGAGTTTGATCTTGAATTGGTGGATTCAGTGGCAAATGTCCTTACAGCTTTGTCTATCAGCCCAGACTTGGTAGACAGAATTAAAGAAGCGCAGTACGAGGACCCAGCACTGAAAGAAATCCGCGACAAATTATCTTCGGTACCAGTCAAGGATTTCCAATTGCGAGAAGATGGAAGTTTATGGTTTCAGAATAGGTTGTGTGTACCTAACCATGATGAGCTTCGAAAGGAGTTGTTACGAGAAGCTCATAACTCTAGGTTATCCATTCATCCCGGCAGCACGAAGATGTATAAGGACCTCAAAAAGAATTATTGGTGGATGGGGATGAAGAAAAGCATAGCAGAGTATGTGGAGAGATGCTTGGTATGTCAACAGGTTAAAGCTGAACATCAACGACCTGGTGGTTTGATGATGCCCCTAGAAATTCCAGAGTGGAAATGGAAACACGTAACTATGGACTTTGTGATGGGACTACCCAAGACCAGAAATGGAAATGAGATAATCTGGGTGATAGTAGACCGATTAACAAAGACGGCTCATTGCATAGCCATGCCACATGGTACTTCGTATGAAAAGTTATCCAATATCTATGTGGATAACATTGTGAGCTTGCATGGAGTCCCAGTCAGCATCGTGTCGGACCGTGATCCCAAGTTTACTTCCAAGTTTTGGAGGGCGTTTCAGAAGGCAATGGGTACCAAACTGAGGATGAGTACCGCATACCACCCTCAAACGGACGGGCAATCCGAGAGAACCATTCAAACATTGAAAGACATGTTGAGAGCATGCGCTTTGGACTTCAAAGGAAACTGGGATAGCATGCTGAAGTTGATGGAGTTTTCGTACAATAATAGCTATCACAGTGCAATTGGTATGGGACCATTTGAAGCTTTATATGGACGTAAGTGCAGGTCCCCGGTTTGTTGGGACGAAGTTGGGGAAAAAACAATCACTGCACCTGAGTTGGTTGAGCAAACAGTGGAAAAGGTCAAGTTGATAAGAGAGAAACTCAAGGTGGCACAAGACCGCAATAAGAGTTGGGCTGACACAAAGAGGCGACCTTTGGAGTTTGAGGAAGGTGAGAAGGTTTATTTAAGAGTTTCACCTACCAAGGGAGTTGCAAGATTCGGAGTGAAGGGCAAGTTAAGCCCTAGATATATTGGCCCTTACGAAGTGCTAGGCAAAGTTGGGGAAAGAGCGTACAGACTAGCCTTACCTCCGAGCTTATCCCAAGTCCATAACGTATTTCACGTATCCCAACTACGGAAATACGTATCAGACCCGAGCCATGTCCTTGAAGCCCAACCCTTGGATGTGAAAGAAGATGTCACCTATGAAGAGCATCCAATAAGGTTTGTGGATAGAAAAGATCAAGTCCTACGCCGACGCGTCATTCCGTATGTCAAAGTTCAGTGGAGTAACCATACGGAGCGTGAAGCCACGTGGGAGCTTGAAGAGCAAATGAAGGAGCTATATCCACATCTTTTCCAATAAGGTACGCCAGTTTCGAGGACAAAACTCTTTGTAAGGGGGTGGAATGTTATGCCCCGCACCCTCCATAGGATAATTAAAAGACAAAGAAGAAAGTAAATGAGGTTAATGACGGTCAACGATAATGAATTAGGCATTAAGTAAGGGGATTAATTAGAAATTAGTGAAGGATTGAATATTAGAATTAAATGGTATTTAATTTTGGAATTAAATAATTAAGGTTTATCCTTTAAGATAAATAAATAAAAGATATAATTCAGAAACATCAAATCTTACCCTAAATTCCTATTAAACTGACAACGTCAGTTTCTCCTTCCCCCATTCACACGACGCAACTTTCCTTCCTTCCTCCTAGGCGATTCTGAAGCCCTTGCAACCCTAAGGAAGATTTCCTTCAGGAATCAACCCAAACCTCATCCGTTCTTCGTTTTTCTATCGAGTAATCAAAGGCAAATAATCTACTTATAAGTTCCCGCGGTTTGTGAAAGAAAAAAATGGCCTATTTTGTTATCAAATTGGATCACCATGCAGTAGTTTCACTTTGTGGTTATTTGTTTATGATTTATGTGTTTTGACTTCGAGATTTGGCCGACGTATATGAAAGATCATTCGTTGTTGTTGTTGATTATGTGAAATCCTGCAAATCCCAATACCCTGAACCCTCTCTTTGCTGCTATTCTAGATCGAAGGAAGAATGGAGAGAAAGGCAGGATTTTTGGTGTGTTTCGGTGGATGGTTGAGTGTTAGGTTTGAATCGGTAATTGATATGTGTGCAGTGTTTGATTCGTGGTTTAAGCGTGAGATTATAGCAGGGATTAGGCTTGGATTGATGGGATGAAGTTTGGGATCAAATTGGGGTAGGACCCTGAGATTGTTGCAGAAAACGCAGAACTGCTGGGCTGGAACGTTGACATCGATCGATCGATGTCAGAGATCGATGTCCCCAGTTGGACATCGATCGATCGATGTAGTGGTTGCTGAGAGATCGATGTCCCCAGTTGGACATCGATCGATCGAAGTGGAGGGTTCGATGTCCCCAGTTGGACATCGATCGATCGAAGCTAGGGAATGAAGTCCATCAAGTTTGTGGAAAAATAGAGGAAGAAAGTGGGAAGCTCGGGAATCTTTGGGTGATTTTAGAGACTTCTTAAGACCGGATTAAAGGTAGTTTAAGTCTCGGGAACATGGCTTCAGATGGTGAATCAATTTGGAGAGTTCGAAAGGGGTTTTCGAATCGCATTTCAATGTATATGACTTAGAGGGGTTAGGAGATGAACGTACGAGGTGTTTGAGAGTTCAACAAGGAATGGTTAGGGATACTTGCCTTAGGTTGTGAATCCTAGAGTCAAGACTAAGTGTTGACGAGATGGTTGAAGCCTAAGTTATGATGTGTAAATTAGTGAAAGCTTGTGTGTTGCTTATACTTGCGCATGTGTACATGAACTACTTATGTGAACGTGAATTGCATACGAGAACGAGAAATGTGATTGAAACGAGGAGTCTTGCATCATGGCACTTGCATTTGCATATTGATTTGAAAAGAAAGGTGCTCCGGCACAGATTTGCGAAGGTGACCTGCAATGTTAACCGGGATGGAAATTTAAGCCGGGGTGCATTGCAGGGCACAAAAGACTGTAACGTAAACCGGGATGGAAATATAAGCCGGGGCGCGTTACAGGGTATAAAGTTGTCTGTAATGCTAATCGGGATGGAAATATAAGCCGAGGTGCATTACAGGGTATAAAGTTGGCTGTAACGTAAACCGGGATGGAAATATAAGCCGGGATGCATTACAGGGTATAAAGTTAGGTGATGTGACCAGACATTATGACATGCATTGCACTGTTTTAAAAGAGAAAGTGTTCATGCATATGTGAATGTGTAGTGTAGTGCATATTTTGACATGCATCACGAGAGTCAAGGTGGTATGAATGTGAGTGGTATCTGATTGCCAATGAATTGTTATTTGCGTGCAAATTGCTGTACTTGCTCTATTACGTTATTCGCTTATATATTTGGAAGTTACAAGACATGTGCCCCACAATTCCCTTGAATTCTACACTACTCATGTCTTGCCATGTGTTGATCCCGTATGTCTTATAAGCGGGTTACTTGCTAGCGTTTTTCGCTAAGGGTACTGCCTTTGTGTTACAGGAGAACCCGAGTACGATATGATCTTTATTGAGGA
Organism: Eustoma russellianum; assembly: GCA_036186865.1. Classification (NCBI taxonomy): domain Eukaryota; kingdom Viridiplantae; phylum Streptophyta; class Magnoliopsida; order Gentianales; family Gentianaceae; genus Eustoma; species Eustoma russellianum. The sequence continues at coordinate 19,397,610 of AP025068.1, forward strand.
TGACGGCGAGTGGGCTGAATGGGATACATAGAGACAAGTTGGGAGCTAGATGAGACAGTGTTATTGATTTCAGTTCTTTCCTACTCTTGAGTATTAATTCGTTATTACTGTGGTTACCCTTAGAGATGTTATTATCACTTGATGTATTGAATTGATGGTGGAGATTTACTAGATACATGTTTCCGCACTTATTTCTATTACGTCATTGATGATGTGTAATCGAGAAATGAGACGTCTTGTAGTCTTCTCAGTAAGCTACGACGGGTGTACCGGTTCGGGTTCCGCTGTCCGTGTCGGGGCGCTACACAAACATAATTCATAATCCACGACTGGACCATGGTGTTTACCTGTCTCCATACTGCAAATTGAGGATCATTGAATCCAGACTTCCTTATACTTCCATCAATGAAGCCTACTTTGTTCTTTACAACCAGCGCCATCTCAATTTTCCTACTCCACGTATGGTAATTGTGCGCATTGAGAGGTGGTTGAACCAAAACAATCGCTGGACTGTCATTAGGATGTAAATAGAACGGATTGTGCAGAGTATTTTCAACTTGATGAACCTGATTTCTTCTAGTGTCAAATACTACATTCTGTACAGGACTCGTATCTCCTTGATTTTGATCACCTTTGAATCCAGAACTGGAACTTTCATGATACGCCATTACACGACTACAACAGCCAAGGATTATACACAATTCAACAAGGATCGAAAGAACTTTGAATGTTTCAACGAAAAAAAACAGAACAATTCAGATGTGAGAAAGCATTAAACACACCTCTATCTCTGATACTATGTCAAGAAACTGCGAAACAAATGCAGAATTCAAAGAAACAATGACAATAAACGATCAAAATGCACACTTACTGAACAAACGAGGGAGCACCGATGGGAATGGAGGAGAGAAAAATATCTTCTCTTCTTCTAGATTGATAACCGCTCTCTGCAAGCGGGTGTTGCCTTTTATACCGTACAATTGGAGGGAGAAAGAATAAAGACATAAAATGACAAGAAAACCCTTAAATTTCTAATATGACTGTTTTAACTACCGAGGACAAAATAGTAATTTCACAGTTTTAAAACTTCCCGCCAGCGTATTGCTGCTCCTTCCTCCTCAGTTCATCTTTGCACATTCACCCATTCGAAGTGTTGCTGCACTCCCCTTCTTCATTCCTCCTTTCTATGTTGTTTTCATCCCAATTCTCAACACTATTTGTTACTGTTGGCGGCTAATGTATGCAGAGGCAGTGTGGGTTTTTGGCTATCAAAAACACTAGGATTGAAGCCGTGAACTAATAGCAACTACAAGCAGCCCCAGACGCAATATGCCATTGGAGTCCTATCAGTCCATTTGGTTGCTGTACATGTTAGAAACTCTCGGCGAAATTTCAAACGTGAATATAAGAGCACCATTGCTTTTATATATTTCTTGAATTGGAGATGCTTTTTCTGTATATATGTCTTCTTGATGTGTTATATCTTGGAATATCTCTTTTCTGTCGTTAGAATATACTGGGTATGTGTTGTGTTGTGTCATGAGTTATATCCTCATTCCTGAAGTATGTACTAAAAGAATTAATCAATAATCTCAACCGAAGATGAGTTCATGGCCAATTTGATATTTAGGATCCTTTGGCTTGCTGCTTTACTTCATTGTAAATGGTGGTTTAAACATATGGACGCTAAGGTTCTTAACAGATCATTCTTCCCTCAAGTTAATCTTGTTAGTCTGTCCCTTCTAAAAATATTGTCACAGTTAAACTATGTTAAAGTCAAACTATGACAATATTAGAAGGTATTATTTTTTCTTGAATCGGCACATATATCATATATACATGTCCAGAAGTTGCCAGAAGTATGATATTGCAATGCAAGTTTTGTTAGTTTGATTTAGATAATTGGAAGATTTATTATGCAACATAAGATGGCTTACTTAGTAAGCACATTGACGTCCAAATAGCTGAGATTACATAATATTGATTGGATGTTCACCACCTCGTTTGTCACCGACACGAAAAATATACCCTCTTCCGTGTGTTGGGGGTAATTTTTTTCTTGAAGGAAAACTATGTTTGGATCTTCAATAAGCTACTGATTGGTCTATTAAATGAAAATAGTGTTGAAACCCTAATAATTTTATCATTGTTGTCTAAAAGCAACTACTAAAAATTATATTAGTAGAAGTTACGATGCAAACATATAAGCAGGAAGGTATGCATCAGTAAGGTGGGCTTGAGACACACCCCTGTGGTCTCTGATTGGTTAAAGATATTTTGCGCCAGTAATCACTTCTAGATTGGTCAAAAATATACGTACAATTATTGTTCTGCTCTCATGTAATGCTAAAAGAAAGGTAAAAGAGACTGGCACACTTGCATACCAATAATGACTTCATCAAGGGCAAAGCACTGGCAAATCTTTGGATGCAAAAAGTCATACCCTGATTTCAAAGGTCTTTATAGTTTTAGTTCTAAAGAGTTCTGTAGAAAATGTAAATCAGGTTATCAGTCGCCTCCTAGGTGCCAAGATTTGGTGTCTACAAGGAGTCTAAGCCCAAACCCGCTCTGGTATAAAAAACTGACGGTAAGGTCTAAACACCTATACTGCGGCTGTCAAGATTTGAACAGATAACTTTGGATGCCATGTATCACCTGACATAGGCAAATCCTTGTTCATTTTCTTTTGTCATTTTCTCACCTAACAAATGATGCATACTGAATAGAAAATGTGGTATAAAACACATCACCTCTTTGTTAGCAAAACTCAGGGTACATTTTCCCCATTTGTTAAGGATAGGCTTCTTAAATGCTCTTACCTTAGAAAGTACTTATGAAGAGCATGTGACCGCCTTCTTTTAACACCTATTTGTTTTCCATAGCTTTCTGTACTTTTGGAAGTTGAACTAGATCATAAATGAGATTTTTTTTTTCAATGAATCCATCTCTTTTTTCATAGCTTTTGTCCAAAAATCTATCTCTCTGTGAGATTGTATTTCTTGAAAGTTATCCGGATTCCCATCAGCTGTTATAAGAATGTATTAAGAACTAGGATACTTGGTACAATGTGCACATTCTCTGACAGACCTTCTTGGTTGAGGACCTATATCTTACAATCCAAATGGAGCAAGGGTTTGCTCCCCTACTCAATAGCACCAGCATCATCAGTTGCTTATTCAGCTTCTTCTACATCTCCTCCATTTTTGTCATTGTTCAATGTAGGAATACGTATTACCTCTGTAACATCTTCTATAGTAGACTTCTTTCCTATATCGTTAAACATTTCATGTTCTTGGAACATGACATCTCTATTTCAGACAACTTTTTTCTTTACTAGATCACGTAGCCTGAAGCCATATTCTTCATTTCCATATTCCACAAAGATATAAGAAATAGCTTTGTCATCTAACTTTCATCTCTGCTTTGAACATGCATAAAGGCTTTACATCCAAATACTTTAAAATCAGAGTAGCTGACCTTTCTTCCACTCTATATTGCTTCTGGAACATTAAAGTTTAGTGGAACGGAAGGTGATCGTTAATCAAGTAGACGGCTGTATTGACAGCCTTCCCCAAAAATGACTTAGACAGTTTAGTGAGCATGCATCACACTTTTTCTACAATGGTTCTATTAATATGTTCTGCAACTCTGTTATGATGTGTAGTACTAGGAACTGTGTTCTCATATCTTAAGGCATGTTTTGTGCAGTACTCTTCAAATTATTGATATAATCGTAATTGCCATCACAAAGACATTTTAACTTTTCACCAGTCTTTCTTTCTACCATTGCATGAAACATTTGATAACATTGGAATACTTGACTTCTATATCTTATCAAGTAGATCCAGGTTTTTCTAGGAGAATTATCAATAGAAGTAACAAAGTATTTGCTTCCACCTAAAGATTCCACATCAATAGGACCCCATACGTCAGAGTGAACCAACTCCAATTTGTTTTCTTTTATCTTGGAGTTTTTCTGAAAAGATACAGGGTGTTGTTTCCCAAATAAGCAGCAATCATGCGGGTCCAGTAATTTATCTTTGTCTAATGGCATCAAGGATTGCTTTGCTAGTAACTGCAATCCTTTTTGACCAATATGCACCAAACGTCTGTGGCACACATTTGGAGAACCACCATCTTTTATTGCACTTATTTACCTTCACACAACTTAAAGTGTGCATTGTACAAATTACAACATAAGTTTCCTTTTGCTACCACTAGAGAGTCTTTGGTAAGTTTCTATGTCGCATTACCAAAGTGATGCTCATAACCTTTCTTGTCCAGTGCGTTTGCAGATAAAAGATTGTATCTCACATCTAGAACATTGCGCATATCTTTCTTTTGTATTGTCAAATCGGTGCACTTCACTGTTTTTACTGCTTTATATTATTGTCATATTCGACGATTCTAGCGAGTAGCATATTACTATTCACGATTTTATACCGCTTAGAATTGAGTCCTTATTATTAACAAGTGGTATCAGAGCAAGGTTGTTCGGTTTTTAATTTTTTAGAGTATGGCAGAGATGAAATTGAATGTGGCAAAATTCAACAAAAATGATTGATTTTCCATATGGCACAAAAGGATGAAGGACTACCTTATACAACAAGGTGTTCATAAAGCTCTTTATAGCAAAGAGGAAAAGCCATAAGCCATGAAAAATGATGATTTGCAAGACATTTATGATAAGGCCACTAGTGCGATCCGCTTGCACTTATCCGGCGAAGTCCTCAACAATGTAGATAGAAATGACTCAGCCATAGAGATTTGGGTAAAGGTAGACAGCTTGTACATGTCTAAAACGATAATAAATGAATTGTATCCCAAGAAGCAGCTCTACACACTCTAAATGAGCAAGGTACAAAGTTTTTATCCCATCTAAATAATTTCAATGGTCTTATATGTCAATTGGCGAGTCTCTGTGTTACTATTGAAGACGAGGATAAATCGATCATGCTCTTAAGTTTACTTCCATCCTCGTTCAATGGGTTGACGACCACTTTACTGCAACGATAAAGATTAAATTACATTAAAAGAGTTCACGTCATCTCTTTTTGTTGCATATTAAGTTGATACAACCAAAGAAGCAAGGACATGTTTTTTTTACACAAGAAAGAGGAAGAAGCCAAAATAAAACTTCAAAGGTCATGATAAATCAAATGATTATGATAAGTCCACAGGTCTTTCCAAATCAAAAAGCAGAGTGAAGTGTTGGAATTGTGCTAAGAATGACTACCTTAAAAATAATTACATGTCTTTGAATGGATTGTGGATACAGGTGATTCATATCACTGTGCTACTAGCAAGGAATACTTCTACACATACAAAGCAGGAGATTTTGGTGTGTTGAAGATAGAAAACAAAAGAATATCACCGATCATAGGATGGGTGATGTCACTATGGAGACTTCACTTGGTTGCTCATTCACATAACAATGACATCGTACACAGTATTACCATTCCACATAAAATCTCAGGTTTAGCCAGAGAGGTTACATACGGTCGTTAAGTCTGTGATAATAACTCTAGAGGAAGTGTGAATAGAGTGTTGGAAATTTTAGAAATTTTCTCAGTTTAGCTCACTCTAACTTAAATGCTCCTCAAAATAAGTAAGAAGAAAATGAGAGATAATGAGTTTGTGACATAGAATGTAGAGTGGTTTGAATCTCTTTGATTTTACTCCATTATCACTTTGTTTCTAAAGTTGATTTTACTCCATTACAACATCTCTACCATACTCTAGAACATTAAAAACTGAACAACCTTGCTATGATGTTTTTCTCATGTTTTTGACAGCTCTTATAGGCTTAGTACCTGTTGACATCGACCGATCGATGTTGCAGACTGATGTCTACATCGATCGATTGATCTTAGAGACTGATATATACTTAGTATCTCAAATAGCTACATCTTTTTTTTGACTTTTTGTAATTTTGACCTTCATGTTAGGAAATCCGACAAGATCACTACAAAATGCGCAGCGGAAAAAAACAAAACTTGATCTCCGATTTCCTACCAAGGATCCATGTTGTTCGTTTAATCGATGAAAGAAACGTAAAATTACCTCCAAAGATTTGAAATCCGCAGGTGGAAGAGGTGCGAAATCACGAACACCCTCTGTCGGTATCCATACGAATGCTTCTGCCCGGAGTGCTAGCTCTTGAACGGCGCGGCTGAGAGAACTCGCTTTTCTCCAAAAACGGCTCTAGGGTTTCTGTTGTTTTACGTGTGTATTTTCGTATGTCTCTATGTACGAGATGCATAGATATATATACACATATATGGACATTAAAAACCGAGTCCTAATCGGTTTCATTGATGCCAATCAAAATCCATATCAGATATGGATTCTGTCAGGATATTCAAAATCCATATCAGATATGGACTCTCTCATAATTATCTGACAATATATATATATATACATATAACCACAAAAAACAAAAATAATAATATTAATAATAATTTATATCCAATATTAATATTATTAATATAAAAAACGATAATAATAATAATAATAATTAATATCCAATATTAATGTCATTAATATTATTAATCTCAGCCATACGCATTCTTATGTGTGACCCGATAGGCCCATATTAATTGGCAGTTGATTAAATCTCTATTAAACTAACAAGTCGTAATTGGTCTCTAGCAAGACATTACGACTACCCAATTAATACGAGTAAAGTCTAACTAGCCTAATAATAGTACATGCATTAGTCCCTTTGTCACATGATATCTAGTTTGAACATAAGTCATGGTCAGCGTCATACTTATATTGTTCAAACATATGATTACTCGATCTCTAAGTAGACTGATAAAACAAATGATATTAATCACACTATCAATTCATCTGAGCACGGCCATGCATTTCACAGTCTCACTAATCGAGGGTCCCAAAAATATCCCTCTCGAAAGAGAGGGACAAATTCTATCTTGATTGTTCAATATCGTCTACATAATTTCTATCACATTCAATCATGACCTTTATTATTATCCAGTTACGGATAACGTTTGATCATGTCAAAATATAATAGTCCTTATGTTGGTAACTATGACAATCTCAAGTCAAAGGATTAAAACATGACTATCATGAGATTTACCTATGACGCTAATCTATGTAGTAATCTCATGATGGGTCTATCCAATACACTGTTCTCTAACAAGTATCTATGAGATTGATTCGCATCACCATACACATAATCATCTCATGATTATCAAATCAATACTCATACTGATTATAAATTATTTTATCTCTATAACAATAATGAATCAGGGACATATATCAAAATTGTGTAACATACTAACCAACAACAATGATAATAAAACCTCTTTTATTAATAATAAATGCATAACATAAATATCCAAATGATGGCCTATGGCACATATACTAACACTTCAAGCATCATTTATCATTCCCAATCTTGTTATAATTGATTGAAGTGCATTTGTAGGAAGAACTTTTGTGAATATGCCCACTAATTTATCATTAGATTGAACAAATTCAACAAAAACTAAAACTTATCACACACAATCTCTTGTGAAGTGATGTCTAACTTCAATATGTTTAGTTCCACTATGATAAGCCTGATTTTGTGCTACACTTATAGCTAATGTGTTATCATATAAGACACTTTGTCAAACTTAACATTATAATCATTCAAGATGTGTACCATTCAAAGCAATTGTGCACAACATGACGCGACCTACACATATTTGGATTACACCGTGAAAGTGACCCACTATTTTGTTTCTTCGAAAACCAAGAAACGAAGCAATCTCCAAGAAATTCACATGTTGTGGGGGTACTTTGCTCATCAACAAGATTTTTAGCATAGTCCGAATCACTATACCTTCTTAAGTCAAAACATCCATTCTTAGGATAAAACAACACAAAATTCACCTACCTTTTAAATCCTAAAATTATATTTTATGGCAACTAGATGCGATGTCTTAAGTGTACTCTAACATCAAGCGCATAAACATAGTATGTAATATATCCGGCTAGCTTGCCGTCAAACAAAGTAAACTACTAATCATACTCTTACATTTCGTTACCTTGAGCGGCTTTCCTCTTTCATCTTTATCAAGCTTCGCACTCGTGATCATTTGTGTGCTTGCATTCCTTCTATCCTCAAATTTGTATTTCTTGAGAGGATTCTTGGTGTACTTTGCTTGACTTACACTCCATCTTATTTGAAGCCCAATGAAGTAGTTGAGCTCATACATCATACTTATCTCAAATTCTTTTTCTTTAGCTTAGCAAAGTGCTCACAAAGACAATCATTTGTAGCACCAAATATAAATGTGATCAATATATATTTGAGCAAGTGAATGACTTCTTCCTTGTTTTTATAATAAACAAGGTAGTATCAACTTTCCACTTAAAATATCATTTTTAAGAAGTAATTGCTCAATTTCTCATACCAAGCTTCAGGTGTTTAAGTCCATAACTGGCCCTTTAAAGATATGATTTGGATAATCATAATCTTTAAAACCCAATGGTTGAGCTACATACACAACAAAAAATTTATAATCATTTGATACCACATTTTGCAAGTTTAGCATTAACCTTTATAATCATAATCAACTATTCTCTAACTTTCCATGTAAGAAAGTGTTTTTGCACTTAGTTTCGGTCAAATATACTTCATAGTTTATGTAGTATGATATTCATAAAGCTAGTTGAGTTTTTCTCATATTACTTTCATCAAACTTATCATGCACCAGCTTGTGCAAATCTTCCACAAACATTTCTGTATTAGATCCAAATATTTTACCAACATGAATATTAATAAGAATATGGTTATAATATTTTTGGATAAAGAATGTGATGACTTGTTTTTTTCTTTAAAAGAAATATCGTAACCTCTCATGCCAAACTATAGGAGTTTGGTTCAAGTCATACAAGGATGCTCCAAACTTGAAGTATGATTTGACTTATCAAGATCTTCAATATTTGAAAGATTAAGCTCCATAATTTATATCTTTATCCAATCTTGACATGTGGTTGGTTTTCTAACCAAATATAGCCTAGAAGGCTTTTTTAAAGTTTTTTTTAAACCTTGCAAGGTAACACATAAGTTTCATCCATATCTTGATAATATTCTAGAGCGATAATTCAGGATTTCTTTCTTATTTGGATTTAGTTTTCATCCTTCTTTAAACTAAAGCTTGGATGACCCACAAAATTCCATTTTTTCTAACTTTTCTAAACTTGAAAGAACTCATATAGCTTGGAGGCTTTCTCTTTGCTTTTGATCCTCATGAATGTTCAAATAACCTTTATCATCTAAGCATTTAAATCCTCAAGTTCTACATGGAATTCATCCTAAAGTGAAATATTCAAGTTATTACGAGACTTGTTCAACTACATGCTCTTATTGACATGTTCATCATCGATTAAAGTTCAAGTCTTTCTAAATCATCTTTGGTGTTAATTTTGAAAACCTTACATCTAAATATTATAAAATATTTTAGAGCAGAGATTGTATAATTTCAAAGCTCATAGGTAGTCATATTAAGACAATTTCTTAACTACACCATACTAATGATCAATCAACACTTAGGTTTTCCACTTAAATGTGTTTGGAAAAAGAAACCTCAAGAGAAAACTTATCCCTAGAAATATTTTAATTTTACTTTCTTCAATCCAACTTTGTTTAGAAGCTTAAGTACCAAGACGTGGTGAAAAGAATAATCTTCTTGGACAAATATCTCGGTATTTCCTTCAAAATTCCAAATTCTATATCCTTGATAGATTAATCTTATAGGCATTTTCATTCTCAATTGTTTTTAGAGGATTATAATCATGCATTATAATTTATAACAAGAAACATATCCAAGTAAATAAAATGGAATCAACTAGTTTCAAATACTCAAGCAAGCCACATAAGTCAATCAAGTTGTAAAGGAACCATTTAATACCATAAGTATGCATAATGCTCCTATCAAGAAAAAACGAAGCATTTATAGAGTCTTGAGAATGTACATATAATACAAAACTTAAACTTTACTTGTCAATGCTTTAGACATTTGATAGGTATTACATATGCCATCATGATTTGTAAATATTTTGATAGGCTCGTGCTGTCAATAATTCCTAAAAGCTTTGTAACCAACATATCCAAGTCATCTATTCCACGTGATATATAAACAACAAAAACTTGGCATAAGGGTTTTGACAGCAGAATATTGTAAGCTAAACATTTTTTTCTTTTAAAAAATCTCAAAGACATCTAAACATTATCTTTCTTTTTGTAAATATTTTATCATTTTCAAAAATGTTAAAGTATTATCATCACTATCATCACCATGCAATAGATAACACTTATCAAATTTAGCTCATGTCTCATGTATACATATTATGGCTAAAAGGAAAGTAGGAAAGTTTACAAATTCTTCCAACTCCAAGGGTCTAGCATCTCCCATTGCCAAAATGGGCTTCCGCACCATCTTGGGTCGAATTTAATAGGGAGGTGCTCTTTGTCGGCTATATAGATTGAACATTTCAATTCCATGAGCTATTCGACTTCTTCTACTTTGCCTTTTCCATAAATTCAAGCTCCTACAAAAGACAAATTTATATTCATAGGTACCCTTTTGTTGTTGGGTCCATTTTGGTTAGTTCTTATCTCTTTAGGTCTCTAATAACACTTTGAGCTTTTCTTAGGTCTATAAACACTTACCACATGACCCTTTTTTTTTACAAAAGAAACAAGTAGGTGCATGATGTGATTGTGTGCTTTTAGGCTTGGAAGGTTTAGTTACATTCATAGGCTTAGAAATCTTATTGACATTCCTAAGAACTTCCTTTGTAAGTATAAACTTAGCCTTAGGTGAATCACATAAAGATACCTCTTTTTTCTTAGGCAATTTTTTCTTGGTTGAAATAGCAGAAGCTTTAAATCCTAAGTTGGATTTTCTACTGGCTACTTTTGTTTACCAAGAGGTTTTTCATGGATAACCTTCTCACATGGCATCTTATGGAGTTCTTCAAGTTTAACAAATTTATTCTTAATCTCTATGTTTTCTAGAGCTAAAGATTTATGCGTCTCCAAGGTGACATCATGTTCTAGATGAAGCAAAACAAGAGACTCATGCAAATTTTTATTTTCTGATTTGCATAAACTAATTTCCTTTTTAGCATGCTTGTACTTTATTGCACAATTTTCAAATTTCTCTTATAAAGTAATATATTCATCTTGTAATTTATCAAATGAGGAAGTTGAAAAAGATATCTCTTTGTCATCTTCAAAAGTTATGAGGCATATTGCTTCTCTATCTATATTTAATTGATGACGATCACTTTCTAAATCTTCAAGCTTATTCCATGTCTCATGTGGAGAGAAGATGCATTGAACCTGAGAGATGGAGATTTCAAGAGCTTTCTCTTCTAGCTCGAAAATTTTCTTATCCTCATCATTATAGTCATCCAACTCCTTCATGACTACTCTCCTATTTTCATCCAACCTAATTGGTGGAGTTATTCCCTCTATAATCACTCTCCATATATCATAACTACATCCACATAAATATACATTCATCCTATATTTTCATAAGACATAGTTTTAAGCATCAAACAAAGGAACCTTGGTGTATGGTACTGTGAATATAGTAGATGGTTTGAGAGTTGATCTATATGATATAGAGATTGTCATTGCTATATTTTTCGATGATCTTTAACCTTGGTACTTGCAAAGATTGGCCAAGCAACCAAGGTTAAGTTCTGATACAATTGCTAGGTCTGTGATAGTCACTCTATAGGGGGTGAATATAGTGTTGGGAAATTTTAGTAATTTTCTCGATTTAGCTCAATCCAACTCAAATGCTCTCCAAAATAAAAAAGAAGAATATTAGAGATAATGAGTTTGTGACGCATAATTTGGAATGGTTTGGATCTCTTTGATTCTACTCCACTACCATTTTTTTTCCAAAGTGGATTTTCAAAAGCAACTTTCTTGATACCTTTGGCATGGAACAAAAAACAACAACAGCAACGCTTACCGTAACACTTAGCGCAAACAACAGCTACAGCAGCAATAACTTATTGCAACACTTTGTGCAACATCAACTACAAAAACAATAGCTTATTGCACAAACACTTTGTGCAACAACTACAGCAGCAATAACTTATTGCACAAGCACTTTGTGCAACATCAACTACAACAACAGCAGATTATTGTACAAACACTTTGTGCAATATCAACAACAACAGCGACTTACTGCACAAAACTTTGTGCAACATCAATAACAGCAGCTACAAGCAAGAACTACTTCTTGCTTCTTCAAAACTTCAATTAAGTATTATCAAAGAACTTTGACCAAGTGGGTTTTTGGAAAGTAGTTAAATTATACTTTCTAATAAGTCTAAAGGAGAAGCAAGAGATCAATATGTATAGCTCTTCTTGTGTTAGATTTCTACTCTCACAATACAACAATGAAACTAAGCAACAAGAGCTTAATGAGCTTTAAGCACCTTTGCACATTTAAGAACTTTTTACAATGGGAGATGAAGCTTGAAGAGGATGAAAGTGTAGAATGCTTCATGTGAGCTTGTTCAATATATAGAAGGTGTGAGCCATATTTTTATAGCCTCCATAAGGTCTTCAGCTCAATCAAATGTTTTGAAGATGTCCAAATAGTATTTAATCATCCTATAGTTGTATTTGATGCTCCATAGCCACCCTAGAATATCTTGAACATGTTTACAATTGTAGCGGCGCCCTGCTCCCGAGCCTTAGCATCGGGAACAGTGCATCTACCATAGTCTGCTACGAGAACTACAAGGCGTCGTTCAAACTTCTTTACACGTCGAAAATGACGTAGAAATTTTTCGCGGAAACGATAATAAAAATAAACATCACAATTAGATTAAATTCATCAGAAATAAAATAAAGTACAAGGGCTGACGAGATCCGCTACATCAAGTATGAAAAACTGAAATCGAATGATGAGTCTAGGTAGAGGTCTATCTGACTATCCCATGAAACAATCACCCAATCACAAGATCCTATCTCGAGCCAACTCACTCTCCCCAGCTCGTGTACTCTGTCCCATCCTCAATGAAAATATACTCGTAATCATGCTCACCTGTGGAGGAAAGGTGAGGAGTGAGTGATGGGAGTCACTCGTAGGTTACTCGTCTCTCCCGAAAAGGGACTTTCACATACTGAGTCGGGTAAACAGATAAAGCATGTAAAGCAGAAACAGATAAATAAATAAAGCAATAAAACATAAAGAAATAACACATACCCGACCCGATCCGTATCCCAAAACGTAGCCCTGAAACAACTTAATAACAAGAGCAACGATAATCACAACAATAACAAATGCAATGCGCAACTTCATGATGCATGCTCTTCTATCTCCGTGTCACACACAGTCATTTAATATCACACGCTATACTATTTCTTTTCCATGTTATGTTATGCATGTCCCGGGTCCTATTAGGTAAAGGTAACTGTTATTTCCATACATCCATCACACGCCTCGTCAGGCCACGCATCGAGTAGGACCACACGGCTTATAGGCCCAATGCAATGCTCGTGCGATGAATGTGTCACACTTTCATACCGTTCTTTTCATTCACATATGTTGCATGCTCCGTTCTATGTTGTGTATTACCTATATTGCGTAATTACCCTATGTTGCGTGAGGTCCATTACTGTATTTTAGGTCTACCGTATTTTATCTTTCTACCGTATTTTAGGTTTCTACACTTTATTTTATTTTTTCTAGGCTTTCAGCACTTGAATTTTTTTATTTAATTATTCTTATCTTCCCCTACTATTTTTATTTCTTTATGGGTTTCTAAATGGATATTAATATGATATTAAATTAATCATTATTATATATATATATATAAATATATACATATATACTTTCTTTTAATTTATTGTTTATTTTCTTTTTTTCGACATACAATTTTTTTATTGTTTTTTATTATTTTATTTTATTCCAGTTACTGAAATCTCAATTTTATTAAATATTATTTATATTGTTTCCTTTACTAAACATTATTATTATTATATAAAAACTGTTCATGCCAATTATATTTTCCTGGCACTTTTCCTTTCTCAGCCTGGCCACTTTCCCTTTCTCTACAGCCGGCCCGGCCCGTCAGGGCAGCTGTCCCGCTGGATATGGCCTGCCAGGGCAGCTGTCCTGCTGGCTCTGACCCGCCAGCAACATCCCTTTTTTTAATATTGTTTCACTTTTGGCCCGAATCTCCTGGCCTGCTGCAGTTGAGGTCGACCTGCCATGGCTGCCTGCTAACCGCGGCAGGCCAGCCTGCCTTATCATTTTTTATTATTTTCATTCATTTCCTTAATTTCTAATTTTCTTCAAAATTTCATAACCTATTTGTTTTAACTCCGATTTATCCCAAACCAATTCCATTAGACTCCGTTTAAATGTCACAGACCTATTGACACTAACACATTAGCACGTGACTTACACACGCCGCTCAGGGGGGCACGTGGGCCACACACGCCACCCCTGACAGCCGCGGGTGTACCGCCTCCGGGTGTATTTTTCGACGAACTAAACCCATTCTCACCTATATCCGTGCTATGTGATCTATATTTCTATACCAAATCATAAAGATACACGGATAAAAACATAAAGAAAATAACACATACCAATCATAAACAAATAAACCGACCCGATATGCGAGAAATCCAAAGCAATCCGACAGAGAGGAGGGTAACCTACTTTTCAGGTGAAGAATTCTCTAGGCACGGTGGTTGGATTCGGCGTGAATAGTTTTTCTTCCTTCTCTCCTTTTTCCCTCTCTCCTTTCTCTCCTCTCTCTTTTCTCTCTTTTCTTTCCCTCTCCTCTCCTTTCCTCCCTGCCAAAAATTAGGGGATACTGGGAGGGGATTGGGGAGAAAATTGGGGGTTGGTTAATTTAGGATAGGGTTAATTTATGTTCTAAATTTAATTTAATTAAGTTTTTTTGTTTTATCTTTTTTCCCCTTTTGTTTTCTCGGTTACGACAACAATTGTCAAGAAAGCATTATAAAAGTTGGGAGAAAGTCCACAAAAGATTTGAGCAAGATTAGAGAGAGAGAGAAAACTTTAAATCTTTCTTGGATTTGTTTGCAACGACTATAAAAATTTGAATTCATGATGACATCGATCGATTTATGCCTCATGTTTTAAAGATTAATGTCATATGGATCGATCAATGTCTTCAGATTGAGAGATTGATGTCTTAATGTGTGGTTTCGGTTTTGCACCATATCTACATCGATTGATCCATGTCTCTTATTTGAGAGACTGATGTACACATCGATCGATCGATATCTTCACCCCGAGAGATCGATGTTGGATAGTGAGATTTCCATTTTAAACCTTAACCACATCGATTGATCGATGTCTCTAACTTTAGAGGCTGATGTTACATCGATCGATCAATGTGCTCTAACCAGAGATATCGATGTTGGACACGATGGTTTCAATTTTGAACAGTTCTTACATAGATTGATCCATGTCTTATTTTAGTGATGGATGTATGCATAGATTGATTTATGTAAGAGATCTATGTCTCACTGTGTTTTTCTCATTTTGTTTATTTCCAAAGTATGAAATACATTTTTAACTCTTTTTCAAACATCGTTTAACTTCATCAAAACAATTCATATTCCAACAACGGTCTCATTTAAAACCTGACTTCCTTAGAAAGAAATTATGTGTACGGTGTATTTATATCACAACTTCACCGTAAATGCCAGAAAAATAGGGACCTCAAGATTTGCGTGAAAAACATTTTATCTATGGAGCGAGAAAACCATGGGCAGTAAGAACAACTTCTATTATTTGAAATAATGGGAATACAAGATACAGCTCAAGTTTAGACTTACACTTGACCAATAAACGAGAATTGAAACACTCAATATTTTCTTATATCGGATTGGTATAACCTCACATTTCTTTTTTATTTTATTTTATTTCACTTACTTCTTTTTTACGAAAGTCTTGAGTTGCTTCTTGCTGTAGAAGACTTGCCAATTTATAGACAAGTAAAGTGAGAAATAAATGTCATGGTTCTCTAGCCATTTGCTCCCTTTCAGAAATGCACCACCGGCTAAACAATTTTCACCATAGAAATTGATAAAATCATTTCTCCATATAATAAAGTAAGCATTAAATAGTGTTCTACTTTTCTTTGTCTCGAAGCAACATAGGTAAGACATTCCAGGACATAGTCCATTTGTTATTTGGGGTGACACATTGCAAATAGAAGGTTGTAGGTTTGACTCGGAACACGTATCATTGGTACAGTATTGCTATCTGGTCAGTAATAACTTAGACAATTGTATCCGGCTTGATTGTGTTAATGGCTGTTAGTGCAGTTCGCAGTGAACCTAATGATTTCCTGATTACATCTTTTATACAGGTTCATATCTGGAGAGGCTAAAAATGAGGCAAAATACGAGGCATCCAATCACGCGTCGCCGTGTGAAAAAAACAGTTTTTTGTTTAAAAAAAGAGTAGTACACCCTTTTTTTAAAAAACTGTTTTTTTTTACAAGTGGCGATGCATGATTGGAGACCTCATATTTTAGCTCATCTTTAGCCTCTTCAGATCTGAATCTTTTGTATACACTTATACGTGGATGGAAAGTGGGGACCTTGCTACCAGGGATTTGACTTTTTAAATACTGGAATATAGGTAAGGAGATGAGTTCTCCTCCCCTCAATACTCTTACTCTACTCATGACCACGCGACTATTGGCAGCAGGGTGGGATGGTGAAGCGTAACCCTCATCTAGTCTTACTATTCCCTGCTGACACGTGTCGTGCGGTGACGCATACGATTAGTAAAAATGGGTGAAGGGATCCTATGGTAAGGCAACAAATGGAATCTAATTCCACCACGTGTTTGGGAATGCGAAAAAACGGACAGAACGGATGAATGACACGGTTTCTGCGTGATCATTTGTTGTGTCACATGCACTTATGTTCGAGGAAAGAGTGGTAGAGACGTGATTCAGTTAGCAATCAAATGCCCCCCCCCCCCCCCCCCTTTATCTAATGTGGATGGAGGTCAGCTCAATTGTTGTATTAATTTCTACTCTCTCTTTTTTCCACCTGAAATAATCAGCTGCAATTCACTCCCAAATGGAGACGTTAGGCCTTCTCAAAATTCGAGTCCGCCGTGGAATCAATCTTGCCATTCGCGATGCTATGACCAGCGACCCTTACGTTGTCATCAAATATGGTTCCCAGGTATATGTTTGGTTTATTTCATGATAGCAATTTTTACCAATGGACGATCGAATTTTATAAAACTTGTGAAAAACTTCTGCCAATCACTCTTTCCGTCTTAGGAATTTTGTCACAGTTGCTACTGGAAGCGTTCATTGTGACAGTATTTTTAAGAGATGTACTTTTACAAGCTACGTACTCGTCGAACTTGTCTGATTTTCAAGTTTGTTTTGATTGCGCAGCCATGTCCTAGAAGCTTTCCTCTGTGATCGTTTGGTTTATTTATTTCTGTTTTTTTGTTTGAAAATCGGAAAGAGTGTCAGCCGCTACCAATGCTCTTTTGAAGTTTAGCATAATTTGTATTATTGACCCGATTGATGACCCGAAAGAGCTTCCCATATGGTATAGCAACCAGCACATAGCAGCTGATTGTTTTTAATCAGCTGTTTGAATTTCAAAACTTATCAGTTGTTCTGTTTAGAAATCATGTACGGATCATAGTTGGATAGAGGCCCTCTAGAATGCATATTAAAACATTTGGTTGATTATCACAAGCAACATTTGCGGTTTTAGACGATTACTCTCGGTCCAAAGAAATATTGTCACTATTGACTTATTTACTATATTGAAAAGTCAACTGTGATATTATTGTTTTGAACAAGGTAAGTGTTAGATAGTAGATCTAAGGAAAACCGTGGTTTTATTCATATATTGTATTGTATACACTGTCCTATTCTTATACACCTCAAGTTCTATACAATTATGGTAATACAATCAATCACTGAAAATTAGCTAGCTAAGTTAAAGGGCTAATTTAGGGGCTACTAATTATATAATCAACACTAATTACAGGTATCCCTAATTTAGGTAAGGATATATTCTAATACGCCCCCTCAAGTTGAATAATGAGATCACCAATATTCAACTTGCGCAATACATAATCAAAAATTCGTCCATTAACAGCCTTGGTCAGAATATCCGCGAGTTGATCTTCTGATCGCACACGTGGAAGCACAATAATTCCGTTCTCCAGTTTCTCCTTAATAAAATGTTGATCAATTTCCACATGTTTAGTCCGGTCGTGCTGGACAGGATTTTCAGAAATACTGATAGAGGCTTTGTTATCACACATCAGATGAGTAGGACCAGTGACTGAAAAACCGAGTTCTTGTAACAACTTGCGAATCCATAGAATTTCAGTGATACCTTTAACAATACCACAAAACTCTGCTTCTGCACTTGATAGGGCAACCACTTTCTGTTTCTTGCTCCGCCAGGTGACAACATTACCGCCAAGTAAAGTGAAGTACCTAGACATAGAATGCCGGTCAACCTGATTGACTGCCCAATCAGCATCAGTATATGCTTCGACGTTTAGATGTCCATTAATCCTGAACACCAGTCCTCGTCCTGGGGTTCTCTTTAAGTACCACATGATTCGCAATACCACCTCCAAATGATGCTTCTGTGGGTTATGCATAAACTGGCTTACGACTTC
Organism: Eustoma russellianum; assembly: GCA_036186865.1. NCBI lineage: Eukaryota > Viridiplantae > Streptophyta > Magnoliopsida > Gentianales > Gentianaceae > Eustoma > Eustoma russellianum. The sequence goes on from AP025068.1 coordinate 19,416,320, forward strand.
GACAGCATACGCAATATCAGGTCTGGTGTGGGACAGATAGATAAGCTTTCCAACTAGGCGCTGATATCGTTCCCGATCAGTTGACGGAGCTCCTTGGACAATATCAAGTTTGTGATTATGAACCATCAAGGTGTCAGCCGGTATGGCGTCTAATAGACCCAGTTCAGCTAGTAGATCAAGGATATACTTCCTTTGAGAAATATATATGTCAGCTGTCGATCGCAGAACTTCGATGTCCAAGAAATACTTGAGTCCGCCGAGATCCTTCTTCTCGAACTGTGTGAACAAATAGTCACCGAGACGTGAGATCATATCATCGACATAAATAATAAGACAAGTAACAAGACTTCCCTGACGTTTGATGAACAAAGTATGGTCCGCATTACTTTGCTTATACCCATCCTTTTTCATCGCAAGTGTGGATCTGCCAAACCAAGCGCGCAGTGATTGTTAGAGACCATAAAGAGCGCGGGTGAGCTTGCAGACCTGTCCAGGAAGAAATTCTTCTGAGAATCCCGGTGGTGGATCCATGTAGACTTCCTCCTTCAAAGTTCCATGAAGGAATGCATTCTTCACATCAAATTGTTGTAGAGGCCAATTCTTTGTAGCAGCTATAGCAAAGAGGATCCTAATAGTGTCAATCCGAGCAACCGGAGAGAAGGTCTCCGAGTAATCCACTCCGTACGTTTGTGTGTACCCTTTAGCTACTAGCCTTGCTTTATGTCTCAATAGTCCCATCTGCTTTGTACTTTATGGTGAACACCCACCGACATTTGACTGTCTGTTTACCTGGAGGTAGTTGGCATCATTCCCATGTCTCATTTCTTTTTAGTGCATTCATCTCTACTATCATAGCCTCCTTCCATTCTGGTTGGCCGCAGGCTTCTTCAACAGTCCGAAGAATTTTTTCGGAGCAAATTTGGGTAAAGAAGGCTCTCACAGTGTTGCCTAGGTTCTTTGTTGGTATGGATATTGGATAATTGGTGGTCTGGGCTATCTTTGTGGGTGAATATCTGTCTGGTGGGATGCCTCTGTTTTTCCTTGGTGGAAGTACCCGTCCATGTTCCTCTGCACATGGGGTAACATGGTCTAGTTGCAGACAAGCACGATTAGGATTAGATAAATCACAAGGAATAGAATTTCCATGAGCAAAGCAGGGAGTCGAAATAACTGGATTAGACGAAAGTACTGGACTACCTGCATCATCATGTGTACTCTCTGCTACCTGTTGAGAGACATGCATCTCAGGAGTATCGTCAGCAGGTACCAGAGGAGTGTCCATATCATCGCAGGGAGTTGTAGTACAGTCGGTGCCAACTAATTGCCGTGTTGGATCAGTTACACACGGGTAGGTCAGGCACCAACGCAAGAGATCCATCATTAGCTATCTCCCCCTGAGACCGAGTGTGAGTGCCAAAGAAAAACTCGGTTTCAAGAAAGACGCAGTTCATGGTAACATGAATTCGCTGAGTGCGAGGGTTATAACATCGGTATCCCTTTTTGGGAAGAGGCATAGCCAACAAACACGCATTTTTGCGGTGCAGGGATCGAGTTTATCTCGGTGCTTTTTGGAAATATGAATAAATACAGTATAACCAAAGATTTTGGGTGGTAAAGTGAGTAAGGACGGGATAGCTGTTTGGGAGGCTAAGGTGTCGGCGGTGTTTTGTGGTGGAGAATGGTGGTAGGAAAACGGTTACTGAGATAGATGGCTGTAGACACTGCCTCCGGCCAAAGAAACCGTGGGACGGATGATTCTAACATCATGGCGCGGGTCAAGAAAAGTGCGGTTTTTTCGTTCCGCAACTCCATTTTGTTCAGGTGTATCTGGACAAGGAGTTTGGTGAATAATGCCATGATCCCGGAAAAATTGTTTGAGTGCCCCATCAAAGTATTCACCCCCATTATCAGAACGTAAAATCTATATAGTCGAATGATATTGAGTTTGAATCATGTGATAAAACTCAACAAATTTAGTGGAAACATCATATTTGTGTTTGAGAATATATAGCCAGGTCATGTGGGAATAATTATCAACAAATGTAAAAAAATATTTAAAACCCGAAGGTGTAGTATGTGGAGATGGATCCCAAACATCTGAATGTACTGGAAAATAAAGTGGGAAAAAGTTTCTGCAAATAGCTAAAAGACGGATGCCCTAACCGATGGTGCCATAACCATATCTGACGAGTTACCAACCCGGTGGCAAGATTTGACCTCCTATGTTGTACCACTGCATCTACGTAATAGACTCTCCCCTCTCAGTACCACGTCCAATGATCTCCTGAGTATGAATGTCCTGCAACACGCAAAAGGAAAGATACATGAGCACAGCGCAATCAAGTTCTTTAGTAAGTTGGCTAATGGAAAGTAATTTAGTGGAGAGGGAAGGAACAAGTAAGCAATTTTGAAGAGTAATATCGGGAGATGGAAATAGAGCCACTGCCATGAACAGGAATGATGTCACCACTAGCGGTCTCAACATGGGTTTTTAAGGGCTTGGAGTGATTGACCAAGTCATTGGGATCAAAGGTCATGGTGTTGATAGCACCACAGTCGAAAATCCATTGTATGTTTTTTGGGGTTAAATTATTAGTGTGAGGATGAAACTGCTCCTTTTGAAACTGTGTGGTTGATTTTGTAGTTGCCGAAAAAACCTGGACCAGATTAGCATGTGAAGGGAACTCCAGGGGCTGGGATGTTCCACTTAAAGAAACACGGGGGGCAGGAGGGATATTAGTGGGGACCGGGGGGTATTTAGCGGGGCATTAAAATCAGGGGGTATAGGATAGAACTAAGCAGGGACTAAAGAGGTAAATTGCTATTTAAAAGGAGGGTTGGGGCTAGGGTTATTTCCCAGCCACATACCTGCAGCGGCGTGACCCTTTGCTTCTTTCTGCTTGCTGCCTTCGTCTTCCTGCTCCCCTCTGCTTCTGTTTCCTTCATCTGTGCTGTTGCTGACTCCCTCTCCTGGGGTTCTGGCGGCGGCAGATTTATCCTGGCTTGTGGTGACGCGCTTCCCTTCCCACCACTCCGGGTAACCGAAGATCTGGAAGCATTTCTCCTTGCTATGTCCATTCTTCCCGCAGTGTTCACAGATGATAGAAGATTTGTCTACTCGTGATGATGGGTTTCCTGAACGAGTAGACCCTTGTCCCTGTTGGGTTGGATTATTTCGGTCAAACTGTGGTCCTCGACCCCGTCCGCGTCTAGTGCTTGGTTTTACCACCAAGCCTTGTTCAGTCCCAGTGATGAGCCTATCTCTGAGGGACCTTGTTTCACCAAATCAGCCTGAGCTTCAGCACGTTTGAACTCAAAAAAGGCTGCCTCCACGTTCGGTAGAGGTGTCCGTTTGAGTAGTTCTTTCTTTTCAGTTTCAAATTTGTCACTTACTGCTGTCAAGAACTGATACAGTCTAAATTCTTGCATTTTTTGATTGTACAAGGATATATCCTCTGGGTATTTCATGGGATTCATATCCAGTGTGTCAATTGCTACCCAAATATCTTGAAGGCTGTTCCAGCAGGCTTCAAGGGTGCCCTCCCCCTGCCGGATATTGTTGGTCTTCTGATGTAAATCGAAAATTTGTAAGAGTCACCCCGAGATCCATAAGTGAGGGCCAAACCATCCCAGGGGGCTTTGGCAGTAGGGTACCTTGATACTTTGTTAATCATACTTCCATCTACATTCTGTAAAATCCAAGTAAAGATGGAATTATCATTCTGTTCCCACCTGGGGAACGTCGGAGCAGTTGGTTGTGGAGGTGGGGGTACCCCCGTAAGGTGGGACTGTCTCCCCCTTCCCAGAATGACCCTGTAAATAATACGAGACCATAATGAATAGTTACTGCCTGTGAGTTTAACTGTGATATGGAGGTTTTCAGGTAATGGTGTGGGTTGTTGAGGTGGTGGGCTGAGGCTATCTTTGAGAATTTGAGTCACTTGAATGGCCAAATCTCCAGGGCTTGAACTTGATGACGATTCTGGTTTGGACTGTTGTGGATTTTGTGTGGTTTCTGACATGGTGGAATTTTGCCTGTGCGTATTGTATTGAAGACAAACTCAAATTGTCTGAGCAATGATCAAGCCAAATGGCTGGAGAAATGGTATATCCGCCTGATACTGGTCGGAAAGGTATATGTGGACAGTGATGAGATTTTCTCTGAGCCTATACTCAAAGATCTCACAATCGGTTGATAAAGTGAAGATCGTACTGCTCTGATACCATGTTAGACAGTAGTTCTAAGGAAAAACGTGGGTTTTATTCATATATTGTATCGTATACACTGTCCTATTCTTATACACCTCAAGTTCTATACAATTATGGTAATACAATCATCACTGAAAATTAGCTAGCTAAGTTAAAGGGCTAATTTAAGGGCTATTAATTATACAATCAACACTAATTACATGATATCGCTAATTTAAGTAAGGATATATTCTAACAGTGAGTAATAGATTTCTCAAGGGAAAATAAGATTTTCAATAATATACGGAAGACGTAACCAAAAAACTGATATATATGATTCAGACCTGTGTGTGTCTAACACATGGGTATGATTGCGTACATCTGACCCCTCATACCTCACCATAGGCAGGAGCTTCTAAGGTAATGGGTTAATATTGTTGTTGTAGTAGTTGTTATTGGCTACTGCCTTGAAGAAGAAACTCAGCGCGTGAGATGCCAAATATCAAGTGCTGACTGAGTGTCTGATGAATCATCAGCCAAAAAGGCTTATGTAAGAAATGCCCTTTTTGAAGTGATGTCATTGTTATTGGCTACTGCCTTGAAGAAAGAAACTCAGCACGTAAGATGCCAAATATCAACTGCTGACTGAATGTCTGATGAATCATCAACCAAAAAGGCTTATATAGAAATGCCCTTTATGAAGTGATGCCATCATACATGATCTGAACTACATATAGCGCATTACTTTGAATTTGGAATGTTGCTTTATTGATTTGCAAGTGGTATTTGACTAAGAGACTAGGAATTTAAATCCAAAAAGGTTTGGCATTGTGTTGTTTCCTTGTTCCATTATATTGTATCATTGTTACCACTAGTAGGTTGTTATCCCATTGTTTCTGAATGCTGGATCCCTGCCTTGTCTAGATTTTCTTAAATTTATATTGCATAAAAAGAAAGCATTTGCTTTTGTATGACATGCCTAATTTGTAAATGCTGTTGCAGCGTCTAAAGACAGCCGTTGTAAAAAGCAACTGCAACCCTGTATGGAATGAGGAATTGACACTTTCTATCAACGACACAAATTCCCCAATTACTCTGGTACGCTTAGCGACAGCAACTCTTTTTGTTTTGTGATTCCAAAAGGAACTGTAGATATATATTTTGTACGATTGGCTTAGCTGCTTTCCTCCTTTAGATTGTTTCTTGGCCCACTAAACATAAGCAAAATAAACTACAGTATGTTAAAATAAACTTATATTTTGTGACGGAGGAAGCTTGATTTAGGGGCATTTGGTTTGTACTTGGGTATCGGAATTGGAATCGGAGTGGGTATATAGGTTTGGACATAAAAATCATAATTGTTTGGTATTGAAGTGGAAATGTGTATGATTGCCATTGATGATGTTTGGAACGTATTGGAATTGAAATAGGTACCGAAGGTGGGCGGCCGGAAAATTGGTTGAAAAAATTTGACCGGCCGGAATTGTGACCGGCCAGCGGGCTGGCGGCGTTGACCGGCCTATTTGACCATTGGGGTTGGTGGGGACAGCCGGTGTGGGTTGATGGTGGCCAAGCTCGAAACTATCAAAAAATGATATACATTACCAAATATTCAGATATTAACGTGAAATACATACCCCTGATTTTAACAATCAAACAAAGTGTATGGGTTTGAAGGCTCTCCACACCCATACCATTAATGAAGAAACTCCAATCAAACACCCTCTTAATGTCTTCTTATATACGAAGTGGCTTTCCCTTCAAATTGTTGCCATACACTGATAAATTGGATACTTGTCAGAAGAAATCAGCGAGGCCTTGTGTGTAATTTTTTTTCACCAAACGTTGTGATGCATCTGGATTTGGCATTCTGTCAGTGAATGTTGCATCGATTCATGACTTGTTAGTAACCAGTCGATTTCTTGCTTCCAGACAGTGTATGATAAAGACACATTCAGCGGAGATGACAAGATGGGAGATGCCAACATAGATATCAAGCCTTATTTGGAGTGTTTGCAATGGGGCTTGGAGAGTCTCCCAGATGGAACCAAGGTTGATAGAGTTCAGCCAAACAGGGAAAATTGCCTTTGCGATGAAAGTCCTGTTGTATGGAACAAGGGTAAAATGACCCAAGACATGAGGCTTAGGTTGAGGAATGTGGAGTGCGGTGAAGTAGAAATCCAAATAGAGTGGCTGGATCTTCCTGGACGTAAAGCTTTCAACAGCTAAGGTTTCCTGTATACTTTTACGCGCTTTTTCCGCTTTGTGATGTCAATTACTGTTACGTTTATCTGCTTGACCATGAACCGTATATGCTTGTAAATAAGAGTTCAGACTAGTGTCTTTTACTCTGCTGAACTATGATGTAGTATAAGGGACTTTTTTTTTTTTGGGTAATTTGTGGGTCAGCTTGGCTCTGTTTCATTAGTTCTGAGAATCTAATTAACCATCTCTTTGATTATATGTTTAATTTCTTATGGAGTATACGGCATACTAGTACACTTAAAAGTTCAAAGAAAGCATGCAACTTCTGGTGTGCGAGTCAATAAAGAAGCAGCATTTACCCTTCTTAATGTGCCTTTGCTGCCAAATCTTGTTCTTGTCAATTGTCATCCTTTAATAACGGTTTCGATGTCGAATCCAGCAAGTTTCTGCCTTCTTTTTTTTGCTCTGCGTTTTAAAGACGCTCTGTTTTCCATCTTTAAATATATAGAATTTTGTTTTCTTGCTAGACTCTGTTGTAGAAGTCATTTATTATTGGATTATATCAAGTCCAGCAGGTAAAAACAAATTGTCAGTCTGAAGAGTCATTTCTATGGAAACTGCATCTTATTTATTGAAATTTGAGCAGACATTAGCTTTTATTGTGTGCTTTCTAGCAACCTGCAGATTTCCTGAGCTGCGAAAACAGTCTCTTGCACAAAGTGTAGGGTAAGACTGTGTACATCAGATTGCAAAGCGATTTAGTCCCTCCCTGAATCCTGCAAAAACGCGGGAGCCTAGTGCACCGAGAACGCCTTTTAATGGAGTATAGGACACGCTCTTCCTTGACTTTGGAATATGATGGAATAAAGCAAAATGACTCACTAAATTGGCTGAGCTTCTTATATTTTGAAGTAGCAGTTGATCGACACAGCTTGACGCAATTTTCATTATGAAAATGATTACGTACATCCGACTATCCATATCCCGTCATAGACGGGAGCCTCCTAGGCAATGGAATAATGTCGTTGTTGAGCTCCGAACCAGTAAATTTAAAAGACAAAAGTTAATTGTTTGTGTCTTATATTAATTTATTTAAGCTCGATATTATTTGCTGTATTTTCTGCCTGAAACAATACTTTCTCCCCCCCCCCCCCCCCCCCTCCTTCGTCCTTCATGTAAAGTTTGAGGTTCTAGGGTCTATTTTGTGTGATTCCAGGTAATCTCCTGTGGAGAATATGCAATTTTCCCTTATTGTCCATGCCAGAATATATACTTCAGATAAAACAAGGGGGAAAAAATCAGTCTTTGGCATCATGTTTTTCAGATATTTCAGGCTTTGAGAAGATCCAAGGTTTGATGTGTATCCTCGTACATCATCTTATTTCAACTTCAAATTTCAAGAACCATCAGATATACAGCAGTGAAACATTCACAGCGGCTCCAAAGTTCAACGAAGAATGACTTCCACCTCTACACAATCACACACTCTACACAACTTGTTAGCACAAAACAATTCCCTCCCATCTTCTTAGTTAACCTTGATGGAAGTTTTTGACAATAACTAGTTGAGGCCGACTTGACAATCGTGTCTGACTTGGTTTTGTTCTCGTCATTAACGTGTATTCGAAGAGGTCGCGTCAAATGCATGTTCTGTCGACCTAAGAACTTTGGTGCCGCGTATGAAGTGTCAACCGCCGGCCTCTTATCAGAGAGAATAATGCAATTTGCAGACAAAAGGGAGCATATGTGCCACCGGATGAGATCAGAGGAGGCATGTTATGAGGCAAAATATGAGGCTTCCAATCACGCGACGCCACATGTACAAAAGGGCCCGCTATTTACTTTTTTTCTTTTTTAAAAAAAGACTCTTTTGTACACGTGGCATCGCGTGATTAGAAGCCTCATATTTTGCCACGCAGTTTTTGTCGTAAAATACGGCGGTCCCGTCGGCAATGACATCGAACCAATAAGTAATCCATGATAATCTTTCCAGCAGTAAATCTTTCCCAAATTCTAATGTAACTCTTCAAAATTGTCTTCTAGTAGCATATGTACACCCTTCTGGAGTCGTGCTTAAAAAGAATCTATCCCATATCCCTTATTAAGACACATTCGACTTTGGAATATGATGGAATAAAGTAAAACGACGCACTAAATTGGTTGCGCTTCTTATATTGTGAAGTAGCAGTTGATCGACACACATTGACGTAATTTTCATTATGGGTCATCGGAAAACAAACTGTGTGTTTCTAACACATGAGTATGGTTTCAGTACATCCGACCTCCATACCCCGCCATAGGTAAGAGCCTTTAAAACAATGGAGTAATGTTGTTGTTGTTGTAAGCTCGATGTTGTTTGCTGTATTTTCTGCTTGAAACTATATTTTCTCTTTTTCCCCTTTGTCCTCCATGTAATGTTTGAGGTTCTAGGGTCTATTTTGTGTGATTCCAGGTAATTTCCTGTGGAGAATATGGAATTTTCCCTTATTGTCCATGCCAGAAGACATACTTTAAGACAAAACAAGGAATATCAATCTTTGGCATAATATTTTTCAGATATTTCATGCTTTGATAAAATCCAAGGTATGATTTGTGTCCTCATATATGAATCTTATCTTCTTTCAACTTCAAATTTCAAGAACCACCAAACATACGTGTTAGGATCCCTTCACCCCAAATTTGTCACCCCACGCGTCACCGTGCGACACGTGGCAGCAGGAGACGGGTGGTGAGACTAGATTCGGGTCACCCTCATCTAGCCTCATCACTCACCTCTGCTGCCACGTGTCGCTCGGTGACGCATAGGGTGACAAAAAAGTGGGTGAGGTGATCTCATCCCCAAACATACAGCATTGAAACATTCACAGCGGCTCCAAAGTTCAACCAAGAATGGCTTCCACCTCTACACAATCACACACTCTACGCAACTTATAATCACAAAACTATTTCTTCCCATCTTCAAAGCCAATCCACCATGCAAATCCAAGCATTTCTGTTATGCCCGAAAAAAAAATGGATGATAAAAGAAAAATAAATGAGATAGATGATTAGAATGTATAAACTTGTTAGATGATAGTTATGGAAGAAATCGATGTATAGATGTAGTTATATTGGATAAAAGATTAATCAAGATTAGAAGAAGGTTCTTAGTAAAAATCAAAAATCTAATAACACTAGGAAGAAAATAATCTATAAATAAGGGATGAGACTCCAAACAATAAATCACTATATCAAAAGAAGTAGAAAAAATTCATTTTCTTCAGATATAAATTTGGACTACGCCCGGGAAAATCATTCCTTTTCGCTTTCTTTCTCTGTTTTTGGGTTCTATTCTTGAAAATGTGAGTTTCACATCTAAGGAGATAACTTTCACACTCTTATCCGATTTTTCTAGTAACAAAATATAAGGATAGAATGTAGGAGTTAGGGGTGTTAACGGATCGATCCGAACCGAGCTAAATATTATGTTTTCAAACTCTGATTCGTTTAGTTAAACGAACTTTTTGGCTTGGCTCTTTTGCTACAACGACCTTCAAAATTTGTTCGAATTTAGCTTAAAAACACTGTAACTCTTTAAACGAGACGAACATCTTGAGAATAGTTTGACTTGTTTTAGTAAACAAATCTAATTAAGTGTTCAAACTCGACTCGTTTAAATAAAATTAACGAACGAAATCGAATCAAATACAAATCGAATACGAACTATTTGCAAATTATTCGGTTCGCTGAACACCCTTATAGTGGGAGTTAACTAAAACAAATTGAGAATAGTAGCATAGACGTTAATTCGATAACGAATTTGGCTAACAACTGTTTTAATTTTTTTACTTCCCACTTTTTTAATGATAGAGAAAGTGTAGACTGTGAAACGCCCAGAAAGAGTGAGGCAGTCTTCTAAGGTTATTGCAAGGTGCAGATCTTCTACCTGCCCTCATTGTATCACTGGAAAGGATGTTCTTAATAGTAGACCGTCTTTTCCAGCGAACAGATAAGTGAGCTTAAAGAACGAGTAGAAGACTTAAAACGTTTAACTACGCTATGAGGAGTTTTGCTGAAGCTAAATGGAAAATATGGATTTACTAGAAGTTCAAAAGTACAAGGAGCACAAGTTCTTGTTTAGGTTTCAATCTGAAGACGCGAAATTACAGGCCTTAGAACAGTCCTGTGTTCCATGTGGGAGCAATATGACGTTTATCGTGGAGAACACAAACCAGTTTGGATCAAACATTTATTCGATCCATATCCCACATAAGAAGTCCAACGGAAGCAATGCTAACCATATGTGTGTATATATGTGTGTGTGTGTGTATATGTATGTCTATATATAATCAACGTTAAGATCAGCTAGAGCAAATTGGTCAATAGGCGGTTGATAATATACCCTAGAATCAGAACTTCTTGTTCCAGAAAACGAACCCATCAAAGTGGATCAAATTAACGAGTAACCCTAATGTAGGCGGCGTCGGTGAGGGAGATGCAGAGGTATGATGTTAGACAATTTAAGAAAGAAACAAAGTTAGTATAGTAGGGTTACTAGAGGTAAGATATAAAGGAAAAATTTAAAAAAACCCTAACTAGTGGTGTGTCCAGGATTTGCATGAACCAGAAGCTGATAAGTTTTAATTCTTTTCTGTTGAATTCCATGGTATAATGTATACGTGTTAAGTTACTCCAAAAGAAGAAAATGTGGATTTCATCTTGTTTTTAATTATGGAGCAAATGATTGGAGAAATAGGAGGGAATTATGAAGTAATCTCAACTACCAGAAGCATCTCACTCTATGCTAAGTGGTAGGCTATGGCTACTCATAGACATTACATGTACTTTGTGATGAGGGATATAGATTTAAAGGGACACTCTTCTTTGGTTTTAGAATACAATAGAATAAAGCAAAATAATTCATTTAATTGGCTGCGCTTTTTATATTGTGAAGTAGTAGTTGATCGTCATAGACGCAATTTTCATTATGGGTCATCGGGAAACCACCTCTGTGTGTTTCTAATACATGAGTCGCATACCCTACCATAAGCGGAAGTTTCTAAAACAAAGGAAAATAGGAGGTGATGATTTGAGGGGTTAATGATGTGTAAAGACATGTACTTTTATACTAGAGATGGTTAAAAGATATTTGTGGGCGATCAGGATCCTAAAGTGCTATGATAAAAAGCCGTACAAGTATATTAAGAACAGGTGCACCAAAGAAATATATTTATAAATTTTAATTGCTGTCTGGTCACATTCTTTATTCGCTTGGTAGGTTTTCTTATATTTTGTTGTAAGAAAACTTGGTTTTAGCTTTGCAGTTCTTAGAGGGAATTACCAAAAATTTCAGTAACAAAATACTAAGAACAAATTTCCTTTTAAGGAAAATGTTTTCACCTCAAAGCCAGTATTCATATTTCTAACATTGACAAGATATCAGTTGTTAGGGCGGTTAAACGAGCCAAACAGTTCGTTTTAGGACGGTTAAACGAACCGAACAGTTTACGAATTATTCGAGTTCGATTCGTATTTGGTTTGAGTTCGTTCGTTCATTTTACTTAAACGGATCGAATTCAAAGATCTATTTGGGTTCATTTAGTTAAACGAACCAAACTGTTCACAAACTGTTCGGCTCGTTTAAACAGTTATAGTGTTATTGAGCCAAACTCGAACCAATTTTAAAGCTCGTTTAGCTAAACGAACCGAAGCAAAATAGTTTGTTTAGCTAAACAAATTTGAATTCGAAAATCTATTATTCAGCTCAGCTCGGTACATTAACACTCCTATCAGTTATTAAGTTGATTTACTGCATCACAACTAAAGGCGTTAATGAACCGAACCAAACCAAGCCAAATATCAGATTGTCGAATTCAGATTCGTTTAGTTAAACGAACTGTTCGACTCAGTTTGTTTACTGTAACGAACTTCAGATTTTGTTCGAGTTTGGCTCAATAACACATAACTATTTAAACGAACCAAAGAGTTTACGAACAGTTTGACTCATTTTAGCAAATGAACCTAATTAGCCTCGAATTCGGCTAAAATTAACGAACAAACTGAATCAAATACGAATCAAACTCGAACAATTCACAAACGAATCGGTTTGCTTTAACACCCCTAATCACAAGGGTCGCCCCTTCAGTTTACATGTCGTAACAAGACGGAATGTGAAAAGGGAGTAGAACGCTGCGTTTTGAACAATTTAAGAAAGAATTCTAACATTTGCAATTTATAAACACCGACACTTCTCATGATGAAAGTCAAAATCATCATGTTCTGAAAGGCCATTCATCATCGTACAGAAGTAATCCGCAAGTGTTATGTGCCCTTGTTTAGGATCTAGTCGCGGGCTTACCTATGGCAATGGTTGGCCGACTTTTGCGTTGCATAATTGGCCGCTTCTCTTGCTATCAAGGAGGAGTGCTTCTGAGAATTCTTGTTGATATTTTCATTCATTGTCATTGATGCAAAACTCAAAACAACCATCAGACACACAGCTATGCACAAAATCCTGATAGCCTTTGTTCAACAAGTGTGAAGTATCTTCACCTGCAAAGAAATAAAAGCGCGAAAAAGGTGTTTGAAGAAACAAGGATTACACAACTTACATCAACCAACCAATCAATCAATCAATCAATCAATCAGTCTTACCCAATATATCCCAACGACAGCGAAAGCTATCGCTAAGGTCTGGGGGAGGGTGAGAGACAGGCAAACAATACCTCCATCCCAAGGGATAGAGAGTTTGCTTCCAGGAGACCCCCGGATCTATATGTAAAATCTAAGAAATATAACTACCTCAGACAAATACACGTTTAAGATGCCCAAACACTGTGTTAACCATGCACCTCTCATAATGCAGAAATCACAATGGAAAAACACATGTTAACGAAAGCAATTGTAAGAGAAAATACGAAAACAACTAGCACCCAGACCACTTAGTTCTGTACATACAAAATTAATCTTTATAACCTAGTGACAAACCATAAATGCCCAAACTCTTATTTTGGCAGCCAAGGAAACAAAGTAAAAATTCTTTTTTATTGCTGGAAGGAAATACTCTTATAAACCAATAAATTGGGAGAAGCCACCAACTCTTACACATAGAAGCATTACAGGCTTGACAAACATCCATGCCTTCCTAAGGTGAAATGCGAGGAGCATGTTCCATGTAAGAACTTAAGCTGGTATAACAGTACAAACAGGAAATCAAGGATTTTACCTCGAGATGTGCTATTTCCAGTGACATGCACAGCCGTATGCGGTGTCCAAAAAAAACCAGTGAATTTGATGAAATTTCATGGAAAAGGGCTCTTGAACAAGATAGAGGTGAGAATTAGGAGGCAGAATTCAGTAAGTAATCGTCTGTGTCAACTTCTTGATCAAGCTTAAAATCATTTCTCTTGATTTAGAAAATAAAAAAGAAATAGCCGATACTTAAAAACTCACTCATTTGGACTTGAGCCCATCCATGAGCCGCTTCAGTTCTGCCCCTTGTTGCTAAACAATGGAAAGCAGACAATTCAGTATATGCATATGGCTGATGTTCATTGACTAACCTATAAAATGAACGTAACGAAGCACAAATTTACTCCAAAAAACCTTGTGTAACTTCTTCCACCAAAAGTCAGTACGAGCTTGCGACAAGCACCATTCTAATGCCAATTCGTGTTCAATTGTATTAGGTTGAGCGCAGTGTGATGTGGATACTGCATCCTTCTGAAAAATTTTCTTGACAACGTCATATGTGGACATTATTTGACCAATGTATTCTTGAAAGAAAATATACGTCAAACTCACATTTCTCTGCTGCCAAGTTTTGCCCATAGCCAAATGACCCACAAATCTTGCTTGCTTTCCTAAATCCTTTGGAACAACAGCAATTTGACCCATCAGTGGCCTGTAAAGAAAGGATATTATCAAAATCATCGGCCGAAATACACTCCTTCAAAGCTTAATTTTTGTAATTTGAGGTGCACAGGTCCAAAGCTCCACTGTTTTGCCACGTGGACCACTAACTCATTTTGTGTTAGGCATATGCCAGGCCTGAAAAGGGTTCCACCATTACTATAACAATAAAAAATAAGATGGGAGTGTGAATGCAAATACAGAGTAACAATACCGAAGCCGTTTACCAACTAGGCAGTTTCAGAATTGGTCATTTCTTTTGAATTTTTTATTTATTAAATACCGATATCTCAAAACAGGGTAAGTATGTTATGTCGTTTTTACTGGTATCTTTCCAAGTCCACTTTGATATCTCTCCCTCCCGGCGAACAATGTCTCACCCATTGCGCAATGCAATGCTTTCTGCACGTGCTTGTTTTATCTCAAGGGCAACTACCATTTATTCATCAATGGATGTTATCTTGACAACAAGGAGGGGAAGTGACAAACACAATACATTTGTTACTGATATCATCCATTCTTTCACGCCCAAATATTCAATTTTAACATTCTCATTTTTCATTTTTTCCGTTAATGTCTCAATATATATCGGTAAACGAGATTTTCACCTAATATAATCCTTCTTTCAGTCTTTTGATTTCAATATTAGATCTTTATCCGTATTTGAGTCCTTTTCCTTCTTCTATGTCTCAATTCCAAGCTGGTAAGGACTTTAAAAAAAAGGCAGACTGTTGTATGGTAAAATCCCACCTATGTAGGGCACAGCCTCCTTTATGCAGACTCACTTTAAATTTCTAATTGCTTCCACAACGTAAAACCTCGACATTGGGCCACATGGTTATAGTTTAATGCACAGTGAGAACAAGATTTGTGTATTTTCTTGTTGAAGGTATATGTGAGTGAAGAACTTAAAGACCTTAAAGAATTTCTCCATACTTCTCACTAATGAAAACAAAACAAACCAAGAAACTTCCCAAAAGGTACTCCAAACGGGTATGGTCCAAAATGACATTAGAAGATGAACACGCAAAACAGGAAAGGTCGCACACTTGAGACACAGAGTGATAGTAATAATGAAGGATTGCTATGAAAAATTGAAACACAACATCAACCGGGAGTTCTAGGTGAGAGAAGTGGATTTGCCTGTTCAAACTAAGCATTCATATTCTTCAACGATTCCTTGTCACTTCTGTTCACATTGCACTCATAAAAAGTTCATGTTAAATGACTCGAGCGATCAATACATACCTTTGGTTGGATAGAACTAAGCATCCATCATTTAATTTTCTAACTACTCTTCCAGCTGCCTCCCTTGTCTTAAGGATTATGAGAGCTTGCCCTACAACATGGAACGAGGAGGCCATGAACAGACTTGAATGACATAGGAAGCTCTCAAATTATACAAAAGAAATCAGGGAAAAAGCGAGAGAAAACAAAGAAAACAAGCATAATGGCGACCTTATCAATATACTGCCATGCTGCTTGAATCAAATTAGAGATCTCCAAGAGCTTTAAGTTTATTTGCTAGATTTTGAACATCATATAAATATTTCCAATTACCAATGAAAATTTGTGAGATAACTGCTAAGATCAATAAATGTGACATAGATGGTCATACAAATAAAACAACACCACGCAAGTTTTGCTTCATTTTCCATCATCTAATGGGATGCCGGCTACTCCAACAATACAGAGTACGGCACTACATTTGATTTCTACAAACAAACATCTCATCCATCTCGGAAAGCTAAATGACGCACCGATCAAACTGCTAAGGTCCTAGAACAAGGCTGCAACAAAGGTGGCCCATGTAGTCTTTACAAGCACAAACTAGAACGTGAGCTCACATTGTTGTACCCCAACGACCATGTACTTGAAACCGTGACTAAGTGATGTAATGAAAACGATGATTCTTTCAAATACATGTTACTTAAGTCAAAGTAGCACTACTTTACTTAATTACTTTTGAAATGGATACTAAATAATTAAGTAAGGGGATGTCACAAGGTATTATAATACCTTGTGAATTTCGGCCAAGAAGCCTTGACCAACCATAGAACAATCTTGTTCATAAGAAAGCAAGCCTAATTGATCCTCACAAAGCAAGATTAAAATCATATTAGATAAAATAAATAATAGTATAAATTATATAAATGTGGGATAGGATAAATGTGAAATGACCAAAACACCCCCAAGAGCCCCAAAAATTTCGGCCAAGGCTTAGGAGAATCTAGAATTCTCCACACTCTTCTAAATAATTCATAATTAACAAATTACATGATAATTTAAAAATAAAATAGGCAACTTGCATGCAAAAGAAATGTTAAAATAAGAAAAGATGAGCTAGGGTGTAAGAAAAAGTAAGGCCTAGACCCTCTTTCTCCCCCTCTCATGCATCGCCGGATTGCCCCCTCCCCTTGCCCCTCTAGATTTTTTTTTAAATTGCAAGACCAACCTCAATTCATTCTATCTTGAATCTTCCCTCAAGCAAACCAAGCCAACACTTAAGAAAATTTCCATCTTCCTTCCATCACCTCAAAGATAGGAGGTTCAACTCTATCTTCTTCTTCAAGCTCAATGAGCCTCTAGGTAAGTCTCATTTCAAAGTTCCTAAGTAGATATTCATACATAATAGTGAAGCTCACAAGGATGTTTTTTATTCACCCCAACCGTGGCCTCCATGTTCAAATAGGTGAAAGTCTTCAACTCTCTTAGGTGGTGCTATCTTGCTACACTTGAAGCTCCATTCCAAGCTCACTTTGGTAAGAATGTCTAATCTTAGAATTAATTCTATTTTCACTATTCAATGAAGACTAACCTTCTCCCTCCCTCATCTTCAAAACCGTATGCCCAAGGATGAAAGAAGAGGAGGATTCCAACTCAACTCACTCCATAACCAAGCTAAGACAAGAAATTTAGCTTGACGAGGCATGTATACACTAATCTCTCATGACTTACTTAAAGAATTAGTGACTTGAATGATTAAAAGTTCCAAAGATATGATCTTTAGCTGAATATCTTAAGTTTAAGATTATATCTTAGTATTCCTTAAGAATAATGCCTTGCATGTAATTTATTCTTTCAAAGATGGAGTCTTTTCTTACATGCAATATAGTAAGAGGCTGATTTAAGATGAAATAAGATGTACCTAAGTGAGCCTAGGCAAGATTAGCCCTTGGTTGTAACTTGAAAGGTCCTAGGAAAAGCATGCATGTGATGGATACGAGTTTTTATGAAGTTGTTGCAAGATTAGACTAAAAAGGACTCTTGAATGTGTTGCATGCTTGAATACATGTTGTAAAATGTGGTTAAGGTACCACATATGTTTCGGCCTAAAGGATGGAAAGGGAGGTGAGCATTGATTTCAAGGAAGAACACTTGTTTTGTGCATATATGACACTTGTTTGGTTTACTATCTACAAACTGTTTGGTATGATGCAAAGGTGACTTTATAATAAGTATAGAATCTGGATATTCATGTAGGTGTTAACCAATAAGCTATTTCATAAGAACAAGGGAAATAGTGGACATTTGATTTAAAGGAATGACCAAACATCAAACCACTGGAACTGGGCAGAATTGAGCAACGTTTTTATTAGCCTAAAAATGGGTCTTGTAGACCTTCAATCAAGCTGATTTTTGGTACAGAGTTAGCCCTATGTGTGTAGCAAATATGAGAGTTGGAATTTCGATAAAATAAGTTGCGAATTATTTTTAATAAAATATTTGGTGGAACTGCTCAGATTGGAAATTCTGGATCCTGGCAGAATGGTGTACGTTTTGAATGACCTTAAAATGGATCTTGGAGATGTTCAATAAGGCTGGTTTTCGGTGTGGTGGTAGTCCTGTGTGTATAGAAAGTATGGAAGTTGGAATTTTGGAAAAAAGAATTGTGGAATATTTTTAATAAAATATTTAGTAAAACTGCTCAGACTGAAAAGTCTGGAACTGAGCAGAACTGTACCTCCTTTTGGTTGGCTTAAAAAGGGACCTTGTAGATGTTCAATAAAGTTGATTTTTGGCATGCTAACAATCCTAGGCGTGCAGTGAGTACTCAAGCTGGAATTTTGGCAAAACAAGTTGTAGATTATTTTTAATGATTTAATTAGTAACACTGCTCAATTGAAATTACTGGAACAGAGCAGAAATTAAGTGACGAGTTAATGGAATCAAAAATGAATCTTAGGGACATGCAAATGGGCTAATTTTCGGTAGGATGCTAGCCTTACATGTTTATGACTTGCGTGAGTTGGAATTTCGGAAAAAGAAATTATGGTTTTGCCACAATTGAATTTTTAGTAAAATGGGTCAGTCCAGTTTCAGCATATGACCCATTTCAGAACCCTTTAAGGTCGTTAGATTGATCCGGAAATTTTATCCTAATCACTTAGGACATAAAGGAGTAAGACCATGTAAATTAATCCGGTTGGTCTTAACGTTTTGATGGGTAATTACGAATATAAAGTGGATGTACTAAAACTGAAAAGTGGATTGAACAGAGGATTAATTTAAGAAGGCTCAATTTGGAGGATATGGACTTCTATACACGGTTTGGGCTTATAAGGGTTAAGCCTTATGGTGTTTTTCAGGTTATGATCCAAATAATGAAGATTTTAAGGTCTCATAAGCCTAGTTAGCCGCCTATAAACATAAAGTAGAAAATCTGGAAATTCTTAGTTCCAAGATCATGCTTGTGACAAGTTATAAGAAATGCTTACGATTATTCACGTCATGACTTGCATATCATTCCATGTATCATGCATATGTCCATATGCCACATGAATCTGATTTTATGAATTTTATGCAAGCAAGTCTTTCAAGAAAAAAAATGTTTTCCGCTATGCATGAAAAGTTTTTATGGTCCCATGTTTTTTTTAAAGAAAGCTTTATGATTCCTTTGCCGGCCAAGCATGTGACTAACCCGACTCCAAACCTGGGGTTAATTGGTCTGTTACATGTTCTGGACCCGTTCAGATCCATGGTTAATTGATGTGATACATGTTCTGGACCCGTTCAGATCCGGGGTTAATTGATCTAATACATGTTCTGGACCCGTTCAGATCCGGGGTTAATTGATCTGATACATGTTCTCGACTCGTTCAGATCCGGGGTTAATTGATCTGATACATGTTCTGGACCCGCTCAGATCCGGGGTTAATTGATCTGACACTTTGTTTTTATGACATGTTATTTATGGGACCAAAAGGATGTTTTGACACGGCATGACATCATGCATTGCATTTTGCATAATCCATGAGCACGCTAATATGTTGTATGTTATGTTTAATGGTTATTAAGATATTATTGGCATAGCCTATCTAGATTTATGCTTAGGCTAAACCATCAAACAAATTCAGGAATGAAGACCAGGTATGAGTTATCATTTGAAGTATTTGGGCTATTACATTCACGTTATAATTCTTTATGTATTTCATGGTAGTTTATTGTATTCTTGCTGGGTGATTTTATCACTCGCACTTTTATTTTTCCAGAGCTAGATAACGCTAAGATTGAGTGGATCGAGGATGAGCCGAGGGTACCTTATCCATAGGCAAGGAAATCTGAAAGGAGCAAAGCTTAAGGACTTTTGTGCAGCCAAGACGTTTGTACTATGAACAATGTTTGAACTTTCTGAATTTCGGTTATGTTATTTTGTGGGAATGCTACTTTTGGGAAATTAGTATCTTCGTAATGCATGTTTATTTTGAAAAAGTTTTAATTCTGCCTAATTTTTACTACCATGTTAAATGTTAGCATGGGAGTCCATGGCTTATGTTATGGATTTTCGCATGTTATGCATGACGCTTTGTACTCTCCTTAGTGAGGTACGGCGGGTGCACCGTATTCGGACGGGGTCCGGGTGCGGGGCGCTACACACATGAACTGAGATAGATGTCATTATGAGTTTAGCCAACAGATATACAGTTAACTTCTTGCTAACCTGCTGGCAAAGGTTAAGCACTCTAGCCAGGGTCTGAAGGGAGAAAAGTGAGGCTGCACCATGGCAAAGGAGAAGACCCCAAGTGCAGTTGCTCAGGATATTTTTTTTAAAATGAAAATTTCATAGATAGGCCAAATTAGGCATCTTTACAAAGGTAGTTTCTTGGGTAAACAAACGCACAGCTTGCTCAAAATAAAGGCATAGTGCATTTTTTAACACAACCTAACAATATTATGGTGCCAGCAAGTACACCTTGCTCAAAATACTAATGGTTTGATGTTTTATATTATAATGCCATGATTCCAAAATAAAAATATATAAAAGGACCATAAAGGTCTGAAATGCTAAAGCTAAAGTTAATGATGGGAGTTTGTGCGTAGAGCAGTAGAGCAGGAAGCTTGGATTCCAAATGTAGCACTAGGGGCTGATTCTGAAGGTTCCAAAATGACATAGATCTTAGTAGAGTTGTTAAATCCATGTGAAGAGGCTTTGATACATATGACAAAGTTTTCCAAACACCATCTTGGGTGTCTATAAGTTAGCCTTCATGCAGCTCCTAACAGTGTCCTACGAAGATCAATTCCCAACTTGTTTCAGCAAAGCAGCCTCTATACCCATCACCTTCAACGAGATAAGTCCAAGGGTAGGTTAAGGGTGGCAAACAGGTTGTGCTTCGTGTTTTTCGGGTTTCGGGTATCAAAGTACCAGACTTATACTTTACCAGTTTGCTTCGCGTGTACAGAAGTAGATACCCAAACCTGTACATGTCAGGTTTCGTGTCGTGTATCAGGTATACCCACAAACTTGACAAGTACAAATATTTCAGGTCGTATACGGGTCATTTCATATATTTTTCAGGTATTTTCAGGTTTCGTGTATAGGCATACATCAAACATCGTATATGATTTTTATCCTTGATGTAATAGTTTATGAAGAACATTACTATAACTAAAAGAACAATAATGTTTTTTCAAGACAAAATTATAACATAAAACCATAAGAGAACTGAGAATAGTGAAAAGTGAGTGAAGAGATGAGAAATAGAGAATGATGGGTAGAGGCAATTACAAAAGGTAAGAAGGAAGGGAATGTGAAATTGGGAATCAGAGATTATGTTTTTTAGAATTTTAGGAGTTTTTTTTATTTATAATTTTTATTTTCATAATTTAAAATTTAAATTTAAAATATAATTTAAAAAATTGGGTATGGTGAGTATAAATGGGTAACCCGCGGGTGTACCTGGACACGACCCGCTCTTAGCAGATAAGTTTCAGGTCTTACTCGATTTGTACCCGAAATCCGCCAAGGCTATACCCATACCCACGAGAAGCGTGTCAGGTTCAGGTCGTGTTTTCATGTCGTGTCTGAGATTGCCACCCCTAGGGTAGGCAACATGGGTCAAAGAGAATAGACCAGCACCTCCAACAATAACCTCCATAACCACCTCTTTCAGCAAAACAGGTTATGGGAATAGATTGTATAATCCAATACAAGGTAATCCTTACCAAGCAACCAAACTCAGAATATAATGAATTGTAGCAGCCATAATCTCAGCTTTCCAACCAAGCCCACCAAACTTGGAATCATCAGCTTCCAAACTCCAGCCACAAGTATCCAGACCTCAGCCAAAATAAAAACCCCTAGTAGGTCCATTTTTTTATCACAAGCCACCCGTTAACACTCAGGTCCAGTGACCAAAATAGCCAACCCCAAAGAAGTGCATAGCAGAGGGTATAAGTAGGTGTAGCGAACAAAAGAGTCCAGACCATTACCCAAGTGTTAGTATATCCATATATAACCACAAAAACCCAACAGCGTTTCGTTCATACATACAAAGCAAACCACAAAATAACAACTTTTCTAGAAAAGCATGAGATGAGTTATATGAAGATGGCAGAAGAGATTCCCAGATTCAGAGATAGCTCCCAGTTGAGCTCGCTCTTTTTGTAGCCTCTCCAAGTAGTAGCTGAGAAAGAGATGCTTTCCAGAATATCTTTAAACACAGCATGATGGTCTTTATCTTTGTCTTTCATTATTTGTGTATATATACGGTTACTGCTATTTGAATAACGGAAGCTTTCCATTTGTGTTTGCTAAATTCCTTCAGTAGTACACTAGCGCATCATATTCCTATTATTGCGTCATTTATGCAGGTATATATAGAGTCAGGAATCTCACTGGAAACAAAGCTCTCTATCCTTGAGATGGAGGCATTGTTTGACTGCCTCTCACCCTCCCCATAGCGATATCGTTTGCTGTCGTTGGGAGATATACTGGGTATCGTTGTTGTTGTTGGTCTTCCATATATCTGTCACATAAGACACATGTATTAAAATGGATCAATTCTCAATTCATCAGTTTGTCTAGTGTATTCATCATCTTCCATCATGCAAGCCAAAATATGATTGCATAACATCAATTTTTATCCATTGTACTGTTGGCAAAAGAGGTTAAGGTTGTCGTAGCATTTATCACAACAAACTTGACGATAGGCTTCCACTTCCATAAATCATTCCCCTGTCTAATGCTTATGCTTCTACAGGCTATATTGAATTGGACAACTTGGTTGTCTCACCATTTACCATATGGAATGCACCAATCATTGCCTTGTATTATCATTGGAACTCTTGCATCCAAACTTATATTCAACTTCCTTCTCAACTCAGGGAGGTTTAAACTTTGTATATCCCATAGATGTCAAAGGTCATTTCAAAAGGATGACCTTTCACCATTTCCAATTGCCCTCTCAATGCAATTTATATATTTGTCCCTCACCCAAAATGTCTTTTTCCAAAGCCATGAATCAGAGAGCCTAAGCTTGGCTTCCCAACTAGATTTTCCTTTCAAAATGGCATTGTGCACCCATTTTACCTATAAACTCCCCTTATTTTCACATATGTTCCATATGTTTTTCATGACATAAGCACTGTTTATGAGAGTCAGATATGAAATTCCAAGCTCACCCTTTTCCTTTGGCTGACACACTATTTTACATTTAACTTGGCTTCCTTAGAGCTACCCCAGAGGAAGGTTTTCAGCATTTTTTCTATCTCTTTTATGACCCTTCAAGGCAAAAAAATATGACGCTGACCAGTACCAACATATAGCTATCAGTACTGAATCAATCAACTGGAGTCTATCACCATAGGATAGCTGAGAGGCTACCCAACAACGAACTCTATTGGCTAGTCTGTCCAGAAGCATCCCACATTCAGAATAGGTTAGCTTCCCATCTATAAGAGAGACACCTACGTACTTGATAGGCAGGCAACCTAGGCTCAAACCTAAGATTTCAGCAATAGAATTACTTTCCAATGTGCTGATTCCAGATGCGAAAACCTCACATTTCAGTAAGTTTGACGGTAAACCAGAGTTGCTTGGAACTCCAACAATGCCTCCTCAATCACCCTAGCTGATTGTATGTCAGCCTTGAAGATGATGAAAAGATCATCAGCAAAGGGTAGAGAGGAGAGTTTTAGATGCTAACAGCTAGGGCGAAAGCTGAAGGGAGAGTTGAGAACCTTTTCCTTTAACATTCAGGTGAACCCTTCCATGACTAGAATAAAGAGACAAGAGGAAAATGGGTCACCCTTCTCAGCCCCCTTGTGGTTTTGAAGTGACCAATCAGAGACCCGTTGAGGTTAATGGAGAAAGAGATGGTGAAGATGCACAGCCAAATCCACTGGATATACCTATCTAGGAAGTTCACGTTCTTGAGTAACATCAACAAATAGAGCAAACTTATAGTATCAAATGCCTTCATTATATCCACTTTTATGACACACCACTTAAGGCCATCTTTCCTCCGTTAGTTTTTCACTAATTCATGCTTAGAAGGATATTATATGCTTGAGAAAATCGAACACCAAAAGGCTTCTCTGTCCATTTTTGTGTTAGTCAAAAGTGTTCTCTGAAGACGAGGGTATAGTTATTTACATTGTAGCTTAATTTGATTTAGTAATACATACTAGAGCTGCAAGTTTCATGATTTTGAGCAAATTAAATTACAAAAGAAACAGATGCACCCGTAGATGTCAGGCAAAAGAGAACCAGAACACACAAAAGGGTACCAGCACATACACCTTTGAAAAAAACATGAGTTGAATATGTTCCTTGCTTAACATGAAATTGTTTCAGAAGTATATAATTTTGGTCTAAAATGTTGAAATGATACACTAATGCAGGATCTAATAAATGCCATGCCAGTCGACCTTGAATTGTCCATAAATAGATGCCACCTTACGCTTAACAATTTGTGTACAAAATGGTTTTAAGTCGCTCAGGCACAAATTAAACCTACACGAATTGCCATCAAATGGGATGAACTGCATAAATTTTCTATATCTCGCAAGTAATTTAAAAAATTATAAGAAAAGGAGAAAATAAAAGAAAGAGCCAGCCCCACACACCCACAAAAACAAAAATTTCCACTGAGGAACCCAGCTAGTGATAGAGGAGAGTATTCTCACTAATTCAAAACACCTCATGCGTATTTTTCACTGCTTGTTTAGATTGCACATTTAAAGCAACAGTGTAGCGTTTAATGAAGTCTTCTGAAAGTTTTCGTAAGTTTCAAAAGTTTCTGCCTAAAGAGCAACTGAGCACATCTATTCGCCATAGTCTCGTTTAAAACAACAGTGTAGCGTTTACTAATAATCTTAACAATGTTTACGTCAACAGTATTAGCTACTGAAAAGAAAATTGTAAAATAGATTAGACTATGGCGGGTTTCATGCCCAAAAACACACGAAATACTCTTGATGCTGTTTCTGTCAAAAACTGTATGCAATCCATGAAGAGAAGTCTTCTACATAATTCCGTACAATGTTGGAAACGAATTTGGTTGCATCTACTTTCAATCCACAAGTCAAATTTGAAAGAATATTTGCATGTACGCTATGAATCCTATGGGATGAAAAAAGAAATGCGCCATTCTGTCTAATGTACACCCTTTCTGCATTTTAGGTTCCTAGTGTTCCCGAATAAAAGACCACAAGCATATACTAATAGTTGCCCAAGCATGACGATTTAAATCGTAATTAAAGTACACGATATGAATTGCTCACTTTTGGAAGTACACGCAACTAGCACACCTAGAGTAGCAGCTTAAAAGCAAATGTGTTGCACAAAAAGGCCCGAGTATAACAGGTTCCCATGTGAAGCAGCAGATTCATTTAACAACTATTTCTAAACTAGCTCTCAAGAATAATGCTCCCCTCCCCCTTCCCCTCCCCCAATAGTGAACCAACTCTTTTCTGGACAGAACCATATTGAAAAGTGGTCATCCTAATCAGATTTAAGTATCCCTACTGCTTCAAGGATCAAGCCCCATAATCATTTTCATTTCCTCAAAAGAACGCAGCTTTAATTATTGAATTTATCAGACAAGCATCCAGTCCTGAACAGATTTACTCGACTGTCCTCGTGAACCTTGTTTCTTTGAAATTCGCCATGCAATTCGCATATTATCGCAATGACCAATAAAAGAAGATACGGCACCCTTTCACAAGCCTAAAAAAGTTGTACAAGCACAAATAATCATAGAAGTTCTCACCACCATGCGGACTAGAAAAAGCATTCCATCGGATCACTTTAGCACTGCATTTTTCTTCGAAGGCATGCCAAATAATATCCTGGCAGGAAAGTACCATAAGTTTAAACAAATAACCAACTACAGAATTAAAAGTTAATGGTCATTTAAGCTGCATAGTTTGCTGGAAAATTCAAAATGATAGTTCAGGGTAAGTTAGAACATGAATTCTGAACGATTAAAAATGTGCTGAAGAATAGTAAATAGTTTTCAACATGCACCACCTCTACTTCAGTTGACGTACACTCAGGATCCAGATTTTGAATCAACACTAACATCCTTTGATCACTGGCAGCAAGCAACCTTTCCTCCCAAGGCTATAACAAAATTTTGCAAAGAAAAAAAAAACTTAGAATCATTCTAAACACTGACTATGGAACAAGGCATTCATTTTTTAAATAACTTATAATTCCAACATGAAACAACATAAGGACCAGGTCACTAGCTACAGTATGTTTTAAGGTAAGAAAATTGAAGTGCAACAGCAATTTGAACAATCGATACACAACAAACGACATATCCATTTCAAAAGGAGTTCACCTTCCTCAAACAATATTATATCCTGCACAGACTATCTTAACCTCTCTAGGAATCCACCTAAAATACTATTGAACCCATTGTAGGCATGCTCGAGTAAATTCCAAAACATTAACTCTTTAATGCATGTACAGACACAAATTGATACAGGAAAACTATGATGCTTTAACATGTAAGCCAAACTTGCCTTTTCAGGCAAGAGATTTTCTCAAAAACACACAAAATATAATTGCACCACTGCAACAAAAATTCATATACAGTAAAGAAAAGTGTTAGAGTAGCATATATAGAAATTACTAAAGACGTGTATCAGAACACGATGACAAGCATAAGAACTCTACGAGGCTTAAGACCAGAATTTCCTACTACAATTGGTTTACGCCAAAGATATGCATTGGTTCCATACTTATTTCCTTTAGTTATAGATGAGCTCACTCGGCATATTTAAAATAGAGTTCCGTGTAGCATGTTATTTGCAGATGACATTGTGTTTGTGGATGAGACTCGTGAAAGAGTCAGTGGTAAGCTGGAATGTTGCCAGAAGACACTAGATGAAAAATGCTTCAAACTGAGTCAAAAGAAGACAAAGTATATGAAATTTAATTTTAGCAACAAAAAAAGATCTTGGACCTTGTGTGAAACTAGAAGACCAAGAGATTCACAAGAGTACATAAATATGGAGGAATTGACAAGGATGTGAATCATATGATATAGTTGTTAAAATGGAGAAAGTGCATCAGGTCTTCTTTGTGATAAGGAAGCTCTTTTAAAGCTGGTCTGAATTTTTGGCAGTCAATTATGAGCATAGACAAAGAATGTGAATGACGGAAATGATAACGTTAAGATGGATGTGTGGACATACAAGGAATGATAAAATAAGAATGAATGAGGTGCATATTAAACATGGAAGGGACAATAAAGAAGACATAGACAGAGACAATAAGGAAGTATATGACTTACATGACAATCAGAGAGCATATGGTTACTGATAGAGCAAAGTTGAGACAATTGATTCATGTGGCCTATGTCATATAGAGGGTATAACATTTAAGAGAGAATTTTAGGTACTCACGGTTGAAATGATATGACACCTTTGGAAGAAGCGTATTCTAAAGGTGCATATTATGCATTAGATATTTGGAGACACACAAGGAGGACATGATTTAGGGTACGATTAAAAAAATCAGATAAATAAAGCACAAGAGAAATGATTGATCCATACGGCCAGCCCTATATAGTGGGAAAAAAGTTTGAGTGTTGATGTTGTTGTTGCAGAGGAGAAACATCCACTTTATACAACAATTTGTGCAATTTTGAGCTATATCTCTGTGTATGTATCTAAATCTTTTGCACTAACTTCTAATTTTTAGCCAGTGATCCTCACACCGCAACTCAAGTTTGTCCTTGGATCACATAAAAAGGGAGTGTGAAAATCATATATTGGGGAGCAATAATTGCTTCCCTAAAATACTAGAATAGATACAGAATGTGTGGACGCAAATAAAGTGCTTACCAATAATAGCCGCAAGGACCCTGAAGGCCGAAATAGAATCATGATTCACATTGCATCTCAGAACGTTTTTCACTTATCCATATGTTACTTACAGTTGCATCAGAAAACCTTTTTCACTTATACAATTGATAATTGGGAAAAAAACGGAAAAGAAGGGGGAGGGGACGTGGGATACAGGCATCAAGAATGCATTTAATATGATGAGATATAGATTGAATAACACATTAGAAATGCATGCATAAAAGAATTTGAACTCGATAATTAGAACAATTGGCTGAAAACGTCCAATTATCTAGAGTCATATTAAAATTGAGCGAGCATTGGGGTTCAAATACTTACAGGTAAGCGAAACCATTTGCTTTCATCCTGCAAATGAAACAATAAAAGGTCATGTCAAAAGGAACTACCATCGGAATAAACCAGCAAATCAAAAGTTTAGCACAACTCAACATCAAGTTAATAAATCCACAAAATAAACCTAGAAATCTAACAATGTGCTGCATAGATTACCCTGTGTCATCACCACTCTAGTGGACAATAGTTAGAGTGCTAAGCTTAGTGAGTGATACTGCTTCTATCTTCTTGTGTCCTCACCACTCTAGTGGAGAAATAGTTAGAGTGCTAATCTTAGTGAGTGATACTCCTATCTTCTTGTCCATTGTCCAAATTGAAATGAGGGACTGTGTGCAGTTCCTTATTTCATGTTTACAGATATTGACATCCATTTGCCCCTACATCTAAGATTTCTAGGTAATGTTCCTCGGTTATAATGCAACAGATAGGCCAGTTATCAGAGTAGAGAGAAAATAAATGAGATGCTTCACACACATAAAAAGAGATAGGCCAATCATTAAAGTGTAGAGAAATTAAATCAAATGCCTCGCACACACAAAAGCAGAGGCGTCACACAGGTGGTTCAGAAGGTTCTCAGCTACTTGAAAATGAAGGTGAGTGCAAGGAATACAGTAAGAAAACAAAGACAAACCTGTTCATCTGTCTAGAGCCTAATACAGATAAAAAGAGTATAAAGACAAACCTGTTCATCTGTCTAGAGCCTAATATGCATAAAAAGAATAGTAAATAGATAAGTAAATTAAGATGTTAGGCTATGCCTTCAATGGTTAAATGAAAAAAAAAGAATTAAGAATATAGAAGAAAATTTTCGGAAGAAGGTCAAAAAACCTACAACCTTGAACACTAACAAATTTAGCACCAAAAAACGAACAGCAACAAATCCAATATATGTATATATTCTTAGGACATCATTTATATCAAGGTACAATTTTACCAATTGAAACATGGAAAACTAACATCACAAAACATTACATTCACTCTAGAACCTGCTAGAAACGATAATGCACTCAAAAAGGCTCAAAGCCACAAACTTCCTACTCTTCTGTGACATATGACCGGCTGACTTATGTTGAGGTTCATGCTTCAATTTCCATTCATTTGGTGAATTGCAGGGTACAAGTCAATCTTATAGCATCTGACTTTTAGTGAAGAAGACATTGAAACGAAGGCAAACCACTTGAAGAAGAAAAAGAAAAGGCGGGGATAAAAAAAAAATCTTGCATTGTATGTCAGATACAAAAATGTAAGTAACCACCACGATAGTCATGTGTTTGGTTAGCTTCACCAGGCATGCGTTGCTTGGTGCAGCCAACTTCCATTATTTATTAAGTTTTAATTTTTGAATTTTAATCAGAAAACCAGGACTCTCGATAACAAGAACAATTTTTTTAAAATAAGGATCCTACACGCAAAAAACAAGAGACATGACTTATTTCCCATGGTCTTTTCATTAGGGTTGCATAAGAATCAAGCTTTAAGCTAACTATTTGGACTTGGGTTGTTTAAGGCTCAGTTCGAGTTCGATTGAGACGAAGTCGAATATCATATTAGGCCCGAATATTTTAACGAGCTGAACTCGAGAAACAAAAAGGTCGATTTGTAAGCTCGAAAGCCAGCTCATTTACTAAATTGTGTATTAAAACAACACTATATATTGTCTTTTTGTCATTCTTACTACATGACCATTTGCACTGACGTGAAACTTGTCTGTCCACATACTGAGATAACTCAAAATATACATTTTCTCTTTTTGACTTATATAAACAGCAAGTAACCTAGAGGACAATTTGGTAACATAACCACCAAAATAATGTAGAACCCTATCCAAAAAGAGCATCCGCTGGCGGCCCCGCTCCAACTTTATTCCCTCGCGTTTTCTCTTCTCCCCCTCCCTCTCTGCACTCTTTCTCTTCTCCTCTCTTCTCAGTCGTCCTCTCCAGCTCTGTTATGCAATTACAACGTGATTAAGTTACTCAATTTTATATTCTTCTTCTTCTCTTTTCTTCGCATCTCTCTATGATGAAGCCACGACAGCTCCGGTGAAGACTTGACTATCATCGCATAGACCAGGAGGAATCCCCTCATCGCCAAACCTAGGAGAGCGATGATGGGTCCAAAAGGAATTGGCAGCAAAAGGTTAAAAAAAGAGTCACCATCACCACAATCAGCTGTCATCACTAAGTCACAATCACCTGCTGCTAACGAACTCCAAACGAACATTACATCGAATTCGAACCTCAATCGAACTTTCACGAACTCGAATATATGTATTGATTTAGGATTCGATACGAACTCGAACTCAAACCCGAATCCGAATTTTAACAAAACTTACAAGCGCAGATATGAGTATATTTGTTCAAGCTTAGATCGTTAATAGCCTACTTTTCATGTAAACCTCATGCAATCTACCATTCTCCTTTAATATCCAATAAAGACAAGAAGGCACTTTCTTTCAAAACTCAATATTCATACTTGTGCAATCTACCATTCTCCTTTTCAATGTTGTGCAATCTACCATTCTCCTTTTCAATGTCCAATTAAACCAAGACGCCTCTTTTCTTCGATACTTCAATACTCGTATTCAACACACGCTACAAAAGCTTGACACTTGGAAGACCTTAAAGGATCAATTACTTTTTTTGTAACATAAATTTTCATAAATCGGCTTTATGAGGCAAATTTACAAAGGATGGACACCAGAATTATGTGCTAGCAAACTAACCAGTGATTTAGACTTGCTCAAAATACATAAAGGCAAAGTACACGAAGACCTTTAAGCATCATTCTCATGCCGTGGCAAACTAATATTTTTCTCTAGTCATGTGACACATCCCATCCTCCTGTGTGTATGAGATCATACAAGTTTCCTTTTTTATTATACAATTAGATTATGTCTTTCCCATGTATCATCGTGCAGCAGGCTTGGCCTCCTCCTTTTCTCGTCTTTATTTGCTCTATTATGTTTTTTTTTTAAAGTTGGGAGGGAGAATCGAATTCGAGACCCCATGAAGCAGAAATGCTACTCAACCGTTAAACATAAGGGATTTTCGCAAATATATGCAGAGGTTGTATAGGTTAAGGAGGTAGGAGGAGAAGTTATTAGTAGGCGTAGGTTGTGGAAAATAGACTAGAGTGCATCTTATCCAAAGAGAAAACGATTAATTTATCGCCCTGATATGAATTTCGAGTCTCCTCTTCCACCGCTAGCCTGACGGGACAACCGCCTTCTGGCTACGCTGTCTTTTCTAATAAAACAGTCTCATCCAACTAACGCTAGCACAATGAAAAGGAACAAAGTAATATTTGAAGGCACTACTTTTTCATCTAGGGATGTAATACATAGAATTTGTACTCATGTCTATAGAGTCATGTACAAAATTTACTCTCACTTGATTGCTATGTAATAGTTTACACTATGTAATAGCCTAGTTAGGGTAAGACTCAGTCTGTGCACTTGATTGAATAGATAGGGACTATTGTATGGGATATACCCCTTGATGTT
The DNA here is from genome assembly GCA_036186865.1 of Eustoma russellianum. NCBI lineage: Eukaryota > Viridiplantae > Streptophyta > Magnoliopsida > Gentianales > Gentianaceae > Eustoma > Eustoma russellianum. Next base: position 19,448,040 of record AP025068.1, read on the forward strand.
TTTGATGTTTCGAGTAATACAATTAGCATTTCACCCAAAAAATGAAAAGGAATGGCTCCATGTAGCTTTCCATTCACCCATAAACTCTTGAAAAACAGACAAATCACCAACATAGCACATTAAAGCAAATTTATCAGTGGCATAACATTCTTTATTGGTTCATGAAAATCAAAACATAAAAAAAAAAAAATGATGATTCATATTTTTTGCTTTGGCATATGGAGGGAAGTTTGATCATTATCATCACAAATTATGACTTTTGACTTAAATCATGTATGCATCAAAATTGTTTAAGTCATCTCGCTCTAGAAATTTCATACAATAAGTTATTAATATAAATAGTATAAAATATTTAATATAGACTCTAACCTAATCTTTTTATAAGCTTATTTATATAAAGTAATTAGTTTTTACAAATATTCTTTTGTGCAATTTATTTTCCCATGGTCAAAAGTATGAGGAAAAAAGAAAAGGTGACTTAAAATTATATTAAAAAATGTGTAGTAAAGAAAATCATAACTTTGATCATCAAACAAACTTAATTGCTCTATGAATAGCTAGCCAAGATGCAGAGAGCAGAAGCCAAAACATTTTAAATGATCAGGCTCCCAGTCAACTATAGGAACGGGTTCAAGAAGAAAGATCGTAGGCAAGATAGAAAGAGCTGCTCAAAAAGATCCTTGGCTGGACCAATACATATCAATGAAAAATAAAAAATAATAAATAAAAAAATTCAATGATTCTACTTGAGTAGAAGGGCAGAAATGTAATTTAAACTGGTCAAACTTATTTTTTTCTTGTATGGTCAAACTTGCTTATTTTCGATCTTCTAATAATCTAAAAACAATTAGCTATCCATACCCAACTTTTTGTTCTTTTAGCTTATATGCACTAAATTTCCTATAAGCAATTCCTGTTTATCTTTTAACAAACATGTCGTTTTAACAAAATGCTTATAAGCTGGTCTGACCAGTTTATAAGCTTACCGAAACACCGTCATGTTGGTTCAAGAAAAAATGGAATGAAGACAGTATTAAGCTTGAAAGCTAGCATGACACACTAGTAGTAAAAAGTATCAGATTTAGTATAAAGAAACTATAGCAAATGGATTTCAATTTTAGCAATGAAGGATTGACTTCTGGACTTTGTGTGAAAACAAGAAATCAAAAGATTCTCCGAAGTAAGAGTTTTAGGTATTTATAACGAGAGAGCAACGGTTAGAGGGTGCAACAAGTGTCGAAGCGCCCTATAAATGCCTATGTTAGGTGTTATGAGAGATAATATTAAGCTTGAAAGCTAGCATGATACACTAGTAGTAAAATGTATCACATTTAGTATAAAGAAACTATAGCAAATGGTTTTCGATTTTAGCAATAATGGATCGACTTCTGAACTTTGTGTGAAAACAAGAGATCAAGAGATTTTTTTGAAGTAAGAGTTTTAGGTATTTAAAACAAGAGAGTAACGGTTGAGAGGGTGTAGAAATGTGTCGAAGCGCCCTGTAAATGCCTATGTTAGGCATTGTGAGACACAAAAGGTCCAAGCCAAATGCGGAAAGGAAGACTTAGGAAGACATGAAGGGAGACAATTAGAAAAGATATAACTTGCATGACATTTTGGATGAATATGGGAGCAACAAAGACAGGCTAGCCAACTCCACCTAGTGGCATTATGATAATAAAAATTGAATGCATAAACAATCAATCCATATGTGTGACATCCTTATCTCACATTAGAAAAGAAGCGAGAATGGCAACAGTACCAAGAAAGCGTCTAAGTATCTAAATTCACTTTGAGTTCATTAACTAGTAGACAAAGAGAACATGCAGAAGTCAATATTTAATACTGCCGATTTCATAAAATGATGGTAGGTCCAAGTTCCAAGACATGGTTGTCTAGAAAAGATGATGAATTGGCTGGAGAAGATAAACAAAAATTTCTTATAGCAAGATTGTTTTCTCAATCTGATTAATTTCCATCCAAAAGACTGAATTCCACCTTTTAGACGAAACATGAGAAGAGCAAAAGGTGTATTTCCAATCATGAAGATGATGAAGCATAACGGGAAGGACAAACATAATTGTTCCTAAAAAGAAAAATGGAGGGCACAGTAGTCAATTAGATGTGTTAAAGTTACCAACTCCGTTAAAAGCTCCAGCTATTAGAGAGGGTTTTACATTTTTGCACATAATATGTTGTTTTGGGCTTTGCAAAGCACAAAACTCATACTTCAAATCTTCATATATGTCTCTAACATCACTTTTTAGCTCAGCATTTTTCTCTCATACTTTTCACCATATAAAAGAAATAACTTTTGTATAAAATAATGGTACTACTTGCAATAATTGATTACATCCTATTAACGAGCTCATTACAAGGATTAAAACGAGTATCATATTGAATATCTCATATATTTTAAACTGATAAGTTATTGTATAAGTATTTTCTAGTCAGGTACTTTAGAGCTCCTGACACCAAACATATTTTAAAGCTACAATCTTTGTAAGCACCAAATCATCCCCTAAAAGCTTCACCAAACACAACTATCTAATGTATGGACTTACCATACATGCACAACCGTAGCAGCCTCTTCTTTGTATTTCCTAAATTCCCTCACTAACACACTAGCACATCATATCTCTATTATTATGTCATTTATGCAGATGCATATAGAGCTGTGGGTCTCACTGGAAGCTCTATCCCTTGGGACAGAGGTATTGTCTGCCTACCACTTACCCTCCCCAGACCCTAACGATAGCTTTTGCTGTTGTTGGGATATACTGGGTACAGATGATGATGATGCTTCGCAAGGTAGATTGTCCAAGAGAGCACAAGAATTAGCAACCCTAATATAAGATAATAAACGAGAGGAAGACAATCTTGAAAAAGACTAAAAAGAAAAAGACTATTTAGGGCGCACAACTTACATCATTTGGTCTTCGAGTGACTTCAATAATTTTTCCCTCGATAATTGCATCCTTAGATATCTTAGAGCCAATAGCCAAGCTTTTGTTGAGTGCACTTTTCTTCTTCATAAGCGTCTCGTTGCTAGTAGAGAGTTTCAAACTAGCATCACTAAGCATGTCGTTTTTCTCACCACACTTATCCTTAGAGAGACTAGTAGCCAATTGATAATCCATTAACCTAGGAGAATCCAAAGTTGATTTGTTCTTCTCCTTATTATCCTCTTTAGAAGAGGGATTCTCGAGCTTGGTTAAGTCATTAGGTCTCTTTGATGAGCCATCAAGCCAAGTAGTATTTTCAACAAGGTTGGGCTTTGTTTTTGCTTTAGGAGAACCTTCGCGAACCTTGACTTTCTTCAATGATCCATCACAAGATGTGCTCGAGTCTTTAACAAGTTTTGTGTCCTTTTTTGCCTGCATTGGGTGCTTGTTTTCTCCTGAATTCCTTTCCCCATCAGCCCCAATGCCATCTTGAGCTGATGTCACAAATAAGTCTCTTCTTGAAGATAACTTCTCATCCTTAGCCAAACACTTACCACTAGCAATGCCAATAGAACCATCATATTTTGTTCGTTTGACTGGTCTATTGTCCAAACTAGAAGAGTCTTCTGCAGATTGTGAAGGACATTTCCCAAACTCAGCACTACCTTTTAGTGGCTCATTGTCCTTGAGCACATCTCTTGCAACATTATTCTTACTGGGAGCACTGCTATTCATTTCACCAGCTGCTATATCGACACCATTATCAAGTCTCCTTTTTGATTCCTTATTTAAAACACCTAATGCACCTGGGAGTCTATATACGTCTGTTACATTATTTAGTGCATTTTCTCCCTCCAAGTCTTTTGCAGCTCTCACTTCAAGATCGTCATTTTTTCCATTCTCCATTCTGTTAAATATGAACTCGACTGTAACAACCCATAGAGACACACATGTAAGAGGTCAATCACATGCAAGAATATCGACACCATAGTAAAACCAAGATAAATAAAACAGCTACAAGTTGTACATCAGCATAAGACAAACTAAAAGTGCAACGGTACCTTCTAGGCTGCCAACTTTATCGCAAAACTTTTCAGAAATAACACACTTTCCAACATCAAAAGTACGATGAAATACATAATCAGCTCTTTCAAGGTGATCTCTTGAGGGCTGTGGATTTCTGGTGTCTTTGGATGTGCAAACAATACTGCATTTTCCTGCAATTGCCTCCTGATTCATTAAAAAAAAGTACAAAAGAAAATCAGAAGGTATGAAAATTTTTATGACCACTAATATAGAGAGCACCCTGCTTCGTACCCTATAATTAATTCAGAACATAATCCTCCTCCAGTTAGGTATTACATTGATTAATAATGCAGCAATAGGCAAATCGGAAGAAAAGGGAAAAAAAAGTACAAGCAAATAAACGTGGAGTTTGTGTTGAAGAAGGCATAAATGGCAGCATCCCGGGCATTACTGAAAGTTTTAAATGAAAGAATGATTCAAACAATAAACAGAAGTACACCATAAAACAATCTTTGAGGGCCACTGAAAGCATCAAACTCATATCAGCAAATTTGGCTCCCTCAAATCAAAGTGCTTTCGATAGAGAGATAAGAAAGATAAAACTCTCACTCATGTGAATCTCTTGGTCTTTCAGTTTCACACAAGATTCCAAATTCATCCTTTTGTCGTTAAAATTAAATTCCATGCACTCTGGCTTCTTTCGACTCAATTTGAAGCTCTTTTCTTCTAGTATCTCCTGCCAATATTCCAATTTAGTATTGACTCCTTTACTAGTCTCATCCACCAACACAATGTCATTTGCAAATAACATGTTCCGCGGAACTCTATCTTAAATCTGTCGAAGGAGCTCATCTATAGCTAAAGCAAATAAATCTTGACTTAACGCAGATCCTTTGTGTAAATGTATTGTAATAGAGAACTCTGGGCTTAGTTTTCCAGGAGTTTTTATGCTTAATTCGCGTTCTAATACATGTCTTTAATACTTTCTATATATGTCACTCTAACACCTTTCTTTTCAAGCACTCTTCACATTACCTCGCATGGGACTTTATCATTCTTTTCTAAGTCAACGAAAACCATATGCAATCTTGTTTTTCTCTCAATATCTCTTTATTAATCTTCTCAAGAGATGAATAGCCTCCATCATTTACTTTTCCGGCATAAATCTAAATTAATTTTCAGATACACTAGTCTCTTTGCGGAGTTTTTTCTCAATCACTCTCTCCCAGAGCTTCGTTGTATGCGCAATAACTTAATTCCTCTATAATTTGCATAATCTTGTATATATCTCCTTTGGTTTTACACAGAGGTGCTAAAGTACTTTTTTCTACTGGTTAGACATCTTGCCGATCTTCATAATATAGTTAAAAAGATATGTGAAGCACATCATGCTTGCTTACATTAGGCATTTCCAATACTCATTTGGAATACCGTTGGGTCAAATCGTTTTACCCTCTTTTATTATTCTCAAAGCATCTTCAACCTCTACAATCGGATCTTCCTATTATATGTTAAGTTTCTATCATCTCCAGAGTTACGTAACTCGTCCAATAGGAGTTCTTTTCACACTAATTCATTAAAAAGTTTATCAAAGTATCTACTCCATCAATCTTGTATTGCCCTTTCCTCTACTAAGATCACATTATATTCGACTTTAATGCATTTAACTTGAGTCAAATCCCTTGTATTCCTTTCTCCATTTTAACAATTTTATACACATCTCTTTCACCTTCTCTTGTGTCTAACCGCTTATAAAAATCTTTAAACGCTTTTGACTTGGCTCCACTTATAGCCTGTTTAACTTCATTCTTAGCCAACCTATATTTTTTCCAATTTTCTTAATTCCTATAACATTGAAGTGCCTAATAACTAGTTCTTTTGCCTTTTACTTTGTCTTGCACTTCTTTTTTCAACCACCAAGGTTCTTTATTTGTACGTGCTCGACCTTTTGACTAGCCAAATAAAGTTCTCTTTATTTTCTTCATCTTTACTGCCACATCTTCCAACGTTTCTGTTGAAATATCTCTCCATATTTGTATATTACTGTTTGTAGTTACCGTTAGGGGTGATTTAGACACTAAGTCTTTTAAATGTATTTTCTTCTCCTCCTGTTTTTGTGATCGTACTTCCTTCCCTTATAAAAGGAAGTTTTATTTTCTCTCTGATGTAATACAAGTTTATGAATAAAATTGTGATCAATTCTTCTATTTATCTTGTAATTTGTCTATATGGTATCAGAGCACTGAAAGAGAATTGAGGAAACTGCATTTCATTAGTTGCAGTAGTTTCTGAAATAAGAAGATTTTGTCTTCGAAACGAAATTTTTTGGTCTGAGGAAAGGACCATTAAGGAAGGCACCGTTGACAAATCAGACATTCTTTCTTCATCTTCACAAAGGAAGAACAAGCAAGCCCCTCTAAGAAAGGGAGGATAACAGTGCCTAGAATTATCAAACGAAAAAGGAATTCAACGTAAAAGAGGGCAAGAAGGAGAAGACGAGAAGAACGGTAAGAAAGAGAAGTCTGAAAGGGAGAAAATAGTGTATTTAATTGTTATTTAATTGTTTATTTTGTTTTAAAAAAAGGGTATACATGTGTATAGCATGCATGCTTACACACATGCATTTTTGAAATCACAATATTCTTACACGCATGAAATTTTAAGATCACACGTTGCCCCCTAAATTTGTACGAAGCGGAATCTAATACCACTCAGGAATTGACACGTCACCCACTATTGGGTATCGTTCCAAAGCTTTTTCGAGAAGCCTTCACCGATGAGATATTTTTTTGCAAAAATATTACTTTAACATATACTACTTCTCTTTCTATCCTTTCTACTCTCTCTACTTTGGAAACTTCAAGTCAATTGCATCTTATCTCTCAAATTCTTTCTTCATCAATCTTCTACTGTTTTTTCATGTCTTCCACCAGTACACCTGTATCTGCTCCACGAAGGAATGAAGCTTCTTCGTCTGTTATAGCTGCAGTTCCTCAGGTTTCATTATCTACGGATACTCTTGATGGGAGTTCTGTAATGGTCACTAATTTAAAACTCACGAGTCACAACTATCTTGCATGGAGCAAGGCAGTTGAGACGTTTATTATGGGTAGAGGGAAAGATGATTACCTTTATGGACATGCAAATCCCATTACCCACTGATCCTAGTCATAGACAATGGAAAACTGAAAATGCCATGATTATGTCATGGTTGATCAGTTCTATGAAACTTGAAATTGGGAACAACTTCATTCTCTATTCTACTACTGCTGAAATCTGGAAAGCAACAAAAGAACTTTACTCGCAGACTGATAATGTTGCCGAAATATATGAACTGGAAGCTCAAGTAAATGAACTAAGGCAAGGTGAGCTATCTGTGAGCACTTACTACTCACAACTTACCTTATTGTGGCAACAAATTGATACATATGAAACACGCAATTGGGGTATGCCTGCTTATGCCACTGCATTTAAGAAATTCACCGAAACAAAAAGAGTCTTTAGGTTCCTGCAGGGATTGCATAAGGATTTTGACTCAGTACGTAGCAGGATACTAGGAACTAAACCGTTTCCTACCTTAAACTCTGCTTTCTCTGAAGTTAGACTTGAAGAGTCTCGTATTCGTGTCATGATGAACAATACTACACAACATACTGAAAGCTCTGCTTTTTCTATCCAAACTACTTCTGAAGTTCCTAAATCTCTTCAGCCTACCTCTGTCAACTCTGATCCTTCAGCATTAGCTGTCTTTAGGGGTTCTGGTCAAGGTGGAAAACCTTATTGTAAGTACTGTAAAAGATCAGGTCATACATATGACAATTGTTACAGTAAACCTGATGCTAAGGTACAACGACCTACAAGACACTTTGGGAACAACTGGCGTAATAACAGGTGGAAATCATCTAGTAATGATCACTGGAGAAATAATGGACCTCATGGATCAGTAAATCAGGGGTCAATGGCTCAGATTGTAACCCAAATGCAGAATGAAGTGCATGGTGCTCAGAAGGAGTTGCATAGTGGTGCTAATCCACCACTTCAGCAACAGCCACTTCAGCAACAGATAGATGCTATTTTGAAGCTGCTTGAACAACATCAACTTGAAAGGACATCTGCGGGTTCAGTTGCAACAATGGCACATGCAGGTATTCTAGCTAAATCTGAATACATAAATTGGATAATAGACTTAGGTGCGCCTGATCATATGACTCCAAATAAGAATACACTTACCAATTATGTTGAGTTTACCTCACCAAAATATGTTGAAGTAGCTACTGGATTTAAAACTTATATACTTAGAAAAGGAGATGTTATACTGAACAAAGGGATAAAATTGCTCAATGTACTGTATATTCCAAATTTACAATTTTATTTGATTTCTGTTAGAAGATTTACTATGGATAATCAATGTGTTGCCTCTTTCTCACCCTCTGAAGTTCTATTTCAGGGAACCACTAAGAGAGAGAAGATTGACAATGCTAGAATTCACAACGGCCTCTATTTTTCTGGAACAGCCTTAGGATTAAGAAAAAGTTGCAGTCTTGCTAAACCTAGGGTAGATACTAGCTGTTTCACAAGTATCTCAAGCAACTATCTTTTGTTATGGCATAGAAGACTAGGTCATCCTAGTTTTGGATATTTAAAGAAGATTATGCCTGACTTATTTTTGAATATAGATTTATCAAGTATTACTTGTGAAGTCTGCGAACTAGCTAAGCAGACTAAAGCTGTTTTCCTAGCTAAACAGTATGTTCCTTCACAAGCTTTTAATTTGATACATTCGGATATTTTGGGTCCTTCTAGGGTAAGCAATATAAATGGATCAAGGTGGTTTATTTCTTTTGTTGATGATATACTAGAATAACGTGGGTATTTCTTATGAAGCACAAATCTGATGCAGGAAAAATCATTCAGAACTTTATCACATTCATCCAAACTCAGTTCAACACTATTATTAAAACCATAAGAACTGACAATGGTATTGAGTATCTTGATAAGAGTATTCAGAGTTTTCTCACTAATTTGGGCATTCATCATTAGATTGCGTGTACATATACCCCACAACAGAATGGGGTGGCAGAAAGAAAGAATAGACATTTGCTTGAAGTCACTAGGGCAATTATGTTTACTCATAATGTCCCAAAGTTTTATTGGGGTGAAACAGTTTTAACTGCTACCTATCTTATTAACAGGCTGCCATCCAGAGTATTATCTTTCCAAACTCCAGTTGATGTACTAAAAGGGTGTTATCCAAACTCACATTTAATTTCTACATTACCAATTAAAGTATTTGGAAGCTGTGCATTTGTTTTATTACCATCTCATATGCGGAGTAAGTTGGATGGTAAGGCTGTCAAGTGTATATTTATTGGCTATTCCAACACTCAAAAAGGTTATAAAAGTTATGATCCTCTTACTGGAAAGATTTATGTCACTATGAATGTTAAAATAGATGAAATGACTGCTTTCTACATAAAGGATTATGTTCCTTCATATTCATCTGATTATTAAAGATTTTGGAATATAATTGATATATCTTGTGATACTAACACATCTTCTGAGTGTTCATCTAAGTAGCGATTTTGTTTCCCAGGAAACTGCAGGTACCATTGATGACAGTCAGCCTAGAGTGAGTACACAAAACAATAAACATCCTATAACCAAAGTATATCAAAGGAAGGGTTACAGATCATCTATGGCACCTATAGCTGAGGAATCTGATAAGCTACAATCTGTATCAAAAGAAATCATTTCAAAAATGCAAGAGTTTGAGACACTTGGATCAAATTCCCAGCTGGAATCTCAGGTTCTGATTCTGATTCCAGTCATTTAGAGTCTATAGTTGATAATAGACCAGTGACTATTCGTAAAGGTATAAGGGAGTGTACTAAGCATTCCCTAAGTAAGTATGTACCTCATTGTGATATTTATTCTTTTTTTTTTCAAATTCTTATTCTCTTTACCTACATGTATATTTGAATCTTCTCCTATAAAGAACTTCTCACCTATCTGAATTTCACGCACTACATCTTCTAAATCCTCTCAAAGCTGAACCTTTATAGCTTTCTTTAAATCCATTTGAGGAGCATATGTGCTAATAATATTAACTTAAGGGTTATAATTCTATCTTTTTTTTTCTAACATCTACTACTTCGTCGCTTAATAAAGCATATATAATAACCTCAACTCTATTTATTGTGTTATCATTTCTTGTGTGCAAGAGTTTGAATCCTGACTCGTTCACCATCCTATCTTTCTCGCCTATCCACTTTGTCTTTTGCAAACATATAATATTTACTTCTCTTTATCCTTTGTCCCCTACCTTCCCTGTTAGAGTTCCAATGTTCCATGTTCCTAGTCTAACACTCATATCTAACCTAGTAATTCCTCTCTTAGTATATAATTTAAGGGCTAAGAACTTTTCCTTACTTTTACTGCATCCAAGTTCTCTAGGAGATGCATCGGTCTTTGTTTAATAGTCGCCGTATTCAGACCATGTGATGAGGATCCTTGCTTATTTGACGCTCATCCAAGCCCCCAGATGTAGCAATCATTGTTAAAACACCGCATTCAGACCATACGGTGTATTTCTTACTGAGAATATCATAACATTAGCATAATTTCTTGTTTGAATTATAATCATGTTTAGTGACAAAGTTTTACACTGGCTGTCGACCTAATGCAACCTTTTTCCTTTACTCAAACTTAGGACTGGTAAATTGGAAACTCATCCAGGCATATTTTGAATATATACATGATAAATCAGTAAAATTAATTAGAAAGTACATAGAGTCCTTGCCTTAAATAGTATGCGCACGATTGAGAATCCTCACCAACCAAGTCACAATAACCTTTAAGTTAATTTCACTTTAAATGGATCTGCGCTTGTAGTTGCATTTTCCTTCATTTCAATTTAAATAACGTTAATTTCCTTTCTGGTTATTGGAAGGGATAGGATGCTGCTTCCCTTTAATTAACCAGATGTTCATTTCAGGTAGTTCCCTAGGTGCATTTGTTGGTTGAAAAAAAAAAGGTTTCCAAAATAAGACTCTGTCAACTTTTTAAGCTGCTCATAATTTTCCACCAACATCCATTTGGGTTTTTAAGTCTCAGGATCTTGTTCTTTGAGTGGGGAACCGTGATACTTACATGAAAGAATTGCATTCCTATCGCATTTTCAACCACCTGTTCTTGAGTTTTCCTTGTAGACAGCATCTTCAGACTCCATGAGTATGGCATTTTCCACCATTGCTTCTTTTCCCGCAGCTTGCCATTAAATGTTTTGCTTATCCAGAATTTCCTTTTTGCATCTCTTCCAGTCGTGATACTGCAGCCCCAACCCTCACATAAACACTACTATAAACCTCCTTGTTCAAATCTTTAAGGGTTATTTCGGATTTTCCTAAATTTCACAGAAAAATCAATTACTAAATTCTGCTTCCATCTTTCCTGGATTAGAGCTTTGCATTCCGATGCTTGAGACATCAATTTATCAGCCTAAAATCTTCCGGCCCAAAGTTGATCTTCTGTTTATTTAAATATGCCTGGAGAGGTGATCAAATCACACCAGGATTGTCAAAAACAAGTTGAAAATGCTAAAATTTCATCTCACCCGCATGTCATCTATTTGAGTTAAAACCCTCCTCTTATTGCTCCAAGTAAAACGGCAACCTCTAAAAGGATTTCAACCAGGTCTACCTCTCCTTTTCCCATTATAACCATATACCAAATCCATATGTGTTTACTCTGTTTAAAAGAAACATTATAAGTAACACACTGTTCATCAGTTTCCAGGGCTTCACATTCAAAAAGCTCACTTTGCCAGCCAATCAAAATTCAATAGACTTGATTGGGAAGCCTATTATGGATAACTTCCCAACCCAACAAAACAATGGAGCTAATTCTGCTACTTCATTTTAACTCCTAAATAGTGTACTTATATTAAGAGATTACCAGCCATTCCATGTGGCATACTCCTTATCGACGACACAGTAAACACATCAAGCTTCCTGGTCTACCAATTGATTCTGTCTTTAACTTGAAACCTTGTTGAGGAAAAACGGTAGCGAAAATTATGCCTATAAGTTACAGAATTCTGGAAAAGCAAATATCAGCAATAGTGTTTCTGAAAGCACCTAAGTATATGATGCCACAGTTTCAAAATTATTTCTGATCCTGATTCTTCATTTGAAAGCGCAATTTTTGAATTAAATACAACAGAATACGTGCAGAAACTTACCAGAGGATTAATATTTTCAAGACCTTCTCCTTCACCAGAAGCCAAAAATAACTCCTTGTGTGATGCCTTCTGGTTGTGATGTTGGAGCCAACTCAAAATCTCTGAAGGCCGGAAAAACCAGTGGACCTTTACCATCTTGGATTTCTTAGGACTCTCCCAGATCTTCACCAGCTTCCCAATATAAGGTTCATTTTCATCTTTGTGGTGCATATAAACGCAATCATACAACTGATACTCCACACCATCATATGTGAAAGATTTATAAAACTTGACCTCCTTATTCTTTCCACCATTACCCTTCTTCATGCCCCACTTAAACTCTGCATCGCCCAATTTCTCAACTTCATCTGGAGTACCCATCCTCCTATCACAACCAGATATCTCTTATCCTAAGAATAAATATATAAGAGAAAGTTAGACTCATCGAAAAGTACAGAAACAGAAGGGAAATAAACATAGACGAAACCAACAAGATACACATCCAAAAGAGCAAGCATTGGACCCCAAAACATAAACTAGAGCAGGAATATACAAATTGAACAAGAAACTAAGAGGGAACCCTCGAGAAAATAAATGTGCAATACTTCAATTCCATGGCTTAATTCCTCAATAATGAAAATTAAGTACAATACATTTGAAGAGGTGAATCGCTACGGTCCCATTCCAATTACAAGCAATCAAATATTGAGAATCCAATTATCAAGTTCAAGATTCAGTAATCAGAAATAAGCTAGAAAAAATAAAAAAATTAAAGAAAAGGCATGAATAGTCAAGCATCAAAAAGCAAAATGTCTGTTGCCAGAGAAACAGATTAAGAAATATAAGACCGAGGAAAACAATGACTTGAAAAGACGAAACAACAATTTCAACAGGAAGAGGCGGGAAGGAAGAGGAGATTTACAGTTGGTTCTCGTCTTCTGTTCTAGGTTAGGATTATTAACACTTGTTCCTCCCTTTCTTCTAAGAAACCAATTTGTATGCTTCTCTACCGATAGTTTTGTGGATTTCACGGAACCGGGAAAGGCAAAAACACGCTGAAGAAGGAAAAACAGCAGATGGCTTCCTTTCTAATGATTATTCTAACTAGGATATTTATCTCGCTCCCTTGGTGTCTGGCATAATAGCCGATATTTTCTTTAATGTTTAAAAATACATTCTTACCCTTTGATGCTTGGACTAAAAAGTAAAATGGGATTTTAAAAATAAAACTAAAAAATTTTAATGCACACACTCTCTTCATTTTCTTTATATCAACTCTTGTCCACCACATAAACTCCTCCAACACAACCACACATCTCCACCAATTTTGTCCGAGCCCCCTCTCCCCTGCTGTCATACCCCGTAACTTTTAAATCCGGCATTATAACTAGAAAACAACTTGAAATATAATCTTATTAAGTGTATAGGTTTACGAGGTTAAGTTAAATAAAATGTAGGTGGAAAAATAATTAAAAAGCTGAAATTAAGAAAGTTAGTCCCAAAATATCAAAATTGCCCTGAATTAAATACTTAGGGAGTTATGCCAATTAACATAACTCTCCCTTTATGGGAGCATCGGTTATATGAAAAGAGAAGGGGGGAAATCGACAGAAAAAGAAGGGAAGGAAGAGAGAGAAAGAAAAGAGGAAGAAAGACGAAGAGATCGCGATCAAATCTAGGTGTAATCCGTCCTCAAAGTTCAATTTCATCTCTGTAAGAACCTTTAGATTCGAAGGCAAGTAACTTTTCTATACGTTTTACGCAATTTTGATTCTTAGGCCCTATTTTCTACAAAGAGAAAATTGGATCACATATTGGTAATTTCCATTTGCTTACGCTAATTGTGAATTCATGTGTTTCTATGCTTGTTGATGAATTAAAGATGTAATATTTGGGCCAATTTTGGAGAATAGTTGATATGTAGTAGATTTGTGATGAATATGCCCTAAAGTTATCATTTTCTTGTGATGAACTCTTTGTTGATTAAATTGCTTAATTGTTTGTGATATGGTTGATGGAAAGGATCAATGGATGGAGGTTTGATGAGTGCGATGTGGTTACTGGTTGGATTGGAGTGTGGTTGGAAGGGTTTGATGTTTGTGCAAGTGAGTGGATTGTAGAAAGGTTAGGGTCCAATTGGTAGTACGTGATTAGGTTGAATGGCGATGTTGTGTGTATAAAGATTTGAATCATGTTCTAGGACTGAATCTAGGTGTCCCATAGGCTTGGAATGAAGATGGATGATGGTTGGGGCGTTTTTGGGTTGAAACATAGTGAAAAGTTGCAGAAACAGGGACTTGGATCGATTCTGGGAGGACATCGATCGATCCAAGTGGCCCTCAGAAGCATTTCTAATGTTTCTGGAGGACATCAGTCGATTGACTAAGGGACATCGATCGATCGATGTCCAGGAAACTGAACATCGATCGATCAGGTGGACCATATCGACCGATCGAAGTCCTGGTGATGCAGATGTGAAACTTTCTGAAGGACATCGATCGCTTAGAAATAAGACATCGATCGATCAGTGAGGCCACATCGATAGGCCACATCGATCGATCGATGTGGCCAGTTTGCAAAGTTTAGGATGTGTCTCTACGAAGGTTAGGGAACAAACGACAAGTGGTTTGAGGGACTTTTTGTGTGACATTTAGAAATTAGTGAAGGGATTTAGAGTGCCTTTGAATTTCATGACACTGTCCTCGAGATGGAGAGTATGTGTACACGTTTAGTAATTTCGTATGATGTGGTAAGAACATTTGTGTCACGACATAAGCATTGTGCATCTGACATGAGTTTTGTTTGCAAAAAAAAAATTATGGCTGCTAGTTGACACAGGGTATAAAAGTCACGTCTGTAATAGCAGGGTATAAAAGCATGATCTGTGAATCAACAGCAGGGTTTAAAGTTATAAATTGTGGGGGCTGTGGACCTTTCAGCACGGGGTATAAAGTTCTACTTACTGTGGATTGATCACCCGCAGAGTATAAAATTCTGCTACGTGAATAATAAGATAAGAAGAACTGTGAAAAGTTTGTGAAATGACACGCATGACATGTTTTTACGAAAGAAGACATATGTATGTGTTTTGTTTAGTCAGTGTGTGATTTGAAAAAGTACATGCATCATATTACACGAAGCATAAGTTTGACTTGCAAGAGGTGTGATTAGCCTAGTCTTGTCTATGTAATATGTTTGGCTCTGTACGTGTTGATTCCATTTTGTGTGTCAATTATGTGACTTATCTAGCCTTGATGATTATAAAGGTGTATTTGCCAACCCGAGCATCTTATTTTGGGCATTGCTTTTATATATACATTGAGGACTCGTCGCGTGTGATTTTGTTTAGGTGCATAGACGAGTTACTTGCTAGCGTTGTTTTCGCTAAGAACAGTTACTTCATCTCTTTCAGGTGAACCCGAGTAGAGATGATATTTGTAGAAGATGACGGCGAGTGGGCCCATTGGGATGATAGACAATAAAGTAAAAAGGCTATGTGACTTCATTAGATGATAGATCTTCTGTTGATTCTTGTATTAGAGGATGCTTTAGTTCTTTCACCGAACACCTTTTTAAATCCGGTGTGATTCATTGGTATTTTGGTGGTTATTGAAGTTTTTAAATTTTATATCGTTTCCGCTGATTTATCTTGCATCATGTATGACGAGTGCTTGATCTGTTTTGACGCTTCGTAGTCCTCGTAGTATGCTACGACGGGTGCACTGGTACCGATAACAGCACCGGTCTGAGGCGCTACACCTGCCCCTCCTCCTCCAGCTGCCGCCACCCGAGCCCTCTCTCCTGGCCCGCCCCCACCAGGCACCACCCTGATACGGCTCTCAAGGTATTTGAAATCGTCTTTTCCTTCCATCCAAAAGGCCAGTTAAAATCTACACTCCCATTCTGCACCTTTTTGTAAAAGAGGTAGTAATTCATTCATCAGAAGGCATGGTAAAAGCTACCGGATCATTTGGGCCTCTCTCCAAAGGAGGTAGAAATTTCTTCATCCATACTTCTTTTCTTCAGTCGATATTGGCGTGATTTTTGACGAAGAAATATTGAATTAGGTTCAAAATCTATGGTTTAGAAATATCACATTGATTCGTATTATTTCAAATAATGGGTTATCGATTGCTCACGGAAATTGGAAGTTTGCTACCAAAAGATCAATTGTATGACGAATTACAGAAGCTGAGCTTGCTCATTATCCACCTTCGGTACTCTGTTTTTACGGGAACTAATCAACTATTGCTTATGTAAATCTCAAAATCCTTTAAAACTACGTGGCACTAGGATAAAGCCGTTGATCAATATAAGGAGGAAAACATGCTACCTCTTGGAGAATAAAGAAAACAATGATTCAAGAAAGAAACTTTCTTTGAGATTGCAACCAAAGCTGAAATGTTTATCGTCAAGATTTAGAAAAGTTTCAATTAGGTCTGTATTAAATAGACTTGGGACATTTTTTCGGAAAGAATATAAGTAAAGTTATCATTTCCACTTGTGTTTCCTTAGTTTTGGGTCTATGCCTTTTGTTTCTGAAAGTGACTTCTAGGCCTCCTCCAAAGGTTGTTCCCTATTCAGAGCTAGTCGCCATCATTCAAAATGGTGTTGTATCTAAAGTTCTCTTTGAAGAAGGTAACCATCGCATATACTACAACACAAACTCAGATTATAGCGCCCCGCTCCCGAACCCTAGCCCGCGCCCATCCTTTTTCCTTTTTTTCCTTCTCTCCCTCTTATGCCAGCACATTCACCTTCTTTCTTTTCTTTTCTTTCTTTCGGCCTGCACGCACCAGGCCGGGCCTAAATCTGTTTCCTCATCCCAGCCTACCCGATTCCAGCCCTCCAGCCATAATTTTTTTCTTCCTTTCAACTCGGGCCAACAGCAAGCCAGCCTTTTTTTCTCCTTATTTTTCTGCGGCTTGCTCACCAGGCCATCCCATATCCCCTATTATTATTTTTTACTTCCCTTCTATTAGGCCAAACTTCCACTAGCACTTCTCTCTCAGCCCATTTCCATTAAATGTAGTTATATCGGTGCATTTCATTAAAAAATCAATTTACCAAGTTTACAAGTATGATTATCTCACAAATATATATAATTGTGCATTATACAGAGTCCAGTTAAAACATTTTTTTATATTATTTTTTTATAACTCCAATGACAATATCATGTATACATAACAAATTTTTTCTAAATCGGTTTATACAATTCTAATATTTAACATGTACTTTAAAAAGTTTTTCTTTTTAATTTTAATTTCACAACCGAATATAAATATAAAATAAATAATAAAGATACGCGTAACATTTTTATGCAATAATGAAAGCCACTAAAACATATTACATACTCATTTGATTTATAACATGCAAAATAATCAACAAATAAAACCAATAGCAAATAATCACATATATAAAATTAGTTCAAAACGATAGGGGCCACCTGCCTCGTAGTTGTAGACTAAGGTTAGTGGTGGTGATGTGGTGGTGTTGGTGGTGGTGTTGGCCTTCACTCCTCCTCTTTTCTCCCTTCCTTTGTCTCTTTTCCCTTCTTTCTTTTTTTCTTTCTTTCCTCTCTTTCTCTCCTTTATCCTAACACTCGGTTGTAGCACTTTTTTTACAATGGTGTTGGCTGAAAGGCCTAAATAAAAGGGTATGAAAAATAGGGTTAAAAAAGGGGTTACATGGTGAGTGTTTATGAGGGTAATTAAGAAAAATAATGTGCAGGTTAATAGAGGGGGTTTTAGAATGGGAATAGGTAGTGGGTATTAAGGCAAAATAAAGGGTATTAACGGTGGTTTGAAGAGTTTTTTTTAGTATATGACACTTTTTTATGTCACACTTTATTTTTCCTTTATTTTTAACCGGGTTGTAACAGTCTACCCCCTTTACAATAAGTTTCGACCCCGAAACTTGCGTACCTTAAGCGAATAATTGCAGATACCTGCTCTTCAAGCTCCCATGTCGCTTCTTTCTCGGTATGGTTGGTCCATTGAACTTTCACATAGGGTCTGATTCTCCGTCTCAACTCCTGATCTTTGCGATCTATGATCTTCACCGGAACCTCTTTGTAAGTCACGTCAGGCCTAGCGACACATGAAATACATTATGAACTTGAGCCAAAGTTGGAGGTAAGTCCAACTTATACGCCAGTGTCGTAACTCTTTCGTGTACCTCGTAGGGACCGATGTAACGAGGACTCAATTCCCCCTTTACTCCAAACCGGGTCACTCCCTTCATCGGCGATACCTTCATATATACATTTTCTCCCACTGCAAACTCCAACGGTTGCCTCTTAGAATCCGCCCATCTTTTATTTCGATCTTGAGCAACTTTAAGCCTTTCACGAATGATCTTAATCTTCTCCTTAGTCTGCTCAACCAATTCCGGCCCAGTGATAGCTCGTTCCCAAACTCCATCCCAGTGTACAGGCGACCGACATTTACGACCATATAACGGCTCAAATGGTGCCATACCAATAGCATTGTGATGGCTATTGTTGTAAGAGAACTCAATCAGTTTCACCATACCATCCCAATTCCCTTTAAAATATAAGGCGCACGCTTGTAACATATCCTCCAATGTCTGTATAGCCAGTTCGGATTGCCTGTTTGTTTGCAGATGAAATGTCGTGCTCAAACACAGATAAGTGCCTATGCTTCTCTGACATGCTGACCAGAATCAAGATGTAAATCTCGTATCACAGTCTGACACGATACTTACTAGAACCCCATGTAAGCTGGCAATATTGTCAATATACAAAGTCACAAGTCTTTCCAGAGTCACATCACTCGGCATAGGTAGAAAATGGACCGACTTCGTCAACCGATCTACTATCACCCAGACCATATCATTGATACTACGTGTCATCAGGAGTCTCACAACGAAATCCATCGTAATGTGCTCCCATTTCCATTCAGGTACCTTCAATGGCATCATTAACCCTCCCGGTCTCTAGTGCTCGGCTTTTACTTGTTGGCAAACTAAAAATCTCTCAATAAATTCGACAGTGTGAAGCTTCATCCCACTCCACCAATAATGTTTGTTGAGATCATTGTCCATTTTAGTTGCTCCAGGCTGAATAGACAACTTAAAATTATGAATTTCCTTCAACAACTCTTTCCGCGATTCTTCTTTATCTGGTACACACAGTCTCCCCTAAAACCACAAACTTCCATCGTCATGTACTTGGAATCCATCTACCTGACTAGACAACATATGGTCACGAACAATTCTCAAGCCAGCATATTGTTTCTGTGCCTCCTTAATCTGCTCCACCAGCATAGGAGTAATAGTAAGTGTAGCCAGAACGCTCGATGCTGAGTCAACAATATCAAGATCGAACTCAGTCATCTGTCTTTCTTGACCTACATGACTAGATTTCCGGCTCAAAGCATCAGCCACCTTATTTGCTTTATCAGGATGATAACTGATGGTCAAATCATAATCCTTCAGCAATTCTAACCATATTCTCTGTCGCATGTTTAACTCCTTTTATGTAAACAGATATTTCAAGCTTTTAGGGTCTGTGAAAACTTTGCACTTCGCTCCATAAAGGTAATGTCGCCATATTTTGAGTGCGAAAACCAACTTTGCCAACTCAAGATCATGGGTTGGGTAGTTCTGCTCATATGATTTTAATTGTCGAGAGGCATATGCAATAACCTTGCCTTCTTACATAAGTACACAACCTAGTCTATTCCTGGACACATCACTATATTTGACGAATCCTTCCGAACCAGAGGGCTGCGCCAATACAGGTGATGTGGTCACTCTCTTCTTCGACTCATTAAAGCTCCTCTCACAATCAGCAACCCATTCAAACTTCGTCTTTTTTCTACGTTAATCTACTCAGTGGAACTGCTGTACTCAAAAATCCTTCTACAAACTTCTGATAATAGCCAGCCAACCCCAATAAACTTCTAACTTCAGTCACATTAGTTGGTCGTGGCCAGTCCGTGATTGTCTCAATTTTTCTTTGGATCTACCGATATTCCTTCTTCTGACACCACATGACCTAAAAATGTCGCGCTCTTTAGCAAGAATTCACATTTGCTGAACTTAGCGTACAATTTCTTCTGTCTTAGAGTCTCCAACACTTCTCTTACGTGTTCAGCATGTTTCTCCTTACTCGGAGAGTACAACAAAATATGATCAATGAAAACAACCACAAACTTGTCCAGCTGTTCTCTGAATACTGTATTCATCAGGTCCATAAATACAGCTGGAGCATTAGTCAAACCGAACGGCATCACCAAAAATTCATAATGATCGTATCGGGTACGAAATGCGATCCTTTCAAAATCCTCGGCTTTAACTCTCAACTAATGATAACTGGACCGCAAGTCAATCTTAGAGAACACCCGTGTACCTTTCAGTTGATCAAACAAATCCTCAATGCGAGGTAGATGGTACTTTTTTTATCGTGATCTTATTGATTTCACGATAGTCAATGCACATTCTCAAGCTTCCATCCTTCTTATTGACAAACAACAATGGAGCTTCCCGCAGTGAAACACTCGGACGGATAAACTTACGATCAAGAAGCTCTTACAACTGCTCTTTCAATTCCTTCAACTCTGCCGGAGCCATACGGTAAGGTGTCTTCGAGATAGGTTCAACTCATGGAATGAGATTTATCTCAAACTCAAGTTCGCGACTCGGCGGCGGACTCGACAACTCATCTGGAAATACATCCTTAAACACATTTACAACCGGAATATGGTCAATCGTTGGTACTTCCTGCTTCGAATCCATAGCATATACTAGAAATCCCTCTGCACCTTTCTGTAACATCCGATGTGCCTGAGCTGCGGTGAGATAGATTTTCTTCGGAACCTTCTTCAACTTAAAATTTTCTTGAAACACCACTTCTTTTGCATCGGGACCTCTGATACTCACTTGCTTCTATTGACAATTTATATTCGCGTGATATTCTGCCAGCCAGTCCATCCCAAGAATGATATCGAAATCTCTTAGTTGAATCAGAACAAGCGTAGCAGTGAACGTATGTTCCTCAATTTTCAATTCACACCCCTTATACTGATGATGTGACACTATCATTGTATCACCAGCAGCTTGCACCCGATAAGGAACTTCTAACCATTCTCGACACGTGTTCAAATACTTCACGAATCTCCTCGAGATAAACGAGTGACTCACGCCACTATCAAATAGTACGTTAGCCGAAACTTTATTAGCCAAGATTGATCCTATAGCAATTTAAGGGTTAATTAAATACACAAATATTTAACATATAATGAAACATATATAAAAATTAAATGACTGAATTATTTAAACGGTACCTGTTATAACGTCGTTCGTTGCTTCCACCTCAGTGTCAGTCATGACATGTACTCTGGCTTTCGTCTTCGGCCTCCCCTTCTGTTGACTAGCTGGTGCCTGCTGCGACACTGTTCTCTGCTCAAAACACTCTTGGGCATAATGTCCAGGCTTACCACACTTGTAACAGATATTATTCTTCCTCCAGCATTCACCCGGATGGTTCCCACCGCAGTATGCACATGGCGCTGGCGGTCCGGCATTCCTCTGAGGCTAACTAAAGTTTCTCTGCGGCTGCTACTACGGTGGCCTAAACTGTACACCCGTCGGCTGACATTGGGGTACCTTCACCCAGCGTCCAGATTTCCCCGACCCAAAGTCATCTCGTGGCCTCTTGCCACGATCCTCAGCATTCACCCTATTGAAATCTTCTTCCACCTCACGGTATGCTTCCAGTAGATCATCAAAAGTCTGGGCCCTCGCATTCAATTGCCCCGTCTGAATCTCGGATCTCAACCAAGTCTTAAACTTCAACATCTCCAGTCTCTGATCAGTCATGGTGGACGTCACACACTGTCCCAATGCATGAAACATTTCAACGTATTCTGCCACGGACATACTCCCCTGAGCCAAAGCCTAAAATTCTTCCATTCGCTGCACAACCACACTGTCTGGATCATAGTACTTCTCAAACTCTTCTCGGAACTGTGCCAGGTGATCGACGCAGTCAACTGCATCTAAACACTACGCCACCATACTTCAGCATTTCCTATCAGAAATGGCACAACTTCCGCCATCAAGTTTTCAGGCACCTGCAGCAAACGGAGATGATCTGATATATCCTTCAACCAAATCTCAGCTTCCTCTGGCTTCGATGTGCCCTGGAAGGTAGGAGCTCGGGCATTCTGCATCTCTTTGTAAAAAATCTCAATCCAGGCTGCGGCGGTGGAGGCAGTATCTGCTGATTCAGTTGTTGCTGCTGATGAGCAACGATATTCGTCAATGTGGCCGAGGCTTCAGCAATGTTATTATTCTGATTCTGAGCCTGACCTGTTCTGGCGTTTCCAGTTAGATCCATTTCTTTTTACAATTCACAATTTATTCAAATCCATAAAACAATGGTATTTTGGAAATTTTACATATACCGAAAGTAAACAGTAATTATTTAGCTAACGGTCCTTACACCCTTTAACCCGATCATGGCTTAAGTCTAAAATCATCACTTACGTCTACTTTGTTCATCGAGGGTAAAATCGTCCTTATAATGGAAATATCATAACCTATGTCTAAGTGATCTAGTTAATCCTATGTTTCCGAGGTAAGACCAGAACCTGGCTCTGATACCACTTGTAGCGCCCTGCTCCTAATCCTTAGCCCATGCCCAACCCCCTTCTTTTTTTCCTTCTCTCCCTCTTCTACCGGCCCATTCTCATTCCTTCTTTTATTTCCTTTCTTTCGGCCTACACTCACCAGGTCGGCCCTAAATCTGTTTCCTCATCCTAGCCTACCCGAATCCAGGCCTCCAGCCACAATTTTTTTTCTTCCCTTCAACTCGGGCCAACAGCAAGCCAACCCTTTTTTCTTCTCCCTATTTTTTTGCGGCTTGCTCACTAGGCCATCCCATATCCCCTGTTATTTTTTTTGACTTCCCTTCTATTAGGCCAAACTTCCACCAGCACCCCTCTCTCAGCCCATTTCCATTAAATGTAGTTATATGGGTGCATTTCATTAAAAATCAATTTACCAAGTTTACAAGTATGATTATCTCAAAAATATATATAATTGTGCATTATACACAGTTTGGTTATAACATTTTTTTATATTATTTGTTTATAACTCCAATGACAACATTATGCATACATACCAAATTTTTCCTAAACCGGTTTATACAATTCTAATATTTAATATGTACTTAAAAAACTGTTTTTCTTTTTAATTTTAATTTCGCAACCAAATATAAACATAAAATAAATAATAAACATACACGTAACATTTTTATGCAACAATGAAAACCACCAAAACATATAACGTACTCATTTGATTTATAACATGCAAAATAATCAACAAATAAAACCAATAGAAAATAATCACATATACACTATTAGCTCAAAAAGAGAGGGGTCACCTGCCTCTTGGTTGTAGACTAAGGTTAGTGGTGGCGATGTGGTGGTATTGACCTTCACTCCTCCTCTTTTCTCCCTTCCTTTCTCTGTTTTCCCTTCCTTCTTTTTTTCCTTTCCTCTCTTTCTCTCCTTTCTCCTAACACTCGACTATAGCACTTTTTATTACAATGGCGTTGGCCAAAAGGCCTAAAAAAAGGGTAGGAAAAAGGGGGTTACATGGTGAGTGTTTATGAGGGTAATTAAGAAAAATAACGTGTAGGTTAATGGAGGGGGTTTTAGAATGGTAATGGATAGTGGGTATTAAGGCAAAATAAAGGGTATTAAGGGTAGGTTATTTGAAGAGTTTTTTTCTAGCATATGACACATTTTTTATGTCACACTTTAATTTTCCTTTATTTTTAATCGGGTTGTATCACAGATAGTGCTCAAATTTCAGAGGGCGCGGGGCAGAAGGGGCGGCGGCTGATGGGGGCGGGACAGGGGAGAGGAAGGAGATGAAGAAGGCATAGAAAAAATAGGTAATTCCTATTATATATATATTTGAATAACATTTTTTAATTAAATCAAGGGGTTAAGGGTGTAATTTTCAAACATCATGGGGGTAAGGGTATATATTTAAACATCAAGGAGGGTATTGGCAATTATGCCAAACACTATGGGGCAAAAGGTAATTATCCCTTCTAATGATTATTTTCTCCGCATAAAAATGACGTTTTCGGTGCACCAATGTATCGCTTCACGATTTTATGTATGCATCTTTACTTTATATTTTGTGCAAGAAAATGTTTGTGCTTTTTTCCAATAGGGGTTTAATCGACCCCTTCTAAACAAGAAGCCGACCTGATTATCATCAGAAGGCATCCGATGAGGATACGGACCCAGGCACAGCTTGACGACCATAGCTCGACACCATACAAGGATGACTGATGTTAGTCAAAATTAAAAAGGCTCTCGGGGTCATGAGGATTTGAACCACTTCAGCCGAGCCCAAAAGCATTATGTTGGTCTGTCTGAGGTTTTAACTTTGCGTCCAGCGCGTCTTTATTGCTGGCATGCCAAGAACTGAGACAGAGCTCGTCTGGGGTGACATGTCGAGCTGAAAATTGGAAGTTTGTTGAATATTTGGCGTGTCTCCGATTTCAAATTTTATAGATAATGCATGTAAATTCTTCAAAAGAAAATGAGGATGAGATGTTTGTTTCTTATGCAGTTCCAAAATGCACGTGCATTAGATACGAAGCAGGTTCCCTTATGTTCTCTAATGGGCGAGCCTAGGGATGTGAGTCCTAGTTATCTAAGGTCAGACCCGAGATACTCTTTTCTATCTTGATACAAGGGGGACACAACAAGAGTTCTGGTCATAAAGGCGCATTTTGGGGGACCAACTTCCCCTTACTACACATTCTTGGCGAACTTCCGGCTTAGGAGAAGATTCTTGGAGAACTTCATGCTTAGGAGAAGATTTTTGGCGAAGCTCCTGCTTAGGAGAAAACAAGTCAAAGGTGCAAAATGTGGGATTAACTTCTCATTTTGTGCCGCTTACTATGGTGCCTCTACCTTATGGTTTTTAAGGGGATTCACCTCGGCCGATCACAATTGTCCTCTGCCTCATGGTTCATAAGGGGACTTGCCTCAGTCGTAAATGATATGAAGACACAAACAGTGGGATTAACTTCTCCTTTTGTGTGCTTTACCATACTTCCTCTGGCTTATGCTTCTTAAGGGGATTCACCTCGGTCGACCACACTGTGAAGACGCAAACTATATGATTAACTTCTCCTTTTGCACGTCTCACCATGCGTCCTCTGCCTCATGGTTCTTAAGGGGATCCACTATGGCCGATGCCAACACAAAGACGCGAACTGTGAGATTAACCTCTCCTTTTGCATAGCTAACTGCATACCCTTTGCCTCATGGTTCCAAGAGGATTCACTACACACACGGCAAGAAGGCGTAATATGGGGAATCAAATTCTCCTTTTACCCACCTCTACACGCGACCTCTGCGTCATTGGTTCTCAAGGGGATTCACGGCATCAGAGGATAAAAGCTGGCCAAAGTGCAGCCTTAATGGCTCGGCCTAAAACCTATGTCACAAAGGATTTGATGTATTCAGGAGGATTGCCAGAGACTACCTCAGCGCATAGCTAAAGAGCTCAGATCGGCTCGGCGAACGCGGTACCAGCCAGAGCATAAGTCAACCAACAAAGACCTACCTTAGAGACGCGGGTAACACTATTATCTGCTCTCTTTTATACAATACATAATCTCTACCTTATTGTTTTAAGTGAGCTTGCCGCACAAGTTCTATGCACAAACCTATGGTTCTTTCACCTTGGCGGTGTACTTGGGTTAATACTGCAGATATCTCTCAACCCTAACACAGCCCCAACAGTGGGAAAACTGCAACTTTCTAATTCACCCAAGCATGTACCCATGACGGGTGTGATTTCAAGTCGCTATATGCGTACCCAACATTCAATAGCACACATTGCCCCGCTAAAGGGGTTAAAAGTCAGCACACACGTGTTGCACTTTTCTCCTGTGCTTGACATCGGTGTAATCTCGCCTAGTCATTTTGTCCATGTAGGGCTTCTTTGGCACATGAAAATTACAGGTCTAAATCCTGAACTCTGGTCGAAGCCTCTTCAAGATTCAAAACATGACGGGCAAGGCTATATCACTTAGCTCAGCCCCGAGTTATTTAAGCGTCGATCAAACAAGGTCAAATACTGCGTTGGGATTCATATTCCAACTTAATTTTATTAAGCACCAAGGTCTTGCGTGTATCTCATCACTTCTTTAGCCTAGCATTAGAAGTCGTAAATACTTGCGTTCTCAAAGACGAATCAGCTTACACCACGGTTATTCCAGTTAATCAGCTCTGCTTACGTGCTGAGATAGGCACTTATGTCCATTTTAAATGAGGACAGTTCAGAATCAAGAAGAACGAAGTTAAGCACAACTTATCATTCAAATGTTAATGATTACATCAATATAATTCATTCAAACAAAGAAGAGAACATTATGATGCAATACAAGTATCTACGCTTATATTAGATCCTTCCTAAGGTCAGCACCCTCCTTGGTCCCGCTACTTCTTTGAGTCCCTTGTGTCATGTGAAGATAAGAAGGTGGTAGGCTTAGTAGGGATTGAACCTACAATATCAACGCTAAAGAGCCTGAAGCCATATTTCTCATTTTCATATCCTACAAAGATACAAGGAATAACTTTGTCATCCAACTTTGACATCTCTTTTGGAACAAACATGAAGGCTTTACAACCAAATAATTTAAGATAAGAGTAACTTACTTCTCTTGCGCTCCATACTCCTTCTAGAACATCAAATTATAATGGAAACAAAGGTGATCAGATGATCAAGTAGACATCTGTAATGACAGCCTCCCTCCAAAATGACTTTGACGGTTGAGCCATTTTGAGCATGCATCGCACATTCTTACAATAATTCTATCATCCGTATTGCAACTCCATTATGTTACAGAGTATCAGGAACCGTCTTCTCATGTCTTATGCGTGTTTTGTGCAATACTCTTTAACTTCCATTGATATGTACTAACTGCCATTGTTAGTGGGAAGACGTCTCAACTGTTCTCTATTTCTTTCTTTCTACCATTGCGTGAAACTTTTGAAAATATTAGAACACTTGACTTTTATTTCTTATCAAATAGATCCATATATTTCTAGAGGAATCATCAATGAAACTAACAAAGTATTTGTTTCCACCTAGATATTCCACCTCGATAAGACAACACATGTTAGAGTGAACTAACTCCAATTTGTTTTTATCATGAAGTTCTTCTGAAAAGAAACACGGTGTTGTTTTCTAAATAAACAGTAATCACACGAGTCTAGCGATTTGCCTTTGCCTCACTGTATCAATGATTGCTTTACAAGAAACCGCAGCAATTTCTGGCAGATGTGTCTCAAATGTCCGTGCCATACATTTGGGGAAGCACTATCTTCTATTGTATTTATTTAACCTTCCCACACCTTAAAGTATGCCTTGTATAAATTACAACATAACTTTCCTTTTGCTACCACCAGAGAGCCTTTGGTAATTTTCTCGCACTATCAAACAGATTCTTATAACCTTCCTTGTCCATTGCGTTTGCAAATAAAAAATTGAATCCTATATCTAAAAAGTGCATTCTGTAATGTTAATATGAAACAAAGTGAAGTCTCCACACTGATATCATCTATTCCCACGATCGATAAAATGCTTTTGTTTTTCATCTTCAACACACCAAAGTCTCCTACTTTGTATGTGGAGAAGTACTCCTTGCTAGTAGCAGAATACTAAGCACCTATATCCACGATCCATTCAAGATCTGGGCCTGAGACATGACAATAGTCCTTTTGGTGACAAATCAACATTGTCTCGTCGTTACTACTTGATGTTATTGCTGCTGTGTTGCTTTCTCTAACCAGATTTTGGCCTCGCTCTTTATCTTGTTTCAAAAGCCTGCAATTCTTTTTAGCTGGTCATTCTTACCATAATTTCAACACTTCACTCTATTTTTTGATCTGGAATGACATCTGAGCTTGTCATGATCATTTGATTTATCATGACTGTTGAAATTTCATTTTGTTTCCTTCTTGTCTCTCTGGTTGTATCATCTTAATATGCAGCAATAAAGATGATGTGATCTCTTTCAATATAACTGTATCTTTACCATAAAATAAAGTGGTCGTCAACTCAATGAAAGAGGGTGAAAGTGAACTCAAGAGCATGGTCGCCTTATTCTAGTTCTTTATAGTAACACCAAGATTTGCCATATAAGATATGAGACTATTGAAATTATTCATAATGGGCATAAATTTTGTTCCTAATTTTTTTCCATATCTTCAAAATGTAGTCATTTAAATATATAAGTTTTATAACATGTTAAATTAATTAAAATTTATTTAATTATTTAAAAATCTAATCCTAAATCTAAATTTAATCTTAAAGACGACACAAACTGGCCATGAATAGAAGGAAATTGAAACCGAATTCGACGATTAGCCTATACAAAAAAATTGGGTATATAAGCTTTTGGTTTAAATTCTATGTTCCTACATGTATAAACCTATTGTTCCAGATCTAGAATTTTGGCCATTTTCAAACTTGCAGCATGTCTAACAATAAGGTTCATTTTCACCATTTAAACGTGTCTCTACATGTAAATATTATTTGCAACATGTGGAAGTTTAGTTTATTCGCATAATTTTGTTCGACTGTTTCTAGTAAAAGTCTTTTGGCACAAGATCTTAGTTTTGGTTTTAGTTGCAATCACTGATAGAAGGAGTTATGACTTTTTTGTGAGACCATGTCTAAAGAAGAAGGGTGTAGATAAGGGGAAGGAAAAGGAGGATAGTTTACGCATAGCCTCTTGGAATGTAGGAACTCTAAGTAGTAAATTGTTAGAGGTAGCAGATGTACTCAAGAAGTGTAGGATAGATGTATCATGCCTACAAGAGACTAGGTGGAAGGTAAAGAGCATAATGGGTATAAGTTGCTCTACGCGGGGTCCGATGGGACCAAGAACAGGGCAGTATTTCTAGTAAAGTTAGAATTGTACACGAATGTGATCGATGTGATAAGATATAATGATACACTTATGATCCTGAAGTTTGTAATAAACAAGGAGGTGGTGGAAGTGGTTTGCGCCTATTCACCCCAAGTGGGACTAGGAGAACAGGAGAAGAAAGAGTTTTAGGATTGCTTAGATGTAGTATTGAGGACAATACCTAGGGAGGAACGAATTTGTATAGGAGATGATTTTAATGGCCACATTGGAAAGGATACCGATGGTTTTCAGCCGGCACATGACGGGTTTGGTTATGAAGATAGAAACGAGCAGGGTAAAGATATGCTAGATCTCATAGTGGCCCACAACCTAGGTATTATAAACTCGTTCATTAAGAAAAAAAGGAACCATATTTGATCATTTTTAGCAGCGGAGGACGTAACATACAGATCGACTATTTTCTGATGAGATATGAAGACCGACAGTTATAGAGGGACTGCAGTCGTAGTTATAGCCTTGAACCAAAAGCTGAGGAAGAGGGTTAGAAAATTACCACTCAGGATTTGATGGAGAAGTTTGAAGGACGGAAAAATTAACATATTTAGAGACAAGGTCATCTCGGTGCCATCATACATTTGCGAATGTGCTTTTACAAAAATATATTTTCACACTTTTGTTTTGATATAAAATTGAATCATGTAGAAATATATTGTGTTTTATGAAGTATGTGCTTTATGTGAAAGTTTATTGATGATATGTGCTTTGTGAAATGAGAAGTTTTTGTGCTCTTAAGTGAATTATACTGGTGTAGCATGACTGGTCAAATGATGAACGTGTATGTTGTAAGTTAATTGTTCTAGCAATGTTCACAAGTGAGTTGGTGGAATGCCCGAAACATGAGGGGAGGGGGGTTTAGCCCGATGCTCTCGTCTTGTGGTGGGGATCCATGAGCCTATCTAAAAGGGATTTTTTAGACGGAGTACTCTGGCGAATGGTATAAGCCAGTTAAGAGCGAAAAAGTAAAAGTATTATATGTAATTTTTAAAGATGGGAAATTTGATGCTTTGTTTTATTGTATTTTATGAAAATTATTGTTACTTCAAAACTTGTTTCGAGCTATACATGATTCTACAAAAGATAGTTAGATTACTTAGTGAGCACAGATGAGAGGGACTATGAGTGTTACGACCCACACTCCCGGGCCGATAGGGAAAAGAAAAAAAGGAAAGTATAAGATAAAGATAGGGCGCGTCGAACAAAATCAATTAAATTGTGATGCCATTTTAAGCGGTATAGGCAAGGATACGGTACACCGTAAGTAAATAAAGTAAGTCATAGGTAACAAATAATTTAGCATAGAAAATTCAAATGAAAATGGAAAATAGGACACAAGTTTTATTCTAATTAAAGGAAAAAAAAAAGCAAGACATGGAAAATGAATTTAATATTCATAAGAAGTAGAAAGAAAGGGAGATAAAATCGGCCAAGAGAGCATAGGGAAGGACAAAAGCCTTCCCCTTGTCATATCTTGTAAGAAAGGAGAACCTTTACATGGGATATGCAAGAAAGCATGCATAAAGTAAGGAAAAAGACTTCACTTTTCTTACTTGCCACCATTTCCGCTTACATCACCTCCCATTACACTCTTTTTTCTCCCCCAACCCCTAAGTGGCGGTCAAGTCCTCCTTTTTAGAAGACAATATTTTTTTCTCTTCTTCCCGAACACTCCATCTATCCTCATTTGAAATCCCACAAGTTGTAAACCAATTCTTCCTATCTTCTCTTCAACCGTGTATTCCAAAAAGGAAAGAGAAAGCTCCTTCTCTTCTTTAAACAATCTAAGCTTCCTCTCTTCTCTCCAACATTCCATCACTTGCAACCGAGAGATCTTAAGAAGCAAAAAAGAAAACTTCTTCCCTTCTTCAAACACTCCAAACCTTTCTCTCTTCATCCCTCCACTCCTAAGCCAAACACTCTCTCTCTCTTCCCAAGCAAAGAACAAACCTTCAACCTTTTTTCCCCTTCCTAAAACCATGAGATATAAGAATGAGGAACAGGAGCACTACTCACTAAAGGCAAATAAATTCTCCTCCATTTCAGGGAAGGTTCAAGCATTCATCTTCTCTTTCTCCCTCTTTGTCCAAGACACATTCTTCCACTCCTCAAGCCTTCCAAACCGTGGGCTTCAAAGGTGAGGATAGAAGAATTTTCCTAGATAAGAGGAGAAGAAGACATGCAAGTTTAGATAGGTATATGAGTTTCATCAATCTTGAAAAAGCGTATGATAGTGTACCACATAGACTGATTTAGGATAGTCTGGATGTAAGAGGGGTTCCTATGAAGTATATAGACATAATTAGGGATATGCATGCTAGGAGGAAAACAACCGTTCATACGCTTGTAGGGAATGCACGCTTCTTTCTGGTGGAGGTAGACCTCCATCAAGGATCCGCTTTGAGCCTATTTCTTTTCACAGTTGTCCTAGAGGAGTTGTCAAAGCCGATCCAAGAGACAGTCTCATGGTGTATTTTTTCGCTAACTGGTTGAGGACACAAACCATATTTGGGAGGCTATGGCGACTACCATTACTCACTCGAGGGAAACTCTTGGGTAACAACATGAAAGACAACCATACATAAAGACCTATGGTGGTGGAATGAGGATGTGCAACGAAAAATAAGGGATAAACAAAGGAGTTTTAGAGTGCTATTAAGCTGCACAGACGGGGAGGAGAAAGTGAGAGTGAGGGAGAACTACAAAATCGCCAGGAAGGATGCGAAGAAGACAGTGACGGAAGCAAAGAATGCAACCTATAAAAGGATGTATGAAAGACTAGAAAAAAAAACAGAGAGCGTGATATGTTCAAGATTGCCAAAGCTAGAGATAGGAAGAGGCAAGACCTAGGAGTCATGGAGTTTATAAAGGGAGAAGATGAACATGTTTTAGTCAAAGAACAAAACATCACGGAGAAATGAAAAACATACTTTCACAACTTTTGCAAGAACTGGAGGGGCAACCACAAAGAAAGAGAAAGCGTCACTACCCAAAAATGACATCATAATAACTGCGGCTGTCGGAGTATCACACAAGGAGAGGTGATGAGAGCACTTATGAAGATGAGAAGAGCTAAGACAGTTGGCCTGGATAACATACCCATTAAGGCATGGAAGTGTTTGGAAGAGGAAGAGATTCAATGACTAGCTACTCTGTTCAACCTTATTTTCAAAACAGAAAAAATGCCAGATGAGTGTAGAAGAAGTGTAGTGGTCCATCTATATAAGAAAAAAAGAGACGCATAGTATTGTGAGAATTACAAAGGGGGTTAAATTGTTAAGTCATACTATGAAGTTATAGAAGAAAATAATCGACATTAGAATTAGACGAGAAACTCAAGTTACGGTAAACCAATTTGGTTTTATGCTTTTGCTTGTTTTCTAAGAAGTTTCTTCCTTCAAATACTCACTACTCCTTTCTTATCTCTCCCAAAACCGTGACCTTATGGTGCCAAGGAGGGCAAAATGCTTCTTAGTGAAGATCTAGAAATACACTTCCAAAGGAATTAAGTAGGAGACAAGTGTGAGGTATAATCTCTTGAAGGGTCCTTTTAGATTATTTTCATCCCATCTTATCTTCAAGATTTCCCATCCTCTCTCTATTTTAGTCCTTAGGCCGAGAGTCCCCCAACAAGGATGAAGGAGAAGAATTTTCCAAGTTTAAGGGAAGAAAATGCTTCCATTATAAGGTTTAAATTCAAGAAAAGGCAAGTATACGTCCTTATTTCTTTCATGTATTTTCAACTCACTAAGTATTTTACATAAGCAAAATGGATCATGCATGATTATTTTCAAGTCTTTTTTCTTCCATAGAACTCGCCATAGGCCTTGCATGTGAGGTTTTGAAGCTTACATGCAAGGTTTGACCATATTAAAGGGAAAATAAGGACATAAGAAAGATATGTTCATAAGAAGGGGATTTAAGAGGCTTGTATGTATATAAATGAAGCATGCATGTGTAGATTAGCTCTTGCATGTGCAAGAGGAGTATGTCCATGATTAGTCAAGGGGATAATAAGTTTGATGAAGAAAGAATATGAAGAAAGTAATTAAATGTGCCTTGCATGAGCACTAAGATTAAAGTCAAGAATAGTTATGGTAGAATTGTAAATAAGAAAAAGATGTAGAACAAACAAAGAACCATGCATGCAAAGTTAGAATATATTTAAGGCTATGTACAG
Source organism: Eustoma russellianum (assembly GCA_036186865.1). NCBI lineage: Eukaryota > Viridiplantae > Streptophyta > Magnoliopsida > Gentianales > Gentianaceae > Eustoma > Eustoma russellianum. The sequence goes on from AP025068.1 coordinate 19,481,402, forward strand.
AAAGCCATTCGACCATAATGAAGGAAAAATGAAGAAACTCTATCTTAGACAAGTTTAAGGATAGATATGTGGTAGCATGCATTCCTTAAGTCCTTGACTTTAAAGGTTATGTTAATTCGTAAGAAGCTTTCAATTTGGCTCCATTTGGGTAGCTCTCGGCTAAGGGGGAGTTTTGACCCCTTGGTTGATCAAAATTTTTTTTAATAAGAATAATGACTAGTAAGGCATGAAAAAGGCAAGTAGAAGGTAATAGTGGCCAAAACAACCTTGTAAAAAGAAAAGACCCTCAAGCCCTTGAAAGTTAACAACGTAGAAAGATTGGTTAGCCATTTGATGTCATGACCGAAACTTAGGTGATGGAAAAAGGCTAGAGTCTTCTTGACTCTTAGAGAAAGATAAAAAGGAAAAAAGGTAGCAAACTAAGAAGGGTAGAAGATAAAGTTGTGTGTGTGCATACATGTGTAGAATCGGCCAAATAGCTATTCACAAGCAAAAAAGAACTATGCTAACCACTAGAATCCACACTAGAGTCATGAAAAAGTAAATTGGTTTTATATGCTTTAGGAAAATGTAAGAGAAAAGAGTGTAAAATAATATATATATGTGGCATAAAAACATGGATATGGGGGCATGTACCCCATTCGGCCGTAAGGCCAACTTTTTAGACCATAATAGAGAAATAATAATGTATTACGGGTAACTTTTTTTGGTTTAGCAAAATAAAAATATAGGCATATGGACACATATACCCATCTGGCCATAAAGGGCTTCTTCATATAAAAATAAAGTTTTGGACATAATAAGCTATAATATAGAATTGGTAAATTATTTTGTGAAAGTTTCCTTGGAAATATGAAAAATGTAAGAGGAAAATTGGTATATGTACATATATTTGGCCAAGCCATGTGAAAAATAGAAATTAGACGAAAATAAAATTGTAATAAGTATATATGGAATTGGAGATAATTGGTCCCTTAGAAATAAGGAAGAATACACTCGTTAAATACTAATGTAGATAAGGTAATGGAAACTCTAATGCCCATTGTATTGGACTATATAAGCTTATGAAAATTTAAAGTGTGGATAGTTGATTTTGGTCGCTTAAGGATTGATGATGGTATGGGACCCTTCTTGGACACGGAATTCATGGATTATGGACTTATAAAATGGAGTGAACATTTACACACAGATTATGGATGTATTGTAGGCGTTAATTACATGAAGTAGCGAGATTATGAATTTATATGGAGCTACACGGACTTAAGATTCATAAAATCTTAAGATGTAGATTGAATATGGATCACGGGTGAAGACATGCCTAAATGAACAATTGACAACGGATAACTATAGAGTTGTTAGGTTATGATGGTATAGAATGGAGTGGCCTTCATATTCATGGAAAGTTTATGATAAGTAAGGAACTTAATAGGTTACACATTATTATATGGACATGGATCATGGATGAACATATATACATATATGATGCCGAATGGGCATAGATGGATTAGTAGATAAAAAAGAATGGACAAGGAACATAGATGGATAAGTATGGATATAACCACATGGACATGGAATGGATGAGTAAACATATATAATCAATATATGGACTATGCTTTTCATGGATTATGAACATGGATTATGGACATTATGTGAACATGGAATAATTATATATATGGATTTTGTTACTCATGGAAATGGAATCTTTATTACTTTTATGGATATAGATTTCCATTATTTTCATAGACATGGATTTTTATTTACTTATGGACATGGATTTTCACTATTTTTATGGACATGGACTATTATAGACGATTTTATGGATATGGACCTTCATTGATTATTTTTATAAACATGGACTAATATGGATTATATATATAGACATGGATTACACAAATCATAGTAAAACTCAGGATATAGAATTATCATGGGAAATACATGGAGATAGAATAACATGGATTAATTAGTGGGCATGAAATAAAATAATAGGAAGATTTCTATATAATAGATATGGATTATTACGAAAATGATATGGACTTGGTTTTGGAATGGATTAGCAAATTAATTGATTTATCATACAATGGGACTTGTGAGTTATTGGGTATATGGACTTACGTTTAATAAAGGAGTTAAATTTTATTTGTTAAAATAGAGATCGAAAAGTAAGTGTTTATGATGTATTTTATTTGCGAACCCCCGTCTTTGCGTGTATGATCCCATGGCGGATCTAAGAGGGTATACTTGTTGGCGCATTATGTTATCGCTCACACTTGTTTTAAATACCTTGCAGTTAACAGGGTTGAGGGCATATGACCGTGACTGTATGAAAAATGAGCCGAGATTAGACTCCCTTTGATGAGACCAGTAGATCCGAAAGATATCTCTTGGATTTGTGATTATATCAGCTATGTATTTACGATCTTTTGTATTGATGAAATTTCATGACTTGTATGGATTTAGTCATGACGAAATGTATGCATGTTGATTATACTTTGTTTATTTTTATTTTGCTTCCGCTATTTCGTTTCCATGTTTATGTCAACATGCATATGTAAGGCATCGATGCCTTGTATTTCTCTTAGTAGAGTACGACGGATGCACCTTTCCCAGACCGAAGTGTTACGGGTCCAGGCTAGGGCGCTACAACGAGTACATTTATATTGAGGTGGATGATGAGTGGGGATGATGAATAAGCTCAGAAGATAGTATTAAGATTGATTTATTATTACTTATTTGAACTTTAGTTAGTCTCTGTGGATTTAATTCGTAAGAGTTATCATTGCGAATATCGGATTAGTTTATTTCAATGATGTGATATTTCTTTTGATCGAGAACTATTTCGAATATTATATTGAATAATTTTAGTTATTTTTATTAGATTTTATTTATTTAGTTAGGATTGACGTGGTTATAGCGTCATATGAAGAAGCCTTGTACTTCTTGAGAATGATACGATGGATGTGACATCTTTGGGCTAAGGGCAAGGGGCGTGAAAAAATGGGGGCTACAGAGATGGGAATGAGGTAAGGGGATTGCGGGATAGAGGAGTGCGGGAGTGGCCACTGGGCGAAAGAATGTAGGAGTTGTAGAGAAGTTGGCGGCGACTGTTACGCCCCGAAAAAATTCGTTACATCATTACGTGCATAATATCAAAGTTATACACGTACAAATTTTGCGCTTGCATTAAAATATACGAAATATCGATGTGCGATGAAAATCAGTAACAAACCTTACGGTTTTGTTATAAGAATTAGAAAAAAGCGAATATGTAATACCTTAAAACTTAGGATGAATTAAATAAAAAAAAACATGATACAAGAAATTACGATATTTAAATAAAAGGAAAAGATAACAAGACATAACTTGATATTTTGGACAAAAAGGAAAAATCATATAATATATATCTGTATATACATATAGGGCGCATAAAGGGAAGGAAGAAGAAAATTGTGGTTAGATTAATACTCCAACAAAATACCAAGTGTAAAAACCAAATGGTATAATTTTGTCATATTCTATCCACTTCCCCTAACTATTGGCCGCCACCTTAACCAAGGAAGAAGACAATATTTTGTCTTGTCCAAGCAATCATAAGATATACCAAAAAGCCTTCCAACCTCTGACACATCTTCTAACATGTCTTATACTACTCAACCAAGCCAAACCACTCCCTCTCAATCTTTATCTTGACCGCCCACTACCCTCCAAAGAAAGGAGATATTTTTCTTCTTCCTTAACCATGTCTTCACTCTATTGTCTTGCCAAATAGTCAAGACAACTAACAACTCTATATCTTCTCCCATCAACTTCCTAATCTCATGATGAAGTCTTCTCCTTTCTCCCACTCTAAGCCTCATCCGCCCTCCTCCTATTAGAAGAGAGAGACTCTTTTTTTCTTATCATTTCAATACTTAGCAAAATTTCGTCTTCTAAAAACACTCTCTTTCCTCTCCCAAACAAAAAAACAAGTCTTCCAAGCTTCTATTTTCTCTTTTTTGGCCGAGCCTTCACAAGCAAGAAACAATAAGAAATTTTCTTCTCTTCATCTCATTCATTCACTCAAAACATTAGCTACAACATCCTCCCTAGTTGAAGCATCGAAACCGTGGTTAAGAGGTGGCTCAAGGAGCAAGAGAAAACAAGGTAAGAACACCATCTAAGCTACGTTAATCTTCTTCTATTCATCATTTTCATGGTTGCTCACTAACCTTTTCATTTCTTTGTCAAAACCATGGGCTATATAAGGCTTAAAAGAGAGGTTTTCTTCAAGCCAAGTGATGCAATCTTCACTTTTATTTAAAGGTTAAGTGATAAAGACAGGTATTCTTTCTAGATCCTTCATGGATTTCTAAAAATCTAAGTTTTTATTTTCGTATAAATTTGGATCATCCATGATGTATGTTCAATGTTTAGTATCAAGAATATGTAAAAGCTATGTTCATAAGTGGTGTAAATATGAGGATATATGTACACACACACACGACCGTATGGTATAGAAGGGGTATATATGTGTAAATAAAATGAGATAAACACTCTTATGTGATGTATATAAAGGTTAAAGAAAGAAAATGAAGATGCATGATATGTTAGGAAAAGTGTGATGAGAAGACATTTTTATGGATGTATTCTTATATTTTCATCAAGATCATCGCTTATGTGTTTATTTATGATTTTGATTTTCATATACTTTTATGTTCTTAATTTAGCATGTTGTGAGCCAATCATGTTTATGTCGAAGATTATAGTTCACAAAAGATGTTTTTTTGATGATCTACATATGTATATATGTATGTATATGGCCATGGCCAAATTAGGGTTTTTACACCCTATTTACTTCAATTTCACAAGTTCCGTCATTTGATTTGTTTTGTAGTTTATGATGATTTACAAGGCATTATGTTGATGGAACAAACTTGCATATAGTTGGACTAAATGTTCAAATCAAGATATAAGTAAAAGAAGTGGAAAAGAAAAGGATTTATATGATATATATATATATATGTATGTATGTATGTATATATATGTATGTATGTATGTATTCGGCCAAAGGGACAAAAAGGAGAGGAAGAATAAATTTTATGACATGTATAAGCATAAATATGTTTAATATAAAAAGAAATGATAATAAGAGTAAAATATAGAATAAAGAAATGTGATATAAAGAGGGAATATATATGTATATATGCATATAATCGGCCAAATGACACTTTTAGCATGCGCACACATACACACACACACATATATATACACACGTCTATATGTATCTTAAAGGTGAAATAAATAAAGCAAAAAAAATAGATTAAAGGAGTGAGATATATAAAAGGGAAAAGATACGTATGTATATAAAGGTATATTTGGCCAAATGGCTATTTTGTGTGTGTGTGTGTATACATACATACATACATACATACATACATACATACATACATACATACACACACATACACACACACATGCACATATGCTTTTGGGTTTAGATTATAATAAGTATGGAATAAATAGCGTTAGACATGGTTATGGATATAAATATGTATAAAATAAAATATAATAGAAAATATGATTATTATATGTATATTCTTATGAAATATGGAGGTATATATAAATAAGGGTGAAATTAGGGGGTTTCACCACTTTGAATATGTATAAGATGTATCTTTTTATGAAATGTTGAGGTATAATTTGGTTTGACAAAAGGGATGTTAGGCCGAGTTTGAAATAGGGGGAAGAAAAAGGATTTTCATGATTTAAATATAAGTTAAGCTCATAGGTAGTAAGTGGTTAGTATATTATGATATGTAGATTGTTGAGTACTTATATATGTTGAATAGAGGCATTGCATACATGTTGCATTAAACAAAAATGTTTACTGTATACGGACATGTCATGGCATCAATGTGATTTTACTGTGTACGGACATTTTATAACATCGATTTGATTTTACTGTGCATGGACAGTTCACGGCATCAGTGTGATTTTACTGTGCACGGACAGTTTATGACACCGGTTTGATTTTACTGTGTATGGACATAGCATCGATGTGATTTTACTGTTACAAATAGTTTATGATATCGGTTTGCTTTATCATTTATTTGTAGAATTTTTCATGGCATCGTTTATGGAATCATATCTTAAGAATATTGCATTTCCATGACTAGTATAGACACGTATAGCATAGCATGGTTATTTTAATAAGTATATAGTTGTTACTTGTATTTAATTACATTTATGTGATGCACTCTGTTTATTAATGTTGGAGACGTGAAACGGTATCTTCTTTATTTACGTATCGTTATTTATTACCTTGTCTCTCATACATGATCCACATGACGTATCTAGACGGATTACTTGCTGGACGATTGTGTTTATCGCTCATACTGGCCTTATCACATTGCAGATAACAGAGAAATTGATCTGCTCCTCCTAGAGGACGTACCCTGACTAGAGTATCCGTGAGCTAAGATGTAAGCCGGAGTTATATACCGGATATTTTGGGGTTTGACCATGATGTACTTAGATTATTTTGAGACATTGTACATTATGATTTGTACGCACTTTGGACAATTTGTACTATTATGCATATCGTATGTTTATCTTTATGTTGCTTCCGCTATCTCGATTTACGAATCATGTCGGCATGCACATATATAGTATCGACTCCTTGTACTTCTCGTAGTAGAGTACGGCGGGTGCACCGTGCCGAGACCCTAGTTCTGGGTGGGGCACTACATTGATGATAGCAGAAGAGGTGGTGATGGAGGAAGAAAGAAAATGGAGGAAGGAAAAATAAAAAATTGGACGGCACTCGTGGACATCACTGCAGTGCTGTCATGTGCGCTCCAAAAAGGCACTGACAATGGTGCCAAAATTTTTCCATCGTATCGTATTTGTGCAAATTTTTTTTATTAAAACTACACTATTTTATGAAATCTTCCGTTGATTTATACTACCAGATCGGCACCTGTGATGCTAACCTTAGAAGTGTAAATGAGATTCGAGTAATATAATTCAAACGAAGGAGAATTTGCTGTTGCATTTCATCCAAAAAAAAGCCGAGGAATACGATTCAAACGAAGGAGCTATCAACATTGTATCTTCTTGCAAGTAAGTTGAATTATATCTCTAGGAAAACGAAGCAGTCCGGTTATTCCGTACAAAAGTCGGAAATTGGCGGCATTTCGTTAACACTGCTTGAGAAACACATACTAGCGACTCACTTCTAACTTTTATTAGAAAAACAAGCACGCAGTGTTGATAAGACAAGTGTGGATCTTATATACATTGGTATCATTGTCTATGTGAATGCAGTGACGGCATTAAGAGGTGTTTGGCAGTTGCAGAATCTAATTGTTAGCTTTTTTGATTGGGGAATGGGGAGGCAGCAGTTATAATTGTCTTCATTTATAATTGTCAGGGCATTTATGGAATCACATTTGCCTGCATTCAAAGACATCTTCCTCATCTTGAGGTTGTAACTGAGCTTAACAAGGGTAAGAACATGGATCCCCAAGACAAACTTCTTTGTCCAAACCGGCTTAGAAATTTTCTTGGAAGGAAAGTTGTGAAGCTTAATACATGACATGTGACAAAGCACCCTAGTGTTCAAGGTACATGGACAACCGCCTTGAAGTTGTCAGCCTAAACTATCTAGCATATGGTGGTATTCAAGTACAACAACAACATTATTCTATTGACTTAGAAGTTTCGGCCTATGGTATAGTATGGAGGGTCGGATGTATGTAACCATACTCATGCGTTAGAAACACATAGATGTTGTTTTCTGATGTTCTATAATGAAAATTGTGTTAAGCGTTACTTCACAATATAAGAAATTTAGTGACTCATTTAATTTCTCATATATAGACTTGTCTTTTTGGCGTAGACGGAAAGGATGAGTTGTAATCACAGAGTAGTTCATGTGATCTGGTGTTTGAGAAGCTGTAACTGTCATAACTCTTCTGCGAAATTTCTCTCCACCGCTGTAAGATTGTTGACAAAATTACTAGGTGGATAATTTTCCTTGAAGCATGTGGGTGTAAGATTTTTCTTCTTAAGTTTGCTCTTTCCAGAAACTGCTGTAAGCGTTGAGTTAAAGTCACGTAGTGACTGGACATCATAATGGCTGATTTGTTCATCTTAACGTCAATTTGGTTATTAGGGAAACTGTAAAGGGTGTAAAAATAGCTTCTGTCATATCCGATTAAGTAAATTGATTTTGAGTTTCATATCTTGTTCAATCTTTTCTCCTCCCCTTTTGATGCGTGTTCCACGCAAAAAGTGTCGACCTTTTCTTCGTTCTAAACGTGTCTTTCACAAGATATCTTGTTCAATGACAAGAACTTGTCAAAAACCACTCTTAGCCGTGTGTCTCATATTTGGACTGAGCTATATCCGCCATTTGAATCTTGTTCGTATTCCAAAAACGTCAATGAACCCCATGTAGTGTCTTCAAGATGGAAGGATTTGATTTCCCACGACGTTCGCTCATAATGTTGATATAGAATCTAGTTTTGATCCAGGATCAAAAGAAAACACAAGGAAGAACCTTGCTAGACAGCATTTGGAAGAAAAGTGTCTAATTTCATTCAACTATTTCTGTCAGAAAACGTGTGTTACAATACTTATATAGAAGACAAAATCTAGAAAACCAAAACTAGCTAGGAAACTACAAAATTCCTACTTAAACTATGACTCTCCAATTTACACTGATATTGTGACGCATTTTTGACCCTTCTCGAAGCTTATTCTGATAACGTGTTCTGCTTTACATTTGTATCCATGGATGTTAGCTTTCCAATCTAATTTGAATCACACTAATCCAAGGCCTGTAGCTCGAGATATGGTCGAATAACTATCAGCTGGTCAAACTGTACAATAGAAGGGGGGGTAGGAAAATGTAGTTATGGTCGTATTGTTAGGTCCCTTAGAATACAAAAGAAGGGGAGAGGGGGTTGAATAGTGTGTTCACCAAGTATGGATATTTTTTGGATAATTTTTCAATGATGAAAACAATTCAATACTTGGGTGTCTTCTTTAGAAAGAATAAACTTGCGGAAGCGTAAAAAACACCAAATATATAAAGGTTCAAGTCAAAGACTCTATTCTTCTACCTTCTTGGTTTTTCACAAGAAGGATTTTTGAACAAGGGGATTGTTATTTCTCTTGGGGGAAACAACAATTAAAGATAAAAATACAAGAAGGTGAACTAGGCCACACACCTAGACTTTGAACAAGAAAACCAACTACCTTGAAGTCTAGCCTCCAAAAAACTTCCTTGCTCCTTAAAGAATTCTTGTTGGGAGTATGATGCAACACTACACCATCAACTAACTCTTCAAGGCTTGAATTTCTTCAAACACGAAGCACCATTTCTTCTTGACCAACAACCTACACCTTGCTCTTCACAAACTTCACTCAAGAAGAAGACTCTTCTTCTTTACAAATCATACTCTCACAAATAATGTAAAACCAGCTATAATATAAGTATTTTGAGAGCAAAAGTTTGAGAGAAACTTGAGAGCTCATAAGTTAGAAAGTTGAATCTGAAAAATGATAAAAACCCTTGTTTTATTTGCCTCCTAGCCATTGTCATGCTGTAGGAGAGAATGAGTTTTGTCTCTTCTGATGACATGTCCTCTTCCATTGAGATCTTCTTTTAGATGAATCCAAGCTTCTTGAGGAAGCTTCTTCTTGCAAGCTCAAAGAGGAAAGAGAGCAATCTCCAGGGTGAGAATGTTGCCTATGATTTTTCACTAAGAGGGAAAATACAAATATCAAGTAATCATAAGAAAACGCAACATAAAACATTTGTAACGTTGAGTCACTTGAAGCGCCTGATGTGATTTTTCAACAGGCGTTCGAAGTGATATGGAGCGCCTTAAGTGAATAAAGAGCACCTCTTCAGTGTCACATGGAGTGCCTAATGTGGGCAGTATACTCGTTCGAAGTGGGATGAAGCGCCTGTTCTAAGCCTTCATTCTCGTTCGAAGTGATTCTGAGATTTGTCAAAACTAGTTTGATATTCGTGCCCATTTTGGAAAGGAAACAACTACATTTGACTTTCGCCACTCACTTTTGCCACTCACATGAAGCGCCTGTTAAGGCGTTCAAAGTGTGCTGTTTCACATAAGCACAGTTTGACATATGAGGCGCCTTATCAAGGCGTTCGAAGTGTTCTGTTTCTCAGTCACTTCACATGAAGCACCTTATGTAGGCGTTTGAAGTGTGCTGCTTTTCAGACACTTCACATAAAGCGCCTTATGCAGGCGTTCGAAGTGTGCTGGTCTGCAACCACTTCACATAAGGCGCCTTATCTAGGCTTTGAAGTGTCTATTTGTGCAAATCATCAAAACTTAACATATTTTAACAGGTATTTCCCCACGGGAGGGGCGGTGTTATTATCATTCGCTCTTTCTGGGGTGATGGTGGTGGCAGTTATTATGATTCGGTGTTATTATTATTCGCTCTTTCTGGGTTGGTGGTGGTTATTATGATTGAGTGTAATTATCATTTGCTTTTTCTGGGATGGTGGTGGTGGTTATTATGATTCTCTATAGAAATAACCTGTCATGTCAACATAGTGATAGCTTCATTCAGATCTTATGCAATAATTATTCGCTCCTTTTATGACAAGCTTGCGTGCGCCTACGGGTTATTTTTCCACACTGCAAGGATAGCTGCAAGGCTATGTGCAGTTTCATATGCAGCTGCTAATAAAGCAGACAATTGATGAACTTTTGTGCACTCGATGCCCTCTTTAGGTACATCCAACTTGAGTTGCGGTAGACAGGCAGTCCTATCTCCAATATTAAGTTTACAATAGTCCCAACCATGAGTTCCTCTATTGCTACAAAATTCTTTAGTCGCAAAAAAGGTCATACCCTGATCACAAGAACCTTTATCGTCCTACCTGTAATGAGCTTCATGGAGGATGTAATTGTCTCAATGCTAAATAAAACTTCTAGTAGCCAAGCAAAAACAACAATGGGGGAAGTGGACAATTTCTGAAAGTTCAGTTTACAGAGATAATAGACAACACACCTTGAAGGTATCCACCTCCAGCTTTTCATAGATCAAAGTCCCTGTAACCAAGCTGCCATCGGCATTGTTATCAACATGATATATTATGTCCATGCTCTTGTAGAGTTCCATCAGATCTCCTCCAATCATCTTGAATTTGATGGATTGTTTCCTTTCATCGATTTCATCGATTATCTGCTTTGCCACCCTTGGCTTCCCATCTATTAGAAGAGAAAAGCATTCTCAAAGCAATTATAAAAATGAAGCCGTTGACGTTTTCAAAAATTATAAAAAGAAGTTAATAATCAACTTATCAAATGTATTAAAGCAATTCGTAGTGATAGAGGTGGCGAATATGACGCACCGTTTAATGAATTCTGTTCAGAACATGGCATTATTTATCAAACGACTGCACCATATTCACCTCAATTGAATGGTATTGTTGAACGCAAAAGCCAAACTCTAAAAGAGATGATGAATGCTATGTTGATAAGTTCGAGCTTACCTCAAAACTCGTGGGGAGAAGCCATACTCTCAGCTAACGTCATTTTGAATAGAATTCCATCTAAGAAGATGGATGAAACCCCAGACGAGCTTTTGGAAAAACCACAAGCCTAGGTACAAATACTTGAAAGTATGAGGGTGTCTGGCAAAGGTTACTGTACCTAAACCAAGACAAGTGAAAATTGCGCCTAAAACAGTTGATTGCATATTCATCGGATATGCAAAGAACAGTAGTGCATATCGGTTCTTGGTGCACAAGCCGGATATTCCTGACATACATGTAAACGTTGTTATGAAGTTGAGGAATGCAGTGTTCTTCGAAGATGTCATTCTGAGGAAAGACAAAAAACAAAAATCGGTAAGTGAATGCGTAAGACGACTCCTCAAAGGGATGAGGAGCATGTGGGTGCAAGATTGTTGACAAAGTTACTAGGTGGATAATTTTCCTTGAAGCATGTGGGTGCAAGATTTTCTTCTTAAGTTTGCTCTTTCCAGAAAGTGCTGTAAGAGTTGAGTTAGAGTCACGTAGTGACTGGACATAATGGCTGATTTGTTCATCTTAACGTCAATTGGGTTATTAGCGAAACTGAAAAGGGTGTAAAAATAGCTCCTGTCATATCCGATTAAGTAAAGTGACTTCGAGTTTCATATCTTGTTTATGTTAGAAAAAGGTGGTAAACAAACAAGAATACAGTCAAAAGAAAAGCCGAGACGAGTTTTTAGATAACATGTCCTTAAAGTAATTTAGCCACTACCGATGAGTAAGGTAGACAACGAGACTAATTCTTCCCAAGATATAACGGCTTTCTTCCTTTCTTTTGCTCTAGGAGAGGAAGATTGAAATTGATATTGAAGATATTGAACAAGGAGAAATGTAGAAGTAGAAAGAATGCTGAAGTTTTTCTTAAGTTTTTCAAGATTGTGTTGTATGTTTTGAAGATAGCAAGATCTACCATATATAGAACTTGGATTGTGTTAAAGACATCTTTTTAAACTCATTTCAGCAATTTTTCAACCATTAATGTCAGTTGTTTACCGTTCATAGGTGAAGGGAGATGATCCTTGGACCAAAATATGCAATTCAAAGTGAAAAGTTCTGTCTGTTGGCACATCGATCGATCATATAGATCGATCGATGTCACTTTGATCAATCGATGTGATCGATCGAAGTTGGACAGAACTTTCGGCTTTCATTCGGCCTTACATCGCTCGATCACATAGATCGATTGATGTCACATCGATCGATCGATGTGATCGATCTATGTTGGACCGAATGCTTCCAGTATTGCATCACACCACATCGATCGATCCATCGATGTTCCTTACATAGATCGATCAAAGTCCTCCATAACACTTTAACTTTATTCCATCTTTCACTTGGTTCGATCCAGTCTAAACATGGATCGATCCAAGTGACCTATTTCAAGTTCAAAGTATTCCAAACATCAAATCAATCTCTCAAACAGCCTCATATATGTTCCATATAAGTTTGGAGCACATGGTAAAGTACTTTAACATACTTTTCCAACAATCCCCTACATGATCCAAACTTATATACAAAACAACTTCAGAACGTTAACCAACTCAATCGAAGATAATGACACACAACGGATACGATGACTTGTGGTCTTGAATCGCCAGTAGTACAGCTTGAGGTATATAAACGGAAGTAAGATGAACTTTGTCTTGAATCTTACTCCACTATTGTTTATATGAACAACAAGAAGACATATCATTATCAACTTCATCAAGTTCGCGATTTGGTGCGATGGCCCTGCACCTATCCCGGGTTTCATAAGCTCTCTAGAGAGTTTTCCAGGTTCTCACAGCAAGCGGCACCACTATCAAGCTTATATAGGTGAAATTGATCAAGTGTGCACTGTTCACACTACCATACATTATGGCTATGAATTGTCATTAAGAGATTCTTAAAATCTCACTCTCAAGTCTTTACAGTGAGCACTATCAACAACAACATCATAGGGAGGAACACTTTGATAGTGCAACATATAACTCTTTTATGACTTGTTTTTACCACATTGAACCTCGTTTGTAGGATCTCTACTAATAGTGGGTTGGGTTCCGTCATGAAAAGTTCTCTACAGATGGAGTAAGTCCCATCCTCCTTGATGTTTCATAGACTAACTTTTTATTTAGTCCTTTAGTTAAGGGGTCAGCAAGGTTAAACTTGGTTCTTACAAACTCTAAGTTTACCACCTCTGAACTAATCAACTCACGCACGATGTTGTGCCGTAGACTTATGTGCCGGCTCTTCCCATTATAGATTTTGTTCCTTGCACGTGCAATTGCAGCTTGAGAATCACAATGAATAGATACAGAAGGCATATGTTTAGTCCACAAAGGAATATCAATAAGTAAATTCCTTAACAATTCAGCTTCTGTACTTGCTAATTCTAATGCAATAAATTGAGATTCCCTGGTTGATTTAGCACTATATATTTGTTTACATGACTTCCAAGAGATGGCTCCACCACCCAATGTAAATACATATCCACTAGTAGAGTTTATCTCGTCATTGTCAGTCACCCAATTAACATCACAATCGCCTTCTAAAACAGCAGATGATCCACTAAACATGAGTCCTAAATTCATTGTACCTTTAAGATATCTCAATAAACGTCTTAATGCACACCAGTGACTCTCATTCAAATTATGAGTATATCATGCAAGTCTATTAATAGCATATGCAATTTCAGGCCTAGTGCGATTCATCAAATACATTACACTACCAATTATCCTAGCATATTCACATTGTGACACACTTTTTAACTTATTTTTAGTCAATGTCACATGCGAATCATAAGGCGTACTAACTGGTTTTACATCATACTGATTAAACTTTCTCAACATTTTCTCCACATAATGTTCTTGATAAAGTAAATAACCCCCACATTTTTCTACTAACTTAAGGTCAAGTATTAAGTCCGCCTTCCCCATATCTTTCATGTCAAAAATAGAGGATAAAATTGATTTTATATCATTTACAACTTCTATATTGGTTCCAAAAATTAACATATCATCAACATAAATGCAAATAATGACATCATCACAATCATTAAATTTACTATACACACAACGGTCACTTTCATTAACTATATAACCATTTGACACTAATACATTATCAAACTTCTCGTGCCATCGTTTAGGTTCTTGCTTAAGACCATACAAGGACTTCTTAAGCCTACATACTTTGTGTTCTTGACATTTGACTATCATGCCCTCTGGTTGTTTCATATAAATTTTTTCTTCTAAGTCTCCATTTAAAAATGATGTTTTCACATCCATTTGGTGAATAACAAGCTTGTGGATGGAGGAAAGTGCTACTAAAACTCTAATAGTAGTGATTCTAGCAACTGGAGAGTAAGTATCAAAGCAATTTATACCCTCTTATTGTGTGAATCCTTTAGCGACAAGCCTAGCTTTAAACTTATTAATTGTTCCATCCACCTTTAGTTTCTTTCGAAAGACCCACTTACAATTGATAGGTTTACATCCTCTAGGCAAGTCTACTAATTCCCAAGTGTTATTACTTAGTATGGATTCAAGCTCACTATTTATGGCTTCCTTCCAAAACTTAGAATCTATCGACTTAATGGCATCTCCATAAGTTTTGGGGTCATCCTCTAAAATAAATGCTGTTGTAAAGTCACTTCCAAATACTTTTATGTTCTTTGCCTTTTACTTCTTCTAGAAAGATCAACCTCTTGTTCAACTATGGTTTTGCTTGATTCTCCTATCTCAAATCCAGAAGCAACATTGGATTGTCTATTCATGTGAAAGATATGTTCAAAGAATTCAGCATCCTTAGATTCCAATATAGAACCATTATCTATAGCCATGAATCTATATGCTGCACTATTTTGAGCATACCTGACGAATACACAATCTCTTGTTTTTGTCCTGATTTTACTTCTCTTAAAATCAAGAATACCAACTTTGGCTAGACACCCCTACACTTTCAAGTAATCCAAGTTGGGAGCATAACCTTTCCTAACTCATAAGGAACTTTGTCTAACTTCTTATGAGGTAATCTATTTAGTATGTGACAAGCAGTCAAGATTGCGTCCCTCCACAAGTTGTCCGGTAATCCTGAACTAACCAACATTGCATTCATCATGTTTTTCAACGTTCTATTCTTCCTTTCGGCTACTCCGTTAGATTGAGGCGTATACGGAGGTGTTACTTCATGAATGATGCCATTTTCTTCACAAAACTTTTGTAAAGAATCTGTACAATATTCACCACCTCTATCTGTCCTAAGTCTTTTGATCCTTAAGTCTAATTGATTTTCAACCTCATTCTTGTAACTTATGAACTTAAATTCAGTCTCATCCTTATGACTTAGTAGATATACCTTAGCATATCTTGAATAAGAGTTAATCACCTTTTGCCCCCTGTAGTATACGTAATTAACCCTTTGCCTCCCTGAGGTTGAAATCACACCCTTAACCCCCCTGAACTATTGGACTGATGTGGACAATGCCATTTCAAGCAAACTTTTGTCGGAAAAAAGTGACATGGCAATTGCCTATGCCACGTGTTGCAAACAATTGTCACGTAGATTCAAAAATATTCCTATTATTGTGCAAAAAAAAGTTATACTCTGATTATGAGGACCTCTATCATTCTAGTTTCAATAAACTTCTTAGATGATGTAATTGACTCAATGCTAAATAGAACTTCTAGTAGCCCAGTAAAAACAACAATCGAGGAAAGTACACAATTTCTGAAAGTTCATTATAGAGAGATAATAAGTAACACACTTTTAAGACATCAAGCCTTCTACAACATGCACACTCGGTTTTTATTTGTTTACAGGACTCACCATGAGTATTAAAAATGCGCACACACGTACACACGTTCCTTATAAAATATTATTTATTTATTTTTTCTTTTATTAGGGCTGAAAAGGTTAGGCTGGAAACTTCTATTGATTGGAATGGTGATATTCAATGTCTTCCACCATGTGGAGGAAGAAGCTCATCAAAGTCCCAGGATGAGGGGTGTCCACCACAAGCTTTTCATAGATCAAAGTCCATGTAACCAAGCTGCCATCGGCATTGGTATCAACGTGATATATTATATCCATGCTCTTATATAGTTCCATCAAATCTCCTTCAATCATCTTGAATTTGATGGATTGTTTCTCTTCATCGATTTCTTCGATTATCTGCTTTGTCACCCTTGGCTTCCCATCTCTTGTAAGAGAAAAGCATTCACAAAGCAATTAACTAACTAAAGATAGAATAAAATAATAAAGAAAACAGTTTGACTTATTTAATTATACATGACAATATTTTTAGAACGGAATGAGTATCATGTTTATATTATATACTTTTGAAAAGTATGGTGTGTACCATGGGTGTAGTCCCAACGAATGACAGATCCAACAGTGCCAAGTTGTCCTTCAAGCAGAGTGAAACCTTGACATTTTCCAGGAGCGACGGTGGAAAGTGTTGAAGACGGCTGTAAATTAGGCTATAAAATATTCTATTTTAAATACTTTCCATAGTTAATTTGATCTAATTTAGGCTGATTGATTAGGCAGAATAATTAGAATTAATGTGATTGATTATTGTTTCCTTGTATAAGTTGTAGGTCATAGTATAAGAAAGCATAGCCGTGTATACTGAAAATCATCAATGAAATTATCAAACATTGATCTCAAACTCTTCATGGTATTAGAGCAGGATTCATCTGCCTGAACAAAGAGGTGTTGAGATTTCTGAAAAATAGGCTCAGAAAAAATCTCATCATCGCCATTTACCTATCCCAGCCAAACGGCCAGATTGTTCTTCCTTCCTTGACCAGCCTTCACAACACAAATATTGTGTTGCTTGACTCCGAAATCCATTCCGCAAAATCAAGAAAATGTCAGAAACCAGTAAAGCCGAAACTTCAACTCACACCCAAGAACCACCGCAGAATAACCAGACCCCTGGAGAATGGGCACTTCAAATCGCCCAGATTCTCCGGGACAGCCTTCATCCCTCTCCAACACAGCAAGTAATATCTGCACCAGATTCCTCACACATTTCAGTCAAATTAAACAGTGGTAACTATGCCTTATGGTCCACTGTCATATACCGGGCCATTCTTGGCCAAGGAAAAATATCACACCTTACAGGCAACCCTCAGCCACCACAGCCCAATGACCCACAATATAACCGATGGGAACAGGAGGATAACAAAGTATTTAACTGGATCTTACAAAATGTAGAGCCATCGATGATAAGTAACATTACCCGATATCCAACGGATAAGGCCTTGTGGGATGGCCTAGCCCTTACCTACGGAATGGGTGGGGATGGCCTGCAAATATTCGACCTCCACAAAAAGGCCAACACAGTCCGACAAGGGACTGGCAGTGTGGAGGACTGCTGGAACAAGTTGCAAGATGTTTGGGTCTCCATTGATACTAAAGACCCAAACCCCATGCGTTGCCCAGAAAAAATCCGTCTGTACGCACAAAAAATCCAAGAGACCAGACTATACCAATTTCTCATGGCCTTGGGAGACCAATTTGAGACAGAAAAAAAGGAACTCGTCAAGAGAGACCCGCTGCCTTCCTTAGAAGCAACGTTTTCAGAAATAAGGAGAGCAGAAGCAAGAAATGTTGTCCTCAGAGGACAACAACCCTCAGAAGATAATTCATCCTTGGGTGTTGGCCAAGGTCTTGCAAGCAAGACCCAGGCGGTCGGTAGAGGATGCGGCAGAGGAGGACCAGCAAGCCCTTCCTCCCGCTCAACTAGCTCATCACGGGAAGGATGGGACAAAAGCCAACTATTGTGCAGCCACTGTAAAAAAAGAGGACACCTCAAAGAGAAGTGCTTTCAGTTAGTTGGGTATCCAGAGTGGTGGGAAGGGAAGAAAACCACCATTGGATTTGGAGGAACATGGGTGGCCACCTTAATTTTCCCCCGGAGAGGACGGCGGCAGCACCCAAACAGAGCAACCAGAGCAGGGAGGTAGCACAGAACAACCACAGAAGGAGAAAGGGGCGCAGAGCTTAATGGCGGCAGGAGGTAAAAGGGGGCTGGGGAAAAACCCTAGCCCCCAACCCTTTTTATACCCGGATATTACCCCTCAAGTCCCCCATGATTTTACTGATGTCAGTATAGTCCTTTGTTTTCATGCAGTTGCTAATCCAGGTTCTTTGTTTTCTGAAATGGAAAAGGTGACCCCTGAACTTCCTGAAAATGCTACCGCAGTCCCACACCTTGCGCCTTCACACACATTCAGTCCTCCAACTTCTGGAAAATCTAAAACCGCCCATACCAGCTTAGACCAATATAAAAACAAATCCGCGTACCATGTTAGCAAATCACCAGTGCAGTCCACGTCCAAATGGATATTTGATTATGGTGCGACCGACACCATGTCATTTGGCCCTACTGATTTTGTTACTCACTCACCACCCCAAAAGACTCATGTTGAAACTGCTAACATCAAACTTGTCCCTGTACATGGAGGCGGGACTATCACCATTACACCTGATATCACTATATCAAATTGTCCTTTTGTTCCCTCTCTCTCGAGTAAATTATTATCAATTAGCCAAATTACTAAAGAATTAAATTGTGTTGTACTCAGTATCTCTCGTTTTGTCTATTGCAGGAAATTCATACGGGGACCATAATTGGACGTGGTACTGAGAGTAGTGGACTGTATTATGTGGATGCTGTAGAGCGACATGACCGGTCTAATCTTGCCATCGGATCGATTACTCGACAATTGTGGCCCTGACATCGCCGGTTAGGACATTCGTCGTTTAGCTATCTTAAGTTTCTTTTTCCAGACCTTTTTAGTTCTGAAATAAATAGCCTACAAACTTTGAACTGTGACACGTGCCTCCGGGCTAAACAACCCCGAGCTACTTATCATGCTAATAACACTCGTGTTGATAAAATGTTTTCATTAGTGCACTCTGATGTCTGGGGACCTGCCCTAAATCCTACTCCTTGTGGATACCGTTATTTCGTTACATTTATCGATGATTTTCCCGCATGACCTGGTTGTATCTCATTAAACATAAATCTGAGGTTACTACAAAGTTTGTAGAATTCTATAAAATGATCAAGACTCAATTTCATACATCCATACAAATTCTTCGATCGGACAATGGCGGGGAATATTTTGATGGGACACTAAAGCAATTCCTTACTGATAATGCCATACTACACTAAACCACTTGTCCTGGTACTCCTGAACAAAATAGAGTGGCCGAACGCAAAAACAGAACTCTCCTCCAAATGACACGAGCCATGATGCTTGATACTAATGTTCCTCGGGGTTTCTTGCCGGAGGCCGTGGCCACTGCTAATTATCTCAGTAATCGACTTCCCACCTCTAGCCTCCATCATCAAACACCTCTTCAAATGCTATCTACCCAAACAGACATTCCGTCTGTCCTGACCTTACCTCCCAAAGTATTCGGTTGTACTGTATTTATCCATATACCCAAGACTCACCGTAATAAATTCGACCCCTGTGTTGAGAAATGTGCCTTCTTTGGATACTCTTCTACCCAGAAAGGATACCGCTGCTACAATCCCCACACCCGCCGCATTCATATCACTATGAATTGCACTTTTCTTGAAACCGAACCTTTCTTTAACACCCAATCTCAGTCTCAGGGGGAGATAGCTAATGACGATACTCTCGATTGGCTGTCTGAGCCACACTGGTCGATTGAAACCGAACCAACACGGCAAGTAGATGACGCCGACCGCACAGCGGCTATCTACCATAATGAAGAAACCACTACAGTATCAACCAATGGTGATCCTCATATGAATGCTCTGCAACAGGTAAACGATAGTATACATGTTGATACCACACATACACCAGATTTTCTATTTTGTTCCTGCTTCCTTAGACCCATATATGGACTGTACTAACCCCTCCTCAGAGAATCAGGAACACTCTTCTACAAAAAACCAGGAACGAGGATTAGCATCTCCACGGAACTAAGGACGAGTACTGCCACCTAGGAAAAACATAGGGATACCACCTAAACGGTACTCTCCCACCAAGGTGGCACAAGCATCCAGATATCCAGTCAAGGAGCCAGGCGAGCATAGAGTTTCTTTGTGACACTTTGCAATGAGAAAATTCCCGGAAATGAAACTGAAGCATAACAATTATCACAGTGGAAAGAATCCATGGATACTGAGATCAATACACTAAAGAAAAACCAGACGTGGGAAAAACGCCAGCTGCCAAGTGGAAAGAAAACGGTAGGATGCAGGTGGGTGTTCACCGTTAAGTATAAAGCAGATGGGAGCATTGAAAGACACAAAGCAAGACTTGTTGCGAAAGGGTATACACAGACATATAGCATTGACTACTTAGAAACTTTTTCTCCGGTAGCCAGAATTGACACCATACGAGTACTATTCTCCATTGCTGCAAATAAAGATTGGCCCTTACTCCAGTTTGACGTGAAAAATGCATTTCTGCATGGAGAACTAAAAGAAAAAGTGTATATGGATCCACCACCCAGGTTTTCTGAGGAATTCGGGCCACACCAGGTGTGTCATTTGAAGAAAGCACTTTATGGACTCAAGCAGTCACCCCGAGCATGGTTTGGACGGTTAACTGCAGTCATGAAAAAGGATGAATACAAACAAAGCAATACGGACCACACCTTATTCTACAAAAAACAGGGAAGTTGTATTACATGTCTTATTATTTATGTTGATGACATGATTATCATAGGAAATGACAATAATGAAATTTCTCGTCTCAGGAATCATCTATTCACTCAATTCGAAATAAAGGACCTTGGATGCCTAAAATATTTCTTGGGCATAGAAGTTTTGAGATCGTCGTCAGGCATTTATATAAATCAGCGAAAGTATATCCTGGACTTGTTAGCAGATGTTAGCCTATTGGATGGAAAACCTGTAGACACACTGATGATCCAAAATCAGAAGCTTGAGATAATCCAGGGCGCGCCACAGGTGGAACGAGAGCGGTATCAGAGACTTGTTGGGAAACTGATCTATTTTTCACATACCAGACCAGACATTGCATACGCTGTTGGAGTCATAAGCCAGTTTATGCATAGCCCACATAAGCAACACCTTGAAGCATTCTTCAGAATTCTAAGGTATCTTAAAAGAACACCTGGGCGAGGTATCATATTTCAGAACCATGGACACCTGAACATTGAAGCATATACTGATGCAGACTGGGCAGACAACATAATGGATAGGCGATCCACTTCTGGGTATCTCACATTGGTTGGTGGCAACCTGATGACTTGGCGGAGTAAGAAGCAGTCGGTTGTTGCATTATCTAGCGCGTAGGTAGAGTTCAGAGGAATTGTTAAAGGTATCATTAGATTTTGTGGTTGCGGAAACTTATGGCGGAACTTAGTCTCTTAGTCGAAGGTCCCACTAGTCTAAAATGCGACAACAAAGCCTCGATCAGCATTTCGGAGAATCCTATTCAGCATGTCAGAACTAAGCACGTCGAGGTCGATCGTCACTTTATTAAAGAAAAACTTGACAATGGCATTGTGACTCTACCATTCTTCCGCTCAGAGGACCAGCTTGCAGATATACTCACCAAAGCCGTTAATGGACGAATCTTTGCTAATATCCTAGACAAGTTGAACATTAGGGAGCCTATTGTTCAATTTGAGGGGGAGTGTTGAAGACGACTGTAAATTAGGCTGTAAAATATTCTTTTGTAAATACTTTCCATAGTTAGTTTGATCTAATTTAGGCTGATTGAGTAGGAAGAATAATTAGGATTAATGTGATTGATTATTGTTTCCTTGTATAAGCTGTAGGTCATAGTATAAGAAAGTATAGCCGTGTATACTGAAAATCATCAATGAAATTATCAAACATTGATCTCAAAACTCTTCAGAAAGATGGTGTGGCCTTCGACTAAATATGTCATGAAATGCATCTGCACCAGCCTTGATCTCAGTTTGCCCAATCATCTTAGCTTTGATGCCCATTTCTGCACTTTGAAATACGACTCACAACAAAGTTAGGGAAAATAGATTTTGTGAAAAAGATGTGGGGTGATGAAAATTGGCTGAGTTTATGGTCCTTAAATAGCTGAAAAATGGGCAGGAAGGTTTGCTTTGGGTCATCTGTTTTAAGGGCGTTTCTGATGCACTAATCTATCGTGTTTGTGCATGGTCTGAAGAGAGACCAGATCGCTTCGTGATCTGATGTATGCAGCTTTACCTTACACTTTGTGCAAGAAGCTGTTTCCGCAGATCGAACCAGTGACTTCAATGTTACAAAGTAGCAACCTTACCAGTTGCTCTAAGGTCCGCTCTCAGCTTTGGGTTGTTTTGTTTAATAAGTAAAAACTCGAAATCAATATTTCACGTCGTAAAAATACTATCACCTTTGATCAAACATGTAATTAGTCAAACTCTATTTAAAACTGTATATTCAAAGTAATTTCTATATTTTAATTAGAATTTGGTCCTATAACAATAACAACCTTACTTCTTTGTCTTAGAACCTTCCGCTTATGGTAAGATATGGAGATCGGATGTACGCAACCATATCATGTGTTATAAACATAGAGATGTTGTTTTCTGATGATCCTAAACGATGTGAAAATTATTTTGGCTCAACTCTCATGTTGAATAATTAAAGATTTTGGCATTAATTCGATGTTGAGACAAATTTGCTTGCACCATCCGAATCAAGCAAATATCCACGCCATCAATAAAATAATAGGTATTATCCGCTAACTAGGGGTTTTCAACTCTGAATTCAGTGAAGGCAGAATATTATAATATGCATTATTTACTTTTCGCTATCCGGACCACGCTATCAATAAGGCAGTAGGCAATGTTTACAACTTGTGGCTTTTCTTATCCTTATTTTAGTAAATTGCGTCCAAGTACATAATGTTACTAATATAGAATCTGTATAGTGCGTGTTCTCGTGTAAACAGAAACAGAATAACATGCAAATTGAGGCAAGTCCAGGACTCTGTCTTTAAGACGAATTGTTCCGATATACTGTACCCAATCAGATGTAGCAAACGTCTCCCATCATACAACGGATATCAGTTCAGACGACCAGCACTGCGACGTAGGAACTCTACGAACCTGTGAAGTGTTCGGACTTCTCGGATTGATGAAATGTATGCAGTAGCAGGCAGAACGTATGCAGGAATGCAGAAGAAAATTTCGCAGGAAATGCAGGATGATACAGAATGAAGGAAGGATTTCAGACAGAAGCTTGCCTCTGTTTTTATAGTGAGAAGACCTTCAGACTGGTTTTTGGAGGTCAAACGCAGATTAAATCGCATGCGTCGGATTGAATGTAGCAAACAATTAGATCAAAACCTCCAGCAGTTTAAATCCTGAACGTTGGATCAAAACTGGATTGATCAGGTTAACGCGTAGCCGTTAGATCAGAAAATGATGACCGTTAGATTATAACTGATGATAAGATTAAATCTGGAGCCGTTAGATCGCAACGGTAACCTAGATTTAAACTCCAGCCGTTGGATCATTTTTAATCATATCCGTAGGATTAGATAAATTATTTTTCTGTAAAAATTTAAAAGAAAATTTGTTCAAAAAATAAGAACCCACGGTCGAAAATTCTCTTGCCCATAGGACACTTCTAAAGTGTCTCTGCTAACAATATATAAGGTGGCCACTTTTACTCAATTGGCCAATGTGATAATCTTGCAAAGAGGTGATGTGTCCTCCTCTCATGAAGCCACATCACTAAATTTTCAATTTTCAACCAATTTTTGCTCCTACTTTGAGCATTACTTTTTCATTCATCCGATATCGAAATTGAGTGATTCAAAAGCCTAAAATCATCTACTCATTACGTAGATAATTTAGGACTAATTAGTTACTATTTTTGATTAACAGACACTAGTTATAATTAAGCTCAAAATATGTTGCTCACCAACTTTGGACAAACCAATTTCTAAAATTTCCAATTTTCCTCCAACAATCCCCCACATGAATGAAAATTAATGCAAATGCAGATGCAGACTCTAACGAGAAGTCATACAAGAAAATGTTGCTTTAGAAGAGTTAGCTTCTGGCTTTGAACCTTTCATAGTGATGTACCATCGGATCCACTCGGCTAAGTAGCGTCTTGATGTCTTGAACCAGTCAGCCTTTGCTGTGAACCTAGACAAAAATACTCACACAACATTTTCTTTAACACCCTTTTTGTTCTCATGGTTGTGTTCGTTTTGGCCATGAACAACCTGATTTTAGAAAGTGTTTTAGAGAAATCTTGTCTCACAGAATTCTCATAGAAGCGGCTCAACTTCACACTTACATAGGTGATTCCTATCAGGAGCTGATGTAACAAGATATAGGACATCATTAAAACCTTTAGCTTACCCTAAGTATTCTCTGCAGACAACACTTTTATGTAACGGAATGAGTAAGTGGCATACTGAAACTTTATAACTTAGTTGTCCAATTGAACTAAGATTCTGGGATCTCCAGTCAACAAGGTTGGGTTACCATTACAAATATTCTTGCATTGTAGGCTTAAGTCCCATTTCGTTTGTCAATTTTGACATCTGATCTCTTGGCAAGCCTTTTGTAAGCGGATCCGCAAGATTCTCCTTTGCTTTTATGTAATTAATGGAAATTACGCCATTAGAGATCAATTGCTTAATGGTTTTGTGTCACCGACGTATATGTCGTGACTTACCATTGTAGATGCTGCTTTGAGCTCGTCCGATAGAAGACGGACTATCACAGTGTATGCTAATAGGAGCGATTGACTTAGGCCAACATGGAACATCTTCTAGGAAATTTTGAAGCCATTTAGCCTCTTTTTTAGCTTTATCCAGTGCTATAAACTCGGCTTCTTTAGTGGACCAAGCTATGCATGTTTGTTTTGTGGACTTCCATAACACAACACCACCACCAACAGTGAATAAGTATCCATTGGTGGACTTAAAATCCTTACTGTCTGATATCCAATTTGCATCACACTATCCTTCCAATACTGCTGGATATCTTGTATAATGTAATCTAAGGTTTATTGTGTATTTCAGGTACCTCATCACTCTATTTAGAGCTTTCCAATGATCTTCACTTGGATTACTGGTAAACCTGCTCAATTTGTTTACTAAACAAGCTAAGTCTGGTTTTGTACAGTTTGTTATGTGTATCAGACTCTCAATCACCTGCAAGTACTTCAATTGAGCTACAAGTTCGCTGCGGTTTTTTCTTAAGTGTATACTTAAGTTAAGTGGGTTCTTTATTGGTTTTATATCAAACATATTGAATCGTTTGAGAATAGATTCAATATAATGAGTTTACGACATAACGAGACCTTTAGTTATCCGGAGAAATTTCAATTCCTAGAATAACATTTGCAACCTCCGTGTCCTTTATATCAAAATTTTCTGTTAACATCTTTTTGTATTCAAGATGATGTAATGAGTACTGCCCATGATTAGCATGTCGTCTACATAGAGACATACTATCACATAGGCATTTGGTTTTTTTGATATAAACACACTTGTCACGTTCGTTGATCATTTAACCATTTGACAACATTGCCTCATAAAACTTCAAATGCCACTGTTTGGGTGCTTGTTTAAGTCCGTACAGAGACTTAACTAGTTTACACACCTTTTTCTCTTGTCTTTTGACAGTGAACCCTTCAGGTTGCTCCATATATATTTTTTCTTCTAACTCGCCATTCAGGAAGGCAGTCTTCACATCCATCTGATGAATTTCTAAGTCGTAGACTGCATAAATAGCAACTAGCATCCTTGTGGAAGTGATTCTAGTTACTGGTGAGTAGGTATCAAAAAAGTCAAAACCTTCTTTTTGTCGATAGCGCTTAGCTACCAACCGAGCCTTGTACTTATCAATAGATCCATCCTCTTTCATCTTTCTCTTAAAGATCTACTTACATCCGAGTGGTTTACTTTCTGGTGGAAGATCAATCAGCTCCCAAGTGTGATTTTGAAGAGTCGACTCTATCTCACTGTTTATTGCCTCTTTCCATAAGGGAGCTTCTGGAGTTGACATAGCCTCAGACAAGGTTCTTGGATCGTTTTCTACCAAGTATGTTAGAAAATTTGGTCTAAAGGACGTTGGTATTCTGACTCGTTTGCTTTGATATGGTTCCTCAATTTCTTGAGGGGTCGTCTCACGCACTCGCTTACTAGTACTTGCTTTTTCATTGTTTTTGTCTTTCTTTGACAAGACATCTTCAAAAAACACTTCATTCCTCAACTCCATGACAACATTCGCATGTATGTCAAGAATGTCCGATTTGTGCACCAAGAATCGATATGCACTACTGTTAGTTGCATATCCTATGAATATGCAATCAATTGTTTTAGGCCCAATTCTAACTTGTCTTGGTTTAGGTACATCAACCTTCACCAGACACCTCCACACTTTCAAGTATTTATAACTAGGATTATAGCATTTACAAAGTTCATATGAGGTTTTATCCATCTTTTTAGATAGAATTCTATTTAAAATGACGTTGGCAGAAAGAATTGCTTCCCCTCACAAGTTCTGATGTAAACTCAAACTTATCAACATAGCATTCATTATTTATTTTAGAGTTTGGTTTTTTGCATTCAGTAATACCATTAGATTGAGGTGAGTACGGTGCAGTTGTTTGATGAATAATGACATGTTGTGAACAAAATTCATTGAACGATGCATCATATTCACCACCTCTATCACTACGAATTGAATTAATTCGGATGCTAAGTTGATTTTCAACTTCATTTTATAATATTTAAAAGCATCAACGGCCTCACCTTTGCTACTAAGAAAATAAACATAACAGTATCTAGTGCTATCGTCGATAAAAGTTACAAAGTACTTTTTACCACCTCTTGTTTGCACAAGTTTTAAATCACACACATCTGTATGAATTAAGTCTAACACTTCGGTGTTTCTTTCAGTTGAAGGAAATAGTGTTGAGAAAAAGAGTTTGAGTGATTTACGAATACATGATTTAAATGCAACGTGTTTAAGAAATGCATGACAATTATATTACTTGACACGTTTTTGTGATAAACTTGCCTTATATACTTTAAATATAATGTTGTCATACAAACAAGCCATGAAGATTTAAAGCTTACATCAAATGGCAAACATTTGTTGTGTTTGAACTGTTTTCAGGTGCTACCATTAATGAACGAAACTAGTTCATTAAGTGAAGTACTTAGTTAAATGAACTAAGTAGTTCATTAAATGGAGATATATTTGGAGAAGGTATGATGGCAACAAATTGAAACATGGAAAGTCTCCTCTCCATCTCATTCACATGTTTATATATATATATATATATATATATATATATATTCAGTTTTTTATAAAAAGGCACAATACACGTATATTCCGACATACTACCGACACGTTACATATATTACGAACGTATGTCAACGTCACACCACTATACTTACCTCATATTTATGAGTATATTCAGGTCTTATATCATATGATATAAGTCATGGTGATGACAAAATTATTACGACATGTTACAAGGTTGTAAACCGAAAATTGTCGTATCAGGTGAATACCAAAACTTCGCCAACGTGTCACGTACTTGCAATATATAGATGGCCAATCCCTACACTTCAAAAATGGCCAGAAATTTCGTGGTTTACATGGTATATTCAGCCATAAAATCATTCCGTGTTGGCACACACAAATCACCCCCAATTAAGGCCAAATTGTGGAGATTCCAAATTCAATTTTTTAAGCACATGGTGTGCCTACTTTAATCAGCCATTAGAGCTGAATATTCAATTTATTTTGTGTATATTATGTGTGACATAATATATATAACATGTGCAAAAAGTTTGAATTTAATCAGAGAAAAATCGTGTAATCGACAAAAGTTGAAAATTCGGTTTTCTACGAACACAATACATGGAACGTTTTTGGCATGACATGTAACATGTATCTAGACAATTTTTACATATTTAATACATGTTAAAGTATACTAAAATATTCAAATTAGGACTGATTGGAATATATCATACATGTGTAATTATTGTGCAATATTTGACAAAGTTTACAAAAGTATAATTCAGCATATGTTCAAGACCTAGTGCACGCCTACCTCAGCCTTGGTGGAGCTTAGTTGGTATCTTAATTGGTGGAGAATAAGCCACACAAGGTTAATGACATAATGGAGGGAGCTACACAAGGTAACAATTCAAACTTATTAGCAAATGTAACACATGCTGAAAATTCAGCATGTGAGAATATGTGTGACCGATTTTTTGGCCTTGATGGAGATCAAATTTGCTTCCCAAATTTGTAGCGATTAATTGTTGAATATTTGCCAATGTTTTAGACCTTATTTGTCACATGTTTTATATGTTAATCGAAGATTTTTAAAGATGCTAAATGGTGACAAGGTTGGACCAATCATGAAGTGCCAAGTAAGCAAAGCCAAGACATTCATCCAATCAAGTTGTGCCAAGTGAGCAAGATGTGTCATATCTAGACAAGGTACTCTTCCAAGGGCATTAAAGAGAATTCTCAAGGTGATGGAAGACCTAAGGGGCAGCCAACTTGACTTAAAAAGAAGAAAAGAGAGCCAAACAAAAGCAAGACAATTCTCATAATCTCACAAGTGCAAAAAGTGTCTTCTACTCTCTTCTTCTACATTTTTTTCTTCTTCTTCTTCTCTCAGGCTTATTGTTCTTATTTTCAACATATTGAATAGGCTTTTATTAGACCACCATACACGTCTCATTTATTGTAAAAGGGTTGATTAAGGTGTGATTAAACCTTCATCCGTTCGGTGGTGGTGTTCGTGATCGATGTGATTGATTGTATTGTGTGTAAAGGGTTGGAGTTGATGTGTAACTCTAGAAAACCTTGTGATAAGGTGGTTTATGTGATTAGTGATAACCGAGGAAGGTGTTCTCGAAGACAGGAGTAGGTTGTGTTAACCGAACCAGTATAAAATTCTCGGTTGTATTACTTTCAGCACTTTACTTTCAGTTTCCAGCACTTTGCATCGTATTTATTGCAATAGAAAAAATATCAAAAGAATTTCAAAAATCGTAAAATTTTCCAAAAACATAGCCACTCCTCTTAGTTTTCATTTGGCGCAAGTTTTACCATATTTGGATAAGTATAAGTCTATCAAACGTTAATAGTTCTGAGACTAGTGCAATCTGATTTTCAGACTTGCAAAGGTTGAGAACATTAACGTATTTGACATTACTTATTAAAGGAATTTTTCAAAACTGTTTCAACCCATTAAAATACATATCTTAAGCGGTGTTTCATTAAAGTTTCAGACCATTTGGATTTACGAATTAATCGAAATAAATTTTTTAAATCGGAGTACTGTTTCTGGCAGATTCGCGCAATCTGACCACAAACGTATTTTAAAATAGCTAGAGGTTGAATTTTAATCTGAAATTTTCAGGAGATACTCAGAACATCTGAGAGTAGAATCTCTCCAAATTGCAGAATTTTTGAAGGTTTGTAACCAGGTCTTTTAAACATTTCAAGTAAGGATCTGAAAACAGAAAATGTCTTCAGAAGTTAGGTTTTTGGGTCAAAATTTTTTAAAAAAACAATTTTTTCCGCACCTACTATTCAACCCCCCTTCTAGTGGTGCTATACGGGTCCTACAAGTGGTATCAGAGAACAGACACACCCACCACAAGGAGATCCAACGATCTTAGTGAGATGACAACCACTAGCTACAAAACCGAGCAAGAAGGAATGTCAACGTAAGGCCTCCTCTTTTCGATGGTGAGTCTTTTATACAATGGAAACTTAGAATGAAACTTTTCTTTATGGCCATTGATATAGACTTGTGGTTAATTATAGAAGATGGTCTTTTTGTTCCTTCTAAGTTATGCACTGTTAATGGTGTCAAACTAGAGGTTGTAAAATCGAAACAAGAATACACTAGTAACGACAAAAAGAAGTTGACTATGAATGCTAGAGTCATGCAATTACTCTTAAACGGGCTAAGTAAAAGTGAATCAAGTTACGTATCTAATTGTTCTAGTGCCCAAGAGATGTGGAGAATTCTTGAGATGAAACATGAAGGGACTAGCCAAGTTAAGGAGTCTAAAATAAATATGCTTATGTCCACTCTTGAGTCTTTTAAATTATTGCCCAATGAATCTATCGTTGATATGGACTTACGATTGACTAATATCTACAATTCTCTTGAGTCTCTTGGCAACGTTTTTTCTACACATGAAAAGGTTCAAAAGGTGTTAAGGAGTCTCCCATCCGAATGGATTCAAAAGTCACTGCAGTCGAAGAAAGTAAAGATACTAAATCGATAAAAATGGAAGAATTGATCGGATCATTAAAGGTATATGAAAGCAAACTCACTTTCAGAAATTCCGAATCTACTTCTAAACAAGATAAGGTTATAGCGTTTAAATCAAATGAATACATCTCTACTTTTTATGATCGCGTAGACGATAGTGACACATATTCCGATGATAAAGATCTAATCACGATGGCTAGAAGATTAAGAAAGATCATGAGAAAATCAATTAAAAACAAACACAAGCCTACTTCATCTAAGAACTATAAAAATAAAAAAAATGAGAAAATAAAGTGTTATGAATGTGGAAAACTTGGACACTTGTCATATGATTGCCCTAACAAGGACAAACAAACAAACAAACACCTTGACAAGGATCGGATCAAAACTAGACTCGTCTCAGAACCTAAACAAAGGAGAAGATCCTTCAAAGCCTCCACTTGGAGTGATTCATCTGGCTCTGAGACTGAAGATACGGAAGAACAAACGGCACAAGTATGCTTTACATCTAAGGCATCAAATGAGGTATCTTCTGACTCTGATTCTGATTCTGAACCTTCTTATGATGATTTGTTTAGTCAATATTCAGAATTGCATAAATTCACAAAGGCTCTTGCAAAAGAAAATAAACGATTAATTGAAGACAAGAAGTTGTTAGAATCTTCTAACACGAACCTTGTTTCTCAATTAAACGATTCAAAAGAAGAGTCATCTTGCACCATTAATGCATTAAGATTGGAGATCTCATCATTAACGACATAAAATAATGAAATGAAATCCAAGATTTCAAATTTAAAATCAAGGAATATAGATCTAGAAAAAATGGTGAAACAATTTGACAAAGATAAAACATGTTAGATCGCATCATTTCTTCACAAACGCATGATAACGACAAACCGGATTAGGATACATTGAGAAAAATGAGACACTAAACAAATCAACAAAATTCATTCCGTCTAAGAAAATAGATGCATCTAAGACATATGTGGCGTCTAAGAAGACGCCTAGATTCCCCTATGTCATCTCATCGTGCTTTATCTTCA
Organism: Eustoma russellianum; assembly: GCA_036186865.1. Lineage (NCBI taxonomy): Eukaryota > Viridiplantae > Streptophyta > Magnoliopsida > Gentianales > Gentianaceae > Eustoma > Eustoma russellianum. Next base: position 19,513,257 of record AP025068.1, read on the forward strand.
TATCATACAAGATATAATTTTATACCGTACAAATATGAAAAGAAACCATTAATGCATACACGACATTCATTTACCATAAATGCATCTAGATCACACTCCATGCACACCAACATAAGAACATATCAAAAATAAAGATCATACTATGTGCATGATGGGATTCTTGGCCAAAGGCCAAACACATACCCACATAACATTTATTATGTTACGTCTTCATCTCCTTTCTCACCATTTGGAGGACCTAGAAAGGTCACCCAAATTTGGGTACCAAAAGGGACATTCGCAAAGGGTTGAATAAATAACCCTTAAGAACGCACTTGGAATGCATGATTTTTGTTATTATACTAATTGTTATTTTTTTCTTACATGCACTTTTGATGTTATTTATAAAATAAAGGGGGAGAGAAAATGGATGATTTAAGAGGGATAAAGAGTGATTTAAGGGGGAGAAAGAGTATGATTGCACAAATCAAAGGGGAGACAATTCAAAATTCAAAATTTGAATTTGTGCATAATTGGAGGGAGAGCGGTTAAATTTAAATCATGAAATAATGTTATTTTGTAAATCATCAAAAGGGGGAGACTATTGAGAAAAAGAGTTTGAGTGATTTACGAATACATGATTTAAATGCAACGTGTTTAAGAAATGATGACAATTATATTACTTGACACGTTTTTGTGATAAACTTGCCTTATATACTTTAAATATAATGTTGCCATACAAACAAGCCATGAAGCTTTAAAGCTTACATCAAATGACAAAGATTTGTTGTGTTTGAACTATTTTCAGGTGCCACCATTAATGAACGAAACTAGTTTAAGTGAAGTACTTAGTTAAATGAACTAAGTTGTTCATTAAATGGAGATATATTTGGAGAAGGTATGATGGCAACAAATTGAAACATGGAAAGTCTCCTCTCCATCTCATTCACACGTTTATATATATATATATATATATATATATATATATATATATATATATATATATATATATATATATTCAGTTTTCTATAAAAAGGCACAATACACGTATATTCCGACATACTACAGACACATTACATATATTATGAACGTATGTCAACGTCACACCACTATACTTACCTCATATTTATGAGTATATTCAGGTCTTATATCATATGATATAAGTCATGGTGATGACAAAATTATTACCACATGTTACAAGGTTGTAAATCAAAAATTGTCGTATCAGGTGACTACCGAAACTTCGCCAATGTGTCACGTACTTGCAATATATAGATGGGCAACCCCTACACTTCAAACATGGCCAGAAATTTCGTGGCTTACATGGTATATTCAGTCATAAAATCATTCCGTGTTGATACACACCAATCACCCCCCAATTAAGGCCAAATTGTGGAGATTCCAAATTCAATTTTTTAAGCACATGGGGTGCCTAATTTACTCAGCCATTAGAGATGAATATTCAACTTATTTTATGTATATTATGTGTGACATAATACATATAACATGTGCAAAAAGTTTGAATTTAATCGGAGAAAAATTACGTAATCGACAAAAGTCGAAAATTTGATTTTCTACGAACACAATACATGGAACGTTTTTGGCATGACATGTAACATGTATCTAGGCACTTTTTACATATTCAATACATGTTAAAGTGTACTAAAGTATTCAAATAAGGGATGATTGGAATATATCATACATGTGTAATTATTGTGCAATATTTGACAAAGTTTACAAAAGTAAAATTCAGCACATGTTCAAGACCTAGTGCACGCCTACCTCAGCCTTGGTGGAGCTTATGTGGAGCTTACTTGGCATCTCAATTGGTGGAGAATAAGCCACATAAGGTTAGTGACATAATGTAGGGAGCTACACAAGGTAACAATTCAAACTTATTAGCAAATGTAACACATGCTGAAAATTCAGCATGTGAGAATACGTCTGGCCGATTTTTTGGCCTTGATGGAGATCAAATTTGCTTCCCAAATTTGTAGGGATTAATTGTTGAATATTTGGCAATCTGGACAGAATTGGACAAAATATTGATGAACTTTGAAAATGTGTTTCTCTTTGAATAATCAACCAAAAAGGTTGATCTTTATGTCAAAACACTCCTTAACATGTCTATTTTAGTTTTTCAAAGGCCCTGACCTTAAATAATTCTTGATGAAAACAGAATTCAAGTTTTCTCAAAATTGGTCAGATTGCAGCCAGATTGGAGCAGTTATCTTACAACGACTGAAAGACTAACTTTCTTTTGCTCAAATCAAGTGATTCTTGTTGCAAATGAAAGCTAAGAGTCTAAAGTACAACTCCACCAAAAATCAAAAATTTTGAAAGTGTTTTGTTGTCTTTTCAAACGTGAGAAATTGTGTGAAATTTGCAATGAAAAAGGGCAGGAAAACAGAAAAGAGAAAAGAAGATAAGAACACCAAAGATTTATCATGGTTCAGTCAATGTGACCTACTTCAGTCCCAATGAACACCTTTACTTGGATTTCACTATGGTATAAACAAACTTATAACAAGAACAAAGCTTGATCCTTGGGTTAAACTGTTAGTGTATGTGCCCTAGGCCATGATTTGGATATTTATGTTATGCATTTCTTATTAATAAAAGAGGTTTTATTATCATTATTGTTGGTTAGTATGTTACACAATTTTGATATATGTCCCTGATTCATTATTGTTATAGAGATAAAATAATTTATAATCAGTATGAGTATTGATTTGATAATCATGAGATGATTATGTGTATGGTGATACGAATCAATCTCATAGATACTTGTTAGAGAACAGTGTATTGGATAGACCCATCATGAGATTACTACATGGATTAGCGTCATAAGTAAATCTCACGATAGTCATGTTTTAATCCTTTGACTTGAGATTGTCATAATTTCCAACATAAGGACTATTATATTTTGACATGATCAAACGTTATCCGTAATTGGATAATAATAAAGGTCATGATTGAATGTGATAGAAATTATGTAGAGGATATTGAACAATCAAGATAGAATTTGTCCCTCTCTTTTGAGAGTGATATCTTTGGGCCCCTCGATTAGTGAGACTGTGAAATGCATGACCGTGCTCAAATGAATTGATAGTGTGATCAATATCATTTGTTTTATCAGTCCACTTAGAGATCGAGTAATCATATGTTTGAACAATATAAGTATGACGCTGACCATGACTTATGTTCAAACTAGATATCGTGTGACAAAGGGATTAATGCATGTGCTATTAGGCTAGTTGGACTTTACTCGTATTAATTGGGTAGTCGTAATGTCTTGCTAGAGACCAATTACGACTTGTTGGTTTAATATAGATTTAATCAACTGCCAATTAATATGGGCCTATCGGGTCACACACAAGAATGCGTATGGCTGAGATTAATAATATTAATGATATTAATATTGGATATTAATTATTATTATTATTATCATTATCGTTTTAATATTAATAATATTAATATTGGATATTAATTATTATTAATATTATTATTATTATTTTCGTTTTTGTGGTTATATGTATATATATATGTATATATATGTATATATATATATATATGCTGTTGGATAATAATGAGAGAATCCATATCTGATATAAATTTTGAATATCCTGACAGAATCCATATCTGATATGGATTTTGATTGGCATCAACGAAACCGATTAGGACTCGGTTTTTAATATCCATATATGTGTATATATATATCTATGTATCTCGTACATAGAGACATACGAAATACACACGAAAACAACAGAAACCCTAGAGCCGTTTTTAGAGAAAAGCGAGTTCTCTCAGCCGCGCCGTTCAAGAGCTAGCACTCCGGGCGGAAGCATTCGTGTGGATACCGACAGAGGGTGTTCGTGATTTCGCACCTCTTCCATCTGCGGATTTCGAATCTTCGGAGGTAATTTTTGGTTTTTTTCATCGATTAAATGAACAACATGGATCCTTGGTAGGAAATCGGAGATCAAGTTTTGTTTTTCCGCTGCGCGTTTTTACAGTGATCTCGGTTGATTTCCTAACAGTGGTATCAGAGACACTTGTTGATTTCGTTTAAATCGATTATATCATGCTTATGTGATTATATGTTTACTGTTTTTCGTATGGCATGATATGTACAAAAACCCCAACTCGGATTTCATATGATGAGAGAAGAATGGTGTTTTTCAAATCGTTTTCATGAGATGATTTGTATACGGCGGTTTTCGTTTGTCATGTGATGATCAAAACCGATTCTGTTTATATTAGATATAAACATACGCTATGTGTAAAACCCTATTCGAATCTCATCTGGTGGGAGCGGATTGATGTTTTCAATTCGTTTTCATGAGACGTTATGATTCGAGATTGTTATATGCGATATAAAGTTTTCGTTTTTCATGTGATGATCAAAAACGATTATGTTTATATCAATATGAACAACCGATAATGATTCTGTAAGAGTTATGCATATTCAAAACAGACAGATTATCAACTCGATTGATGATTCTGTTTTCGGATTTCGAATGGCAGATTGATTCTGTTTCGGATTTCGAACAGCAAATTATCAATTCGATTGATGATTCTGTTTTGGGTTTTGAATGATAACTCTCGGTTCGATCGGTGCTTTTATAAGGGCTTACACGTATTCAAAATAGTAAGATCGTTAATATGATTGACGCGTCTGTGTTAGGGTTTCGAAAAGAAAATTATCAATGCGATTGATACTTTCTGTTAGGGTTTCGAAAAGAAAATTATTCAAAACAGTAAGCGGGACCGCCGTATGCGTACGCCCTATAGTTCGTTACCGTGACAATAAGAATGTCAATATATATTTATTATAATATGTTTATGTAAGATATATTATAATTGTTGATGTCTTTGCATGGTGCATAGCATGGCCTCAGGACCTATGTGATTGACTTAGTCATATTTTTGTTTTGGGTTATTATGGCCTGCGTGCCGCTGTATTTTTTGTTGTATTTTATTATACAAGTAGTTAGGTTTTTCTTTGTTATTGTAATAAATGAAGAATCAAGCTACAAAATGGTGATGGCGACACACACCAAGGACGAGTGGATTCCATGGAGATGGAGGCACGGGCTCAAGACAAGAAGATATGTATCATTGCAAATGTTGTAATAGGAAGTCTTTCACATAGGGTTTCCTTTATGATCTTCATCTGGTCTCATGAAGATCATATTTAGTTTGGCCATGCTATGTCACGTTTACATATTTATCATTTTGTATGAGATGCGTGGATGATATATAATATATGCATATAGGATGCTACGATATAATGATATGCAATGCAAGACATAAACTAAGTTGAACCCTCATTAATAATTTAAGTCTTGATGCCATCCATGTCTTAAACACCTATTAAAACTGGGATTGTATTAAAGTAGGTATTGCCAAAGCAATGTGCTTTACACATTCCTAGCTACGTAGGATGAGTAATAGTGCTACTCATATGTTTAAAATTGGTTAGACTTAATTGGGCTATCAAAACGGTTTTGGGCTCAAGGCATTAGATGGAATCTAACATACAATGATATATGATGTCATTATTCCATAAATTCTAAGAGTTACATGAGATGTAATTGGTAAAGATGTTACCTAACTAAATAACTTAATTTTAAGCGTCATGCCAAAGCTGAGTTTAGAATTAAGTCAAATATGGATCTTAGCTCACTAAAATATTTCTTTTGAGGGTTATGTTTTAGTGGGAGTTTTATAAATTTTAACCTCATTATTAATAAAGTGTTACTTTGCATGTTTTGTAGATCATAAATGGCTACTAATAACAATTCCACCTTATCGCTGCGATCTATCCTTGAGAAGGAAAAACTAAAAGAATGTGGGACTAATTTTGTTGACTGGTTTCGAAACTTGAGAATTGTTCTCAAGCAAGAAAAGAATTCCTACGTGCTCGATGACCCTGTCCCTGAACCCCCTCCTGCTGATGCTTCTGTTGCTGTTAAGAACAAGTATAAGAAGCATGTTGAAGATTCCAATGACATAGGATGTCTAATGTTGGCAACTATGTGTCCAGGACTTCAGAAAGACCTGGAACGCTTAGAAGCTTATGAGATGAGTGTGCATCTCAAACAAGCTTTCCAACAACAGGCTAGGCAGGATAGGTTCGACACTGCTGTTGCACTTTTTGACTGTAAGATGTCCGAAGGTGAATCTGTTAGCGCTCATGTTCTGAAGATGAAAGGCTATATAGATCACCTTGCAAGACTTGGATATCCCCTGAGTTTGGAACTCGCCACGGATTTGATCCTACACTCTTTGCCTAGCAGTTTTTCTCAGTTCGTCATGAACTACAATATGAATAATATGGAAAAGTCCATTCCTGAGCTACATGGTATGCTCAAAACTGCTGAGGGGAATATCAAGAAGACTACCCATGTATTGAGTGTCAATACCAAGCTAATGAAAAAGAAAGCTAAAGGCAAGGGTAAGGCTAAAAGTGCAAAGGGTGCAAAAGGGGCAAAGGGTCAAGCTAAACCGAAACCTGGTCCCAAGGCAAAGGTTCCTAAGGAAGGAACTTGTTTCTATTGCAACAAGCCTGGGCATTGGAAAAGAAATTGTGATGTTTATTTGGAGGAGTTGAAGAAGCTGAAGGGTAGTACGACTACATCTTCAGATATTTATGTTATAGAAATTAATTTATCTACTTCTTCTTCCTGGGTATTAGATACTGGATGTGGATCCCATATTTGTACAAATATACAGGGGCTCAAAAGGAGTAGGATGCTGAAGAAGGGCGAGGTGGACCTACGTGTTGGCAATAGAGCAAGAGTTGCTGCTATAGCTGTAGGGACCTATGAGCTTGTCTTGCCCAATGGGCTTTTGTTAGTTTTAAACAATTGCTTTTATGTTCCTACTATGAGTAGGAATCTTATTTCAGTGTCTGTTTTGGATGATGAAGGTTATTCATTTTTAATTAAAAATAAGAAGTGTTCTATTTTTGATAAAAATGACTTGCTTTATTGTATTGCAAGTAGTTATAATGGCATTTATGTCCTTAACCTTGATGATTCTAATGACGGTAATATTTATAACATATCTTCAAAGAGAACTAAGCCAAATGAACTAAACCCTGCATATTTATGGCATTGTTGCCTTAGCCATATAAATGAGAAGCGCGTATCTAAACTCCATCAAGATGGATTATTAGATTCATTTGATTTTGAATCATTTGAAAATTGCGAGTCTTGTTTGCTTGGAAAGATGACAAAGACTCCTTTTACTGGACATAGTGAAAGGGCTAATGACTTATTGGGCTTGGTACATACAGATGTATGCGGCCCAATCAGCATTAGTGCCAGGGGAGGATTTCAGTATTTCATTACTTTTACTGATGATTTCAGTAGGTATGGCTATGTCTACCTAATGAAACATAAGCATGAGTCTTTTGAAATGTTTAGAACTTTTCAAAATGAAGTACAAAATCAACTTGGTAAGACAATTAAAACCCTTCGATCAGATCGAGGTGGTGAATATTTGAGCCAAGAATTTGACCAACATCTAAGAAATTGTGGAATCGTTTCACAGTTGACTCCTCCAGGAACTCCACAGTGGAATGGTGTTTCTGAAAGGAGAAATCGGACTTTATTGGATATGGTTCGATCTATGATGGGTCAAGTAGATCTTCCTTTATCCTTTTGGGGTTATGCCTTGGAGACAGCTGCATTCATTTTGAACCGTGTACCATCTAAAGCGGTTGAAAAGACACCATATGAGATGTGGACTGGTAAGAGACCCAGTTTGTCTTTTCTTAAGATTTAGGGTTGTGAAGCTTATGTGAAAAGATTAATGTCAGATAAGCTAGCTCCAAAATCTATCAAATATATTTTTGTGGGGTATCCTAAAGAAACTAAAGGGTACTATTTCTATATTCCCTCAGAGAACAAAGTGTTTGTTGCTCGAAATGGAGTCTTTTTGGAAAAAGGAGTTTCTCTCCAAGAGAACAAGTGGGAGTATAGTACTAAAGGTTTCAAGCAAACTCATGGTATAGACTATGATGAAACCTTTTCACCAGTAGCTATGCTTAAGTCTATTCGAATTCTCCTTTCCATTGCAGCATACTATGATTATGAGATATGAGAAATGGATGTCAAAACTGCTTTCCTTAATGGAAATTTACTCAAGGATGTGTACATGACACAACCTGAGGGTTTTGTAAATCCTGAGAATTCAAAGAAGGTTTGCAAGCTTCAAAGGTCCATCTATGGATTGAAGCAAGCATCTCGAAGCTGGAATCTTCGTTTTGATGAAACAGTTAAGAACTTTGTTTTCATCAAGAATGAAGATGAACCTTGTGTTTACAAGATTGTTAGTGGGAGTGCAGTAGTGTTTCTGGTCTTATATGTGGATGACATATTGCTTATTGGGAATGATATCCCTACCTTGCAAAAGGTTAAGGCTTGGTTAGGGAATTCATTTTCAATGAAGGACTTGGGCGAGGCTACCTATATCCTTGGTATCAAGATCTATAGAGATAGATCTAAAAGGATAATAGGCTTGAGTCAGAGTACATACATAGATAAAATGTTGAAGAGGTTCAACATGCTAGAGTCCAAGAAAGGATTCCTGCCTATGTCTCATGGCATTCATCTTAGCAAGAATCAATGTCCTCAGACATCTGATGAGCGAGATTGAATGAATAAAATTCCTTATGCTTCTGCTATAGGATCGATCATGTATGCCATGTTATGTACTAGATCAGATGTCTCATATCCATTGAGCACAACCAGTAGATATCAAGCTGACCCCGGTGAAGGCCACTGGACAGCTGTCAAGAATATTCTTAAGTACCTCAGAAGGACTAAAGAAGTATTCTTGGTTTATGGAGGTTTGGATGACGAGTTAGTTGTAAATGGTTACACAGACGCTAGCTTCCAAACCGACATAGATGATTTCAGATCGCAGTCCGGTTTTATATTCACATTGAATGGTGGAGCTGTTAGTTGGAAGAGTTCAAAACAAAGCACTATGGCTGATTCTACAACAGAGGCTGAGTATATAGCAGCATCAGATGCAGCTAAAGAAGCAGTTTGGTTGAAGAAGTTCATCACTGAGCTAGGAGTGGTACCTAGCATTGCAAATCCTGTGGATATTTATTGTGACAACAATGGTGCCATAGCACAAGCAAAAGAGCCTAGGTCTCATCAGAGATCTAAACATATACTCAGACGCTACCATCTCATTCGAGACATCATCGATAGAGGAGATGTCAAGATATGCAAAGTTGACACAAACGATAAAATAGCGGATCCATTGACTAAGCCTCTCTCACGGGTCAAGCATGATCAGCATACTAGATCTATGGGTCTCAGATATTTGTAGGCCTAGTGCAAGTGGGAGATTGTTAGTGTATGTGCCCTAGGCCATGATTTGGATATTTATGTTATGCATTTCTTATTAATAAAAGAGGTTTTATTATCATCATTGTTGGTTAGTATGTTACACAATTTTGATATATGTCCCTGATTCATTATTGTTATAGAGATAAAATAATTTATAATCAGTATGAGTATTGATTTGATAATCATGAGATGATTATGTGTATGGTGATACGAATCAATCTCATAGATACTTGTTAGAGAACAGTGTATTTGATAGACCCATCATGAGATTACTACATGGATTAGCGTTATAAGTAAATCTCACGATAGTCATGTTTTAATCCTTTGACTTGAGATTGTCATAGTTTCGAACATAAGGACTATTATGTTTTGACATGATCAAACGTTATCCGTAATTGGATAATAATAAAGGTCATGATTGAATGTGATAGAAATTATGTAGAGGATATTGAACAATCAAGATAAAATTTGTCCCTCTCCTTTGAGAGTGATATCTTTGGGCCCCTCGATTAGTGAGACTGTGAAATGCATGGCCGTGCTCAATGAATTGATAGTGTGATTAATATCATTTGTTTTATCAGTCCACTTAGAGATCGAGTAATCATATGTTTGAACAATATAAGTATGACGCTGACCATGACTTATGTTCAAACTAGATATCGTGTGACAAAGGGATTAATGCATGTGCTATTAGGCTAGTTGGACTTTACTCGTATTAATTGGGTAGTCGTAATGTCTTGCTAGAGACCAATTACGACTTGTTGGTTTAATAGAGATTTAATCAACTGCCAATTAATATGGGCCTATCGGGCACACACAAGAATGCGTATGGCTGAGATTAATAATATTAATGATATTAATATTGGATATTAATTATTATTATTATTATTATCATTATCGTTTCAATATTAATAATATTAATATTGGATATTAATTATTATTAATAATATTATTATTATTTTCGTTTTTGTGGTTATATGTATATATATATATATGCTGTCGGATAATAATGAGAGAATCCATATCTGTTGTGGATTTTGAATATCCTGACAGAATCCATATCTGATATGGATTTTGATTGGCATCAACGAAACCGATTAGGACTCGGTTTTTAATATCCATATATGTGTATATATATATCTATGTATCTCGTACATAGAGACATACGAAATACACACGAAAACAACAGAAACCCTAGAGCCGTTTTTAGAGAAAAGCGAGTTCTCTCAGCCGCGCCGTTCAAGAGCTAGCACTCCGGGCGGAAGCATTCGTGTGGATACCGACAGAGGGTGTTCGTGATTTCGCACCTCTTCCATTTGCGGATTTCGAATCTTCGGAGGTAATTTTTGGTTTTTTTCATCGATTAAACGAACAACATGGATCCTTGGTAGGAAATCGGAGATCAAGTTTTGTTTTTCCGCTGCGCGTTTTTGCAGTGATCTCGGTTGATTTCCTAACATAAACACCAACCCTATTCAAGACTTGGATGAACACCTCTATGCAACTCTTGGTTGCAACACCTCTATCACCTATTGGTGTAGCCTTATAAAATTGGCTAACCAATCTTACAAAGATAACCCAAGAAGGCATGTATATGTAGCTCAACAACAACAAGAAATGAAACACCTTAGCTACAAAAAAAGAATAAAGAAGAAGAGAATAGCAAGAATGATAAGTTGTGTGCTCTTCTTCTTCACCTTTGCCTTCTATTTATATGGTGAAATGAGCCTTGAAGATAAGAACTCCAATGTGTCACCATCTTCATCATCAATTCTTAAGTGTCTTCACACTATTGGTTGGCCACATAAACACCTTATACACTTAGAAAAATGAAACAACACAATTAGTCCACATAAGAACTCATCTTGGCCGAAATTTTTGTCTCCAAAAATGACTTGGAGTTGCTTGAAAAATGAAGATAGTACCAAGGGATAATACCACCAAGAAACTCTCAACTCCTTGACAAGATAATAGGCATGTGATGGCTTAAAATTTCAAACAAAAATCAGCTCCAACCACAATGTAGCCGTTGGCTACATTTTTAAATATTTCCTAGTTGGCAGCTTCTTTTTTGTTGGTCCACTTGACTCAAAGTCATAAAATGAGTACACCATTATTTCCACATGTAAATACACATTTGGAGGCTTGTATATATGAATATCAACTCAGATTTTCGAAGAAGAAATCAACAAATAATAGTTGACAAGATTATGTCAACATATAATATCGAAATTCCCACAATTTCTCCTTATATGTTGTGATGCATTCCACATCAACAACACCGTTAAAATATCTGAAAAATGATGATTGAGACTCTCCAATAACACATATAAGAAGGTCTTGAAGAAAAAAATAGAATGTGACATCACAATGCGTCACATATCCTGCTACTGTCGATAATATCATCAATTGAGAGAAATAATAGAAAACCGCCAAATAATCTTCAAGATAATCATAAATGAGCTACATAATGAAGATAATAATATAATCAAGATATTCCTTGAGTAAAAATACCGAAACTGCCTTCGAAGGTAAAATGACCAAAATACCCCTGGTGAGAGAAAACTCCAAAAATGAACCGGATAGTCAGAAATAGATATAATAACACTTTTGTGATGATAAATAAGATATGAGTGTGTCCTTGAAATATTTTTCACCATGTCATGTACCTATAAAACTCAAAATACCAATTTTGCCCTTTTAAGTAAGTTGTAGAAACTTCCAAGGCACATTAGTCACAATACATTTATAATCATCAAAAACACATAATATCAACATGATAAACATATATAGATCATGTACAAATTAAAACAACCATTTTATCACATTTTAGAAAAATATTTCTAAAAACCCTACACATCGATTGATCGAAGTGCCTCAGCTTCAGAGATCGATGTCTCACAATGAGTTTCAGAGTTTGTCTCTGATCTACATCGATCGATCAAAATGAGGTTCGATGTACATCGATCAATCGATGTGTCTCAGGTTTAGAGATCGATGTCTCACAGTAAGGTCTTGGTTTTTCTCTACCTTACATAGATCGATCGATGTGAGGGATCGAAGTACATCGATCGATCGAAGTGCAACAACCTAAGAGATCGATGTCATTTTTCTTAACTTTTTCAACTTTTAATCATCTATAACAATATGTATGACATTTTTAAGTATCCACCACTTAAAACATGACCTTGAAAATTATCCAAACATATTTCCTCAACATTCTCCCCCTTTTGGATGATTTTCAAAATAACTCAACATGATTTTAATGTCACAACGTTTTACCAATCGTTTATCACATATTTACCAATTTTATACCAATTGAATTGTTTTGAAAACCTCACCAATTACTAATTGTTTCACCAATTGTTTTCAAACTTTCAAATCTCATGTTTTTAACATATATGCTCATATGCTCATGTGCTCATATGCTCCCCCTCTACTTATAATATCCCCTTAACCTATGCTTCAAGCCAATTTAACACTAATTAAAACTTATACCATTTGAACTTAACATATTATTCAACTCAAATCATGACTTAACAAATAAAATCATGTTCTTATTCTATCTCCCCCTTTATTTTGCAAATCAGGCAAAAGATAGAACTATACGATTGTATTGTAAGTCATCATACCTAACTTGGCTCGTAAAGTTTCGAAAATGGCCTGATTAAGGGGTTTGATGAAGATGTTAACTACTTGATGATCAGTTCTTATATGGTTTATGACTATATCCTCATTTTGAACATGGTCACGAAGAAAATGATATCTTACCTCAATGTGTTTGGCCTTAGAATGAAGTACCAGATTACGAGAAAGATTGATTGCACTTGTGCTATCGTAGAAAATTGGAATCTAATTCATTTTAATGCCAAAATCACTAAGTCGTTGTTTAAGCCAAAGTATTTGGGTAGTACATAAACTTAAGACTATATACTCGGCTTAAGTGGTAGAGAGTGTTACACTAGCTTACTTTTTGGAAAACCAAGAGATCAAGCTGGTTCCTATGAATTGACATGTACCGCTATTGGATGTTCTATCTAACTTACAACCACCATAAGTAGCATCACTATAAGCATCCAGTTCCAACTTAGCGTTTCTATCATGCCAAAGTCCTAAATGAGGTGTGTGTTTAAGATATCTAAATATCTTTTTCACCGTATTGTAATGTGATACTTTAGGAAAAGATTGAAACCTAGCACACATACACAACTAAACATGATATCAGGTCTTAATGCGGTGAAATATAACAGTGGTCCAATCATAGACCTATATAGTGTGTCATCAAAAGGTTTACCATTTTCATCTTTGTCTAGTTTGGTACTAACATTCATAGGGGTAGGTGTTGGTTTCAACTTTTTAAAGCCAAACTTTTTAATCATATCATTGACGTACTTAAGTTGGCTAATATGAATTCCTTGAGGGGTTTATTTGATTTGAAGTCCTAAGAAATAACCCAACTCTCCTAACATTGACATTTCAAATTCTGACTTCATACACTCTTCGAAGTCTTTTACTAAGGTAGGGTTGGTTGATCCAAAGATTATATCATCTGCATATATTTGAACTATTAACAAGTCGTTATCTTTTCTTATTAGAAATAGTGTGTTGTCTATGGTCCCCCTTTGATAATTATTTGTAATGAGAAAGTTTGCAAATCTATCATACCAAGCTCTTGGATCTTGTTTCAAACCATATAAAGCTCTCTTAAGCTTGTATACATGGTTAGGATTCTTTGGATCTTCGAATCCAGGGGGTTGTTTCACAAACATCTGTTCTTGGATGTATCCATTCAAGAACGCACTCTCGACGTCCATTTGGAAGAGTTTAATATTGCTTAGACTTGCAATCGCGTGTAACAATCTAATTGCTTCTAGTCGTACAACGGGTGCAAAGATTTCTTCATAATCTATTCATTCTTGTTGATTATAACCTTGTGCGACTAGCCTAGCCTTATTTCGTATGATGTTTCCTTGTTCATCTATTTTATTCCTAAAGACCCATTTAGTGCTATTATGGATTTATGTTCGGGTTTAGGTACTAAATCCCATACGTTGTTTCTGGTAAATTGGTTCAATTCGCATGCATGGCATCTATCCATGATATATCACCTAAGGCTTTCTTAACATTCTTAGGTTCTAAGTGTGAGATTAAGCTATGTCCTTCAGGTTGACTTATGTTTCTACATGTTCTAACCCCAACACTTGGATCCCCAATGATTAACTATTTAGGATGTTTATGTTTATCTTTTATAAGCCACCAATTCCTGGATTGACTAAGTTCACCCTCATCTTGTTCAAATGTTTTATTAGTGTGAACATTATCGTATACAATTGGATCATCTTGCAAGTTTGTTTTATTATCTTCCAATTGCAAAATCTCTTTATTTATTTCATCTAAGGGTTCATGCACTTGTTCAGGGGTAGTTGGTTCTATATGATCACATACTGGCTCAAGTAATACATCATCATCATCATCAAACTTATTTTCAACATTATTCCCTTGTTTATGTTGAGTTTTATCACTAACTTCAAAGCATGCATTTTCATCGAATTTCACATGTATGGATTCAATTATATTTCTCGATGCAGGATCATAACACCTATATGCTCTAGAATTAGTTGAATAACCAACAAATATGCATTCAATATACTTTTGTTCAAACTTGTCTAGATTATCTTTAGTGTTGAACACAAAACACTTACAACCAAAAACTCTAAGATAATCTACCATAGGTTGTCTATTGTTTGACAATTCGTAAGGTGTTTTATTTAATTTCTTTCTAATAGAAAGCCTATTTATAATATAACATGCACAACTAACATCTTCACCCGTAAATATTTAGGTACTTTGTTTTCACACAACATTGTCCTTGCTATTTCTTGTATAGTTCTATTTTTACGTTCAACAACTCCATTGAGTTGTAATGTTCTAGGTGGTGAGAATTCATGTTTAAATCCATGTAATTCACAAAACTTTACTATTTCTTTGTTTTTAAATTCTCCACCTCTATCACTTCTAATTTGTTTAGCATTTTCTTTGTAAAGATTTTCGAGTTGCTTGATAAGAGTTTTGATTGCCAGTGGAGCATCGTCTTTGTGTGTTAAAAACAATGTCCATGTGTATCGTGAGTAATTATTTATTATGACACACACATAGTAGTTTCCACCTAGACTTCTTGTCCTACTTGGACCAAATAAGTCTAAGTGAAGCAATTCTAATACATGACTAGTACTCACTTCATGTTTTGGTTTTAATGTTTCTATAATATGTTTTCCTTTTATACAAGTTTCACATAATTGAAAATTATCTAAGTCTAACTTAGGCATATCCCTAATTGGGTTCTTCTTAGATAACTTTTCTATGGTTGAAATCCCTATATGGCCCAGTCGTCTATGCCATAAATTTACGCCTAATACATGTGATATTAAACACTTAACCTTAGCATCTAAATCTAATACATGTGATATTAAACACTTAACCTTAGCATCTAACATGTTATCTAAGGAAAGAGTATAAATATTACCATCCATATTTTCTTTTAATACAATTTATCCCTTATTATTTATTATATCACAAGAATTAGAGAGAAAAGAAACATGATAACCGGAATCTATAAGTTGCGAAATACTAAGTAAATTATATGAAAGATTACTTACTAACAACACATTTCGTATTTGAAATGTGTTAGGGTCCCCGATTGTTCTTTTTCCAACAATTTTTCCTTTTTTGTTGTCACCGAATGTCACCTTTCTTCCATTCTCAATATGTTTCAAGCTCGGTGAATAGTTTGGGGTTGCTTGTCATATGACTTGAACATTCGCTGTCTAAAAACCATTTGGTTTTTAGATTTTTTGACTTTGCCTCCTTCTTGCATTCCTTACAATTTTCCTACAATGGAGACAAAGTTTTAGGCACCCTTTACTTGGGTCCTTGAATGTTAGGGGCACCATCATTGTTTAAATATCCCTTAGGTATCCAAATTTAGATGTACCTTCTAGGCATATATTTGACATTAGTTGAATAAAACAGATTAATATGTACTTGACCATTCCATTTACAAGACGTTGCATTGTTATACATGTTGTACCTTGGTTTATATGTACTATGTTGTGTCCAATTTTGATAGCTAAAACAAGGCATATGATTTTGTTTCTTATATGGTGATACGTATGTGTGTTCATATGCATTTCTATAAGCCTTATATGAATGCTGTCTATATTTAGGTCTATATGCATTATATTGAGTTGGTTGCATTTCATTATGTCTAGTTACATTTGTATACATGTAGGCCTAATTTCGAGGTTGTCTAGATGCAAAGTTTTGCCTAGTTGCATGTTTATATGTGTGTGTGCTTTTATGGGTGCATGTTGCATTTTTACCTTGGAATATGTCGAAGAAGGAGTAGAAGAAGGTGTAGCGGACAAAGTTTATTTTGTTGTATTATACGACAACTTAGACTAAGATGATACAAAGTTATTCTTTTCGCCTAACTTGTCATTTTCTTCTATATACCCTAAGCCCTTCTTATCATTTTCATATTTTTGTGACGATATAAGTGTGTTAAGCATGTTCGTGCCAGATTTAAATTGTTCTAATATTTTTTCTAAGTCTTGTTTTTATGCTTTAAGTTGTGATATTTCATTTTTACAACTTTCTGTTGAGAAATATGTTTGGATAATTTTCAAAGTCATGATTTTAAGTGGTGAATACTTAGAAATGTCACATATGGTGTTATAAGAGATTAAAGGTTGAAAAAAGTGAAGAAAAATGACGTGGATCTCTCAGGCAGAGACACATGGATCGATCCATGTACATCAGCCCCTCATGTGGATCGATCCATGTTGAACTGAGAAGAACCAAAATCACAGTAAGATGTCGATCTCTCACGTGGATCGATCGACATATGTCAACCCTTCACGTGGATCAATCGACGTACGTCAGCCCCTCACATGGATAGATCCACGTCTCACAGAATGTTTACTTTTCTAAAAAGTGATGAAATTATTGTTTGTCATTTATATATGTTTCATATATGTTTATTATGTGATTCTTATGAGATATTGGTGCTTATAATTGTATTGTGACTAACGTGCCTTGGAAGTTTCTACAACTTACCAAAAAGGGCAAAATTGGTATTTTGAGTTTTGTAGGAACATGATATGGTGAAAATATTTCAAGGGTGCATTCATATACTATTTATCATGACAAGGGTGATATCTTGATTATTTCTGACCATCGGGGTCATTTCTGGAGTTTTCATATACCAGGGGTATTTTGGTCATTTTACCCCCGATGGTATTTATGGTATTTTCGCTCAAGAAATCTCTTGAGCATATTATTATATTCATTCTGGAGCTGATTTATTATTAATTTGAAGATTATATGGTGATTTATTATTCTATTTTCTCACATGATGATATCAATGACTATAGCTGGACATGTGACGATTTGAGATGTCACATTTTTTTCTATCTTGAAGACTTTCTTATATGTGTTATAAGAACATATCTATCATCATTTTCAGAGGTTATAAAGTTGTTAAAGATGTGGAAGTGTTCCCTACATGCAAGAAGAAATAGTTGGAATTTTGGTGGATATATTGACATAATCTTGTAAATTATTATTTGTTGATTTCTTCTTCAAAAATTTGAGTTGATATATATATTTGTCAGCCTCGAAACGTGTATAAACAATTGAATATGATGTGTAATTCATTTTGTGAGGTGGAGACAAGTGGACCAATCAAAAAAGAGTTAGTTGTCGAAATTGCCAACTTGTAAAAATTCAAATGTAGCCAAACGGCTACTTGGTTTTCTTGAGGTTTTTCAGCAGATTTTTTGAAGTCAAATAAAGACTTAACATGTCCTATTCTTGTTCTTGGAGTTGAGGATAATTTGGTGGTATTATGAAGTAGCCAATGGCTACTTTGAGATATTTGCAGCTGAATTTTAATTTTGAAATGGTCTACTCCCACATGCCTATTATCTTGCCAAAAAGTTGAGAAGATGATGGAGTTGTTATGCTGATATTATCATCACATTTTCAAGATAATTCCAAGTCATCTTTTGGAGCTAAATTTCGGCCACATGGAGCTGCCAAGGTGGACCAATCATTTTGTCTTATTTTTCCAGGTGTACAAGACCAACCAATGATGAGAAGACATTTGGACTTGATGATGAAGATGGTGACACATTGGAAGTCTTATCTCTAAGGCTCAAATCACACTATAAATAGAGGCAATGGTGAAGAAGATGAAACACACTTGAAGCTCACAAGCATTTGTTGAATTGTCTAGCTTTCATCTTCATCTTCTTGTTGTTATTGTTGTTCTATTCTTTGTAGCAAAGGTGTTCTTGTTATTTTTGTTGTGCTACAAGCCTCTTGAGCTTCATTTGTAAGATTGATTAGCCAATCTTATAAGGCTATATCAATAGGTGTTAGAGGAGTTACAACTAAGTGTTGCTTATAAGGTGATTATTCAAGTCTTGAATAGGGTTGGTGTATAACCCAAGGATCAAGCTTGGTTCTTGTTGTAAGGTGATTCATTTGATAGTGAAATCCAAAGAAAGGTGTTCCTTGGGACTGGAGTAGGTCACATTGACCGAACTAGGATAAATCCTCGGTGTTCTTGTCTTGTTTTCTCATTTCTGTTTTCTACCCGTTTTTACTGGAGTTTTCACAAAAGGTGCTGATTTTGCAAAACGTGTTTCTCTTTGAATACTCAACCAAAAAGGTTGATCTTTATATCAAAACACTCCTTAGGATGTGTAGATGAATATTCCAGAAGGCCCTGACCTTAAAAAATTCTTGAAAAATACAGAATTTAAGTTTTCGCAAAACTAGTCAGATTGCAGCCAGATTAGAGCAGTTATCTTGCAAAGACTGAAAGACTAACTTTCCCTTGCTCAAATCAAGTGATTCTTGTTGCAAATGAAAGATAACAGTCTGAAGTATAACTCCACCAAAAATCATGAATTTTAAAAATGTTTAGCTATTTTTTCAAATTGTGAGTTGTGTGAAAACTGCAGTAAAAAACGTGCAGAAAACAGAAATAAAGAAACAAGAGAAGAACATCGAGTATTTATCCTGGTTCGGTCAATGTGACCTACTCCAGTCCCAAGGAACACCTTTCCTTGGATTTTACTATGAAATGAACACCTTACAACAAGAGCCAAGCTTGATCCTTGGGTTATACACCAACCCTACTCAAGACTTGGATACTCACCTTCTAAGCAACACTTAGTTGCAACTCCTCTAACACCTATTGATGTAGCCTTATAAAGATGGCTAATCAATCTTACAAACGAAGCTCAAGAGGCTTGTAGCTCACCACAATACAACAAGAACACCTTTGCTACAATGAATAAAACAATAACAACAAGAAGATGAAGATGAAAGCTAGACAATTCAACAAATGCTTGTGAGCTTCAAGTGTGTTTCATCTTCTTCACCATTGCCTCTATTTATATTGTGATTTGAGCCTTGAAGATAAGAATGCACATGTGTCACCATCTTCATCATCAATTCCAAATGTCTTCTCATCATTGGTTGCCCTTGTACACTTGGCAAAATAAAACAACATGATTGGTCCACCTTGGATGCCACCTTGGCCGAAAATTTAACACCTTGGAATGTCTTGGAATTATCTTGAAAATGTGAAGATAATATCACCACAACAACTCCATCATCTTCTCAACTTTTTGGCAAGATAATAGGCATGTGAGCTTGAGCATTTTAAACTTCAAAATTCAGCTTCAAAAACAATAGTAGCTGTTAGCTACTTGCCATTTTTCAAAAAAAAAATATTTTGATTTTCTTTAATGAAATAAAAAAGGATAATACCACCAAATTATCCCCAACTTCAAGCACCATAATAGGACATGTGAGAGCTTCATTTGACTTCTAAAAATCTGCTGAAAATTCACCAAGAAACCATATAGCCGTTGGGTTTAAAATGAGAAAATCAAAAGGCTCACAATCATGTTGTTTTATTTTGCCAAATGTACAAGGGCAACCAATGATGAGAAGGCATTTGGAATTGATGATGAAGATGGTGACACATGTGCGTTCTTATCTTCAAGGCTCAAATCACACTATAAATAGAGGCAATGGTGAAGAAGATGAAACACACTTGAAGCTCACAAGCATTTGTTGAATTGTCTAGCTATCATCATCTTGTTGTTGTTGTTGTTGTTCTATTCTTTGTAGCAAAGGTGTTCTTGTTATTTTTGTTGTGCTACAAGCCTCTTGAACTTCATTTGTAAGATTGATTAGCCATTCTTATAAGGATATGTCAATAGGTGTTAGGAGTTGCAACTAAGTGTTACTTAGAAGGTGATAATCCAAGTCTTGAATAGGGTTGGTGTATAACCCAAGGATCAAGCTTGGTTCTGGTTATAAGGTGATTCATTTGATAGTGAAATCCAAGGAAAGGTGTTCCTACTGGAGTAGGTCACATTGACCGAACCAGGATAAATCCTCGGTGTTCTTGTCTTGTTTTCTCATTTATGTTTTCTGCTTGTTTGTACTGCAGTTTTCACACAAATTCACACATTTTGAAAAACTAGCTAAACACTTTCAAAATTCATGATTTTTGGTGGAGTTATACTTCAGACTGTTAGATTTCATTTGCAACAAGAATCACTTGATTTGAGCAAAGGAAAGTTAGTCTTTCAGTCTTTGCAAGATAACTGCTCCAATTTGGCTGCAATCTGACCAGTTTTAAGAAAACTTAAATTCTGTATTTATCAAGAGTTGTTTAAGGTCAGGGACTTTTGGAAACTTCATCTATACATCATAAAGAGTGTTTTGATATAAAGATCAACCTTTTTGGTTGAGTATTCAAAGAGAAACACTATTTTCAAAATCAGCAACATTGTGTCCCAATTGACCATCTGAATCTTTTTATTTGTTTGAAGGGCCAACGAACTTATTTTTGTCTGATTTTTGGACAGAGTCTTGTTAACTCATTGAAGTTCAATGCAGAAAAGTTTTATAATTTTTGGAGTTGTGTACAATTATTTTTGAATTTTTCAAAAACAGGTTCTGAATCTGAGGCAGTTTCAGATTCTGTTTTCAAAGGGGTTTTTAATCAAGGGTACTAGTGTAATTTCCGCTAACCACTATTCACCTCCCTCTAGTGGTGTTTATTGCAAGTGCACGGTCCAACACTTTCTAACTTAGATTTTAACAAGCTATTTTTGGTTTTTAGTACATGTTCTTTTTTCCTATATGCTTCAATTTTAATCTTAAGAGAATCAAGAGTATTAGTAGACTCTTGTTTAAAAGATTTTAATTGATCAGAAAATTTCAAGTTGGACGTCTTCAACTTGTCATTTTCTTCAATTAGTTTCCTTTTCTTTTTTGATTGTCATTTACAGTGTGCATGCGTTTTTAGAAATTCTTCGTACATCTCATCAAATGACATTTCATTATCAGAATCCATATCAGATGAAGAACTTACCTTGTTTGATACGAAGCAGACTTGAGCTTCCTCAGTATCGGATTATGAGTCAGACGAGTCACTCCACGTGCTCGCCTTCGTTGCTCGTTTGCTTCTTCTTGATTTGGACTCCTTTGCCTTAGGCTTTTGTGCCTCCTTGTCTTGTTTATTGTTATTATTATTCTTGTTATTGTTATTTTTCTTTGTTGGATAATCATAAGAAATATGTCCTTTTTTCCCACATTCATAGCACTTTAATTCCTTATTATACCACTTGTTGTTATTTGAGTTATTTTTCTTAGATTGAGAAGAAGAAGAAGAAGACTGTTGTCTATTCCTGTTAGGCCGTTTAAAAAGCTTTCTAAGTTTTCTAGCTACTAGGATTAAGTCATCATCTATTTCAATATCGCTATTACTTTCACTATTATTATGTGTCTCAGTTGTTTTGAAAGCAATATACTTACCTGTAGATTTTGATGGCTCGGACTTCCGTTGGTTTAGTTTTACCTTGTATACTCTAAGTGAGCCTATCAATTCATCCATTTTTGTGATTGATTTTGTTTCTTCAATTGTTGTGACTTTACAATCCCATTCAACAGGAAGGCTTCACAGCACCTTTTGAACCTTTTCGTTTCTTGTAAAAGATTTTCCTAAAGCTTCAAGTGCATTGAAAATGTTAGTAATCCTCAAATCCATTGATGTTATGGATTTGTTCGGCAACATTTTGAAAGATTCAAGCTTAGACATAAGCATGTTTATTTTTGACTCTTTTACACCACTAGTACCTTCATGCTTTAATTCTAATGATTTCCACATATCGTGTGCACTTGTGCAATTTGAAACATATCCCGCTTCAGAAGTCGTTAGTCCGTTTAACAGTAATTGCATAGCCTTAGCATTCATGGGCATTTTCTTTTTTATCTTCGGAAGACCATTCACTTTTATATTTTTATACTTCCTATGTTACACCATTTACTTGTACAACTTTCATTGGAATGTACTGCCCATCTTCAACTATAGACCATAAATCGATGTCTATAGCCATTAAGAATAGCCTCATCCTAAGTTTCCAATGAACGAAATTATTGCTATCAAAAAGAGAAGGACGTTGTGTAGACATACCTTCCAACTCATCTTTGTGAGAAAGTATGAACATTGTATGTACCTTTAATTTGAGACGTGCAGGCTACAAAGAATTGTTGTTTTTTGGCCTTGTCTTGTTCGTATGGTGTTGAATCTTGCTTCTTTGAATGGTGTTAACCTGACTCTGATACCAATTGTTGGACCGTGCACCTGCAGTAAACACCACTTGAGGGAGGGTGAATAGTGGTTAGCGGAAATTACACTACTACCCTTTAAAGAAATCTCCATTGAAAACATAATCTGTGACCTCCTCAGATCCTTGGGTTAAACACCAACCCTATTCAAGACTTGGATGAACACCTCTATGCAACTCTTGGTTGCAACACCTCTATCACCTATTGGTGTAGCCTTATAAACTTGGCTAACCAATCTTACAAAGATAACCTAAGAAGGCGTGTATATGTAGCTCAACAACAACAAGAAATGAAACACCTTAGCTACAAAGAAAGAATAAAGAAGAAGAGAATAGCAAGAATGATAAGTTGTGTGTTCTTCTTCTTTACCTTTGCCTTCTATTTATAGGGTGAAATACGCCTTGAAGATAAGAACTCCAATGTGTCACCATCTTCATCATCAATGCTTAAGTGTCTTCACACCATTGGTTGGCCACATAAACACCTTGTACACTTGGAAAAATGAAACAACACAATTGGTCCACCTAAGAACTCATCTTGGCCGAAATTTTTGTCTCCAAAAATGACTTGGAGTTGCTTGAAAAATGAAGATAGTATCAAGTGATAATACCACCAAGAAACTCTCAACTCCTTGGCAAGATAATAGGCATGTGATGGCTGAAAATTTCAAACAAAAATCAGCTCCAATTACAATGTAGCCATTGGCTACATTTTTAAATATTTCCTAGCTGGCAATTTGCCAACTAGCTTCTTTTTTGTTGGTCCACTTGACTCAAAGTCATAAAATGAGTACATCATCATTTCCACCTGTAACTAAAAGTTCGGAGGCTTGTATATATGAATATCAACTCAGATTTTTGAAGAAGAAATCAACAAATAATAGTTGACAAGATTATATCAACATATAATATCGAAATTCCCACAATTTGTCTTTATAT
The DNA here is from genome assembly GCA_036186865.1 of Eustoma russellianum. NCBI lineage: Eukaryota > Viridiplantae > Streptophyta > Magnoliopsida > Gentianales > Gentianaceae > Eustoma > Eustoma russellianum. The sequence goes on from AP025068.1 coordinate 19,537,267, forward strand.
GTTGTGATGAATTCCACATCAATAAGACCTTTAAAATCTCTGCAAAATGATGATTGAGACTCTCTAATAACACATATAAGAAGGTCTTCAAGAAAAAAAATAGAATGTGACATCACAACCCGTCACATATCCCGCCATTGTTGATAATATCATCAATTGAGAGAAATAAGAGAAAACCACCAAATAATATTCAAGATAATTATAAATGAGCTTCAGAATGAAGATAATAATATAATCAAGAGATTCCTTGAGTAAAATACCGAAACTGTCGTCAGAGGTAAAATGACCAAAATACCCCTGGTGAGAGAAAACTCCAGAAATGACTCGGATGGTCAGAAATAGATATAATAACACCTTTTTGATAATAAATAAGATATGAATGTGTCTGTGAAATATTTTCATCATTTCATGTACCTAGAAAACTCAAAATACCAATTTTGTCGTTTTTGGTAAGTTGTAGAAACTTCCAAGGCATATTAGTCACAATACATTTATAATCATTAAAAATACATAATATCAACATAATAAACATATATAAATCATGTACAAATGAAAACAACCATTTTATCACATTTTAGAAAATTATTTCTAAAAACCCTAGACATCGATTGATCGAAGTGCCTCAGCTTCAGAGATCGATGTCTCACAGTGAGGTTCAAAGTTTGTCTCTGATCTTCATCGATCGATCGAAGTGAGGGTTCGATGTACATCGATCGATCGATGTGTCTCAGGTTTAGAGATCGATGTCTCACAACAAGGTCTTGGTTTTTCTCTGGCTTACATGGATCAATCGATATGAGGGATCGAAGTACATAGATCGACCGAAGTGCAACACCTGAGAGATCGATGCCATTTTTCTTACATATTTCAACTTTTAGTCATTTATAGCAATATGTGTGACATTTTTAAGTATCCACCACTTAAAATCATGACCTTGAAAATTATCTAAACATATTTCTCAACAATTATGAGTCAAGTACCCCTTTACCAGAAACACCTAATTCTTACTCAAAATACATTTATTACAATCAAGTACTAGACTAAATCCATGACTGACTAGTAACGGCCAAGAAACAAGATTCTTGTGGATATCGGGAATGTGCAGCACATCTTGTAAGGTGAGCTCCTTCCCTGAGGTCATCTTCAAATTAACTTTGCCCGACCCTCAATCTTCGAGCTATCAGAGTTCTTCATGTACATCTTTTCATTATTATTCGTAGGAGAGTAGTCTCTGAACATCGCCCTATTGGCGCAGACGTGTCGAGTGGCTCCATTGTCCATCCACCATCGCTAGGATTTCCTACAGCGTTGCGCTCAAAAATAAAAATGCATAAATCAAAATCATCCATTTGACTGACAAGGTTGGCTTTTGCTTTTTCCTGCTTTTTATTAGGCTTACGGTAGTCAGCACTCCGGTGTCCATGAATCCCATAATTACAACATTTTCTAGTGAATATTTTGGCAACTTTCTTGCCTTTAGGGTTCACTCTGATAGGATTTCCTTTTTTTCTTTTTCTTCGCCTCTGCAACGTGAGCTTTAGCATGACCAAAATCGAACTTGGTCTTTTTTGGATCTGCGGTTGTCTTCCTCTATACGGAGTCAGACAATCAGATCCTCCATCGTCACCTCCTTTCAGATCTGTGGTTGGTCTGTTAAATTCCTTCCACGAAAGAGGTAGCTTCTCAATCACAGCAGCCACTTGGAAAGATTCACTGAGCGACATGCCCTCTTCTTCCATTTCGGCCACCAACATCTGTAGTTCCTCAATCTGAGAAACAACAGTCTTGGAGTCTGACATTTTAAAATCAAGAAATTTACCAATGATAAATTTCTTTATACCGGCATCCTTTGTCCGCTACTACTTATCTAAGGCCATCCACAATGACTTTACAGTTTTATATGTACAATATAGTTCCTATAACGAATTATCTAAACAACTTAAAATATGTCTCAAGCAAACATAATTACTGTAATTCCATGCTTCAGCCATCAAACTATTTTGCATGTTCAGATTCTGATCTTCAACTGGAACTACCTCTGGAGGATCCTCGGTCAACATCTTTGCCAAGCCTAACGTTGTCAAGGAAAACATCATCTTTTGCTGCCAGCGTTTGAAGAAATTGCCTCAAAACTTCTCTGGCTTCTCAACCTCTTCAGCAGCAGAAACAGGAGAGGAACAGGTGCAGCAAAAGTAGATGCGATCGGAACAGCACTATTCTATTCATGAGAACTAACGTGCACATCATTGAACAAATTAGAACTTTCGTTTTCCATTGTGTCTCAGTTTCTGTGAAGTGCTGAAACAGAACATAAGACTCAGTCTATTTCGGAAAAGGAAACAGAAAGAGTAGACACAAACAAACAATCTGGTTTGCGATCATAAGAAAATTAGCAGTACAGAACAAACACATATAAATAATTCATCTTAAGATTGTTCACAGAAATAATATAGAATCTGCACAATGTGTGTGTTCGTGTAAATAGAAACAGAACAACATGCAAACCAAAGCAAGTCTAGGACTCTATCCTTAAGACGAATTGCTCCAGTACACTGTGCCCAACCAGATGTAGCAAACGTCTTCCAGGATACAATAGATATCAATCAGACCAGCGGCACAATGACATATAAACTCTATGAACCTGTGAGGTGTTCGGACTTCTCAGATTGATGAAATGTATGCAGTAGTAGGCAGAACGTATGCAGGAATGCAGAAAGAAATTTTGCAGGAAATGCAGGATGATACAGAATGAAGGAAGTATTTCAGACAGAGGGCCTGCCTCTGTTTTTGTAGAGAGAAGATCTTCAAACAGGTTTTTGGAGGTCAAACGCATATTAAATCGCAGCCGTCGATTGGATGTAGCAAAATCTGCAACATTAGATCAAAACTTCCAACAGTTTAAATCCTGACCGTTGGATCAAAACTAGATTGATCAGGTTAACGCATAGCTGCTGGATCATAAACTGATGACCGTTAGATTATAACTGATGATGAGATTAAATCTAGAGCCGTTGGATCGCAATGGTAACCCAGATTTAAACTCCAGCTGTTGGATCATCAGATTTAATCATATCAAGAGCAGGTAAATTATTTTTCTGGTAAAATTTAAAAAAAAATTTGTCCAAAAAATAAGAACCCATGAGCCGAGCCGAGCCGGCCGGCCGGCAGGACAGGCAACTGTGGCACGCGTGTGTGGCAGTCATTTGCATCTTCCCTCCGGTCAAAAATTCTATTGCCCTTAGGGCATCTCTAAAGTGCCTAACCTAGCAATATATAAGATGGCAATTTTTACTCAATTGGCCAATGTGGTATTCTTGCAAAGAGGTGATGTGTCCTCTTCTCATGAAGCCACGTCACCAATTTTTTATTTTTCAACCAATTTTTACTTCTACTTTGAGCAATAATTTCTCATTCATCCGGTATCGAAATTGAGTGATTCAAAATTCTAAAATCATTTACTCATTACGTAGATAATTTAGGACTAATTTGTTTCTATTTTTGATTAACATACACTAAACATAATTAAGTTCAAAATATATTGTTCACCAACTTTGGACAAACCCATTTTCAAAATTTCCAATTTTCCTCCAACAAATGTTGCTATACAAGGCTAGACAGGATAAGAAATGAGTTAAATAGAGAAAGGTTAGGGATGACTAGTATAGCAGATAAGATAAAAGAGGAGAGACTGAGATGACTTGGGCATGTCAAGAGGAGACAAACAACGACGTCTGTCATAGCAGTTGAAAGCCTCACTTAAGAGGATTAAAGGCAGACCCAAACTGACTTGGGATGAGCAGATTAGGCATGGCTTACTAAAGTTACGCCTCTCTGAGGACATGGTCTAAGATAAAAGTTCATGAAGGTAGAGAATTAAGGTTAAGGAGGTGTAGACAGCATATAGGGGCACCTTAGAGTATACTTAGAGGATTAGATACTCTCTACACTTTAGGATAACTTGTATTTTTTTTTTTGTTTTGGTCTTTGTCTTTTAGGTATTTGTGCATATCCACTGTTATGTCTATTTTAATATCAGAAGCTGTCTATTTATGTTTAATAAATCCATTCACTAGTGCATATTTCTATTTTATTCTATCTATGCAGGTATATATAGAGTCGAGTGTCTCACTAGAAGCAAATTCTCTATCCCGTGGGATGGAGGTATTATTTGCCTGTCTTTCACCCTCCCTAGACCCTAGCAATAGCTTTTGCTGTCGTTGGAATATACTGGATATGATTGTTGTTGTTGTTGTTGTAATGTTGTGACAAATTTACACTTAACTAAACATGTTGAAAATAATTTACGCCGTGCTACAAGGTTTCCCCTTTTTTTCAGGTGTCGGAAAAGAGATAATTTTGACACTCTATGAATAGTACAGGACACAAAATGTAATTTTAAATATATATATATACACACATATATATTTGTATGTATATAAATATATATGTGTGTGTATATGTGCATATATATTTGTTCTTTTGTGTGTGAATATATATGTTTTGTGTGTGTGGATATTTATGTTTGTGTGCATATATAAATACTTCTGTATAAATATCATCATCATCCGTACCTAGATATTCTAACGACATCAAAAGCTATCGCTAGGGTCTGAATAAGATAAGTGGTAGGCAAACAATTCTTCTGACCCAGGGGATAGAGAGTCTTATCACTTCTGTATAAATATATATCTATATATATGTGTATATAAATATAAATAAATGAATATATATATATATATATATATATATATATATATATAATCACAAAAAAAATTCTTCGTCGGCAAAAGCTTTTCTGAAAGAGTTTATTTGAGATGGGTGGGGGTCAGGGGGTCGGGATGTGGGCGCTGGGAGTGGGGCGGCTAGGGGCTTCAGGTGGGTGCAATGGAGCTGGCTCGGAGTGGGGTGGCTAGGGGCTTCAGGTGGCCTGAGAACATACAAATGAATACCTTTCCCTTAAAACCATGCATTTCATTGCAAGCAATCATTCTGCTTTTGTCCCTTTTCTTTTGCAAAATCATGCTCGAATTTAATTGGATCATCTTTATTGGTAGACGTTGTTGCACCCTTATTTGGTGGCCCCGACAAACTTGTTTTTATGACACTTACAAATGTTCAGTAAAAGGTGAAATCGTTCGATCCGAAGGTTTTCATTACTCCAACTTCAAAGAGCATCGTGGAGGATGTAAATCAGAAGTCCAGCGGCTTCTTAGGTTGGTGAAGACTTACGCAGTGACAAACACAAGGTGTTCTGCAAATTAGGCCTTCGGCCTAAGAGATGTGGAACACCCATATTGTGCGTGTCCATGGATTCGAACTCTTAAACTCTTGGAGTAAATCTTAACCCGAATACCAACTAGACTATGGTCTGGAGGCAACACGGAGAAATGTTGACAGTATACATTCCGTTTCTCTTTAATTTATATTCCTTTTGTCCGAACATAGAGATAAACTTACTTATGGACTACTTATCATTTTGTGTATTATAAGTAATCTTAAAAATTCCATAGTTAAGAAGAAATAGAGTTGAGAATGAATTGCACTAGAAAGGATAAAAAATGGTCATGTCAAGATGTTTAAGTTTCAACAATGTTGTTTATTTCCAGGATGTGCTCATGCGCTCCATTTAGTTCATCATTTTTTTAGTGGCAAAAGCCGTTTCTGATGCATAATGATTCTGCGTTTGCGTAGAGTCTGAGAAAAGGTCAGATCGTTTAGCGATCTGATGTATACAGTCATATCCTACACTTTGTATAAGAGGCTTTTTCCGTAACTCGAATCTGTAATTTCAAGAACACAAAGTAGCAATGCACGTACTCATTTCTTTTAGTAGTGAAAGTGTACATGTCTGAGAAAAGGTCAGATCGTTTAGCGATCTGATTCATATCTTACACTTTGTATAAGAAACTTTTTCCGTAGCTCGAATCTGTAATTTCAAGATCACAAAGTATCAATGCACGTACTCATTTCTTTTAGTAGTGAAAGTGTACATGTAAATGGTTTATCATAATCCCTAAATTGCTTTATTTCTGAGGTGTCGGTGGTGTCGGTTGATGCATCCTTAGGCACAAATAAAATGCAAGCATCTTGGGCTTCTTTTTTCTTTTCAAAATCAATAATTCAAACCATTTAATTCGGGATGCTGTTTAGAACTCCGGAAAGTAATGTTGGTGTACCAGTTGAAGTATTCATAAAATCTATGAGTTATGCGTGTGCTATCACTTTATCAATATTTCATAACCTCGATATGCCAAATGCACTATGATAATTGAGTAACGATCATTCACTTGTGATATACAAATATATGTTGTATAATTTGAGGTACATAACTATCATAAAAATAATTGTAGAAAATAAACTACCTTTGAACAAGTTATAATTCTACAATTATAATTCTTAATCCTTATAGAACCTAAGCTAAAATTCATTATATTGATCAAGACATTTTGATCGCTATAATCAATCAACAAAAACTATTCTACCATTGGCGCAATAATTTATGCCAAGTTGATAATAAAGCAGAATAGAAACTTGAGTCGTTAATATCACGTGACAACATTAGCCAAGAAATGATCTATATAGATCATATTAAACTATCAGAACATACAGGAAATGGAAAGTATTGGATAGCAGACAAAAGGTTTTCATAAATCAAGAAATTTTTGCTAAAGAAAAGATTTCTCGCCACGTGTCAAAAATCAAGTTACTAAACTGGGTATAATGGATATGCAATTCTTACACAAAACCATCTTACACCATTAAAGAATTGCCTGCATAATTTCAAAATCTTTCAAAACTACGTCCGTCATATATATTATAAAGTGTATTGTGGTCCCCAGGACATATTCCAAGTGTTCCAGGTAGAGGGTTTCGAAAAAAACATCAGGATTCGAACCTTTCAGAAGTCAAGAATGTTTGAACTCCCTCCAGGCTAGCTGCATAGTGTGAAAGCACTATTGACCCGTGAAATGACCTGATAGGCTGACAGACCAGCCCGTCGGTTGTTCCTTCGATGTTAATGGGCTCCTTATGCTGTCCCTATGCTATGACTACGTAATGTTGTGACAAATTTATACTTGGCTCAACACGTTGAAAGTAATTTGCACCATGATATAAGGTCCTTTTTTTCTCATATGGTGGATGATAAACCATAATTAAATCGTTTGTTAGTCAACAACAGTCAACGGTTCAACTTCCGTAGCTCATCACTCAAGTACCGCAGTTCAGCAGTTCAGCGCCCAAGCATGGCTGTCCAGCTTTAGATGCACTTCAGCAGGGCAGCTTGACACTTATTGTAATATCGAAGAATATGCCAAGATTTGCACCTCGGCACCAACTTCAGCTTCAGCCTAAGTGCTACACCTCAGACCACTTCAATCAAAAGACACCGTTACACTTCAGCAAGGCTTAATCTTACACTTCGGCAAAGGTTAGTCTGGCAATTCGTCAAAAGAACCAAGCACGACATTACTTTGTGGGACCATCAAACAGAAGTGTAATTCGAATATAGTAACTACAACTGGTAATTCAGTCTGAACACGCTAAGGTCATTCCAGCAGGCCTATTAGTCATATCAGCCGGTCTATCAGTCACATCAGCAGACCTACGGCGTCTTAGGCTTTCTGCCCCAAGTAAACATCTTATCTGCCATCAGAAGCCAAAGGCGGGAAAAGGTCCATAAAGCATACCAATTGGGACAAAGAAAAGGATCTGGGATTCAAACATTCATACCCTAAAGCAAGCTCATACACTTTGCTCTTCGGCTCATACTGTGAGAAACTCTTAACTCACCATCTAAATTATAATCTCAATGAGATATGGCCCAAAATGACTTGAGCGTCGGAGGGTTTTTTTCGGGGCCAACCCCCCGGGACCTCTGATCTCTGCTTTCTCGTGCAGGATATTTTAGAGGCTATTCCAGCTACAACTTTCAATCCAGTTAACTACTCTTCAAGTTAACTGACGAAGCTAATTTGAGGTCATCTAGACCCTTGGTGAAGATCCGGCTTCATCATTTGGTGATAGAAGGAGGGCCTCTTTAGTCCCTTAACCCACAAAACAGTTACTCAAAGCTTTTCTAATTACCTTAGCAAGCTATCGAGAGAAAGATGAATAAAAAAGATAGACAAGGGTCCAAGCGACCTACGACATCTAAGAAGAGCCAAAGGTCTTCTCAACAGCAAACTGAACAGTGTTCTACGGAGCCAGGAGAATCCTCAACCCCAACCATTGCCTTCACATATGAAGAGCATATTCGAGCCATACGCTATATGGCTTAAAACCCAGGTGTGGTCCAAGCTGTAGTAAGGAAAATGAAAGGGAAGGCCTCTGCAGCAAGGTCCAGTAGGTCTCATTCCAGTAACTCTCACCCACAGGAACACCTGGAGTACTCTCCCACTCGGCCTAGCTATTACCCTGGGCATCAGGCCGAATTTATGGCCGAGGCAAGGCGTCTAGAACAAAAGTCCAGCCACCAGAGCTTAAAATATACTCAGAAAGCTTCTTTGTCATTCAAACATAGCAGAAAAGTTGACAATAAAGGCAAAGCACTGCTACAGGAAAGGTGCTCTATCAAGATTCGGTTTGGAGGCCGAGGGAAGGAAAGGAATTCTCTACTGGCTTCAAAGGCCCATATCCTTTCCTACATGAGGAAAAAATCTCCGGCAAAGGAACCTCAGCCCCTGGATGGACCGATCCACAAAAGAGACCACCGACTGTACTGCCTTTATCATCATGATATTGGACATGATACAGAAGACTGTAGGCAGCTCGGACAGGAGATTGGACGCCTTATCGATCTTGGTCATCTACAGCGTTTCTATAATCCAAGGTCTAGACTCCACAATAGGCTGGACTTTGGTAAACCCCCTCTGGATGAAAGTTGAAACCTGGACCTCATCATGGGTTGCCAAGTGATGGGGATTCAGATTCTGATGATAAGGGGTTATAGGTTCCTGGATGTACAAGGTTGTCTTAACAACAAGAGCCCGTGATTCATTCCAATCAGGGTCTATTTCCTCTTGTGCTCATCCGGTGTCTTTTGTCTCAACCTTATATTATCAAAGGATCAGTCTCTTATATTCAGCCGAGTATTCTTATTTGGCATTCAGCCAGAAAAGTTAAGTCACCATATGGTGCATGAAGCAATAATTTATGCCTATTTATAACCTGCAGCGAAAGTGGGGGCATACCTCAGCAGGTCTGAGAGGTTGAGCAGGTCTCAATAATGGGACAGGTTTCCCTATATTTCACCTCAGGAGGTCTGAGAGGTTGAGCAGGTCTCAACAATGGGACATGTTTCCCTATATTTCATCTCAACAGGTCTGAGAGGTTGAGCAGGTCTCAACAATGGGACAAGTTTCCCTATATTTCACCTCAGCAGGTCTGAGAGGTTGAGCAGGTCTCAACAATGGAACAGGTTTCCCTATATCTTTTACCTCAGCAAGACTGAGAGGGTTGAGTAAAACTCAACAATGGAACATGTTTCCCTATATCTTCTAACTCAGCAGGACTGAGAAGGTTGAGAAGGACTCAATAATGAGACAAGTTTCTCTATCTTTTAACTCGGCAAGGCGGAGAAGGTCAAGCGGGACATAACGTTAGGGTATAGGGATTCCTATATCTTAAATTTATTAAAGCTCAGCAGAGCTGTAGTTCATTTGAATGGCTTAACATTCTTGGTAGTGCCAAGAATGGAAACTGAAGCGTAATACTTGTGCAAAGAGCCAGCAAACAAGAGAGGAAAGGACTCTTTTGGCAAAGCTGAAGACAAATACTTGTAAACTATAAAAATAGGGCAAGTGAAGATTCTCAAGCTGAAGACAAATACTTGCAAACTATAAAAATAGAGCAAGTGAAGTTTCTCAAGCCGAAGACAAATACTTGCAAACTATGAAAATAGAGCAAGAAAAGTCTCTCAAGTCTAAAGGCAAATCAAGAAAATTGAAACAAGCCGAAGAACACAAGTTGAAGAAAATTGGATTTTCATTGAAAAAGTATCTATTACAACTACAAAAATTTACAAGGAAAAATCCTATTCTACTTTACAACATCCTCATCCCCTCTGAGATCAACCCCACTTTGGAACTGAGTAATTTGATTTTCAAGCAAGCTTTCAGCCTCGGGGTTGTACAGTTCAGCAATTTGAGGGTGATTCTTGTCCAGGCTTGGGCAAACCTCAGAGCAAGTATCAATTGCCCAAGTCTGTCCAACAGCAATTGCTGAACCTTGAATCTTTAGGAAATTGCCCGTAAAGAACTCGGATTGTCTGAACTCAGCAATGGCATCTTTCTTTATCTCCTCAGCTTGAAGTTCAAATTGTTGGAGGAGATCAGCCTTGCTTTTCTTTTCTGCCTCCAATTGCTGGTTCAGTTCAGCCTTGCTATTGGACAGTTCTTGATCAAAAGTACCAAGCCCCTTTTGGTAGAACTCCAGCTCAGCTTGGGCTTTGGAAGAAACCAACTCAGCATTAGCTAGTGCGTCCTTCAGCTCTATTATTTGGGATTTTGCAGCAGCTAGCTTGGTGTCAGAATCTTGTTTCTCAACTTGAAGTCTGGAGTTCTCTTCCATAAGTGAGGCTAGTTTGGAATCTGAATCTTGTTTTACCGCCTGAAGTCTGGAATTGTCTTCAGTAAGTGTGGCAACTTGAGACTTCAAATTGTTCACTTCAGCCTCCATCCGGGTCAATTTCGTGCTGTTGGGCCTTGCCACCTCTGCCAATCCGTCATAGGCATTTCTGAGGTGGCATTGATCTCAGAGAGTTGAGAGAATTTAACACGCAGCTCTTCAGCTCGTTTGAGGATGTTGTATTCTTGGGCCCGGTACTGCAGAAGTCAGATATGTTATAAAAACGTAAGGGATCAAGTTAAAAAAAAAGTGGAAAGTATTGGAAAATCTTACCAGGGCCATGTTCCTTGCAATAAGTTCATGGCAGCAACCCATCCCAGACTGCCATATGTCTGCCAATCCCTAGGAAGTATTGACAGTTCAGTCAAACTCCTAGCTACATTAGGATCTGCAGCAGTGTTAGTAAGGGAGAACTGCAGAGTCCTCATACCCCGGCGATTTCGGAAAGAAGGCTCCCCCTCCGATGTGTTCACCCCAAAAGTCTCTCCTTCAGGTGCATTCCTTCCAGAAGAATCTTCTTCAGGTGCATTCCTCTCAGAAGGCTTTTCCTCAGGAGCATTTACCCCGGGAGTCTCTCTTAAAAGATCAAAGGAGGGTATAGCCTCATCAGAAACCCACCTTGGTGCGGGCATAGTTTCCTCTTCAGCAGCATGAGAGGAAGTAATTACAATGGGGGCATCAATTCCCCCACTCCTATCATTCGGCTGAGCTAAGGCAGAAGCTTGAGCTTCAGTTTGAAAGGGATTATCAGAAGCTCCAGCTGAAAAGGAGAAAGTTCAAATGATTAAATGGAAACCAGATACAGTCAAAACTAATGCAGGGCAAAAATTTTACCTGGAATTTTCTGCACTTCGGACGAAGAGCTAGCAGAAGCTTGTTCCGAAGAGGAGGGTTGGCATTCTGTCCATTTTCTTTTCTTGGGGACCAAGTTCTTCAACCTTGCAAGGGTTCCAGACACCATGATTCCTGCAAAATTCAAGGAACAAAACAGTCAAAACTCAGATGCCATATCAAAACCAGTCAAAGATTTTCAAAACATAGCAATATACCCCGAACTATCCTCAAAGCAATGAGAATAAGAGGTCGAAAGTTATGTTCTGGCCACAAATGTTCCAGGTCAGCAACCCCTACAATGTGCCTATCAACTTTCTTCCAATCTACGGCTAAGGGCAAATGTAACAATTGGGAGGCTTCACTGCAAAATTGCTCACTTGGCCTCCTATTATTTGCACTGCCAGTATTCTAAAGGATCCCTTCAGATAATCCTATACTCCTAACAAAAAAGAAATGCCCCATCCAATCTTTGGTAGAGGAAGGAAGGTTTATGACAAAGAACCTTCCACTATTTTGAGGTCTCCTATCAAAACAGTACCAACTACCCTCCTGTTTACGCACAAATATTTCTCTAAAGACTGCAAGTGAGAAGTTTTTCTCAGCTGCCCTTAAATAGAGCAAGTAACTAAGAATAACCCTCAGTCCATTAGGCGTTATTTGGGGAAGCCTAAGTTTATAAGAGAACATGATTTGAAGTAAGGGGGCCGGAATGGGAAGATTGAAACCAGACCTAAAATGTTCCTCATAAACTGCCTCGTACCCAGCTGGGGGATCATAAGCAGTTTGATGAGGAAGGCGAAGAATGGGGGCAAAAGTGCTCCTGTCAACATTATAATGCTGACATAGTTCAGATAGGTCGGTGGCTTTCAAGGTGCACTTTGAGTTTTGCACCGAAGAAGAGGGCACCAGGGATTTTGAGGTAAAAGAAGAAGAAATAATGGAAGCCATGAGTAAGATAAAGAAAAGCTTACAAAAGATTGAAGACTTAAGTTGAAAAGAGCTGGAATAAGGTCGGAAGGAAGCTTCGAAGACGAAGAAAAAGAACAGTGCAGCAAAATAAGCAAACGAGAAGAATAAAGGAAGAAGAAAAGAAGGAATTGGGGCAATTTTCCCTATTTATAAGGGGGGAAAACGAAAGGTTACGATTTTTTGTTTGAAATTCGAAAAGACAGCGGTTCAGGCATTTTCCTCCCTCGGGAACTGAAACCGCCGAAAACATAATGATGAGGCGTTGGAATTAGCACTTACATTAAAAACGAGAGCTACGACACAAATAAAAGGATAACTGCTCAGTTAATGAAGACACGTCACAGACTTATTAAGATTTGTCCGCCTTCGCAGTTCAGCTCAGCCACACAAAATCTGGGGGCAAATGATAAACCATAATTAAATCGTTTGTTAGTCAACAACAGTCAACGGTTCAACTCCCGTAGCTCATCACTCAAGTACCGCAGTTCAGCAGTTCAGCGCCCAAGCATGGCTGTCCAGCCTTAGCTGCACTTCAGCAGGGCAGCTTGACACTTATTGTAATATCGAAGAATATGCCAAGATTTGCACCTTGGCACCAACTTCAGCTTCAGCCTAAGTGCTACACCTCAGACCACTTCAATCAAAAGACACCGTTACACTTCAGCAAGGCTTAATCTTGCACTTCGGCAGAGGTTAGTCTGGCACTTCGGCAAAGGAACCAAGCACGACATTACCTTGTGGGACCATCAAACAGAAGTGTAATTCGAATATAGTAACTACAGCTGGTAATTCAGTATGAACACGCTAAGGTCATTCCAGCAGGCCTATTAGTCATATCAGCCGGTCTATCAGTCACATCAGCAGACCTACGGCCTCTTAGGCTTTCTGCCCCAAGTAAACATCTTATCTGCCATCAGAAGCCAAAGGCGGGAGAAGGTCCATAAAAGCATACCAATTGGGACAAAGAAAAGGACCCGGGATTCAATTCATATCCTAAAGCAAGCTCATACACTTTGCCTGCGGCTCATACTGTGAGAAACTCTTAACTCACCATCTAAATTATAATCTCAGTGAGATATGGCTCAAACTGACTTGAGCGTCGGAGGATTTTTCCCGGGGCCAACCCCCCGGGACCTCTGATCTGTGCTTTCTCGTGCAGGATATTTTAGAGGCTATTCCAGCTACAACTTTCAATCCAGTTAACTACTCTTCAAGTTAACTGACGAAGCTAATTTGAGGTCATCTAGACCCTTGGTGAAGATCCGGCTTCATCAGTGTAAAAGAGATGATTATTTGTGATACATGCTGCAGGATGGTTATGCCGTGATCATGGCATATTGCTGATTGAGTCATAAATTGCTATGGCAATGTCCTATACAATGGACTCATAATGACCAAGGTAAGTTAGACACATCTTTCTATATAGGATTTTGAACACTTACGATGGGATGGACACCGTATTCCGGTGCCTTGTATACCGTAATTATGGTGTACAGAAACAATGGAACATATTCAATCAACTTCAGATACTCACGTAAACGACTAAAAATTGAAACATTTTAACCGACTATTTAAAATCAAATCAACTTCTAAATTAAAATGCTGGATTTTCTATCGTTCATTCTACTAAACTTTTACAATAAAGAGAGGTATAAATTATAAAATAAAACACATTCTATCTGAAAGTAAAGAAGAAAAATTGCAAGTCTCTACATGTGAAATATATATAACAAAGATAAGAAAGAAGCACCACATTATTTTGGTTGATGTAGATTGATAAATTGGGGCTGGGCGATGGGGCCGACGGATCCCAAAATCAGCGTGGTATTGCATCATCTTTATTGGTAGACGTTGTTGCACCCTTGTTTGGTAGCCTTGACCAGCTTTTTTGGACGGGTTAAATCGATCATTCATAGAGTAAAAGGTGAAATCCATCATCTGGGAGATTTTTATTGTTCCAGTTCTAAGGAGTTGAGTAGAAGATGTAAATCAGGAGCCCAACGGCCTCCTGGATTGGGTGAGATCTTACACAGTTACTCACACAAAGTGTTCCCCCACAAACCAAGCCTTTGGCCTAGCAGCAGAGGAACACCCACACTGTGCGTGTCTCTGGATTCGAACTCTTGACCTCTTGGAACAAATCTCAACCCAAGTACCAACTGATCGATCATTCTTATGACTATTAGGTATGTTGATAGTATGCATTTCTTCTCTCTTTAATCCCTATTCCTTCTGTACGAACATAGAGATATAAACTACTCATCATCTTGTGAATTATAAGTAATCTTAAAATTCCATATTCAGGAGGAATGGAGCTGAGAACGAATTGCACTAGAAAGGACACAGAAGTGGTCATCTCAAGATGCTTAAGTTGAATGTTGTTTATTTCCAGGATGTGCTCATGCACTCCATTTAGTTCATCATTTCTTTTAGTAGTAAAAGCCGATGTCGTGCACTATGTTCCTGCATTTGCGCAGAATCTGAAAAAAGACCAGATCGTTTTGCGATCTGATATACGCAGTCTTACTCTACAATTTGTGTAAGAAGCTGTTTCCGCGGTTCGAACCTGTAACTTCAAGGTCACAAAACAACTTTAGAAGTTGCTCCAGTACACGGCCTCATTTCTTTTAGTAGTAAAAGCGTACATGTAAATGGATTATCATAAGCCTTAAATTGCTTTATTTCTGAGGTGTCGGTGGTGTCGGTTGGTGCATCCTTAGGCACAAATAAACTAGGTGCCTAGTCCTTTATAGGCAAGAACTGATGCATGTAAAATGTGCTGCCAAATAAATTATGCTTATGATACGGATCACATTTCCACGTGAACTTCTGGTAGACTTTTTGGGGCTACATTTAAATTTTGACAAGTACATTTAGCACTTGATTTGCATTTTGACAAGTACATTTAGCACTTGATTTGCATGGTATGCTATATGTTGTTATCCTATTCAATTTTTTCATAGATTATTGAAAGCATACTTCATGTTTAGATGTTAGAGATATGTGAAGTTAAGACATACAAAAGAGAAGTTAAGAACATACTATTAAACAATGTTGATCAAAATGTTTGATGATTTTATTCATTCACGTTCATGTCTTCATATAGGTACAAAAGTCTCCTATACTAGGAAAGTCTATCAATCATCATTCATACAAAATCACCATTCATATCAATCACATTTATCTTGATTGATTCTTTATTTATGGCTATTATCTCTTTCCTTACACTCCTCCTCAAGTTGAGTCAGTGGGTCACCAATGCTCAACTTGTCCAATAGTGAGTGGAAGACTCCCGCCGGAACTGTTTTGGTCAAAATGTTGGTCAATTGATCTTCTCATGGCGTATATCGAAAGTCAATTACACCTTCCTCGAGTTTTTCTTTGATGAAATGCCGATCCACTTCCACATGCTTTGTGCAATCATGTTGCACGGGATTCTCAGAGATACTAATGACAGCCTTATTATCACACTTGATCTGACAAACTCCTTTTGGCGGAATCCCATCACCGTTAACAACTTTCTTATCCATAGAACCTCACCTAACCCACGGGCGATTCCTCGAAATTCAGCTTCAGCACTAGATAATGCTACCACCTTTTGCTTCTTGCTTTTCCAGGTAACAAGGTTCCCACCAACCATAGTGAAGTAACCCGTTGTGGAAGTTCTGTCATTTGAGTTACCAGCCCAATCAACATCAATATATGCCTGAACCTCTAGTGGCCATGTTTCTGAAAGAGTACTCCTCGTCCCACAGACCCTTTCAAGTATTTCACTATTCTGAGTGCAGCCTCCATATGTGCCTTCTGCGGATAGTGCATGAACGGGCTCACCACTCTTACTGCATATGCTATATCTGGTCTGGTATGCAATAGATAGATAAGTTTTCCTACTAGACTCTGATACTGCTCCTGATCGATACTTGATTTGTCAAATCTGTGAGTGTTCTGTTCTTTCCTTGGAACACCCCTCGTGGCCAAGCCACTCCCGATGCCTGAGGGGTTTTACCCCGGTGATGGGCCTCCACCTCCGTCTCCCTTCATCATCTCCCTTCTGGTAGCCTCCCGGCGAATCTGGGAGTAAGCCTCTTCAACTGTAGGCAATGGTTCCTATTTCAACAGATCTCTCTTCTCAGAATCATACTCCTCATTTACGGCTTGCAAAAACTGATACAAAAGATTATGTTGATGTATCTGGTTGTATTTCATCATCCGAAGGGCATTCCAACGGATTTGGCTGTCTCTGATCAATCTCTTTCCACTGACTGCAACTGACTGTAAATTCTTTCGAGTGACTGCGTCCCCTGACGGAGACTGCTTGCCTTGACTCCTAGGTCATAAATCTTGAGGGAGTCCTTCCCTGCACCGTACGTGGCTGCTATTCCTTTCCATAGATCTCATGCTGTTGCGAAATCTATGTACTGATTCACTAAATCAACGTCAATGTTCTCCAGTATCCATGTGATTACTGTAAAGTCGGTTTGATGCCATTTTGTGTACCTCGGATCATCCGTTGATTGGGGGAGGGGCTGTGATATGTGTGAGCTTTCCTCTCCCATCAAGGGCTAGACTCATTTTTGTGGCCCAAATTGAATAATTCCTAACATTGAGTTTCTCTGTCAGATTTAGGCTTTGGCAAGAGAGGATCTCGGTGGAATCATTTTTGGTCGGTAATTTTGAAGAAGCTTGAGAACTTGGGTTAGGCTATATGTTTGGTTTTGACTGGTTGCTTCCTCGGTCGTACCAGAGGTACCGGAGAAAGGTGTCTGATCCCCCATCCGTCATAGTAAGTGATGGTAGATGATGAAGGTGGCTTTCTATTTGAGCAATAGCTCAGAAGCTGGCTCTGATACCATATTAAACAATGTTGATCAAAATGTTTGATGATTTTATTTATTCACATTCATGCCTTCATAGAGGTACAAAAGTCTCCTGTACTACGAAAGTCTATCAATCATCATTCATACAAAATCACCATAAATATCAATCACATTTAATCTTGATTTATTCTTTATTATGGCTATTATCTCTTTCCTTACACGTACGCCCGTGAATCGGCGTTCTGATGTATTAAGATCTGTTAAATGGTTCTACATGTGAGTAGGAAAATGTAGTCATGGTGGTGTTTCCTTGGAGAGAGACGATTTTATTATCATTCGCTCGTTGTGGGGGTGATGATCGCATTGCTATCGTATCGCATCATTATCGTATCGTTATCGCATCACATCGTAAATTGAATTATAGAAAATAGATATGGAAATGGATTTTATTTGCATCGCATTGTTTTAAAAATTGCATCATCAGATTTTGACTATGGCTAACTTCAGACTAACTATGTGTGTTTATTTCATTTGTTGAGATCGTTGATTTGTATGCGGTGTTATCATAAGGGTAAAAAGGTAAAATTATTTGCGAATTGAAACTTGATTATTTTATATGTTATATGTTATTTTATTTATTACACCTGTTTCCACGTGTATGACCCATTGCAAGTACTAGCAGGTTACTTAGTGGGCGATGTTTTTTCGCTCATTCCCTATTTTTCATCACCCTTGGAGATAATCAGCCCTTTGACTTAGAGTTTGTAGAGGTCGTGTGGGAGAGGGGCTACTGAAGACACGAGAGCTAATGATAAGTTATATTTATGTACTCATTTCGGATCTTGTATTTAAGTATTTTAGTTTAGTATTTTTGGATGTATTCAATTAGTTTGAATTTGTAATAATTACGATTATGCCTAGACACTTTAAATTGCAGTTTATTTGAGGTTTACATTTTATGCCTTCCGCTGATATCAGTTTGCCACTACGTTGACGTGTAATTGATTTGTATCGACGGCTTATATTTTTCTTAGAAGAGTACGGCGGGTGAACAGTTTCGAGTTCTAAGCCTCGGAATGGCCTGCTACCGTAGGCAAACTAGGTGCCTAGTCCTTTATAGGCAAGAACTGAAATATGTAAAATGTGCTGCCAAATAACTTATGTTTATGATACGGATCACATTTCCACGTGAACTTCTGGTAGACTATTTTTTTTGGCTCCATTTAAGTTTTGACAAGTACAATTAGCCCTTGATTTGCATGATATGCTATATGTTGTTATCCTATTCAATCCTTTCATAGATTATTGAAAACATACTTCATGTTTAGATGTTTGAAACATGGGAAGTTTAAGACACAAACAAACGAGAACTTAACAACGTACGCCCGTGAATCGGTGTTCTAATGTGTTAAGATCTGTTAAACTGGTTCTATATGTGAGGTAGGAAAATGTAGTTATGGTATTTGCTCTTTCTGAGGTGGTAGTGGTTACGATTTGCTCTGGAAATAAGCTGTCATGAAAACATGAACTGTAATAATTATTCGCTCCTTTACGACAAGCTTGCGTGCTCCTACGGGTTATTTTTCCACATGCAAGGATAGCTCTAAGGCTATGCGCAGTTCATATAAAAAACTCGTTCTCGTTGCATTAGGCTTCCGCGTTTAAATAGGATCTAAGGATGAACCGGATCGTTTTACAATATGATGTCTGCATCCTTACCTTACAATTTCTTTTCTGCAATAGGTTATTTCTGTTAGAAACCGTGATCTCTAGCAACACCTTACAAATTGGTCCAAAGCCGCCCGCATGGTGTGCAGTTTTATATGGAGCGGTTAATAAAGCAGACAATGGATGAACTTTTGTACATTCACTGCCCTCTTTAGGTACATCCAACTTGAGTTGCTGTAGACAGGCAGTCCTATCTCCAATATTAAGGTCACAATAATCCCAACCATGAGTCCCTCGTCCACTACATTGCTACAAAATTCTTAGTTGCCAAGAAAGGTCATATCTTTTTTCCAAATGTATCTATCCTCCCACCTCTAATAAGTTTTGTGAGGAATGTAATTTCGTGAAGGATGTAATTGTTCAATGTTAAATAGAACTTCTGGTAGCCAAGAAAAAAAACAATCGAAGAAAGTGCACAATTTCTGAAAGTTCATTATATAGAGATAATAGATAACACACCTTCAAGACATCAAGCCTACATGCACGCTCGGTTTTTATTTATTACAGGGCTTACCATGAGCATTAAAAATGCGCACACACATACACACATTCCTTATAAAATATCATTTGTTTATTATTTTATTAGGGTTGAAAAGCTTAGGCTGGGAACTTCTATTGATTGGCGTGGTGATATTCAATGTCTTCCACCAAGTGGAGGAAGAAGTTCATGAAAGTCCCAGGATGAGGGGTATCCACCTCCAGCTTTTCATAGATCAAAGTCCATGTAATTAAGCTGCCATCGGCATTGTTATCAACATGATATATTATGTCCATGCTCTTGTAGAGTTCCATCAGATCTCCTCCAATCATCTTGAATTTGATGGATTGTTTCCTTTCATCGATTTCCTCGATTATCTGCTTTGCCACCCTTGGCTTCCCATCTATTAGAAGAGAAAAGCATTTGCAAAGCAATTAACCAACTAAAGATAGAACAAAATAATAAACAACATAGTTTGACTATTTTAACTTGTACGTGACAGTATTTTTAGAACGTAAGGACCATTATGTTTATATTATATACTTTTGAAAAGGATAGAGAGTACCATGGGTGTAGTCCCAACGAATGACAGATCCAACAGTCCCAAGTTGGCCTTCAAGCAGAGTGAAACCTTGACATTTTCCAGGAGCGATGGTGGAAAGATGGTGTGGCCTTCGACAAATTATGTCATGAAATGCATCTCCACCAGCCTTGATCTCAGTTTGCCCAATCATCTTAGCTTTGATGCCCATTTCTACACTTTGAAACACGACTCACAACAAAGTTAGGGAAAATAGATTTGTGAAGAAGCTATGGGGTGAGGAAAATTGGATGAGTTTATGGTCCTTAAATAGATGAAAAATGGGCAGGAAGGTTTGCTTTGGGTCTTCTGTTTAAAGGGCTTTCCTGTGCATTAGACTCTCGCGTTTGTGCATGGTCCGAAGAGAGACCGGATCGCTTTGCGATCTGATGTACACAGCTTTACCCTACACTTTGTGTAATAGGCTGTTTCCATGGTCTGAACCAGTGACCTCAATGTTACAAAACAGCAACCTTACCAGTTGTTCTAAGATCCACCCTCATATTTGGGTTGTTTGTTTAATAAGTAGAAACTCGAAAACCAATATTTCCGATGTAATTAGTCAAACTCTATTTCAAACTGTATATTCAAAGTAATTTTTAATGTGAAAATTATTTTGGCTAACTGTCATGTTAAATAATTTAAAATTATGGTATTAATTCGACGTTAGAACAACAAATTGTTTCATTAGGTGTGAGAATATTTTTTTAAAATGGAAGCATTTTAGTTTTTTTTTTGGGTTAGAATTCCGGGAGTATTAAATTTTGTCAATCTTTTCTTTGTTTTCTATTTGAGGAATTAGTGTAGGAATCCTAGAGTATACTTAGGGGCTTAGATATTCTCTAAACTTTATGTTAGTTTTGCACTTATTTTGCATTGTTTTGTTTTTGTCTTCTTTCATTATGTGTGCATGTACATGGTTAATTAGTTTACTAGCTTTTCATTTGTGTTCAATAAATTCCGTCACTAGTACACTAGCACATCATATGCCTATTATTATGTCATCTATGCAGGTATATATAGAGTTGTGGTCTCACTGGAAGCAAACTCTCTATCTCTTGAGATGGAGATATCGTTTGCCTGCCTCTCACCCTTTTCAGACCCTAGCGGTAGCCATTGTTGTCGTTGAAATATACTGAGTATATTTGTTTTTGTTCTTATGTAGGTGTTGTGATGTCTACTTCACCGCTGTACTTTTTCTTTTTTTTTTTCTGGGGAAAGTTCAATGCGGAGATCAATTTTTTTGATTAAAATGTAAATTGTATTAACCAATAACGGTATCAACGGGAATGCGACCCATACATGCAACAACATGTCAATGGAACATATTAAATGATCCAAAATCCAAGAATACTAGCCCTAGACTACTTTACATCATTTAAGGCTCTATACACATGTGTTTTCAATCTTAATGTAATGCCTTCATGCAGTGCCTTGTTCCTCTTATGCCAAGCAAAATAAACAGCAGCAGCAATGGCAATTTTGATGGCTTTGTTTATGTGATTCTTTCTCTTTAGCTTCCCCTGAGCCCATGCAAGAATTCTGGGGAGACACATAATGGTTGAGGGATTATTCACTAATTACGGGTTTTCAACTTTACTTTACATTGGTTGTGACGATGGTTGTGTTAGTCATCGACAGAAAATGTTAAGTGGCGTAAGAACCGAATAAATTCAAAGACTTTAGAATGCATAGTGAAAATTGAATAGTTACAATGCAATTTTGACACGCTATGAATAGTTTATGACACAAAATGTATTTTTCCATATATATATATATATATATATATATATATATATATATATATATATATATATATATATATATATATATATATATCTGTGTGTGTGTTTGTTCTTGTGTGTATATATATGTTGGTGTATGTGCATATATATTTGTGTGTGCATAGATAAATACTACTGTATAAATAAGTGTTTATATATGTGGGTATATAAATAAAAATAAATGAATACATATATAATCATTAAAAAGGGAATCTTCGTCGGCAAAAGCTTTTCTGAAAAAGCTTATTTGAGATGGGTGTGAGGGTGTGGGATGTGGGGGCTCAGAGTGGGACGGCTAGGGGCTTCAGGTCGGTGCACTAAAGCTGGCGGTGGCGGTGGCTGTGGCTGTCGCTGAGGCTGGGCCTGGTGGTGTTAATGTGGGAGGAGGGTGGGGGTGTTATAAAATGTGGAAACAAGAACAACAAAGAGAGAACGAAAACAATGAATAAGAATTGACTTGAGGCGTGTATAACACACTTTCTGTAAGGAATATTTGCTCCCACTAGATGCTGTCGGGTTTTAAGCAAATTTTCTCATAGGATACAACAACCAACAATCTCTTATCCTCAACAAATAGGATAGAGATTCAATGAACTTTCAAAACCAGAGTGAAATGTAGTAGAGAGAAGAATATAGGATGCAAGAATTAATATGGAGTCAAGGTGTCTTGAAAAATGTGTTTTAATAGCCTATTTATAAACTCTCAAACTCCATTCAGACGTTCAAGACCGTTGCATGGTGATTGTGTATGTCCCTTGGTGCATAAGTTGCGATTCTACATGAAAAGACACTTTTGTTGGCACATCGATCGATGTCTCACAATAAGCTATCCAAACTACTTCGATCGATCTATGTATCGATCGAAGTCACATCCATCGATCTATGTGATCGATCTATGTTGGACAGAAGGTTTCAACTCTGCACCCAGGGTATATCGATCGATCGATGTAATCGATCTATGTGACATCGATCGATCGATGTGTTCGATCTATGTATGGCAGAATACTCAACTTCATTGATCCATGTCATGAGTCAAGCTATCCAATTGAGACATGGATCGATCCATTTCATGAGTCAAGCTATTCTTGCTTATTCCTACACCAATTCACCTTCATTCTTCATCCCATTGCCTTTACAAACTATTATGATAATCCCCACTTAGTTTGTAAAGCAATTTATGACATTTCATGCATTTAAGAAGTATCTTTCGATTTGAACCTCTTATTAGTATAATACTTCAAAGTTCTAACGAAATCTTGATAGTTTAAAAGCCTTGAATCAGATTCCTATGTGCTAGAACCGAAAATATTATACAAATGAAACCACACTCTCCTTAGAAGTTCATCTTAAATCCCAATTTATGGCCTTGTGCTTCCCCTAGTATTCATGAACATTTCAAGATCATTTCTTGTCGAAGTGGCACCACTTCCTATGTTCATATAGGTGAAGATTAAGATAGTCCCTCTCAATTCTTCATTAAGAGTGTCTTAACACTCATCCTCCTTTAACACTAACATTCCAATCCTTTAAAAATCAATGCAGTGCGGTTTGATTCTTTAAAGATCAATCGCAATGCTTTAATACCTCACTTTGTGACTTGTTGTCACCCATTGAACCTTTGACTAGTGGTATGCTAGGAAAGGTTGAGTTTCTATCACAAGTGAACTTATCCCATACGTCTCAATCCCATCCTTAAAGATGTACTTTGTACCAAGGCTTTTGAAAGACTCTTTGTCAATGGATCCGCCAGGTTATTGCAGGATCTGACGTATGCAATGGCTATTACACCATCCGTGATTAATTGCCTTATATAATCATGCCTAAGGCTGACATGTCTAAATTTCCTGTTATAGATTTTACTATAAGCTCTAGACATTGTTGCTTGGCTATCACAGTGTAAGCAAAATGGATGGCATCGGTTGTGGCCACACTCTATATCCAATAATAAATTTCTCTGCCATTCCGCTTCCTTACCTGTAGATCCCAAATGCTATGAATTCGGATTCCATTGTAGAATGAGTTATGCATGTCTGTTTCTTTGAAACCCAAGAAACAGCATCACCACCCAATGTAAATATCCAACCCATAGTAGATTTGTTATCACCACCGCTAGTTATCCAACTAGCATCAGTATAACCTTCTAACACGGCTGGAAAATTATTACAGTACAATCCGTAACTCATAGTCCTTTTCAAGTACCCAAGTACTCGTCCGATTGCCTTCCAATAATCTATACTAGGATTACTAGTATACCTTGATAATTTACACACCGCAAAGGCAATATCTGTGGACCTGCAAGGCACCACTAGAAAGGGGGGTTGAATAGTGGGTGCGGAAAATTTGGTTTTTAAAATGTTTTAATCCAAAAACCCAACTTCTGAAAAAATCAACCTTTAACCCTTTGAAAAATCGTTTGTGGTCAGATTGCGCAAATCTATCCGAAACGGTAGTCTGATTTGAAAAACTTATTCCTATTAAACCGTGGCTCCAAATGATCTGAAATTTTAATGACAAAACCTTCACTATATATATTTACTTGGGTTGAAACAGTTTTGAAAAATTCCTTTAGGAAGTATGTCAAATACGTCCACGTTCTCAACCATTGCAAGTCTGAAAAACAGATTGCACTAGTCTCAGAACTATTAATGTTTGAATGACTTATACTTGTCCAAAAGGGTTGAACCTTGCGCCAAATGAAACTTAAACCGTGTGGCTATGTTTCTGGAAAGTTTTGTGATTTTTAAAATTCGTTTGATATTTTCACTACTGCAATGAAAATGGTGCACCGTGCTAGCAACTGAAAGTAAAGTGCTGAAAGTAATAACACTAAGAATTTTATACTGGTCCGGTTAACACAAGCTACTCCAGTCTTCAAGGACACCTTCCTCGGTTATGAATAATCACAAAATAACACCTTACCACAAAGGGTTGCTGGAGTTACACACAAACTCTAACCCTTTACAAACGATACAAGCAATCACACCTTTCACGAACACCACCACCGAACGAATGAAGGATTGATCACACCTTGATCAACTTTTTACAAAAATGAGCGTGTATGGTGGTCTATACAAAGCCTATTCAATATATTTGAATATAAGAACAATAGGCTTGAGAGAGAAGAAGAAAGAAAGGTAGAAGAAGAAAGTGGAAGACACTTTCTTTTGCACTTGAGAGAATATGAGAATTGTCTTGCTTTTGTTTGCTACATCTCTTCTCCTTTTAATCAGCCTTGGCCGCCCCCCTAGGGCTCTTTTCCATTTTGAGAATTCTCTTTTAAGTCTTTGGAAGAATGCCTTGTGTAAATGTGACATCAACTTTCTTACTTGGCACAACTTGATTGGATGAACGTCTTGTCTTTGCTTACTTGGCACTTCATGATTGGTCCAACCTTGTCACCATTTAGTGTGCTGTAAAAATCTGAGATTAACTTGAAAAACATGTGCCAAAAAGAATTCAAAACACTACCAAATTATCACCATTCAATCCCTTCAATTTTGGGATACAAATTAAGGACAAATGAATAGCAAATTCGGCCACTATTCACATGTGCTGAAAATTTTCAGCATGTGTTGCATTTTTGAAATCTTTCCTTGTGTGTTGCCCTCTTCAAAGTCATCCATCATGTCTGGCTTATTTTACACCAATTAAAGTGTCAAATAAGCTCCATCTAGGCTCCAACTAAGCTGAAAATGGTGTGTGAAATTCCTGCACATGTGCTGAATTTCCTTTTGGTAAACTTTGTCAAATAATGCACAATATTCACACATATATGGTAAATTATAATCAGCCCTAATTTGAATTTTCTAGAACACTTAATATGTATTGAATATGTAAAAAGTGTCTAGATACATGTTACATGTCATGCCAAAAACGTTCCATGTGTCGTGTTCATAGAAAACCGAATTTTCGACTGTTGTCGATTACACGATTTTTCTCCGATTAAATTCAAAATTTTTGCACATGTTATATATATTATGTAACACATAATATACATAAAATGATTTGAATATTCAGCTCTTAATGGCTGAGACAAATGGCGCCACATGTGACATAAAAGAATGAAATTGAAATCTCCACAAGTACGTAACACGTTGGCGAAGTTTCGGTAGTCATCCGATACGACAATTTTTGGTTTAGAACCTTGTAATGTGTCGCAATAATTTTGTCATCACCATGACTTATATCATATGATATAAGACATGAATATACTCATAAATATGAGGTAAGTATAGTGGTGTGACATTGACGTACGTTCATAATATATATAACGTGTCGGTAGTACGTTGGAATATATATGTATTGTGCCTTTTAAAAAAAATCTGAATATATATATATATATATATATATATATATATATATATATATAAATATATATAAATATATATAAAACATGTGATGAGTAGTAGAAGGAGACTTTCCATTCTTCAATTTGTTGCCATCATTCCTTTTCCAAATATATCTCCATTTAACAAACTACTTAGTTCATTTAACTAAGTACTTCACTTAATGAACTAGTTTAGTTCATTAATGGTGGCACCTGAAAATAGTTCAAACACAACAAATGTTTGCCATTTGATGTAATATTTAAAGCTTCATGGCTTGTTAGTATAACAACATTATATATAAAGTATATAAGGCAAGTTTGTCACAAAAACGTGTCAAGTCATAAAATGTGTCATGCATTTCTTTAGCACATGTTATTTAAATTATGAATTTTGTGAATCACTCAAACCCCTTTTTCTCAACAATCTCCCCCTTTTGATGATTTACAAAATAATCTAAGTTCATGATTTAAATTTAGTTGCTCCCCCTCCAATCGTGCTCAAATTCAAATTTTGAATTTTGAATTCTCTCCCCCTTGATTTGTGCAATCAATCACTCTCGTCTCTCGTCTCTTCCCCTTAAATCATGCACTCTCTCCCCCTTTATTTTGACCGAGAATCCCATCATGCTCATAGTATGATCTTTGTCTTTGATATGTTCTTATGTTGGTGTGCATGGACTGTGATCTAGATGTATTTATATGATATGCATATTGCATATGCATCAATGGCTTTCTTTTGTATCTATATGACACACAATTATACTTCCACTTGATGAAAAAGAAGTAGTGCAATGAAATGCAACGTGGGGCTCGCTAGATTGTATTGTCACCTTCTTAGGCGTTACGATCTTTTTAAGTACATGTTGTCTCTAGATGAAGATAAAACAAAATTTGTAGATTTGTTTTGTACCTGATTATTTTTAATATACCCTAATCCGGTTATGTCAGTTTCATGTTTTTGCGAAGAAATGATATGATCTAACGTGCAAGTACCTTTATCGAATTGTTTTATCGTCTCTTCTAGATCTTCGTTTCTTGCTTTCAAATTTGAAATCTCGGCTTTCATTTCAGTATTCTCGGATGTCAATGATGAAATTTCAGACCTTAATGAATTTATGATGCAAGACGACTCTTCTTTTTGAATCGTTTAATTGAGACACAAGATTTGTGTTAGAAGATTCTAACAATTTCTTGTCATCAATTAAGCGTTTCTTTTCTTTTGCAAGAGTCTTAGCAAACTTATGTAATTCAAGATATTGAACATACAAATCATGATATGATGGTTCAGAATCGGAATCGGAATCGGAATCGGAATCAGAATGTACCTCACTATCAAGAAGTGGAGGCCTTTGGCTTGACATACCTTCTTGCTCAGTTTTGTGTCTAGTGGTTGCCATCTCACTAAGATCGTTGGATCTCCTTTTTGTGAGTGTGCCTGCGCTCTGATACCACTTGTAGGACCTGCAAGGCACCACTAGGAAGGGGGGGTTGAATAGTGGGTGCAGAAAATTTAGTTTTTAAAATGTTTTAATCCAAAAACCCAACTTTTGAAAAAAGTTTCTGTTTTCAGACCCTGTTTTGCAACGTTTGAAAAACTAGGTTATAGGCCTTCCAAAATTCTGAAATTTGGAGATATTGTAGTCTCAGATGTTTTGAGTATCTCTTAAAAATTTCAGATCAAAATTCAACCTTTAACCCTTTGAAAAATCGTTTGCGGTCAGATTGCGCAAATCTGCCAAAAACGGTAGTCTGATTTGAAAAATTTATTCCTATTCAACCGTTGCTCCAAATGGTCTGAAAATTTAGTGACAAACCCCTCACTATATGTATTTAATTGGGTTGAAACAGTTTTGAAAAATTCCTTTGGGAAGTATGTCAAATACGTCCACGTTCTCAACCTTTACAAGTCTGAAAAACAGATTGCACTAGTCTCAGTACTATTAATGTTTGAATGACTTATACTTGTCCAAAAGGGTTGAAACTTGCGCCAAATGAAACTTAAAACGTGTGGCTATGTTTCTGAAAAGTTTTGTGATTTTTAAAATTCGTTTGATTTTTTACTACTGCAATGAAAATGATGCACCGTGCTGGAAACTGAAAATAAAGTGCTGAAAGTAATAACACCGAGAATTTTATACTGGTTCGGTTAACACAACCTACTCCAGCCTTCGAGGACACCTTCCTCGGTTATCACTAATCACAAAATAACACCTTACCAGAAAAGATTTCTGGAGTACACACCAACTCCAACCCTTTACAAATGATACAAGCAATCACACCTTTCACGAACACCACCACCGAACGAATGAAGGATTGATCACACCTTGATCAACCTTTTACAACAATGAGCGTGTATGGTGGTCTATACAAAGCCTATTGAATATATTTGAATATAAGAACAATAGGCTTGAGAGAGAAGAAGAAAGAAAGGTAGAAGAAGAAAGTGGAAGACACTTTTTTTTGCACTTGAGAGAATATGAGAATTGTCTTGCTTTTGTTTGCTACATCTCTTCTCCTTTTAATCAGGCTTGGCCACCCCCCTAGGGCTCTTTTCCATTTTGAGAATTCTCTTTTAAGTCCTTGGAAGAATGCCTTGTGTAAATATGACATCAACTTGCTTACTTGGCACAACTTGATTGGATGAACGTCTTGGCTTTGCTTACTTGGCACTTCTTGATTGGTCCAACCTTGTCACCATTTAGTGTGCTGTAAAAATCTGAGATTAACTTGAAAAACATGTGCCAAAAAGAATTCAAAACACTACCAAATAATCATCATTCAATCCCTTCAATTTTGGGATGCAAATTAAGGACAAATGAATAGTAAATTCGGCCACTATTCACATGTGCTGAAAATTTTCATCATGTGTTGCATTTTTGAAATCTTTCCTTGTGTTTTGCCCTCTTAAAAGTCATCTATCATGTGTGGCTTATTTTACACGAATTAAAGTGCCAAATAAGCTCCATCTAGGCTCCAACAAAACTAAAAATGGTGTGTGAAATTCCTGCACATGTGCTGATTTCCTTTTAGTAAAATTTGTCAAATAATGCACAATATTCACACATATATGGTAAATTATAATCAGCCCTAATTTGAATTTTCTAGAACACTTTAATATGTATTGAATATGTAAAAAGTGTATAGATACATGTTACATGTCATGCCAAAAACGTTCCATGTGTCGTGTTCGTAGAAAACCGAATTTTCGACTTTTGTCGATTACGCGATTTTTCTCCGATTAAATTCAAAATTTTTGCACATGTTATATATATTATGTAACACATAATATACA
This sequence comes from Eustoma russellianum, assembly GCA_036186865.1. NCBI lineage: Eukaryota > Viridiplantae > Streptophyta > Magnoliopsida > Gentianales > Gentianaceae > Eustoma > Eustoma russellianum. Next base: position 19,566,702 of record AP025068.1, read on the forward strand.
TAAAATAATTTGAATACAGCTCTTAATGTCTGAGACAAATGGCGCCACATGTGACATAAAAGAATGAAATTGAAATCTCCACAATTTTGTCTTAATTGGGGGTGATTTGTGTGTGCCAACATGGAATGATTTTATGGCTGAATATACCATGTAAGACACAAAATTTGTGGCCATTTTTGAAGTGTAGGGGCTGGCCATCTATATATGGCAAGTACGTGACACGTTGGCGAAGTTTCGGTAGTCACCCGATACGACAATTTTTTGGTTTAGAACCTTGTAACGTGTCGTAATAATTTTGTTATCACCATGACTTATATCATATGATATAAGACCTGAATATACTCACACATATAAGGTAAGTATAGTGGTGTGACGTTGACATACGTTCATAATATATATAACGTGTCGGTAGTACGTTGGAATATATATGTATTGTGGCTTTTAAAAAAGATCTGAATATATATATATAAATATATATAAAACTTGTGATGAGTAGTAGAAGGAGACTTTCCATTTTTCAATTTGTTGCCATCATGCCTTTTTCAAATATATCTCCATTTAATAAACTACTTAGTTCATTTAACTAAGTACTTCATTTAATGAACTAGATTAGTTCATTAATGGTGGCACCTTAAAATAGTTCAAACACAACAAATGTTTGCCATTTGATGTAAGCTTTAAAGCTTCATGGCTTGCTAGTACGGAAACATTATATATAAAGTATATAAGGCAAGTTTGTCACAAAAACGTGTCAAGTCATAAAATGTGTCATGCATTTCTTTAGCACACGTTATTTAAATCATGCATTTTGTGAACCACTCAAACCCCTTTTTCTCAACAATATCCGGTCTAGTGCAATGCATAGCATACATTAAACTACCAATTGCACTAGCATATTTTAATTGTGCTACCGCTCTACCGGTATGTCCAGTCAATTTGTATGAGGCCTCAAATGGTGTGTTTGCTTCTTTGATCTCTAAGTGTTTGAACTTATTCAACACTTTGTTTATGTAATGAGATTGACAAAGAGCAAAAAACCCATTATGTTTGGACACTTTTATCCCTAAGATAGTATCTACCCCACCCAAATCTTTCATTTGGAATTGTGAAGTTAAATACTTCTTAGTTTTATTTACTCCTTCCATATTAGTGCCAATAATTAGCATATCATCCACGTACAACCAAATAACGACACCATATTTGTCTGTAAACTTGGAATATACACACTTATCTGCACCATTAAGTCGTACACCATTCTTTATAATGGCAGTGTCAAACTTTTCATGCCATTGTTTCGGTGCTTGTTCCAATCCATATAATGACCTTATCAATTTGCACACTTTGTGCTCATTCCCTGGAAGTACAAAACCTTCCGGTTGTTCCATATAAACCTCTTTGTCTAAATCACCATTGAGAAATGCAGTCTTAACATCCATTTGATGAATAACCAAGTTATTTATGTATGCTAATGCTATCAACACTCTAATGGATGTTATTCTCGCAACCGGAGCATATGTGTCAAAATAGTCTATCCCTTCTCGTTGTCTAAAGCCTTTGGCTACTAATCTAGCCTTGAAAGTTTGAATTGAACCATCGGTATTATACTTTCTTCTAAATACCTATTTACATCCAATTGCTTTGGAACTTGGAGGCAAATCAGTGAGAATCTATGTATTGTTAGACAATAACGCGTTCATCTCATCATCAATTGCTTCCTTCCAAAATGATGCGTCTCTCGATTGCATCGCTTCTTTGTAAGACTTAGGATCATCTTCTACACTTAACACGACAGGCATTTGATTAAACACCTTTGTCCTATTACCTTCAACTAAGAAGGTAATGGATTGTGAAGAAATAAAGTCCGGATGTAAATACTTTTCCTTTCTAGCACGTTGACTTCTCCTAACCTCAGTTGGAGAATCTTAATTTTGATCATCAACACTAGAAGGATCATTGGAAAAATCTCCAATAATATTCATTCAAATTCTCACTTGAACTTTGATTTGAATCTGTTCTCAAGAATTTTTTCTCAAGAAATTCAACATCTCTAGATTCAACAATCACATTGGATTCTAAATCTAGAATCTTATATGCCTTAGAGTTTTCAGCATACCCAATAAAGACATCTTTGAGAGCTCTTGACCCCAACTTAGTCCTCTTTGGATCTGGAACTCTATAATAGGCTAGACAACCCCAAACTCCAAGATAACTTAGATTTGGTCTTCGTTTCTTCCATATATCATATGGAGAAATCTTAAACTTCTTAGAAGGAATTCTATTGTGAATATGACAAGTCGTCAACAAGGCTTCTTCCCACAAATTCTTTGGCAAACCAAAGTTTATCAACATTGCATTTAGCATGTCAACTAAACTTCTATTTTCCTTTCAGCCAAACCGTTTGTTGGGGTGTGTACGGTGCAGTTTTCTGGTGTATGATACCATTCTCCTCACAGAATTGATTAAATTCAAGAGGGAAGTATTCACCACCAGGGTCACTTCTTAGAACTTTGATTTTAATCCCGATTGATTTTCAACTTCCATTTTGTAGACTTTGAACATGTCAAAGGCTTCATCTTTATGCCTTGGCAAATATACATATGTATTTCTGGAAGCATCATCAATGAAAGATGAAATATCGATTTCCACCTCATGTTAAAACACCATTCAATTCACAAATATCTGAATGAACAAGTTCTAAGAGTTCGGTTTTCTGTTCTACTTTCGGAAATGGTTTCTTTGTCATTTTAGCTTGTATGCATACTTCACATGTTCTTTCATTTTCATCTTTGCAAGAAATTAAGGCATGCTTAGACATGAACGTAATAGTAGTATTACTAACATGAGCAAGTCTATCATGCCACAATGAAAAAAAAGAATCAACAGAGTAAACGAAAACTGCGGAATATATAGTAAAACTCAGTTTAAACATCCCATCGCAAGCATAACCCTTGCCGAAAAAGATACCATTCTTGGACATAATAATTGTATCCCCCTTCATTACAATCTTGAAACCATTTCTACAGACAAGACTAGCAGAAACGAGATTCTTTGAAATCTCAGGTACATGTAGAACGTTGACTAATAACAACTTCTTTTCCGAAGTAAAGTCTAACTCTACACTACTTTTACCAAAGACTCTAGTGGCACTGTAGTTTCCCATAAGAACCTGCAGGCTTTCATCCACAATATGATAGGTCTTGAAGAGAGCCCTATTGTTGCATACATGTACCGTTGCACCCGAATCGAACCACCAGTCATTTGTGATTTCGTTTGTAGCCATGTGTAATTCCATTACCATGCCAACATGAAAACCGGAAACCATTGCTACCAACTGATCGGTCTCAATGTTTACCATGTTTGCATTGTTGGTATTTTGGGAACCACCACCCTGTTTTTGTTTCTTCCGAAACCAACAGTCCTTCTTGAGGTGTCCTTTCTTGCCACAATTATAGCATCCCTTGTCTTTCTTGGAATTTTTTGCTTTTCTGCAGATTCAGACAAATTGGAGTTCTTCCTTTTGTTTCTAACCGAATTCCCTGTTTTCCCTTTAATATAATGCACTCTTGGTGCATCATCAAAGACATGTCTCTTTACAAGACTTTTTGTCTCTTCTTCAATTCGCAAATGCTTAAGAAGTTGTTCAAGGGAAAAGGTTTCAGTTGAGTGTAGTAATTTCTTCTTGTAGTCATTCCAACTAGGAGGAAGCTTTGCAATTATCCCTCCTACTTGTAATGCCTCAGAAACTTCTACTCCCAACTCTTTCAGTTTGGAAACAATGACATGCAACTCATGCACCTGGTCCATGATTCAGAAATTTTCAATCATTATAAAATTAAAATACTTCATCACCTGAAATTTGTTCGTGTCTTGTTTCTCGTTGTTGTACATGAATTCCAAGGCGTTCCATATCTCCCTTTGTGATGATGTAGCTGTAAACAGATCGTAGATATGATCTGACAGATTGTTGAGAATATGCCCTCGACACATCATATTATCCTCATGTCTCTTCCTCCAAGTGGCCTTAACCTCCTCGGAGTCCTCTTCATGTGGGGTCGGCAAGTCTTTCAGATTTGGGTCCAGACAATACCCAATCTGAAGTGCAGTCAGAAGGAACAACATCTTGTCTTTCCATCGAAGATAGTTTGTTCTGTCCAAACAATCCAACTTCATAATCTCTTGGTTTAAGAACGTCTTTGAATCCATCTCAAATATTCCTTACGATTGTTATCAAATAAGGAAATAAGAACAAAAAAGAGAGAACGAAAGCATTGAATAGGAATTGACTTGAGGCGTGTATAACATACTTTCTGTAAGGAATATTTGCCCCCACTAGATGCTGCTAGGTTATAAGCGAATTTCCTCCTAGGATACAACAGCCAGCAATCTCTTATCCTCAGAAAATAGGACAGAGATTCAATGAAATTTCAAAACAAGAGCGAAATGTAGTAGAGAGAAGAATATAGGATGCAAGAATCAATATGGAGTCAAGGTGTCTTGAAAAATGTGTTTTAATAGCCTATTTATAAGCTCTCAAACTCCATTTAGACATTCAAGACCGTTGCATGGTGATTGGGTATGTCCCTTGGTGCATAAGTTGTGATTCTACATAAAAAGATACTTCTGTTGGTACATCGATCGATCGATGTGACATTGATCGATCGATGTCCTCGATCGATGTCTCAAAGTAAGCTATCCAAACCACTTCGATCGATCTATGTATCGATCGAAGTCACATCGATCGATCTATGTGATTGATCTATGTTGGACACAAAGTTCCAATTCTGCACCCAGGGTATATCGATCGATCGATGTGGTCGATCTATGTGACATCAATCAATCGATGTGATCGATTTATGTTCGGCAGAATACTCAAATTCATTTTCAAGTCACATGGATCTATCTAATTGAGACATGGATCGATCGATGTCATGAGTCAAGCTATTCTTGCTTATTCCCACACGAATTCACATTCATTCTTCATCCCATTGCATTTACAAACTATTATAACAGGGGGTGTTTGGAAATAGATTTTTGAGAAGAAAATATTGTGTTGGGTTGGATGGGAGTGGACGGCTGGGAGGAAAGTGGTGTGCGCCTGGGGTTAAGTGGTAGGTGGGTTGATGTTGTTCACGGGGCATTTCCAGTGCATTAAGTTCCCGTGTTTGTGTCAGAGCTTAATAACTCACTAAGTTGGTTGCGCTTTTTATGTTATGAAATAGCAGTTGATCGATACAGTTTTTATATAATACACAGTGTAGAGAAAACCCTTTCCAGTTTAGAATTGCAAATTCTGTCGAGCTACGCACCGTATCTCGACAACCAACTATCTTAGGTCGGTGAGGCTAATTCCCAATCTGTACTTAATTTTCCCATATCTCCAATTATCATGAAGTCCCAAAAAGTAGTAACCAATCTGATATACCAGAACAAATATAGCTAACTGCCGAAGACACAGTAGAAGAAACAATTGATTATGACCATGAAACCCAAATAGACAAAAGACCAATTGTACTAAGGAAAAGAACTCGGGAATGCACTAAGAATCCGATCTGCACTAAATACTCCATAGAAGAGTATATATCCTACAATAAGTTGAATCCAAACTTTAAAACATTTGTATGCTCACTTGATGATAACATTATTCCTAAAAATATAGAAGAAACACTAAACTGACCTGAATGGCAGAATGCAGTTAATGAAGAAATAAATGCATTAATAAAGAACCAAACATAGGAACTAACTCCCACCTCATCCACTATAAATCCAGTAGGGTGTAGGTGGATATTCACAGTTAAGTATAATAATAGTGGAACAATAAATAAATATAAAGCAAGATTAGTAGCTAAAGGCTTCACACAAATAAATATAAAGCAAGATTAGCTGATAAGGTTTACATGAGTATTCCACTAGGGTTTAATAATGAAACAAATAAGGATAAAGTCTGCAAGTTAAGAAAATCACTATATGGACTGAAGCAATCACCTCGGACGTGGTTTAAAACCTTCACAAAAGTAGTGACTGACCTGAAATTTAACCAAATCTATAATGATCATATACTATTTACAAAAGATTCACCTAAGGGGGAGGTGATCATACTAATTGTATATGTAGATGATATCATAATAACTAGGAATGATGGCCTCGACATAAACAACATTAAAACATAACTAACTAAACATTTTGAAATGAAGGATCTAGGTAAACTAAGATACTTTCTAGAAATGGAAATCGATAGGAATAAAGAAGGGATGTTTATTTCTCAAAGAAAATATATACTAGACCTCCTAAAGAAAACATGTCTGTTCTGATGCAGACCAGCAAGTACCTCAGTAAAGCCTGGATATAAGCCCAGAGACCAATGTGATACTACCCCGGCTAATAAGCTGAGCTACAAACAACTGGTCCGAAAATTAATCTATCTATCACATACAATGCCAGATATTTGTTATGCATTCAGTTTTGTATCTCGATTCATGCACAATCCCACTAATGAGTGTCTGCAAGCTGCTCGAAGAATTCTTAGGTATCTCAAGAGTGCACCAGGGCAATGACTCTGTTTCAAGAAGAGCACAGACCGAAGTATCAAAGTATTTACTAATACAGATTGGGTTGGATCCAAGACTGACATGAGGTGAACTACAGTCTATGAAACCTTTCTATGGGGAAACCTGGTTACTTGACGAAGCAAGAAGCAACTAGTCGTGTCAAGAAGCAGTGCAAAGGCAGAGCTGAGAGTACTTGTTCGAGGAATCTGTGAATGTATTTGGATCAGAAGAGTTCTTGAATACCTTCACATAAAGACAAGTTTACCCCTCCAAATCTATTGTGACAGTGTCTTTGCAATAAGCATGAGAGAGAATCCAGTTCAGCATGACAAGTGTAAACACATAGAAATAGACAGACATTTTATCTGAAAAAAATTATAAAGAAATGAGGTCAGCCTAATACATATCTCATCCAAAGAACAAATCGCTGATCTCCTTACAAATCCAGTTTCACCAAGTATCTTTCAATACTTAACGTCCAAACTTGGTAGTTTGAATATATACAACTAAGCTTGAGGAGGAGTGTGGAAATAAGCCTAGCCGAAGCATGCCGAGCTCAGACAAGGTACGCCGAACTGATTTAAGTTGTAACTGAGTTGGGGAAATAAGACTAAGTAAATAAAGCGAGACAGCAGAGCTGAGCTAAACTAAGGAAAATGATGGACAAGTCAAGGCTGTGCTGAATTGAAAGAAAGTTGAGCTAAGAATGAAGTATGGCCGTGCTGAACTGAAGAGGAGCTGAGGTGAAATAAAGAAGTGCTGAGCTGAGGTGACGAAGTGAAGCGCAAGACAGGATGAAAGCAGAACTGCCATACTTTGTAAATATTGTAACTTAGGATCTTTTACTATACAGAAGGTCAAGCTGAACAGATAACTAGTCGTTACCTTAGCTGTTAGAAACCACTGTAGCAGAACAGTGACCACTGTCCAAGTGAAAAAATCACTCTGTTAGGAGCAAAATCACCCTTATAAAAGGGAAACACGCTTGTAAAATTAAAGGAACTTGAATGAATGCAAATTCTTTCAATATTCAACAGATTAGGACAATAAATTTGAAAACCTTTTGATAATTTAAGATAACTAATAAAAGAGCAGCTAATGGTTCTTCAATCCAATTTCTTTTCATGTGGATTGTAAAGCTTTGTTCAGCTGGAAAGCTTCAAACGCATACATGATTTAAACTTGGCTCCCCATGAGGCCATAATTTAAATAGCATTGTAGTAGAAACCTTAGTAGGACCATGTTTAACGTGTAAGTAGCTATCCAAAATACAACAACACTACTCCATCTTCTTAGAGGCTTCCATTTATGACATGGTATGGAAGAGTCGGATGTACGCAATCATACCCATATGTCAGAAACACACAGAAGTTGTTTTTCGATGACCCATAATGAAAATTGCATCAAGCTATATCGATCAATTGCTACTTCACAATATAGAAAGTGCAACCAATTTAATAAGTTATTTTGTTTTATTTTCATTATACATGAAAATTAAAAGAGTGGAGTCACTAATCATACATCAAGTCATATCCATTAGCATCCGATAACGCCTTTCATATGCACCAAGTCATATCCATTGGCATCCGATAACGCATTTCATATACACCATTCCATCGTGGCATTTTTAGCATTGTATGGTAAGCTATAATTTCAGTTTCTTAAAGAAATCTAGCAAATGGTTCCATGTTTCGACTACTTTTATCGTATTTGCCATAATACTCATCCGTCACCATCTGTATGGATACGAATCTATTTTGTATATGAAGTTATCTTTCCTTGTTCGAACTCCACACCTATTACTGGCCTAAAGAGGCGGCATGAGACCCTAAAGGCGTGATCTGATGTACGCAGCTTTATTTTGTGTTTTGTGTAAGATGTTATTTCCGCGGCGAGAACCATGCAAGAAGCTAATTTGCCGTCTAAGACAAATCCTTAAAGAACTTCTAGATACAACCTAATAAAAATACGCAGTTTTTGCTCAACTTATCAGAGTTTAATACCCAATTTGATCTATCATGGGGATCCACATCCAGCTAGGAAATAAAATAAAAATAACACTTAAAAGGTCCAAATGAATTACAAGACTTAAAAAGTCTGAATCGGCAAGTCTGGTCCTGTAGAGCATCTTGGACACTCTAGTCGAACACACTTTTGATTCATGTTCTTGTTACGTTCTTCAAGTATCTTGGATTACAAAAACATTTATCTAAACAGACTCCACACACTGATTTTCAAGATTGGTCCGTTTTGTATCCAATTCCGCAAGAAACGATTGAACTTCCTTGTGAATCATTACGCGTCTTGGAGCAACTAATAAAATTTCTGTTGTGTGATTTTGAGGTTACAGGTTCGAGTTGTGTAAACAACCTCGTGCACAAAAAAAATATAGGACAAGGCCGCGCACATTAGATCGTAAAGCAATCTGGTCCTTCCACAAACGCAGGAGCCTAGTACACCAAAAATGCCATTTTTTAAATGATCTTAGTTTTTTTTTTTTTTGGGTTGGTGATTGGACCTTAATATGAGCTGGAATCACCATCTTCTAGCCTTCATGGCCTTACTGACGAGCTCCTTGGCCTCCCTGCTGTCCTAAGAGCTTATCGTCTATCTGATTTCATAATCTTAATCTTTATATCTAATTAATTTTCAACGTCTGTCTTGAATGTTTTAAAGACATTTAAGATATCTTATTTTTTTTAATCAAATAGACATACCTACGTGAAAAATTATCAATAAAAGTAATAAAAGGAAAAGAGGCTTGATCTTATTCAATCAGTGAGTTAGATGAGAAAAGAGCAAGTGGAAATTGAAGAAGAGTAATTTTTGCGAATTATGCAAGACTTCGAAAGTAATTTTTACGAATTATGCAAGACGTATAATGGTCCATAAATGTCAATATGAATGATCCCCAGTTAACCATTGTCAAGAAACTACAAAATCAACGAATTGCAATACGCAAAACAAACACAAATCAAGTGATTAACAATTAGACAGAGAGGGAGAACGAAGAACGGTTGTTGCATTGAAGAAAAAATCTGTTAACCGTTTTTTGGCTCAAGGCCTCGCAGCGTATTGGTATACATTTCAGAGGAGAAAAGAGATATTATTTACAAAAAGACAAGAATGCCCTTATTTCTAACTATATTGAGCTCAGCCATTAAGGGCAAATCCGTAAAACCACATCATTCAAATAGACCCCGCCAATTGCTTCTTCTTCTTCCTACTGAACGCGCGTTCCTCTGCTGTAGCAACCTTGGCACCCTTCTGCAGCTTTCCTCAACCACTCTTTCTTTGATTCCATCTCAAGCTTTCAACTAATTAATGACTCCTCCTCATTCCACCATGATCACCACATGTCTGGATGAATTTATCGTTTGGATTGCACTGCTCTCCTGATGTCTCCCTAGTGCAATCTTCAACACCCCCCTCAATCCTGGCTGACTATAGATGTTGCACATCCCTAATGCATCAGACAGGATTGTTAGCCTTTTGGAATCAACGGTTTAGTAAATATGTTAGCCAATTGCAAGTCAGTTCTAATAGGGACTGGTTTGACTTCACCCTGCTGAAACTTGTCTCTCACTATGTGACAGTCAATCTCAATGTGTTTCATTCTCTCATGGAACACAGGATTTTCAACAATGTGTATTGCACTCTTGTTGTCACAAAATAATTTAGTTGGTTCCTTGAATTCCACCTGAAGATCCTTAAGCAGATAGAGAATCTATTGTGCCTCACAGGTGGCTGAGGCAAGAGCTCTGTATTCCGCTTCTGAGGATGATCTAGACACAGTGGTTTGTTTCTTTGCCTTCCAAGAAACAAGTGCACTGCCCAGCATCATACAATATCCAGTGACGGACCTTATGCTCTCTATACATCCTCCCCAGTCCGAATTTGAGTAGGCCTTTAGCTGTATTGATCCTTTGCTGGGAAACATTAGACCTTGCCCTAGACGTCCCTTGAGATATCTCAGTGACCTCTGCGCAGCATTCATGTGGAGTTCTGTAGGAGTATCCAGGAATTAGCTCAGCTGTTGAACTATGTACGTAATGTCTGGTCTGGTTATGGTGAGATACAATAGCTTGAAAATTAGTCTTGTGTATGTAGATACATCTTATATCAATTTAGAATATTATGAGCCAGTTTAATGTTCTGCTCCATGGGACTTTTGGCTGGTTTAGAGGCCAGGTATCCAGTTTCCTCTAGAAACTCAAGCGTATACTTCCTTTGGCATATGAACACCCCCTCCTGAGACCTGGCCACCTCTAAACCCAAAAAAATATCTGAGCTTGCCTAGATCCTTGATCTTAAATGCCTGATGAAGGCTGGTCTTTAGCTCATTGATTAGAATCAGAGAGCTGCTAGCTTACACAATATCATCTACATAGACCATGATAGCTATAAAGGAATCTTCATGAGTTTTAGTGAACAGAGTGTAATCGTGCCTTGATTGATGATATCCTTGAGAGACCAAGAATTCAGTGAGTTTTTCATTCCATTGACGACTTGCCTATTTAAGGCCATACACGGAATTATTCAACTTGCATACAGCATTAGGAGTTACACTAAGTACCCCATCTGGTAGGGACATATAGATATCTTCATTGAGATCCCCGTGCAAGAAGGCATTATTAACATCAAGTTGATGCAAATGCCATCCCTTTAGGAAAGCCAGAGCCAGAGGCACCCTTACCGTGGTCATCTTTGCAACTGGAGAGAAGGTATCTCCATAGTCTATGCCTGGTTGTTGTGTATAACACTTGGCTACCAATCTGGATTTGTAACGTTCAATGCTCCCATCAGCCTTACGTTTGATTTTATATACCATTTACAACCAATGGGTCTCTTTCCTGAAGGCAAAGTTACAACGTCCCATGTATGATTGGCATCTAGTGCTGCTAGTTCCAGGTCCATGGCATGCCTCCAGTCTGGTGATTTGACAGCCTGGTGATAAGAAGTAGGTTCTTGCTGCATGCTAACATTAAGTACATAGTTCTTGTATTGAGGAGTTAGATGATCAAACGTGTGATAGATTTGAATGGGATATAGAACAGATTGTTGTGTGATGGGACTAGATGTGGATTGGTTGCAGTAGTAGTCTTTAAGATATTTAGGTGGATTGGTCTGTCGTTGTGGCCTTGTGTTGGGTGTAGGAACATGAATTTCAGACTGATTGAATAAGTCTTTAGCATTTGGAAGTGTCTGCAGCAGTGCATTGTCTGCAATGTTGATGGTCAAGGGAATATCAATGGTATGAAGTACGGATGTTTGGTCAGAATTTGGGTGTATAGAACATGAAGCGTTGGGAGATGAATTTGGTTCATGTATTGGAGATGAAAGGTTTGATGGAGAAGATATTGGTGGTATATACTGGGGATATTGGCTAGAGCAGCCATGTAGATCAAGCCAGGCTGAAGTTGGTGATGACTCAGTCTGCGTCATCTCAGTTGGTGCAAGATTATGATGTGAACTAGTTTTGTCATATGGAAACTGTGATTCACAGAATTGTACATCTCTTGAAATCATGATTTCTTTATGATCCAATGTCTGAAGAATAAAGCCCTTTGAAGTAGAAGAATTTCCCAGAAATATGCATGGGATGCCTCTAGGGGAAAATTTGTGCTTGCCAGGATCCTTGTTGTGTGGGTAGGCCAAGCACCCAAAAACTTTGAGGTGCTTATATACAGGTTTGGTCTTGAATAGGATTTCGTACGGTGTTTTATGTTTAAGTATAGGTGTTGGAATCAGATTTATCAAGTGGACAGCATGGGCAACAGAATAACCCCAGTAGGACAAGGGCAAATGAGCTTGAAAGAGTAAGGATCTGGCAACTACAAGTATGTGTTGATGATTTCTCTCAACAAGTCCATTCTGCTGGGGTTTATACCACAACTAGTTTGATGTACAATTCCATGCTGAGAATAGAAGTCAGATATAGTAAATTCTTGGCCATTGTATGTTCTGAGAATTTTGATACATTTGTCAAATTGGGTTTTTACAAACAGACAAAAGGTTTGCACAACTCTCCTGGCCTCAGCTTTAGATTTCATCAAATATACCCATATATATCTACTAAAATCATCAACAATAGTGAGAAAGTATCTTTGAGTATACATTGTGGGGTGCCTATTTGGTTCCCATATGTCTACATGTACAAGGTCAAAAGGAAATTTAGTGACACAAGAAGATGTTGGAAATGGCAACCTATTAAGTCTAGCTAATAGACATACTGAGCATGGCACATGAAGAGTCCCCCCTTGAGCAGATGAATCAAGCTTTTGTATCTCTTGGACTCTGGGTACTGAAGCATGTCCTGGCCTGTAATGCCATAACATGGATGGAGACAAAGAAACTACAGAATTTACAGAGACAACAGACGAAGAAGGGGATACATCACCTTGCTGATAGTAAAGACCGCCAGAAAGGCTAGCTGAACCAATCATCCTCTTGGACAATTGATCCTGAATCACACACAGAGAACCATGAAATTGAACACTTAATGTGAGATCAGAAAGAAGTTTACTAAGAGAAAGCAAGTTATACTTGAATGATGGTACACAACGGGCATTGTTTATGGTCAGTAAGGGGTTAATTCTTACTGATCCAATATGAGTAGCTAGCACAAATATATCATTTGGCAATTTAATGGTGATGTTATCAATAGGCTTATGGGACAAGAATAGGGACAGATGTGATACAATATGATCAGTAGCTCCTGAATCAAGAATCCATGTATTTAAAGTAGCAAATGCAGAATTACCTGGCAGCTTATCAACCATGGCTGACAGAACAACATTCTGAGATGCAGTGCCAGGCTAAAACTCTTGGCTCTCATCATCTCTACTGAGCCAACTTAGGAGCTTTTGATTCTGCTGAGGGGTTAGAACCAAAGATTGTAGGCCTTTGTTCAGCTGATTCAACTGAGGCTTCTCTCCTTGCAATTCCACAACTTCAGTCATATGAACTTGGCCCTTCTGCCTAAAGCCAGGTGGATAACCATGCAACTTATAACATCTGTCCACCGTGTGTCCTGCCATTCCACAGTGAGTACACTAAACTCGTCTAGTTCCATCCACCTGTCCCTTTGCATTGCCTTTCTTGTAACCTCCATATGGCTGTTTGTTTGCATACGTATTGGCCACCAAACAATCAGGGGCTTGACAATCTGCCATCAGGGCAGTGTTCCCACCTTCTGCCGTATTTAATCCTCCATCTGCCATAACCTTCCTTTCATACTTCAAGGCCATCGAAAAGGTGGCATTAATGTCAGGCAAGGGGGACATTACAAACACTTGTGATTTGACTGGATCAAAACTATCATTCAACCCTTCAATAAACTTGATCACATAATCACTCTCCACAAACTTTTGCATTTTTGCATTCAAATCGCATCTACACCCTCCAGATACACAACTAGGTACGGGTTTAACTGCCATCAACTCTTCCCATACTACTTTCAATCTAGTGAAGTATTCATTAACACTAAGTCCATCTTTTTTAATAGAATAGAAGTTCTCAAGTAGATTAGACAGCCTAAATGGATCAGTGATGCCATATCTTAGTTTCAAATCATTCCACATATCCAAGGCACTATCAAACCACATAATGCTCTATGATATAGATTGACATATAGAATTCATAATCCAGGATTGAACCATTGTGTTTACCTGCCTCCAAACCTTAAATTGAGGATCATTAACTCTAGGTTTCACTATGCTTCCATCGATGAAACCAATTTTGTTCTTGACCACCAATGCCATCTCAAAGGTACGACTCCATGTATGGTAATTGTGCTCATTCAAAGGTGGTTGTACCAGGACTATGGCCGGACTGTCATTCGGATGCAAATAGAACGGATTCTGGAGAGGATTCTCAACTTGCTGTTTCTGATTTTCTCTCGTACCAAATATCACATTCTGCAGCGGACTTCCATCTTCTTGATTTTGATTACCTCTGGATCCAGAACTACTATTGCCTTGATATGCCATCACAGCGTTACAACAGCCAAGGATTATACACAACAGATTGCTAAGATGATTCGAATAACAGAAACTGAACGAAATCAAACAAAATGGCAACAAGATAGATCAAACTATAGAAATGATCAAACGATTCTCAATCATCAAGAAATTGCTCTGATATCATGTCAAGAAACTACAAAATCAACGAATTGCAATACGCATAACAAACACAAATCAAGTGATGAACAATTAGACAGAGAGGGAGAACGAAGTACGGTTGTTGCGTTGAAGAAAAAATCTGTTAACCGTTTTTGGCTCAAGGCCTCGCAGGGTATTTGTATACATTTCAGAGGAGAAAAGAGATATTATTTACAAAAAGACAAGAATGCCCTTATTTCTAACTATATTGAGCTCAGCCATTAAGGGCAAATCCGTAAAACCACATCATTCAAATAGACCCCGCCAACTGCTTCTTCTTTTTCCCACTGAACGCACGTTCCTCTGCTGCAGCAACCTTGGCACCCTTCTGCAGCTTTCCTCAACCACTCCTTTGATTCCATCTCAAGCTTTCAACCAATTAATGACTCCTCCTCATTCCACCATAATCACCACATGTCTCGATGAATTTATCGTTTGGATTGCACTGCTCTCCTGATGTCTCCCTAATGCAATCTTCAACAACCATTACTGTTGTGGCAATTTTCTTTTACATTTTTAGTTTGTTTGTCTTTCGTGCAGTCTGTACAAGTTTCATTCGTAGAACCAAGAGTTTGTAAAACTCCATCTTTTACAAGACGTTCATGTCATGCCTTTAAAATATGGTATAACAATTTATGCAACAATATAGATGATGAGTAACGAGGGATTAAGAAATTAGGATCAAGATTTAATGTATACAATCCATTTGATAAAAATCCTCGGCCGACTAAAACATGATTACAAAAAATAAAAAGGATTTTTTTTAAAACTAGAATATAGAACCGCTTGTATGCAAAAGAGACAAGGAGACTAAGTTTCCATAAAATATGGGTAAACAAAAGGTGTCAGGTAGGTCCAAAGCCAATATCAAGTATCAGTACATGCGTTCCAACAACTTTAATTAGACTGGTTTTTTTCCTTTTCCACTGTGAGTGTTTTTCACCTGTGTCATTGGTTGGCGAGTTATCATGAATCGATGCATATTATTTGACTGACACGTGATAGTGAATAGTGAATAAGGAATAGTGAATAGTGATACTAAAGTCGATCCACCAATCATTTGGAGGAATATTAAGAAATTTGGCTTGAGAACATACAAATTAATACCTTTCCCTTGAAACCATGCATTGTTAGGCCAAAATGAATAGCAGAAACATAAAAGTTACCTCCGGTCATTATCGTTTAGTCGTGCCTTCGAATCGGAAACCTGCTGCAGAGAAGAATTTATGTGGGAAATGGAGTCTTCAAGCCTATGCCTATCTGAATGTTGTATAGCTATGATTGATGGAATATCACAGACCTTCTATTTATAGGCTAGGCCAGTGACAACTTTCCTTATTTGACTCACAATTCATTCCTTCCATCAAGGAAACATAATAATTGTCAATCAATCAAAATCAAATCTGATAATTAATGTAGCCAATAAGTGCAACGTATCTAGCCAATATAACGTACGGATACATTATATTTGTGATCCACGTTAGTGATTTATAAATAAATCACGAGATTATAGCAACCAATTATAATTAATATAATCGATTCTAACATTCTCTCACTTGAATCACATGTCGAATGCTAGATAACACTGCATAAGTGACAAAACAATATGGCTATAATTTATTGTCACTTGGATCTATCGACTACCAAACTTAGACTGAAAATACAACAGAGGAATCAAGGCGTTCATGCTTTGATGTCAAGCATTCCCTTCCAAGAATTACAATACATCATACACTCAATCGAACAAAATGAATGATTTACTATAAATCATCTCAAAATGGGTCCACGTCCATGGATCAAATAGATCCTACAACTTTAAATACGCATATTCAAAGTCAACAAATGTCTAGACAAAATAAGATCAAAGTACAATAAATCAAGGAGAACTAAGAAGTCACATATCAGCAGCATGATCCCTGAAAACTTTAACCGGTAATCCTTTAGTCATAGGATCAGCAAAGATTGACTCCGTACTAATGTGTTCAATCTTTACTTCTGCTTGTTTAACATGAGCTCTGACCTTCAAATACTTTATGTTGATATGTTTACTGCGACTCCCATTTTTATTATTTTTTGCAAAGAACTCAACAGCTGAATTGTCGCAGAAAATCTTTATGGGTCTATCAGCAATATCGACAACCTTAAGACCAGTGATGAAATTTCTCATCCATAAGGCCTGTGACGTACTTCATAGGATGCAATAAACTCAACCTCCATTGTAGATAAAGCAATAATGGATTGCTTCTTACTCCTCCAAGATACAGCTCCTCCAGCAAGAAAAAAGATGTATCCAGAAGTAGACTCACTCGTATCCACACAACCAGAGTAATCAGAATCAGAATATCCAATAACTTCCAAATTCTCTGATCGTCTTTATGTGAGCTCATAATCTTTGGTTCATTGTAAATATCTCAACACCCTCTTGGCTGCTTTCTAATGAGCCATACTAGGGTTGCTTTGACATCTACCGAACACTCCAACCGCAAATGCAATATCAGGTCTGGTACAGACCAATGCATACATAAATCTCCCAATGAGCGAGGCATATGGAATGCTTTTCATTTGATCCTGCTCCAATGCATTTTTAGGACACTGGTCCAAACTGAAGTTTTCTCCTTTGACAATAGGTGACGCAATAAACGCACAATTCTGCATAGCAAATTTCTCAAGTACTTTGATGATGTTAGGCCTTCTGAGAAAGACCAAGTATTTTAGTTCTTCTATCTCTGTGAATCTCTATGCCAAGGACATAAGCGGCTTCACCCATATCCTTCATATCAAAGTTCAAACCGAGAAATCGCTTAGTCTCATGCAATAACCCAAGATCTCTGCTTGCTAGTAGAATATCATCCACATATAGGACTAAGAAAATGTATTTGCTCCCACTCACCTTGAGGTATATACATTGATCAACAATGTTCTCTACGAAACTGAATGAAGAGATTACCTCATAAAACCTGATGTTCCATTGACGTGAAGCCTGTTTAAGCCCATATATGGATTTATTCAATTTGCAAACCAGTTGATCATTATCAGAATTGACAAAGCCTTCAGGTTTATGCATGTATACCTCTTCATCAAGAACCCCATTCAGAAATGCAGTTTTCACATCCATTTGATGTAGCTCAAGATCAAAATGAGCTACTAATGCCATGATTATCCGAAATGAATCCTTCTTTGAGACTGGAGAGAAGGTTTTATGGTAATCAATGCCTTCTTTCTGAGTGAAACCTTTGGCTACAAGTCTGGCTTTATATCACTCAATGTTACCAAACGAGTCTCTTTTGGTCTTAAAGACCCATTTGCATCTCACCACAGAGGCTCTGTTTGGTAACAGAACAAGTTTCCAGACATTGTATTTAGCCATCAATTCCATCTCCTCTTTCATGACATCGTACCATAGTGACGATTTGTCACAATTCATGGCTTGTGAAAACGAGATAGGGTCATGATTCAGTCCAATGTCATAATCGGACTCTTGAAGATATACAACATAATCGCTAGAAATTGCTGGCCTTTTAGTTCTTGAGGATCTTTGTACTCCCACTGGTTCAGCATATGTGGGATTACAGAGTTCAGTTTGTTCTCGATGTGATTCTTCAATTTGAGGTTGTACAATTGGTGGATCTTCATTATGATGAATAACAACCGAATTGTCTACATATAAAGGTACAACATGTGTATCCCTTACTTCCTCGAAATTGAATTCACGATTCGAATCACTCCCACTGAATTCATTATCCTCTAGAAATTTAGCATTTCTAGCTTCAACCACTTTTGGAGTATGTGAGGGACAATAAAATCTATATTCTTTGGAGTTAACTGCATATCCAATAAACTAACCACTTTTCGTTCGTTCATCCAGTTTCTTTATGCTCGGGTTGTATACCCTAACTTCAACTAGACAACCCCATATGTGTAAATGTTTTAAACTTGGTTTCTAACCATTCCACAACTCGAAAGGTGTTTTAGGAACGGCCTTAGATGGAACCCTATTTAAAACATACACAGCGGTTTTTAGAGCTTCACTCCTAAAGGATATATGCAAATTTGTTGTGCTAATCATGCTCCTGACCATGTCCATAAGAGTCCGATTCCTTCTTTCAGCAACACCATTTTGTTGTGGTGTGCCATGCATGGTGTATTGAGCAACAATGCCCTCTTTTTGAAGGAATTCGACAAATGGACCAATCATTTGTCCCTTTTCTGTGTAAGGTCCATAATATTCACCACCTCTATCGGATCGGACAATTTTAATTATGTTCTCCTTTTGTTTCTTTACTTCTAATTTAAAGATTTTGAACGCATCAAGTGCTTCAGATTTTTAAAATAGAAGATAGAGATATATGAACCTTGAATAGTCGTCGATAAATGAAATAAAGTATTTCTGACCATTCAAGCAAGGTGTGTGAAAAAGTCCACAGATATCCGAGTGTATGATTTCAAGAGGTTAAGAACTTCTTTTGGCACCCGTAATGGTCTTGTTAGTTTGCTTGCCCTTTATGCATCCCACACAAGTACCTGAATCAGTGAAATCTAGAGTTTGCAAAACTCTTTCATTCACCAATCTTTTCATTCTTTCGATTGAGATATGTCCCAATCTTTTGTGCCAAAGACTTGATGAGTTCTCATTGATAATACGACGCTTTGTACCAGTTTATGTTAAAAGAGTATGCTCATAAATGGGATCTAACTCAAGTTGAAACAGAAAACCATTCAATTTCGCAGATTAATAACTTTATTCTCTTTCAAAACATAGATGTGAATAGAAATCATATCCATCGAAAGTCTTGAAAGAGAAACTAAATTCCTGAAAAAGAAGGTACATACAAAGTGTTTTCTAAATCAAGTTCAAAACCAGTTTTCAAAATGAGCCTATAAGATCCCACTCCTTCAATAGTAGAGCGCATCCGGTTTCCAGAATAGATGCATTGCTCACTTTCATTTGGCTTCCTCAGGTTTAGAAAGCCCTGCATGGTTTTCGCAATGTGAATTGTAGAACCACAATCAATCTACCATGTATTATCAGAAACCTCAGTAAAATTAGATTCATGAGACACAAAAGACAAATTACCTTTCTTCTCCAGCCATCCTTTATACTTCAGACAATCTTTCTTCCAGTGTCCATTTTTCTTGCAAAACCGACATTTGTCTTTATTGTCGGTTTTCTTCATTGGAACGCCTTTGCCCTTCTTTGCATTTCTCTTAAAATGAGTCGCAAGATGCACATACTCAATGGAATCATTCTTCAACCTCTGCTCCTCTTGAACACACAAGATTATAAGTTCATTAATTGACCAGTTTTCTTTATGTCTGTTGTATGAGATCTTAAAAGGAGTGAACTCCGAAGGGAGAGAGTTGAGTTTGAAATGTACCAGGAATGACTCCGAGATTTCAACCTTTAGGAAGCTTAATTTAGCAACAATGTTCCTCATCTCCATGATGTGCTCGCGCACACCACGGCTTCTGTCATGGGTCATGTTTGAAAGCCTCTTCATAAGGGTGCTAGAAACCGCCTTGTCAGAGCTTACGAATTGTTCATCAATGGCTTTGATGTAAGCTTTGACATTATCAATATTAGGGATAGAATCCCTAATGCTTGGACTTATACGAGACTTGATGAGTATCATGCTGAGGCGATTAGATCGCTCCCAGCGTTCGTAACTAGACCTCTCAGATGGCGTACTTGATTCTATGGGATTTGGTGGTTTTTCCTCACGGAGTGCCAGATCTAAGTCCATGCACCCCAACGTCAAAAGGATATTATCCTTCCATTTAGTAAAATTGTCACCAGTCAGCATTGGAGTTTTAGCATAATCAAATAAAGCAGTAGTGAAAATAACTTCGTAACCAAAGAAACACATATCATGCTATGAACATATATAACCAGAATGAATTAGTCAAGTTAATTCAAATAGTATATTCTAAACCTTCCTATGGGTAGAGGTTGCACTCATGCATAGAATATACTTAAAACGGTATGAAAATTAAACAAGCCAAAATATTTCCGTACCTGTGGGCATAGAAAAAGTTTATGTTTAATTTTCTTGATTAATAAAACAACCACTTCCCCGTGGGACGGAGTGACTACCTTATTAATCAAAACCATAGGTATGATGACATTTTATTTTCTTTATACCGTATAATTTTAAGATGCTGTGGCTAATCGTAAAATTAAGAAAATAATTCTTTATATGTCATCAACTTTAAGACGTTTTATATGACATCAACAAAAGATGAAATAATAATGAAAATGTGAAGTGAACCGATTCAGCAATACCCCAGGAAAGATCATGAATCAATTTCTTAGACAGGTATTACCATTCCACGTAAAATCTCAGGCCGTGCGGTGGGGTCACAACGGTCCTACTTAAGTACCGAAGTTCTAGACAGAGATTACGTGCACGGTGCATTTATCACACTTTCAATAGTTTACCTCTTGTATTTGCCACACTGTTTTCAGGGATGATGAATAAGAGGAAAAGCACATTATACCAAATGATTCTGTCACATTTGAAAAAAATTGATGCCGTATCATTTTATTGGTACCTTCTGAATAGAGGGATTGATCGAAAAAGGAAAGGCATTCAATCGGTGACGAAATTAACTCAATCACGCTAACGTTAAAATCAATAATTTGATATAATGAATCTAACCCCAAAATAAGTTTCTGAGTGCTACGAATTAATGATCAAGAATGTCAAATCTTCAATTTGGTTGCCATCGATTTTCGCAAATGTAAGGCACAACATTTACAATCACAAAACACATTGTCATAGCAACAGAAGGTTCACATAAGGTTCACAATTGTATGCATCCATAGCAATTTCGGCAGAATAATCAATACACAATTGGATACAACCACATCTACTGAACCTATGAATGAAATTCACATACGAACAACTGGCAATCTCAAAGAGCCCTCCTAAATTACCTTCAGTAAAAGACTATTTTTTTTTTGAATAAACAAAACAAATTCTAGGCAGATGCATCGACAAAAACCAAATTCTAACATAACTTGATTGGATAACTAAATGTCCGTGATCTTTACGTTAGGCCACAGAATCAATGTGCATTATGCACGATGGCAACGAATAAAAATTTGATGAACTTTAGCCATATGTATAATTTAAATATTGAAGGCATCGAAACTTATAATTCTCCAAACTTTGAACGATTAAATTGCATTAAATGGTACAGAAGAAAGTTTTCTAAATGCAAATATGGTAAGAGGTGGCTTTGATACCAAATGTTAGGCCAAAATGAATAGGAGAAGCATAAAAGTTACCTCCAGCCATTATCGTTTAGTCGTCGCCTTCGAATCGGAAGCCTACTGCAGAGAAGAATTTTTGTGAGAAATGGAGTCTTCCAGCCTATGCCTACTTGAATGTTGTATAGCTATGATTGATGGAATATCACAGGCCCTCTATTTATAGGCTAGGCCAGGGACCTCTTTCCTTATTCAATTGACAATTAATTCCTTCCATCAAGTAAACATAATAATTGTCAATCAATCAAAATCAAATCTGATAATTAATGTAGTCAATAAGTGCAACGTATCTGGCCAATATAATGTACGGATACATTATACATGTGATCCACATTAGTGATTTATAAATAAATCACGAGATTATAGCAATCAATTATAATTAATATAATTGATTCTAACATGCATTTCATTCAAAGCAATCATTCTGCTTTTGTCCCTTTCCTTTTGCAAAATCAGTGTCGTATTGTCTTTAGGTCATAGCACAGTTGGTACTCGAATTAAAAAATTGTTTTCAGAAAAAATACAAGTCCAAACCAGGGCGCGCACATTGTGAGTGCTTACTGCTGTCTAGACCAATAATGGCTATGCCATTGTATCTAGCCCAATTAGTTTGGAAAGTTGCTGACCTAGTTTGCAGTAGACACATTGTGTAGGTTTCCAACAATGCCTTACCAACCTATGAGAACGTTGAATTTCTATTTGCATCTTTCATAAAACTCGATGGGATCCACGAAACTATTTGGGATTAGGCGGTTGGAGGCCCACGGATCCCAAAATCAGCGTGGTATTGCATCATCTTTATTGGTAGACGTTGTTGCACCCTTATTTGGTAGACTTGACCAGCTTTTTTGGACTGGTTGAGTAGATCATTCTTATGACTGTGAGATATATGATACTATGCATTTCTGTCTCTTTAGTCTCTATTCCTTCTGTACGAACATAGAGATAAACTTACTAATAGAATACTTGTCATTTTGTGTATTACAAGTAATCTTAAAAATTCCATAGTTAAGAAGAAATAGAGTTGAGAATGAATTGCACTAGAAAGGATACAAAAGTGGTCATGTCAAGATGCTTAAGTTGTTCAACAATGTTTATTTCCAGGATGTGCTCATGCACTCCATTTAGTTCATCATTGCTTTTAGTAGTAAAAGCCGTTTCTGATGCACTATTATTTCGTGTTTGTGCAGAGTATGAGGAAGGACCAGATCACTTCGCGATTTGATGTACGCAATCTTACCATAAACTTTGTGTAAGAAACTATTTCTGCGGCTCGAACCCGTAACCTCAAAGTCACAAAGTAGCAACCATACAAGTTATTCTAATGCACACCTTTTTTTAGTGAAAGTGTACATGTAAATGGTTTATCATAAGCCTTAAATTTCTTTATTTCTGAAGTGTCGGTGGTGTCGGTTGATGCATCCTTAGTCACAAATAAAATTCAAGCATCTTGGGCTTCTTTTTTCTTTTCAACATCAATAAATCAAACAATTTAATTCGGGATGCTGTTTAGAACTCCGGAAAGTAATGTTGGTGTACCAGTTGAAGTATTCATAAATTCTATGAGTTGAAGTAATGTTTGAGAGATTTAAAGATGATTAGAACACTTTAAACTTGCAAAAAATTACTTGGATCGATCCATGTGCTAGTTGGAACGAACCAAGTGAAAGTAGAAATGAAGTTAAGTGTTCTGTTCGACATAGATCGATCACATGGACCGATCGATGTGGTATGGATGCCAAGTTGGAGCTCTCTGTCCAACATAGATCGATCACATGGATCTATCGATGTGACATCGATCAAAACATCGATCGATTGATGTTGGCAGAGTGCAAAGTTTGACTATTTGTCCAACATCGATCCATGACTTCGATCGATCGATGTGTCAAAAGACACGACTTTTTAGCTTAAGTTGTATCTTTTGATCAAAAAAACCATCTCTCTTCATATATGAACGCTATGCAACTCACATGGATGTTAATTAAACAGCTGAAATGGGTTTTCAAAGTGGTGTTTAACACAGTCCAAAGTCTACAAATAGTATGCATTGCTATCTTAAATAATATACAATAACATTTACAAAGTTTGAGAAATTTCAGCATTGTTCTTCCTCCTACTCTTTCTTCTTCCTCTACTATCAAATACTTCTAATTGTGCAAGTTCATCTTCCTCTCGTAGAGCGAACGAAAGGAATAAACCATTTTAGCTTGTCGCGTGTAGTTCACCTTGCTCGTGGTGGAGACATTTTAGCTTTAAGGACAGCAACTCACGTTGTGTCTCGACTTTTCTATTTTCTCTATTTTCGTTTGGTTCCATACTCCTTCAAACGATTTTCCAACAGAAAATACTGTATCGGGTTGGATGGGAGAGAGCGGGTGGGAGGAAAGTGACGTGTCCGTGGAGTTAAGTGTTGGGTGGATTGATGTCGTTTACGGAGCGTTTGCGATGCATTAAGCTATTTCGTTTATGCAGGGTCAAAGGAGGAGTCGGATCGTTTCGCAATCTGATGTATGCAACCTTACCATACATTTTTTGCAATCAGCTGTTTCTTTAGATCAAATGTTTGTGGAATATAGGATGAATTAGAAACAGGAGAATATGACGCTGTGGAATGAAATTTGATAGACAAAGCGAGTGGAAGACATGATGGAAGGAGGATATTTGGATTTACCTATCCATGCAATGAATTAATATCAAACAAATACACGATTAGTTTTATCAAAATGATTTTCATTTTCTTCATTCCATACTCCTTAACTACAACAACTTTCCCCCCTCAATTCATCAAGTTTACGTTTTTATTTTAACATTTAAATGACATAGCTCAGTTAATACTCAGGTTGCAAAATTGCTTCCAGAAAGGCACATGTTTGAACCAGGATACCCGTAGCGTAGGTGCCTTACTGTTGTCTGGGGCAGTAATGACTATGCCATTGTATCCGGCCCAATCGGTTTAGAGGTTGTTGAGAAATATGTTTGGATAATTTTCAAAGTCATGATTTTAAGTATTACATGTCATAAAAATGTCACACATGATGTTACAAATGATTAAAAGTTGAAATATATCAATTAAGTAAATAAAAATGACATCGATCTCTCAAGCAGAGACAATTCGATCGATCGATGTCAAGGGTTTTTAGAAATATTTTTCTAAAATGTGATAAAATGGTTGTTTTCATTTTTACATGATTTATATATATTTATCATGTTGTGATTATGTGATTTTTACGATTATAATGTTTTGTGACTAATATGCCATGGAAGTTTCTAGAACTTACTAAAAGGGACAAAAGTGGTATTTTGAGTTTGTGTAGGTACTTGACATGATGACAATGTTTCAAGGACACATTTATCTCTTATTTATCATCACAAAGGTGTTATTATTTTTATTTCTGACCATCGGGGTCATTTCTGGGGTTTTCTCTCACTAGGGTATTTTGGTCATTTTACTCCACGAGGGCATTTTCGTCATTTTACTCAAGGAATCTCTTGAGTATCTTATTATCTTCATTCTGGAGTTGCTCTATGGCTTTCTTGAAGATTATTTGGTGGTTTTCTATTTTATTCTCTCATTTGATGATTTTATCGATGGTAGCGGGATATGTGACGCTATTCGATGTCACATTCTATTTTTTTCTTGAAGAACTTCTTATATATGTTATTAGAGAGTCTTATTCATCATCATTCAGAGAACTTAAAGGTGTTAATGGTGTGAAATTCATCACAACATACAAGGAGAAATTGTGGGAATTTTTATATTATATGTTGACATAATCTTGTCAACTATTATTTGTTAATTTCTCTTCAAAAATCTGAGTTGGTATACATATATGCAGCCTAAAAAATGTGCATATTCAGGTGGAGATTATATTTTATTCATTTTATGACTTTTGGAAAAGTGGAAAATTCAAAAACAAGCTAGTTGGCAACTGAAATTTCAAATTTGAAGGTAATGGAGACAAGGTTGCTGGAGCTGATTTTGGAGGTGCTTTAATTCAAAATTCTCAGCCATCACATGGTCTAAAATTTGAGGGAATATGACATCTCAAATCACACTATAAATAGAAGGCAAGGTGAAGAAGACAAGACACACACTTGAAAGCAAACTTGAATATTATTGTCTTGCTATTCTCTTCTCTTCTTCTTGATTCATTCTTTGTGTAGCCAAGGTGCTCTTGTTAGTTGTTGTATAGCTACACTACACACCTCTTGTTTCATATTTTGTAAGATTGATTAGCCAAATTTATAAGGCTGCATCAATAGTTGGTTGAGGTGTTGCAATTAAAGGTTCATAGAGGTGATCATCCAAGTCTTGAATAGGGTTGGTGTTTAACACAAGGATCAAGCTTGGTTCTTGTTGTATTTGTGTTCATTCCATAGTAAAATCCAAGGAAAGCTGTTCTTTGGGACTGGAGTAGGTCACATTGACCGAAATAGGATAAATCTTCGGTGTTCTTATCTTCTTTCTACTTTTCTCTTTTCTTTCCGTTTTACTGCAGATTTCGCACAACTTCATACATATTGAAAAAACTACAAAACACTTCCAAAATTCATGATTTTTGGTGGATTTATACTTCAAACTTTTAGATTTCATTTGCAACAAGAATCACTTGATTTTAGCAAAAGAAAGTTAGTCTTTCAGTCATTGCAAGATAACTGCTCCAATCTAGTTGTAATCTGACCAGTTTCGAGAAAACCTGCATTCTGCTTTCATCAATGATAGTTTAAGGTCATGTCCTTTTGGAAACATAAACTAGACATCCTGAGGAGTGTCTTGATATAACGATCAACCTTTTTGTTGAGTAATCAAAGAGAAACACATTTTTAAAGTTCGGCACTATTCTGTCCAATTCTGTCCAGATTGACCATCTGAATCGTTTGATTTGTTTGAATGATCAAACGATCTTATTGTCATCTCATTTTTGGATAGAATCTAGTTAATACATTGAAATTGTGTTCTGGAAAGTTTCATAATTTTTGGAGTTGTGTATTGAGAGTTGTGAATTTTTCAAAAAAGCTACTGAATCTGAGTAACTCTCACATTTTGTTTTTGATGGAAATTTTTAAAGGGTATTAGTGTAATTTTCGCTAGCCACTATTCACCCCCCTCTAGTGGTGTTTATTGCAAGTGTTACGGTCCAACAATTGGTATCAGACCCAGGCCAACATCACTCTAAGAAGCGACATTAACACCGTTCTAAGAAGGCAAGTTAAGACACAAGAATTTATTGTAGCCTACACATCCCTAATCAAAGGTATATACAATGGCCATAGTTTCTCACAAAGGTGAGATGGAATGTACGTCTATCCAGCGTCCTCCTCTTTTTGATGGTAATAATTTCGTTCATTGGAAACTTAGGATGAGGCTATTCTTAATGGCTATAGACATTGATTTATGGTCTATATTTAAAGATGGGCCGTACATTCCAATGAAAGTTGTACAAGTTAGTGAAGTCACACAAGAAGTAGAAAAATACAAAAGTGAATGGTCTATAGAAGACAAAAAGAAAATGTCCACGAATGCTAAAGCTATACAATTACTTTTAAATAGACTTACGGCTTCTGAAGCGGGTTATGTGTCAAATTGTGCTAGTGCTCATGATATGAGGAAATCCTTAGAGTTAAAACATGAAGGAACAATTGGTGTAAAAGAGTCAAAGATAAACATGCTTATGATTGAACTTGAATCTTTCAAAATGTTGCCAAACGAATCCATATCTATAGATTTGAGAATTACTAACATCTTCAATGCACTTGAAGCTTTAGGTAAATCTTTTACCAACAATGAGAAAGTTCAAAAGGTGTTGCAAAGCCTTCCTGGTGAATGGGATGCAAAGGTAACGGCAATTGATGAAACAAAATCAATTACCAAAATGGATGAATTAATAGGTTCACTCAAAGTATACGAGGTAAAATTGAATCAACGAAAATCCGAGTCATCAAAACCGTCAAGTAAGTATATTGCTTTCAAATCATCTGAGTCTTCTCGTATAAACAATGATGACAATAATAGCGATAGTGAATTAGATGAAGACTTAATACTAATGGTAGAAAACATAGAAAGTTTTTCAAACGGCCTAATAGGAATAGACAACAGTCTTCTTCTTCTTCTCAACCTAAGAAAAATAACTCTAACAATAACAAGTGGTATAATAAAGAGTTAAAATGCTACAAATGTGGTCAAAAAGGACATATCTCATAGGATTGCCCAACAAAGAAAAATAACAATAACAATAACAATAATAAACAAGTCAAGGACAAGGAGGTACAAAAGCCTAAATCAAAGGAGTCCAAGTCAAGAGGAGGCAAACGAGCAATGAAGGCGAGCATGTGGAGCGACTCGTCCGACTCAGAATCCGACACTGAGGAAGCTCAATTCTGCTTCGTATCCAACGAGGTAAGTTCTTCATCTGATATAGATTCTGATAATGAAATGTCATTTGATGAAATGTATGAAGAATTTCTAAAGATGCATGCTCATTGTAAAAGGTTGTCTAAAGAGAAAGACAAGTTGAGGACGTTCGTCTTGGAATTTTGCAGTCAGTTAGAATCTTTTAAGCAAGAGTCTACAAATACTCTTGACTCTTTAGAAATTAAAATTGAGTCATATCGGAAAAATGAACATTCACTAAAAGCCGAAAATAGCTTGTTAAAAACTAAGATATATGATTGTGAAAAAGAAATTTCTCAACTTAAATCATCTAAACTAGACTTAGAAAAAATGTTAGAACAATCTAAGTCTGGAACTAACATGCTAGACACACTTATATCATCACAAAAATATGGAAATGATAAAACGGGGTTAGGATATAAAAAAGAAAATGGCAAAGTAGATAAAAACACTAAGTTTGTTTCATCAAGTACTAAACAACCTTATAAAGCAACAAAAATAAAATCAACTTTGCCTGCTACACCTTCTTCTATTCCTTCTTCTGCTTATTCCAAGGTAAAAATGCAACATGCACTCACATATAAACGTGCAACTAGGCAAAACTTTGCATCTAGACCATCTAGAACTTATGCCTATATGTATACAAATGTATCTAGACAAAATCAAATGCATCCAACTTATTATGAACCTAAATATAGGCAAAATTTATATAAGACTTATAGAAATGCATATGAACACATATACATAGCGCCATTCAAGAAACAAAATCATATGTCTTTCACTCAATATCAAAGTTGGCCAAGACATAATACTTATCAACCAAAATATAACATGTATGGCAATGCATCATCTTTTAAATGGAATGGTCAAACACTTGTTAATCCTCTTTATTCAACTAATGTCAAATATGTGCCTAGAAGGTACATCCAAGTTTGGATACCTAAGGGATATTTAAACAAGGATGGTGCCCCTAACATTCAAGGAGCCAAGTAAAGGGTACCTAAAACTTTGTCCCCATTATAGGTAAATTGCAAAGAAGACAAACAGGAGACAAAGACAAAGAATCTAAAAACCAAATGGTTTTTAGATATCGGATGTTCAAGGCATATGACGGGCAACCCCAAACTATTCACCGAATTTGAACATGTTGAAAATAGAGGAAAAGTAACATTTGGTGACAACAACAAAGAAAAGGTTGTGGAAAAGGAAAAATTGAGACCCTAACACATTCCAAATACGAAATGTGTTGTTAGTAAGTAATCTTTCTTATAATTTATTAAGTATTTCGCAACTTATAGATTCCGGTTATCATGTTTTTTTCTCCTTGATTCTTGTGATATAACTAATGAAAAAGGAGAAATTGTACTAAAAGGAAATACGGATGGTAATATTTATACATTATCATTAAATAATATGTTAGATGATAAGATTAAATGTTTAGTATCACATGACCTAGATGTAAACTTATGGCATAGACGACTAGGCCATATAGGTATTTTAACTATTGAAAAATTATCTAAAAAAAGAGTCTAATTAGAGGAATGCCTAAGTTATATTTAGATACTTTTTAACTAGGTGAAACATGTATTAAAGGAAAACATATAAAAGAAACATTAAAACCAAAACATGAAGTGAGTACTAGTCATATACTAGAATTGCTTCACTTAGACTTATTTGGTCCAAGTAGGACAAGAAGTCTAGGTGGACACTACTATGTGTGTGTCATAGTAGATGATTACTCACGATACACATGGACATTGTTCTTAACACACAAATACGATGCTCCATTGGCAATCGAAACTCTCACTAAACAACTTGAAAATCTTTACGAAGAAAATGTTAAAAGAATTGGAGTGATAGAAGTGGAGAATTTAAAAACAAAGATGTAGTTAATTTTTGTGAATTGCATGGAATAAAACATGAATTCTCACCACCGAGAACACCACAACTCAATAGAGTTGTTGAACGTAAAAATAGAACAATACAAGTAGTAGCTAGGACTATGTTATGTGAAAAGAAATTACCTAGATATTTATGGGCTGAAGCTGTTAGTTGTGCATGCTATATAATAAATAGGCTTTTTATTAGAAAGAAGTTAAATAAAACACCTTATAAGTTTTTGAACAATACACAAACTAAGATAGATTACCTTAGAGTTTTTGGATGTAAATGTTTTGTGCTTAATACAAAAGATAGTCTAGATAAATTCGAACAAAAGTCTATTGAATGCATATTTGTTGGATATTCAACTAACTCGAGAGCATATAGGTGTTATAATTCTGCATCTAGAAAAATAATTGAATCCATACATGTGAAATTCAATGAGAATGCGTGTCTTGAAACATGTGATAAAATTCAACATAAACAAGAGAATAATGTTGAAAATATGTTTGATGATGATGATTTGTTACTTGAGCCTGTACATGATCATCTATGATCAACTCCCTCTGAACAAGACATGCATGAATCTTTAGGTGAAATAAATGAAGAAATTTTGCAATTGGAAGATAATACAACTAACTTTCAAGATGATCTAATCATATACGACAATGTTCACACAAATGAAACATTTGAACTAGAAGAAGGTGAACCTAGTCAACCTACGAATTGGTGGCTTATAGAAGATAAACATAAACACCCTAAAGAGATAATCATTGGTGATCCAAGTGTTGGGATTAGAATACGTAGAGACATAAGTCAAGCTGAAGGACATAGTTTAATCTCACACTTAAAACCTAAGTTTGTTAAGGAAGCTTTAGATGATATATCATGGATAGATGCCATGCATGAGGAGTTAAACCAATTCACCAGGAACAACGTGTGGGACTTAGTACCTAAACCCGAAAATAAATCTATTATAGGCACAAAATGAGTCTTTAAGAACAAAATGGATGAACAAGGAAGCATCACACGAAATAAGGCTAGTTTAGTCGCATAAGGTTATAATCAACAAGAAGGAATTGATTATGAAGAAACCTTTGCACCCGTTGCACGACTAGAAGCAATTAGATTATTACTTGCTATTGCAAGTCTAAGCAACATTAAACTCTTTCAAATAGATGTCAAGAGTGCATTCTTGAATAGATACATCTAAGAAGAAGTTTTTGTCAAACAACCCCCTGGATTTGAAGATCTAAAGAACCCTAACCATGAATCTGAAAGCTTAAGAAAGCTTTATATGGTTTGAAACAAGCTCCAAGAGCTTGGTATGATAGATTTGCAAACTTTCTTATTGCAAATAATTATCAAAGGGGAACCATAGACAACACACTATTTCTAAAAAGAAAAGATAATGACTTATTAATAGTTCAAATCTATATAGATGACATAATCTTTGGTTCAACCAACCCTACCTTAGTAAAGGACTTTGGATAGTGTATGAAGTCTGAATTTGAGATGTCAACGGTAGGAGAATTGAACTACTTCTTAGGGCTACAAATCAAACAAACCCCTCAGGGAATTTACATTAGCCAACTTAAGTATATTAATGATATGATTAAGAAGTTTGGATTTGAAGAGTTGAAACCAAGACCTACTCCCATGAGTGATAGTACCAAAGTAGACAAGGATGAAAATGGAAAACTTTTTGATGACACACTATATAGGTATATGATTTGATCATTGTTATATTTAACTGCATCAAGATCTGATATAATGTTCAGTGTGTGTATGTGTGCTAGGTTTCAATCTTGTCCAAAGGTGTCCCAGTATAATCCGGTGAAAAAAGATATTTAGATATCTTAAACACACACCTCATTTAGGACTTTGGTACGATAGAAATGCTAAGTTGGAATTATATGCTTATAGTGATGCTGATTGTGGTGGTTGTAAGATAGATAGAAAATCCACTAGTGGAACTTGTTAATCCATAGGAACCAACCTGATTTTGTGGTTTTCTAAGAAACAAGCTAGTGTAGCTCTTTCTACCACCAAAGCCGAGTATATAGCCTTAAACTTATACACTACCCAAATACTTTGGCTTAAACAGCAACTTAGTTATTTTGGCATTATAATGAATAAGATTCCAATTTTCTGTGATAGCAGAAGTGCGATCAATCTTTTTTGGAATCCGGTACTTCATTCTAAGGCCAAACACATAGAAGTTAAATACCATTTCCTTCGAGACCATGTTCAAAATAAGGATATAGTTATCAACCATGTAAGAACTGATCATCAGATTGCTGATATTTTCACCAAACCCCTTAGTCAAGCTATTTTTGAAACTTTACGAGCAAAATTAGTTATGATGACCTACGATACAATTGCGTAATTCCATCTTTTGCATGATTTGCAAAATAAAGGGAGAGAAAGATATAAGAGCATGATTTTAGTCATGATTTTAGTCATGGGTTGAATGATAAGTTTCAATTGATGTTAAATTGGTTCAGAGCATAGGTCAAGAGGGAGAGTATAAGTTGAGGGGGAGCACGTATGTTTAAAAAAACATGTATCTAAAAAGAGTTTGAGAGTTTGAAAACGATTGGTATAAAATTGGTAAGGTTTTCAAAACAATTAAATTGGAATAAAATTGGTAGATATGTGATAAACAATTGATAAAGAGTTGTGACATTAAAATCATGTTGAGTTATTTTGAAAATCATCCAAAAGGGGGAGAATGTTGAGAAATATGTTTGGATAATTTTCAAAGTCATGATTTTAAGTGTTACATGTCATAAAAATGTCACACATGATGTTATAAATGATTAAGAGTTGAAATATATCAATTTAGTAAAGAAAGATGACATCGATCTCTCAAGCAGAGACAATTCGACCGATCGATGTCAAGGGTTTTTAGAAATATTTTTCTAAAATGTGATAAAATGGTTGTTTTTATTTTTACATGATTTATATATATTTATCATGTTGTGATTATGTGATTTTTATGATTATAATATTTTGTGACTAATATGCACTGGAAGTTTCTACAACTTACTAAAAAGTGGCAAAAGTGGTATTTTGAGTTTGTATATGTATTTGACATGGTGACAATGTTTCAAGGATACATTTATCTCTTATTTATCATCGCAAAGGTGTTATTATATTTATTTCTGACCATCGGGGTCATTTCTGGGGTTTTCTCTCACTAGGGGTATTTTGATCATTTACTCCATGAGAGCATTTTCTTCATTTTACTCCAGGAACCTCTTGAGTATCTTATTATCTTCATTCTAGAGTTGCTTTATGGTTTTCTTGAAGATTATTTGGTGGTTTTCTATTTTATTCTCTCATTTGATGATTTTATCGATGGTAGCGGGATATGTGACGCTATTCGATGTCACATTCTATTTATTTCTTGAAGACCTTCTTATATATTTATTAGAGAGTCTTATTCATCATCATTCAGAGATCTTAAAGGTGTTAATGGTGTGAAATTCATCACAACATACAAGGAGAAATTATGAGAATTTTTATATTATATGTGGACATAATCTTGTCAACTATTATTTGTTGATTTCTCTTCAAAAATCTGAGTTGGTATACATATATGCAGCCTAAAAAATGTGCATATTCAGGTGGAGATGATATTTTATTCATTTTGTGACTTTTGGAAAAGTGGAAAATTCAAAAACAATTTAAAATTTCAAATTTGAAGGTAATGGAGACAAGGTTGTTGGAGCTGATTTTGGAGATACTTTAATTCAAAATCCTTAGCCATCACATGGTCTAGAAGGTTAGGGAATATACCATCTCAAATCACACTATAAATAGGAGGCAAGGTGAAGAAGAGAAGACACACACTTGAAAGCAAACTTGAAGATTGTTGTCTTGCTATTCGCTTCTCTTATTCTTGATTCATTCTGTCTACCAAGGTGCTCTCTTGTTAGTTGTTGTATAGATACACTACACACATATTTTTTCATATTTTATAAGATTGATTAGCCAAATTTATAACGCTACATCAATAGTTGGTTGAGGTGTTACAATCAAAATTGCATAGAGGTGATCATCCAAGTCTTGAATAAGGTTTTTTTTTAACCCAAGGATCAAGCTTGGTTCTTGTTGTATTTGTGTTCATTCCATAGTAAAATCCAAGGAAAGCTGTTCCTAGGGACTGGAGTAGGTCACATTGACCGAACCAGGATAGATCTTCGGTGTTCTTGTCTTCTTTCTACGTTTCTGTTTTCTGCCGTTTTACTGTAGATTTTACACAACTTCATACGTCTTGAAAAAATTGCAAAGCACTTTCAAAATTCGTGATTTTTGGTGGATTTATACTTCAGACTGTTATTTTTCATTTTCAACAAGAATCACTTGATTTGAGCAAAGACAAGTTAGTCTTTCACTCATTACAAGATAATTGCTCCAATCTGCCTGCAATCTTACCAGTTTCAAGAAAACCTGCATTCTGCTTTCATCAATGATAGTTTAAGGTCAGGGCCTTTTGGAAACATAAACTAGACACCATAAGGAGTGTTTTGATATAAAATCAACCATTTTTGTTGAGTAAAATCAAAGAGAAATATGTTTTTAAATTTCAGCACTATTCTATCCAATTCTGTCCAGACTAACCATCTGAATCACTTTATTTGTTTGAAGGGCCAAACGATCTTACTTTCATCTAACTTTTGGAAAGAATCTAGTTAAGACATTGATATTATGTTCTAGAAAGTTTCATAATTTTTGGAGTTGTGTACTGAGAGTTGTGAATTTTTCAAAAACGGCTACTGAATCTGAGTAACTCTTAGATTCTGTTTTTGAGGGAAATTTTTAAATGGTATTAGTGTAATTTTCGCTAACCACTATTCACCCTCCTCTAATGGTGTTTATTGCAGGTGTTATGATACAACATGTGTAAATTAAGAGCATAGACCTCAAAGAAAAGAAGATTTTGGAACAATTGTTCTGTGTATTTCTCAATGAATAACATTACATCCGTATACTTTGATTTATACATGTTTTTCTGTTCTATACAAGGTAATCAAATAAATGTAAAATCTCATCAGATCAATTTACATATTTGTCGTATCCGCTCTTTCCATATAGACCTTATTCCTTGAATCACTAGATTTGTCTCAATTCCTTGAATTACGGGATTTGTCAACACTCCCCCTCAAGTTGAATTGGGATTGACGATATTCGACTTGCGCAAGACCGATTCAAGTATCCTTCCATTCACTGCTTTGGTTAATATATCAGCTAACTGATCTTCCGAACGAACAAATGGTAAGTCAATAATTCCTCCTTCGATCTTTTCTTTCATAAAGCGCCGGTCTATCTCTATGTGTTTGGTTTGATCATGCTACACTGGATTTTCAGAGATACTAATGGAGGCTTTGTTGTCACACAGCAGCGGAGTCGGTAGGTGAACCTGTAGCCCAATGTCCTTAAACAACTTTTGTAACCAGAGTATCTCAGTGATCCCTTTTGCGATTCCTCTGAATTCAGCCTTAGCACTAGAGAGCGCAATTACATTCTGCTTCTTACTCCTCCAGGTTACCAGATTTCCTTCCACCAAAGTGAAATATCCTGAGGTAGACTTACGATCTGCCAAATCTCCTGCCCAATCAGCATCAGTATACTCCTGAATCCTCAAATGTCAATTGTTCCGAAAAACAACGCCTCGTCCTAGCGTGTGCTTCAAATATCGCAAGATACGTCTAACTGCGTCCATATGATGCTCATGAGGATTATGCATGAACTGGCTAACAATACTTACTGCAAAGGCAATGTCGGGTCGTGTGTGTGACAGATAAATCAGCTTCCCTACTAGCCGTTGATATTGTCCCTTGTCAGTGCATGGTACCCCATTAGTTGCTTGCAACTTGTGATTTGGTACCAAAGGAGTATCACATGGTTTGCGGTCAAACATTCCAACTTCAGCTAGGAGATCCAGAACATACTTCCGCTGTGAGATATATATACCGGCATTTGACCTTAGCACTTCAATACCAAGGAAGTACTTAGAGTCCTCCAAGATCCTTCATCTCAAACTTGGCAAAGAAATGCTTTCGAAGTCAATTCTTTTCTTCAGTATCATCACCTGTTATTACCATATCATCAACATAAATAATTAAACATGTAACCAAACCTTTCCTTTTCTTGATGAACAGCGTGTGATCTGCATTGCTTTGTCGATAGCCATCTTGTTTCATGACACTGGTAAATCTCTCGATCCAAGCTCGAGGGGACTACTTGAGACCATACAATGCCTTCTTGAGTCTACATACTTCACCTGTTTTGAAGCCTGCAGAGAAACCATGAGGACCCTCCATATACACTTCTTCCCTCAAATCTCTGTGTAGGAATGCGTTTTTAACATCAAACTGATGGAGGGGCCAGTTCTGAGTGGCTGCAATAGAGAACAGTACTCTGATCGTATCAATACGTGCCACAGGTGATAAAGTCTCTGAATAATCTACTCCATATGTCTGGGTGTACCCTTTTACTGCCAATCGAGCCTTGTACCTCTCAATGCTCCTGTCTGCCTTGTATTTGATTGTAACTACCCACCGACATCCAATCGGTTTCTTACCAAAGGGAAGAGGGCACTTTTCCTATGTCTGCTTTTTCTCCAATGCGTTCATTTCTATGATCATTGCATCTTTCCATGCTGGTCGAGTCTAGGCTTCTTCAGCAGTTCGTGGTACCTGTTCTGTACAAAAAGGCACAAAGAAACCACGGGCTAAGTCTGACATTCTACACATAGATGTTCTCATGGGATACCTGGATCTTCGAGATATTCGTTCGAGAGAATACCGTTCTGGAGGCTGTCCACGCTTGGTTCTTGGTGGTGAAGTCCGTACCTGTTGCTGTTCAATAAGAATATTAGCATCAGTGTGTGTTTCTGTCACAGTATTTTAGGAGAGAGGATTATCTGTATCAAGAATATCCAAGGGTATATCAGTGTTACCAAAAGTATTGTCTGAAGCAACGCAAACCTCTGGACTAGATTGTTCATTAATTGTATCTAAAACTGTTACCTGTGATTCTGCATTCACCGGTAGAAGATCATGAGGTGGTACTTGTGCTTCAGGTGGTACATTGTTGGGAGCTATAGCACAATCGGCGCTATCTACTTGCCGTGTTGGAATAGCCACCGAGCAGGTGGAGGGTGACACCAACCAATCTAGGGTTCCCTCAGAGGATAGGTTCTCCCCCTGAAGTCGAGATTGGGGGGTGTAGTAATATTCAGTCTCAAGGAAAATACAGTCCATGGTAATATGAATGCGATGGGTCCGAGATTATAACAACGGTATCCTTTTTGTGTAGAATCATAGCCGACAAAGATGCATTTTTCAGCACAAAGATCAAATTTGGTTCGTTTATGTTTGGGAGTATGAACGAAGACCATACAGCCAAACACTCGTGGTGGTAAGGTGAAGAGGGATGGTATAGTATGTTGGGAGGACAACATATGAAGGGGTGTTTCATAGTTGAGGATTTTAGTGGAAAGACGATTGATTAGGTAGGTGGCGGTTGTAGGATCTGCAAGGCACCACTAGAAGGGGGGTTGAATAGTTGGTGCGAAAAGTGTGGTTTTTAAAATTTTTTTGACTCAAGAACTCAACTTCTGAAAACAGTTTCTGTTTTCAGGACCAGTTTTAAAACGTTTTTAAAACCAGGTTGTAGGTCTTCAAAAATTCTGAAATTTT
Organism: Eustoma russellianum; assembly: GCA_036186865.1. Lineage (NCBI taxonomy): Eukaryota > Viridiplantae > Streptophyta > Magnoliopsida > Gentianales > Gentianaceae > Eustoma > Eustoma russellianum. The sequence continues at coordinate 19,604,663 of AP025068.1, forward strand.
GAGAGAACTTAGCCTCAGATGTTATGAGTGTCTCCTAAAAATTTCATATTTAAATTCAACCTTTAACCCCTTCAAAAATCGTTGGTGGTCAGATTGTACGAATCTGCCAGAAACGGTAGACTGTTTTGAAAAATTTATTCCTATTTGTACGTAACTCCAAATGCTCTGAAATTTTAACCAATAACCCCTTATATAATATATTTAAATGGGTTGAAACAGTTTTGAAAATATCTTTCGGGAAGTTAGTCAAATACACTCAAAGTCCCAACCTTTGCAATCCTGAAAATAAGACTGCACTAGTCTCAGAACTTTGGACGTTTGATTGACTTATACTTATCCAAAAGGGTTGAAACTTCTGCCAAATTAACCTTAAGACGTGTAGCTATTATTCTGGAAAATTTCGTAATTTTTGAAAAAAGTTTACTATGTTTACGAACATAATCAAAAAGGATAAACAGTGATGGAACAGAATATAAGTGCTGAAACTAAATGACACCAAGAATTTTATACTGGTTCGGTTATAAACAACCTATTCCAGTCTTCGAGGAACACCTTCCTCGGTTCACACTTATCACACAACACAAATACACCTTACCACAGGGTTGATAGAGTTACACACCAACTCCAACCCTTTACAAACCTTGTATGATGAATACAATACGCACGAACACCACAATCTTGCAAGATTGAAGATTGATCACACCTTGATCAATCTTTTACAAAGATAAAGAATGTGTGGTGGTCTAAGATAAGCCTATTCAAGAATATGAAAGTAAGTACAATAGGCTTTTAGGAAGAAGAAAGAAAGAAAGTGTAGAAGAAGAAGGCGTTTTTGATGCTTCAAGATTGTAATGCTTGTTCTTGTCTTTGTTTTGCTTTTCTTCCTTTCCTTTTCAAGCACCTTGGTCGTCCCCCTTGATGTTCCTCTTTTCTTGAAAATTATTTTCTAAGTCCTTGGGAGAATATGTGGCATCATTGTGACATGATCTTGCTTACTTGGCACCTCCTCATTGGATGATCATTTAACTTTTGCTTACTTGGCACTCATTGATTGGTTGAATGTTGTCATCATTTGATGACTAGGAAAATCTGAGAATTCCACTAAAAACATGTGCCAAAATCATCATAATACAACTACCATAACTTCCAAGATTATCACATAAATTAAGCAAGATAATTTCTTCACAAAAATGAGTAAAAAATCGGCCATGAATGAGACTTGACATGCTGAAATTTCAGCATGTGATACATAGTGCATTAATTGAAATTATTTCCAAATTTTCTTTGATTTTTCTCTTAGAAATAAATCACCAATTAGTAGACAATATTCTCATCAATTTTGGGAATAAAATTGGACAATGACAAGGCCAAGAATTCAGCCTAGATACATTCATACACATGCTGAAATTTTTCAGCACGTGTGATATTCAAGATATCACAAATTTACTTTCATTTCTTATTCAAATTAATTTCAATTTGTCTTCCAATTTAATTCCATGTTTCAAGACACAAAATATAGGCTCATCAATGGTGAAAATCGGCCAGCTCTTAATACACATGCTGAAACTTTCAGCATGTGTTTCAAATGAGATAAAATTTGAAACATTACCTTTTGTAGCTTCTTTCTTTAAATCACCAACATTGTATGATTGATTCTTGACCAATCAATATGCCAACAAGGCTCCACATATGCTCCATTTCAGCTGGAATAGGCGTGTATGATATGTATGCATGTGCTGAATTTTATTTTTTTAAACTTTGTAAAATAATGCACATTTAATAATACATACATGGCATATTCCAATCAGCCCCTAATTTAATTTTCTATAATACTTTAAGATGTATGACATATGTAAAAAATGTCTAGATACGTGTCGTATGATGTGCCAAAAACGTTCCATGTGTTGTGTATGTAGAAAACTGAATTTTCGATGTTTATCAATTACCCGATTTTTCTCTAATTAAATTCCAACTTTTTGTACATGTTATATATATTATGTTACACATAATATAAATAATATAAACTTTAATATTCAGCACTTGGCTGGTCTTAAAGTGGTGCCAATAACATGTGACAAAATTGAAATTGGAATCTCCACAATTTGGCCTTAATGTGGGGTGATTTGTGTGTGCCAACATGGAATGATTTTGTGGCTGGAATTATCATCATACCCACGAAAATTATAAAGATTTTTTTTGAGGTGTAGGGGCTGGCCATCTATTTATGGCAAGTACGTGACACATTGGCGAAGTTTCGGTATTCGCCCGATACGACAATTTTTGGTTTAAAACCTTTTAACATGTTGTATTTAATTTGTCATCACCATGACTTATATCATATGATATAAGACCTGAATATACTCATAAATATGAGTTAAGTATGATGGTGTGACATTAACATACGTACGTAAAATATAAAACGTGTCGGTAGTATGTTGGAATACATGTGTATGTGCCTTTTTCAAAAAATCTGAAAATATATATATTTATATATATATATATGTGTGTATATATGTATGATGAGAGGAGGAGGAGACTTTCCTTTCTTAGTCTTGTTGCCTTTGTGCCTTGTCCAAATGTTGCTTCCTTTAATGAACTACTTAGTTTAATTAACTAAGTACTTCACTTAATGAACTAGTTTAGTTCATTAATGGTGGCACCTGAAAATAGTGTAAACACAACAAATGTTTACCATTTGATGTAAGTCTTAACGCTTTATGCCTCGTTAGTATGACAACATTATATATGAACTATATAAGGCAAGTTATATGCAATATATCATGCACATTTATGTCATGCGCATTTTTATGCATATTTAAATCATATATTTTGAAATCACTCAAACCCCTTTTTCTCTACAATCTCCCCCTTTTGATGATTTTCAAAATAACCTATACTCATGATTTAAATCCTATCGTTCCCCCTTCGATCATGCATAAATTCAAATTTTGAATTTTTAAATTTTAAATCCACTCCCCCTTGATTTATGCAATCAGTATATCTCTCCCCCTTAAATTATGCTTTCTCTCCCCTTTATTTTGGAAAGTAAATCGAAAGATGCCTGTAAATAAGGAAAGAGAATCAAATCAAATCGCATCAGCAGAAATCATGTCTAGTTTAGAACGAAGAGATTCGTACGTGGCTTGATTTAAGGCTTTAGTGAAAATATCAGCTACTTGTGCCTCTATGCGTACGTGATCTATGACAATATTACCATTACGTGATCACGAAGAAAGTGGTAGTGTACTTCTATATGCTTGGCCTTAGAGTATAACACGGGGTTTTTAGACAGGTTAGTTGCAGTCATACTATCACAATATATAGGAATTTTATTTACGGTAATTACAAAGTCCGAGAGTTGTTGTTTTATCCATAACAACTGTGTGCAGCAAAGGCTAGTGGACAAAGCAACGCTTGCTTGCTTTTTGAAAAACCATGAAATGAGTGAGTTTCCTATAAATTGGCAAGTGCCATTCGTGATCTTCCTATCTATTTTACAGCCACCGTAATCTGCATCAGTATAAGCAAGTAAATTAAATTCGGAACCTTTATCGTACCAAATGCCTAAGGTGGGCGTGTGCTTAATATAGCGGAATATTCTTTTTACCGCATTATAGTGAGACACCTTAGGTTGACTTTGAAAATGTGCACACATGCATACACTGAACATGATATCAGGCCTACTAGCAGTAAGATATAGCAAAGAACCAGTCATAGATCTATATAAGGCATTATCAAAATCTTTACCATGTTCATCTTTATCCAGTTTAGTAGTGACACTCATAGGGGTAGGGGATGGTTTTAAATGTTCAAAGTTGAACTTTTTAATCATGTCATTTACATATTTTGCTTAGCTTATGTGAATGCCTTTACTCGTTTGCTTAATCTGCAAGCCAAGAAAAAAGTTGAGTTCACCAACCATAGACATTTCAAATTCGGATTTCATGCAATTTTCAAAATCTTCAACAAGTTTATGTGAGGTAGAACCGAAAATAATATCATCAACGTAGATTTGAATAATGAATAAATCCAATTTATCTTGTTTCAAAAATAATGTAATATCTATAGTGCCTCGTTTGAAACCATTTTCTAAAAGGAAAGTAGCAAAACAATCATACCATGCTCTAGGTGCTTGCTTTAGTCCGTATAGTGTCTGCTTTAGTTTGTACACGTGGTCGGGATGTTTCAAATCTTCAAAACCGGGTGGTTGCTTCACGTATACCTCTTCTTGTATGAATCCATTTAGGAATGCTCTTTTTACGTCCATTTGATACAATTTGAAATCTTTCATGCAAGCAATGGCAAGTAAAAGTCGTATAGCTTCTAAACGTGCTACGGGTGCAAATGTTTCATCATAGTCAATTCCTTCTTCTTGATTATAGCCTTGTGCTACAAGTCTAGCTTTATTTCTAGCGACCTTTCCTTCTTAATTCATTTTATTTCTAAACACCCACTTTGTGCCTATTATGGTCTTATCTTGTGGTCGTGGCACTAAATCCCATACATCATTTCTAACAAATTGATTAAGCTCATCATGCATAGCATCCAAGAAGAATCACTCAAAGCATCATGCACATTTTTAGGTTCAATTTTGGAAATCATAGCATGAAATTGATTTATTTCATCCGAAGTTATTCTTCTACGTGGTCGCACGCCGTGAGTGATGTCGCCTATTATAAGATCATGTGGGTGATCTCTATGCCATCTTGGTTGATTATTTTCTATGTTATCATGCATCTCTAAGTGATCATGCATTTCTAGTGTATCATGCATATCATGCATATCAAACGTACCATCATCTTCATTCAACACGGGTTTCAATTCAAAGTCATCATCGTATTCTTTATCTTTATCAATCTCACCAAATTCATTAAACTTCACATGAATAGATTCTATGATTTGTCTAGTGAGAGGATCATAACATCTATATGCTTTTGAATTTATAGAATATCCAACAAAGATGCATTCAATTGATTTAGATTCAAATTTATCTAAATTATCTTTTGTATTCAAAACAAAACATTTGCATCCAAACACACGAAAATAGTCAATCTTAGTCATGCGATTATTTAATATCTCATAAGGCGTCTTGTTTATTTTTTTTCTAATGGATAAGCGATTTACAATGTAGCATGCACAATTTACGGCTTCCGCCCACGGAAATCTAGGCAATTTATTTTCGCATAACATAGTCCTAGCGATTTCTTATAGTGTTCGATTCTTTCTTTCTACTACTCGATTAATTGTGGAAATCTAGGTGGCGAAAACTCATGTTTGATTCTTTTTTCTTCGCAAAATGAAATCATATCCTTGTTTTTAAATTCACCGCCTCTATCGCTTCTTATCTTTTTCACATTGACACCGTATTGATTTTCAAGTTGTTTGATTAATTTAGGCACTATCATATTTATGTGCAAGAAATAAAGTTCAAGTATAACGAGAAAAATCATCAACAATCACGCATGCATAGTAGCACCCACCAAGGCTTGTAGTGCGACTAGGACCAAACAAATCAATGTGTAATAGTTCTAAGACTCTAGTCGTGCTTATTTCATTCTTAGGCTTAAGTGACTCGCGTGTTTGTTTGCCTTTTATGCAAGATTCACACAACTGAAAGTTGTCTAAATCAAGTGTAGACAATCCTCGTACTAGGTTCTTTTGTTGGAGTTTTTCTAGTGTGGAAATGCCAATGTGTCCTAAGCGTCTATGCCACAAATTTACATTAGGTTTGTTTGACATAAAACACTTAACTTTAGCGTCTACCATATCATCCATAGAAAGCGTAAAGATGTTTCCTTCTCGTTTTCCTTTTAAAACAGTTTCTCCATTTTTATTTATTATATTACAATAAGGGTGAGTGAAACACACATCGAAGCCATTGTCAATAAATTGAGAAATGCTAAGAAGATTATGGGACAAGTTGCTTACCAAAAAGACGTTGGAGATTTGAAGAGTGCTTGGATTTCCAATCGTACCTTTTCCGATGATCTTGCCTTCGTTTTTGTCTCCAAAGGTCACGGATCTGCCTTTTGTGACCTTCTTTAATTTCGTGAACAAGCTCGGGTCACCCGTCATGTACCTCGAGCAGCCACTGTCAAGGAACCACTTTATAGATGTATCTTTTGATGTGTGGGCTCCCTCATTAGATGCTTTGGAGACAAAGCATACTTGTGCAGTCTCCTCTTCAGTTTCAGTCTCGGAATCCGATGTATCACTCCAAGTGGAGGCTTTGAGAGCATGTTTCCTTTGCTTGGGTTCTGAGACGAGTCTATTCTTGTTCCGTTCCTTGTCAGGGTATTTATTTGTTTGCTTTTCCTTATTAGGGCAGTCATATGATAAATGTCCAAGTTTGCCGCATTCATAACATTTAACATCCTTATCATTTGTCTTGTTCTTATTTCTTTTAGTCGAAGTGCCCTTATTTTTGTTTCTAAATGACTTTCTCATAAATTTTCTTAAACCTTTAGCCAATAGAATTAAGTCATCGTTATCCGATTCAGAATCACTATCATCTACGTGATCGAAAGAAGCAGACGTATTCATTTGATTTAAAAGCAATAGCTTTACCTTGTTTAGATGATTCCGATTTCCGTATGCTGAGTTTATTCTCATAAACCTTAAGTGATCCAATTAACTCTTCCATCTTTATTGAGTTTGTTTCTTTGCTTTCTTCTATTGCGGTTACTTTAGGGTCCCACTCGGATGGAAGGTTTCGCAAGACTTTCTGTATCTTTTCCTGCATGGTAAAGGTTTTACCAAGAGACTCAAGAGAATTGTAGATGTTAGTCAAACGAAGATCCATATCAACAATAGATTCATTAGGCAATAATTTAAACGACTCAAGTGTGCACATAAGCATGTTTATCTTTGACTCTTTTACTTGACTAGTGCCTTCGTGTTTCATTTCGAGTATTCTCCACATTTCTTGTGTACTAGAACAGTTTGAAACATAACTAGACTCACTCTTACTTAATCCATTTAAGAGTAATTGCATAGCCCTAGCATTCATGCTAAGTTTCTTTTTATCCTCACTTGTATATTCTTGTCTAGGTTTAACAACTTCTAGTGTGACTCCGTCTACGGTGGATAACTTAGATGGAACAAAAGGACCATCTTCTATAATCGACCAAAGATCAATATCTATTTCCATAAGAAAAAGCTTCATTCTTAGTTTCTATTGAATAAACGACTCACCGTCAAAAAGAGGAGGCCTTTGGCTCGACATACCTTCTTGCTCGGTTTTGAGATTTGTGGTTGCCATCTCACTGAATCGTTGGATCCTTTGTAGTGAGTATTCCTGCGCTCTGATACCACTTGTAGGATCTGCAAGACACCACTAGAAGGGGGGTTGAATAGTTGGTGCGGAAAGTGTGGTTCTTAAAATTGTTTTGACTCAAGAACTCAACTTCTGAAAACAGTTTCTGTTTTCAGGACCAGTTTTAAAACATTTTTAAAACCAGGTTGTATGTCTTCAAAAATTCTGACATTTTGAGAGAACTTAGCCTCAAATGTTATGAGTGTCTCCTAAAAATTTCAGATTTTAATTCAACCTTTAACCCCTTCAAAAATCGTTGGTGGTCAGATTGCGCGAATCTGCCAGAAACGGTAGACTGTTTTGAAAATTTTATTCCTATTTATACGTAACTCCAAATGCTCTGAAATTTTAACCACTAACCCCTTATATGTTATATTTAAATAGGTTGAAACAGTTTTGAAAATATATTTCGGTAAGTTAGTCAAATTCACTCAAAGTCTCAATCTTTGCAAGCCTGAAAATCAGACTGCACTAGTCTCAGAACTTTGGACGTTTGATTGACTTATACTTATCCAAAAGGGTTGAAACTTGTGCCAAATTAACCTTAGGACGTGTGGCTATTATTATGGAAAGTTTCGTAATTTTTGAAAAACGTTTACTATTTTTACGAACATAATCAAAAAGGATAAACAGTGCCGGAACAGAATATAAGTGCTGAAAGTAAATGACACCAAGAATTTTATACTGGTTCGGTTATAAACAACCTACTCCAGTCTTCGAGTGACACCTTCCTTGGTTCAAACTAATCACACAACACAAATACACTTTACCACAAGGTTGATAGAGTTACACACCAAGTCTAACCCTTTACAAACCTTATATGATGAATACAATACGCACGAACACCACCACCTTGCAAGATTGAAGATTGATCATACCTTGATCAATCTTTTACAAAGATAAAGAATGTGTGGTGGTCTAAGATAAGCCTATTCAAGAATATGAAAGTAAGTACAATAGGCTTTTAGGAAGAAGAAAGAAAGAAAGTGTAGAAGAAGAAGGCTAGAACGTTTTTGATGCTTCAAGATTGTAATGCTTGTTCTTGTCTTTGTTTTGCTTTTCTTCCTTTCCTTTTCAAGCACCTTGGCCGTCCCCCTTGATGTCCCTTTCTTCTTGAAAATTATCTTCTAAGTCCTTGGAAGAATATGTGGCATCATTGTGACATGATCTTGCTTACATGGCACCTCCTTATTGGATGATCATTTAACTTTTGCTTGGCACTCATTGATTGGTTGAATGTTGTCATCATTTGATGACTAGAAAAATCTGAGAATTCCACTAAAAACATGTGCCAAAATCATCATAAAACAACTACCATAACTTCCAAGATCATCACATAAATTAAGCAAGATAATTTCTTCACAAAAATGAGTAAAACATCGGCCATGAATGAGACTTGACATGCTGAGATTTCAGCATGTGATACATGGTGCTTTAATTCAAATTATTTCCAAATTTTCTTTGATTTTTCTCTTAGAAATAAATCACCAATTAGTAGAAAATATTCTCATCAATTTTGGGAATAAAATTGGACAATAACATGGCCAAGAATTCGGCCTAGATACATTCATACACATGCTGAAATTTTTCAGCATGTGTGATATTCAAAATATCACAAATTTACTTTCATTTCTTATTCAAATTAATTCCAATTTATCTTCTAATTTAATTTCATGTTTCAAGACACAAAATATAGGCTCATCAATGGTGAAAATCGGCCAGCTCTTAATACACATGCTGAAATTTTCAGCATGTGTTTCAAATGAGATAAAATTTGAAACATTACCTTTTGTAGCTTCTTTCTTTAAATCACCAACATTGTATGATTGATTCTTGACCAATCAATATGCCAACAAGGCTTCACATATGATCCATTTCAGCTATATGCGTGTATGATATGTATGCATGTGCTAAATTTTATTTTTTTTTCAAACTTTGTAAAATAATGTACATTTAATAATACACACATGGCATATTCTAATCAGCCCCTAATTTAATTTTCTAGAACACTTTAAGATGTATGACATATGTAAAAAGTGTCTAGATACATGTCGTATGATGTGCCAAAAACGTTCCACGTGTTGTGTACGTAGAAAACTGAATTTTCGATGTTTATCGATTACCCGATTTTTCTCTAATTAAATTCCAATATGTTACACATAATATACATAATATAGACTTTAATATTCAGCACTTGGCTGGTCTTAAAGTGGCGACATTAACATGTGACAAAATTGAAATTGGAATCTCCACAATTTGGCCTTAATGTGGGGTGAGTTGTGTGTGCCAATATAGAATGATTTTATGGCTGGAAATAACATCATGGGCACGAAATTTTTTGAGTATTTTTGAAGTGTAGGGGCTGGCCATATATTTATGGCAAGTACGTGACACGTTGGCGAAGTTTCGGTATTCGCTCGATACGATAATTTTTGGTTTAGAACATTTTAACGTGTCGTATTTAATTTGTCATCACCATGACTTATATCATATGATATAAGACCTGAATATACTCATAAATATGAGTTAAGTATGATGGTGTGACGTTAACATACGTACGTAAAATATATAACGTGTCGGTAGTACGTTGGAATACATGTGTATGTGCCTTTTTCCGAAAATCTGAAAATATATATATTTATATATATATGCGTGTATATATGTATGATGAGAGGAGGAGGAGACTTTCCTTTCTTAGTCTTGTTGCCTTTGTGCCTTGTCCAAATGTTGCTTCATTTAATGAACTACTTAGTTTAATTAACTAAGTACTTCACTTAATGAACTAGTTTAGTTCATTAATGGTGGCACCTGAAAATAGTGTAAACACAACAAATTTTTGCCATTTGATGTAAGCCTTAACGCTTCATGGATCGTTAGTATGGCAATATTATATATGAACTACATAAGGCAAGTTATATGCAATATATCATGCACATTTATGTCATGCACGTTTTTATGCACATTTAAATCATATATTTTGAAATCACTCAAACCCCTTTTTCTCTACAACAGTGAATATAGCTTCGGGCCAAAAACTCATCGGAACATGGGAGTCATACATCATTGCCCGAGTCATTTCAAGTATAATGCGGTTTTTTCATTCGGCGACCCCATTCTGCTCAGGTGTATATGGACAAGATGTTTGATATATAATACCATTGTCGGTAAAGAACTGTCGAAGACTCCCCTCAAGATATTCCCCCATTGTCAGAGCGAAGGATTTTAATTTTAGTATCGAACTGAGTGTGAATCATATTGTAGAAGTGAATAAATTTCTGGGCCAACTTCAGATTTGTGTTTAATAACATATATCCAGGTCATGCGAGAAAAATCATCAACGAAGAGTATATAATACCGGAAACCAAAGGGCGTATTATAGGGTGAGGGCCCTATACATCAGAATGAACTAAAGAAACATGTGATCAAATCGGGTATTATTAGCAAAATATGATGATCTAGTTCATTTGGCCCGAAAACATGTGTCACAAGTATGAGTAGTAGCTGGGGATGTAAATAAAGTAGGGAAAAGACGATGTAAATATCCAAATGAAGAATGACCTAGACGGTAATGCCACAACCACACCTGTCGAGTGGCCATTCTGGTTGCAAGATTAGACTGTCCTTGTTGTGCCACTGCGTCAACATGTGATCAAATCGGGTATTATTAGCAAAATATGATGATCTAGTTCATTTGGCCCGAAGACATGTGTCACAAGTATGAGTAGTAGCTGGGGATGTAAATAAAGTAGGGAAAAGACGATGTAAATATCCAAATGAAGAATGACCTAGACGGTAATGCCACAACCACACCTGTCGAGTGGCCATTCTGGTTGCAAGATTAGACTGTCCTTGTTGTGCCACTGCGTCAACAAAGGTAAAATCAGATTGGTCATATGTCATGGTGTCGGTAGCTCCGCAGTCAAATATCCACTGCAAAGTTCCTTGTGTGAAATGGCAAGAAGATTCTGTACCTAGACTGGTTGAACCCACATGGTTAGGGTTAAAAACTGGTAAAGGGTTGTGCTGGAGGGTGTCTTTATAATTTAGGAAGATATTTGGGGGTTAAATGAATCAGTTGGTAGTCTGTGGGACCGTGGGGTTATTTTTGAAAATGCGAGGGTTTTCTGGGCCGTTTCAAAGAGTTTAAGGGCTGTTTTATCCTGCACAGAAATCACATGGACTGAACTAATATTATTACAAACAGCAGGGGTATCGGGGGTAATTATGAAATAAGAGGGGGTATTTAAAGGGTGTTTAGGGTTAGGGGCCTCCCTAACCCTTCTACCTCCTGCCGCTGTTTCCTTCTGCGTTCCTGCCTCTGGTTTATTCTCCGATGAAGCTGCCATTGCAGCCCCTCCCTCTTCTCAAAGCTTGCTTCGTTCTGGCCCATCTGCATGATTTCTGTTACCATGGCTGCCCCCAGTGGTGGCCTGTGCAGCAGAAGCTGAGGTCTCTTTCTTGAATTCGTCCCACCAGTCTGGAAATCCATAGATCTGGAAACATTTATCCTTCGTGTGCCCCCTCTTCTTGAAATATGTGCATTGCGGGGAAGACTTGTCTTCCTTACCACGCTGTGACGGTCCTCTTGCGCGTGGATGCTCATTTCCTCCTATCTGTCGTCGGTGCTAGTCCATTGATGGCTTAACTGCCAGTCCTTGGTCAATCCCAGATGAGGATCTGTGGTCTGTGTAGGATATGTAGGGCACCACTAGAAGGGAGGGGGGTTGAATAGTTGGTGCGGAAAGTGTGGTTTTTAAAATTGTTTTGACCAAAAACTCAACTTCTGAAAATAGATTCTGTTTTCAGGACCAGTTTTAAAACGTTTATTCCTATGTGTACTTAACTTCAATTGCTCTGAAATTTTAACCACTAACCCCTTATATGTTATATTTAAATGGGTTGAAATAGTTTTGAAAAATTCTTTCGGAAAGTTAGTCAAATACACTCAAAGTCTCAACCTTTGCAAGCCTGAGAATCAGACTGCACTAGTCTCAGAACTTTGGATGTTTGATTGACTTATACTTATCCAAAAGTGTTGAAACTTGTGCCAAATTAACCCTAAGACGTGCAACTATGTTTCTGGAAAGTTTCCTAATTTTTGAAAATCGTTTACTATTTTTACGAACGTAATCAAAAAGAGTAAACAGTGCTAAAAAGAATATAAGTGCTGAAAGTAAATGACACCGAAAATTTTATACTGGTTCGGTTATAAACAACCTACTCCAGTCTTCGAGGAACACCTTCCTCGGTTCACACTAGTCACACAACACAAATACACCTTACCGCAGGGTTGATAGAGTTACACACCAACTCCAACCCTTTACAAACCTTGTATGATGAATACAATTACGCACGGACACCATCACCTTGCAAGAATGAAAATTGATCACACCTTGATCAATCTTTTACAAAGATATAAAATGTGTGGTGGTCTAAGATAAGCCTATTCAAGAATATGAATATAAGTACAATAGGCTTTCAAGAAAGAAGAAAGAAAGAAGTGTAGAAAGAAGGAATGCTAGGCGTTTTTGATCACAAAAATGTAATGCTTGTTCTTGTCTTTGTTTTGCTCTTCTCCTTTCCTCTTTATCCACTATAGCCGTCCCCCTTAGGTCCTTCTCCTCTTGAAAATTGTCTTCTAAGTCCTAGGGAGAATGTGTGGCATCATTGCGACATGATCTTGCTTACTTGGCACCTTCTCATTGGATGATCATTTAACCTTTGCTTACTTGGCACTTCATGATTGGTTGAATGTTGTCATCATTTGATGACTTGGAAAATCTGAAAATTCCACTAAAAATATGTGCCAAAATCAACATAAATTAGTTGTCATAACTCATAAGATTATCATCCAAATCAAACAAGATAATATTTTTCCACACAAGGTGATAAAATCGGCCATAATGAGTAGTTGACATGCTGAAACTTCAGCATGTGATACATGATGCTCCATTTCAAATTACTACCAAATTTTCTTTGATTTTTCTCCAAAAATTAATCATCATTTAGTAGACAATATCCTCATCATTTTAGAAATGAAATTTGGACATCAACATGGCCACAAAATTGGCCAAGGTACATACACACATGCTGAACTTTTTTTCAGCATGTGTGATATTAAAGATATCACACTTTATGACTTCAAATTACTTCCATTTCTTCTTCCAATTGATCACATGTTTCAAGACACAAAATTTGTCTAATTTTGGAGAGGAAATTCGGCCACCCTTTAGTACACATGCTGAAATTTTCAGCATGTGTTACAAATGAGATAAAGTTTAAAACATTACCTTTTGTAGCTTCTTTCTTTAAATCACCAACATTGTATGATTGATTCTTGACCAATCAATATGCCAACAAGGCTCCACATATGCTCCATTAAGTGCATTTAGGCGTGTACACATGCATATGCATATGCTGAATTTTGTTTTTGCAAACTTTGTAAACTAGCGCACATTTAATAATACACACATGGTATATTCCAATCAGCCCTTAATCTAATTTTCTAGAACACTTTAAGATGTATGACATATGTAAAATATGTCTAGATACGTGTCGTATGATGTGCCAAAAATGTTCCATGTGTTGTGTACGTAGAAAACCGAATTTTCGATGTTTATCGATTACCCGACTTTTCTCTAATTAAATTCCAACTTTTTACAAATGTTATATATATTATGTTACACATAATATATATAATATAAACTTAAATTTTCAGCACTTGGCTGGTCTAAAGTGGCGCCATTAACATATGACAAAACTGAAATTGGAATCTCTACAATTTGGCCTCAATGTGGGATGATTTGTGTGTGCCAACATGGAATGATTTTATGGATGGAAATAACATCATGGGAACGAAATTTTTTGAGCATTTTTGAAGTGTAGGGGCTGGCCATATATTTATGGCAAGTACGTGACAAGTTGGCGAAGTTTCGGTATTCGTCCGATACGACAATTTTTGGTTTAGAACCTTTTAACGTGTCGTATTTAATTTGTCATCACCATGACTTATATCGTATGATATAAGACTTGAATATACTCATAAATATGAGTTAAGTATGGTGGTGTGACGTTAACGTACGTACGTAAAATATGTAACGTGTCGATAGTACGTTGGAATACATGTGTATGTGCCTTTTTCAAAAAAATCTGAAAATATATTTTTTATATATGTATGTAGGCGTGTATATTGATGAAGAGAGGAGGAGGAGACTTTCCTTTCTTAGTCTTGTTGCCTTTGTGCCTTGTTCAAATGTAGCTTCCTTTAATGAACTACTTAGTTTAATTAACTAAGTACTTCACTTAATGAACTAATTTAGTTCATTAATGGTGGTATCTGAAAATAGTATAAACACAACAAATGTTTGCCGTTTGATGTAAGTTTTAAAGCTTCATGTCTCGTTAGTACAGCAACATTATATATGAACTATATAAGGCAAGTAATATGCAACATATCATGCACATTTATCTTATGCACGTTTTTAAGCGCATTTAAATCATATATTTTGAAATCATTCAAACCCCCCTTTTCTCTACAATCTTTCCCTTTTGATGATTTTCAAAATAACATATGCACATGATTTAAATCCTATCGCTCCCCCTTCAATCATGCATAAATTCAAAATTTGAAATTTAAATTTCGAATCCGCTCCCCCTTGATTTATGCAATCAGTATCAATTATCAGTATCAATTAGTATCTCTCTCCCCCTTAAATCATGCTTTCTTAAATTTCAAATCCTCTCCCCCTTGATTTATGCAATCAGTATCAATTAGTATCTCTCTCCCCCTTAAATCATGCTTCTCTCCCCTTTATTTTGGAAAGTAAATCAAAAGATGCCTGTAAATAAGGAAAGAGAATCAAAACAAATCAAATCAAATCATATCAACTGAAATCATGCCTAATTTAGAACGAAGAGATTCATACGTGGCTTGATTTAAGGCTTTTGTAAAGATATCCGCTACTTGTGCTTCTGTGCGTACGTGATCTATAACGATATCACCATTGTTTACGTGATCACGAAGAAAGTGATAGCGTACTTCTGTATGCTTGGCCTTAGAGTGTAATACGGGGTTCTTAGACAAATTAATGGCACTCATACTATCACAATATATAGGAATTCTATTTACGGTAATTCCAAAGTCCGAAAGTTGTTGTTTTATCCATAACAACTGTGTGCAGCAAAGGCTAAGTGCCATGTACTCAGCCTCAGTAGTGGACAAAGCAACGCTTGCTTGCTTTTTGGAAAACCATGAAATGAGTGAGTTTCCTATAAATTGTCAAGTGCCACTCGTGCTTTTCCTATCTATTTTACAGCCACCGTAATCTGCATCAGTATAAGCATGTAAGTTAAATTCGGAATCTTTATCATACCAAATTCCTAAGGTGGGCGTGTGCTTAATATAACGGAATATTCTTTTTACTGCATTATAGTGAGACACCTTAGGTTGACTCTGAAAACGTGCACACATGCATACACTGAACATGATATCAGGCCTACTAGCAGCTAAATATAGCAAAGAACCAATCATAGATCTATATAAGGCATTATCAAAATCTTTACCATGTTCATCCTTATCCAATTTGGTGGTGACACTCATAGCGGTGGGGGATGGTTTCAAATTTTCAAAGTTGAACTTTTTAATCATGTCATTTATATATTTAGCTTGACTTATGTGAATGTCTTTACTCGTTTGCTTAATCTGCAAGCCAAGAAAATAGTTAAGTTCACCAACCATAGACATTTCAAATTCGGATTTCATGCAATTTTCAAAATCTTCAACAAGTCTATGTGAGGTAGAACCGAAAATAATGTCATCAACGTAGATTTGAATAATAAGTAAATCTGATTTATCTTGTTTCAAAAATAGTGTACTATCTATAGTACCTCGTTTAAAATCATTTTCTAAAAGGAAAGTAGCAAAACGATCATACCATGCTCTCGGTGTTTCCTTTAGTCCGTATAGTGCCTTCTTTAGTTTGTACATGTGATCGGGATGTTTCAAATCTTCAAAACCGGGTGGTTGCTTCACGTATACCTCTTCTTGTATAAATCTATCTAGGAATGCACTTTTTACGTCCATTTGATACAATTTGAAATCTTTCATGCAAGCAATGGCAAGTAAAAGTCGTATAGCTTCTAAACGTGCTACGGGTGCAAATGTTTCATCGTAGTCAATTTCTTCTTCTTGCTTATAGCCTTGTACTACAAGTCTAGCTTTATTTCTAACGACCTTTCCTTCTTCATTCATTTTATTCCTAAACACCCACTTTATGCCTATTATGGTCTTATCTTGTGGTCGTGGCACTAAATCACATACATCATTTCTAACAAATTGATTAAGCTCATCATGCATAGCATCAATCCAAGAAGAATCACTCAAAACATCATGCACATTTTTGGGTTCAGTTTCAGAAATCATAGCATGAAATTGATTTATTTCATCCGAAGTTATTCTTCTACGTGGTCGTACACCGTGAGTGATGTCGCCTATGATGAGATCATGTGGGTGATCTCTATGCCATCTTGGTTGATTATTTTCTATGTTATCATGCATTTCTAAGTGATCATGCATTCCTAGTGTATCATTCATGTCATGCATATCAAATGTACCATCATCTTCATTCAACACGGGTTTCAATTCAAAGTCATCATCATATTCTTTATCTTTATCAATCTCACCAAATTCATTAAACTTCACAAGAATAGATTTTGTGATTTGTCTAGTGAGAGGATCATAACATCTATATGCTTTTGAATTTATAGAATATCCAACAAAAATGCACTCAATTGATTTGAATTCAAATTTATCTAAATTATCTTTTGTATTCAAAACAAAACATTTGCATCCAAACACACGAAAATAGTCAATCTTAGGCATGCAATCATTTAAAATCTCATAAGGCGTCTTGTTTATTTTCTTTCTAATGGATAGGCGATTTACTATATAGCATGCACAATTTACGGCTTCCGCCCATAGAAATCTAGGCAATTTATTTTCGCATAACATAGTCCTAGCGATTTCTTGCAATGTTCGATTCTTTCTTTCTACTACTCCATTTAATTGTGGAGTTCTAGGTGGCGAAAATTCATGCTTGATTCCTTTTTCTTCGCAAAATGAAATCATATCCTTGTTTTTAAATTCACCGCCTCTATCGCTTCTTATCTTTTTCACATTGACACCGTATTGATTTTCAAGTTGTTTGATTAATTTCGCAATCTCAATGGCACTATCATCCTTATGTGCAAGAAATAAGGTCCAAGTATAACGAGAAAAATCATCAACAATCACGCATGCATAGTGGCGCCCACCAAGGCTTGTAGTGCGACTAGGACCAAACAAATCAATGTGTAATAGTTCTAAGACTCTAGTCGTGCTTATTTCATTCTTAGGCTTAAGTGACTCACGTGTCTGTTTGCCTTTTATGCAAGATTCACACAACTGAAAGTTGTCTAAATCAAGTGTAGGCAATCCTCGTACTAGGTTCTTTCGTTGGAGTTTTTTTTAGTGTGGAAATACCAATGTGTCCTAAACGTCTATGCCATAAATTTACATTAGGTTCGTTTGACATAAGCACTTAACTTTAGCGTCTACCATATCATCCATAGAAAGCGTAAAGATGTTACCTTCTCGTTTTCCTTTTAAAACGGTTTCTCCATTTTTATTTATTATATTGCAATAAGGGTGAGTGAAACACACATCAAAGCCATTGTCAGCAAATTGAGAAATGCTAAGAAGATTGTAAGATAAGTTGCTTACCAAATAGACGTTGGAGATTTGAAGAGCGCTTGGATTTCCTATCGTACCTTTTCCGATGATCTTGCCTTTGTTGTTGTCTCTAAAGGTCACGGATCCGCCTTTTGTGACCTTCTTTAATTTTGTGAACAAGCTCAGGTCACCCGTCATGTGCCTCGAGAAGCCACTGTCAAGGAACCACTTTATAGTTGTATCTTTTGATGTGTGGGCTCCCTGTAATGTGCAAAAATGATTTAGGTACCCTTTTAACTTTGGGTCCTTTCGAGTTAGTTAATCACCTCTTGGTAAAAGTACCTTTCGGTACCCATACTTGGGTAATCCTTCTCGGTCTAGCAAATGGCAAGAATGTAGATGAATGTGCGATATAGTAGACATGTGGTGAATGCACTTTGGGCCTTTGCCCAAGAACTCCTTTATACTCATTGTATGAAGGACGTTTTTGATATGTCCTTGTGTGTGTGTGCGTTGTGCGTGGATGAAATGAATGTCGTGTATACATCACTCTTTTCTTTTCATATCTATATGGTACAAAATTGTATTTCGCATGATATGAAGAGGAAGTGGGGCGTGATGAGGGAAGAGGCGGTTTTTGCGTTATCTTAGACGCCGTCTGAGGCTTTGGGGTGTCTACTTTCTTAGACACAACAAACTTAGTTGGTTTGGTGGATACTTCATTAGTATCAACGTATCCCAAACCCGTTTTATCACTATCATGCTTTTGTGATAAGATAATACGATGTAGCATGTTATATCCCGTATCAAACTGTTTCATCATTTTCTCTAAGTCTATATTCCTTGATTTCAAACTTGAAATCTCGGATTTCATTTCGTTATTTTGAGTGGTTAATGATGAAATCTCTGTCTTTAATACAGTAATGATGCATGATGACTCTTTCTTTGAATCGTTTAATTGAGCGACAAGATTCTCGTTAGAAGATTCTAACAGTTTCTTGTCTTCAATTAATCGCTTCTTTTCTTTAGCGAGAGTCTTAATGAATTTATGCAATTCTAAATACTGACTAAAAAGATCATCATAAGAAGGCTCAGAGTCAGAATCAGATGATACCTCATTAGATGCTTTGGACACAAAGCAAACTTGTGCAGTCTCTTCTTCGATTTCAGTCTCGGAATCCGATGTATCACTCCAAGTGGAGGCCTTTAGAGCTCGTTTCCTTTGCTTGGGTTCTGAGACGAGTCTATTCTTGTTCCGTTCCTTGTCAGTGTATTTATTTGTTTGCTTTTCTTTATTGGGGCAGTCATATGATAAATGTCCAAGTTTGCCACATTCATAACATTTAACATCTATATCATTTGTCTTGTTCTTATTTCTTTTAGTCGTAGTGCCCTTATTTTTGTTTCTAAATGACCTTCTCATAAATTTTCTTAAACCTTTAGCCAATAGAATTAGATCATCGTTATCCGATGCAGAATCACTATCATCTACGTGATCGGAAGAAGTAGAGACGTATTCATTTGATTTAAAAGCAATAGTTTTACCTTGTTTATATGATTCGATTTCCGTATGGTGAGTTTATTTTCATACACCTTAAGTGATCCAATTAACTCTTCCATCTTTATTGAGTTTGTTTCTTTGTTTTCTTCTATTGCGGTTACTTTAGGGTCCCACTCTTATGGAAGGCTTCGCAAGACTTTCTGTACTTTTTCTTGTATGGTAAAAGCTTTACCAAGAGACTCAAGAGATTTGTAGATGTTAGTCAAACGAAGATCCATATCAACAATAGATTCATTAGGCAATAGTTTAAACGACTCAAGTGTGGACATAAACATGTTTATCTTTGACTCTTTTACTTGACTCGTGCCTTCGTATTTCATTTCGAGTATCCTCCACATTTCTTGTACACTAGAACAGTTTGAGACATAACTAGACTCACTCTTACTTAATCCATTTAGGAGCAATTGTATAGCCCTAGCATTCATGCTAAGTTTCTTTTTATCATCACTTGTATATTCTTGTCTAGGTTTAACAACTTCTAGTGTGACTCCGTCTACGGTGGATAACTTAGATGGAACAAAAGGACCGTCTTCTATAATCGACCAAAATCAATATCTATTGCCATAAGAAAAAGCTTCATTCTTAGTTTTCATTGACTAAACGACTCACCGTCAAAGAGAGGAGGCCTTTGGCTCGACATACCTTCTTGCTCGGTTTTGAGATTTGTGGTTGCCATCTCACTGAATTGTTGGATCCTTTGTAGTGAGTGTTCCTGCGCTCTGATACCACTTGTAGGATCTGCAAGGCACCACTAGAAGGGGGGGTTGAATAGTTGGTGCGGAAATTGTGGTTTTTAAAATTGTTTTGACCAAAAACTCAACTTCTGAAAATAGATTCTGTTTTCAGGACCAGTTTTAAAACGTTTTTAAAACTAGGTTGTAGGTCTTCAAAAATTCTGAAATTTTTAGAGAACTTAGCCTCACATGTTATGAGTGTCTCCTAAAAATTTCAGATTTAAATTCAACCTTTAACCCCTTCAAACATCGTTGGTGGTCAGATTACGCGAATCTGCCAGAAACGATAGACAGTTTTAAAAAATTTATTCCTATGTGTACTTAACTCCAATTGCTCTGAAATGTTAACCACTAACCCCTTATATATTTTATTTAAATGTTTTGAAACAGTTTTGAAAAATTCTTTCGGGAAGTTAGTCAAATACACTCAAAGTCTCAACCTTTACAAGCCTGAGAATCAGACTGCACTAGTCTCAGAACTTTGGATGTTTGGTTGACTTATACTTATCCAAAAGTGTTGAAACTTGTGTCAAATTAACCCTAAGACGTGCAACTATGTTTCTGGAAAGTTTCGTAATTTTTCAAAATCGTTTACTATTTTTACGAACGTAATCAAAAAGAGTAAACAGTGCTAAAACAGAATATAAGTGCTGAAAGTAAATGACACCGAGAATTTTATACTGGTTCGGTTATAAACAACCTACTCCAGTCTTCGAGGAACACCTTCCTCGGTTCACACTAGTCACACAACACAAATACACCTTACCGCAGGGTTGATGGAGTTACACACCAACTCCAACCCTTTACAAACCTTGTATGATGAATACAATTACGCACGGACACCATCACCTTGCAAGAATGAAGATTGATCACACCTTGATCAATCTTTTACAAAGATATAAAATGTGTGGTGGTCTAAAATAAGCCTATTCAAGAATATGAATATAAGTACAATAGGCTTTCAAGAAAGAAGAAAGAAAGAAGTGTAGAAAGAAGGAATGCTAGGCGTTTTTGATCACAAGAATGTAATGCTTGTTCTGGTCTTTGTTTTGCTCTTCTCCTTTCCTCTTTATCCACTATAGCCGTCCCCCCTTAGGTCCTTCTCCTCTTGAAAATTGTCTTCTAAGTCCTTGGGAGAATGTGTGGCATCATTGCGACATGATCTTGCTTACTTGGCACCTTCTCATTGGATGATCATTTAACCTTTGCTTACTTGGCACTTCATGATTGGTTGAATGTTGTCATCATTTGATGACTTGGAAAATCTGAAAATTCCACTAAAAACATGTGCCAAACTCAACATAAATTAGTTGACATAACTCATAAGATTATCATCCAAATCAAGACAGATAATATTTCTCCACACAAGGTGATAAAATCGGCCATAATGAGTAGTTGACATGCTGAAATTTCAGCATGTGATACATGATGCTCCATTTCAAATTACTACCAAATTTTCTTTGATTTTTCTCCAAAAATTAATCATCAATTAGTAGACAATATCGTCATCATTTTGGAAATGAAATTTGGACACCAACATGGCCACAAAATCGGCCAAGGTACATACACACATGCTTAAATTTTTTTCAGCATGTGTGATATTCAAGATATCACACTTTATGACTTCAAATTACTTCCATTTCTTCTTCCAATTGATCACATGTTTCATGACACAAAATTGTCTAATTTTGGAGAGGAAATTCGGCCACCCTTTAGTACACATGCTGAAATTTTCAGCATGTGTTACAAATGAGATAAAGTTTAAAACATTACCTTTTGTAGCTTCTTTCTTTAAATCACCAACATTGTATGATTGATTCTTGACCAATCAATATGCCAACAAGGCTCCACATATGCTCCATCAAGTGCATTTAGGCGTGTACACATGCATATGCATGTGCTGAATTTTGTTTTTGCAAACTTTGTAAAATAGTGCACATTTAATAATACACACATGGTATATTCCAATCAGCCCTTAATCTAATTTTCTAGAACACTTTAAGATGTATGACATATGTAAAAAGTGTCTAGATTCGTGTCGTATGATGTGCCAAAAATGTTCCATGTGTTGTGTACGTAGAGAACCGAATTTTCGATGTTTATCGATTACCCGATTTTTCTCTAATTAAATTCCAACTTTTTGCACATGTTATATATATTATGTTGCACATAATATATATAATATAAACTTTAATTTTTAGCACTTGGCTGGTCTAAAGCGGCGCCATTAACATGTGACAAAATTGAAATTGGAATCTCCACAATTTGGCCTTAATGTGGGGTGATTTGTGTGTGCCAACATAGAATGATTTTATGGCTGGAAATAACATCATGGGCACGAAATGTTTTGAGTATTTTTGAAGTGTAGGGGCTGACCATATATTTATGGCAAGTACGTGACACGTTGGCGAAGTTTCGGTATTCGCCCGATACGACAATTTTTGGTTTAGAACCTTTTAACGTGTCGTATTTAATTTGTCATCACCATGACTTATATCATATGATATAAGGCCTGAATATACTCATAAATATGAGTTAAGTATGGTGGTGTGACGTTAACGTACGTACGTAAAATATATAACGTGTCGATAGTACGTTGGAAATTATGTGTATGTGCCTTTTTCAAAAAAATCTGAAAATATATTTTTATATATGTATGTAGGCATGTATATTGATGAAGAGAGGAGGAGGAGACTTTCCTTTCTTAGTCTTGTTGCCTTTGTGCCTTGTTCAAATGTAGTTTCCTTTAATGAACTACTTAGTTTAATTAACTAAGTACTTCACTTAATGAACTAATTTAGTTCATTAATGGTGGCACCTGAAAATAGTATAAACACAACAAATGTTTGTCATTTGATGTAAGCTTTAAAGCTTCATGGCTCGTTAGTACAGCAACATTATATATGAACTATATAAGGCAAGTAATATGCAACATATCATGCACATTTATCTTATGCACGTTTTTAAGCTCATTTAAATCGTATATTTTGAAATCACTCAAACCCCCTTTTTCTCTACAGTCTGATGGGGCTAAAACTGCGTTCTGGACTCCAGATCTTCGCAGTTCATTATACGCTGTTTCTGCCGTTGCACGTGGGTCCTGCTTTAAGAGGTCCTTCTTTGTGTCTGCAAACCTATCATCAACTGCTAGTAGCAGTTGATACAGTCGTTGTTCTTGTATTTCTCGGTTGTATGTAGCGATACCCTTCGGGGATTCTATAGGGTTGGGATCCATGGAATCAATTGTCATCCAAACACCTTGCAGTTGATCCCACAATGATTCCAACGGACGATTGTTCTGCTTGATGGTATATCATTGTTTATGGAGGTCAAAAATCTGCAACAGGTCTCCTCCTGAACCATAAGTTACTGCTAAACCATCCCAAAGTGCTTTAGCAGTGGTATATTTCGAGACATTGTTAACAAGGCTATCATATATGTTATCAATAAGCCAAGTGAACACAAGCTGGTCATTTTGTTTCCAATTGGGATAAGACAGATCTGAAGGTAGGGGGTGGAGGAACCCCTGTTATGTGGGAGCTCTCCCCCCTACAACCTAAGGCAATCTTCATGAGTCTACACCATACAGTGTAGTTGGTATTATTTAGTTTCACTTTGATTGTGAGATTGGCTTGTTGCGGTGGTGGTGTGGTCAGATTCATGTTCTGTTGCAAAAATATGGCAAACTGTTCAGAAATATCGAATGATGCAGGGAACTTGGATTTATTTTCATTGGTTTCTTGGCTGGTTCCTGGGTTGTATGATATTTTCTGGTGATTTTGGTGTGCAAGTATTGAACAAATCAGATGCTGGCTTAATCGAGCAAGAGGCAGAGTTGGGTAAGAGGCAGTGATGAACCGTATTTTTTGAGCTTCACAAACTCAGAACAGTACGGGTACAATACTTGATCAAAGGTAATTTCTTGGCAATGATGAATACATTCTCTGAGCCAAACAATTTCAAAGATAATTTTGGTGTGATTGAGAGGATCTACTGTTCTGATACCATGTGTAGATTAAGAGCATAGACCCCAAAAAACAGAAGATTTTGGAACAATTTTTCTGTGTATTTCTCAATGAATAACATTACATCCGTATACTTTGATTTATACATGTTTTTCTATTCTATACAAGGTAATCAAATAAATGTAAAATCTCATCAGATCAATTTACATATTTGCCGTATCCACTCTTTCCATATACACCTTAATTCCTTGAATCACTGGATTTGTCTCAATTCCTTGAATTACGAGATTTGTCAACACAACAGAGGTTGCTGACCTAGTTTGTAGTAGACATATTGTATAGGTTCTTAACAATGCCTTACTAATCTAGAATCCCGTTGAAATTCTGATTTGCATCATCCATAAAACTCTTTAGCGTTGTAACAGTTGGGGGCCCACTGATCCCAAAATAAGCGTGGTATTACATCACCTTTATTAGTAGACGTTGTTGCACCCTTATTTGGTAGCCTTGACCAACTGTTTT
The DNA here is from genome assembly GCA_036186865.1 of Eustoma russellianum. Classification (NCBI taxonomy): domain Eukaryota; kingdom Viridiplantae; phylum Streptophyta; class Magnoliopsida; order Gentianales; family Gentianaceae; genus Eustoma; species Eustoma russellianum. The sequence goes on from AP025068.1 coordinate 19,629,468, forward strand.
GGACGGGTTAAGTCGATCATTCTTATGACTATTAGGTATATTGATAGTATGCATTTCTTATCTCTTTAATCTCTATTCCTTCTGTACGAACATAGAGATAAACTTATACACCACTTATCATTTTGTGTATTATATAATCTTAAAAATTCCATATTAAAGAGGAATAGAGTTGAGAACGAATTGTACTAGAAAGGATACAAAAGTGGTCATGCCAAAATGCTCAAGTTGTTCAACAATGTTTATTTCCAGGATGTGCTCATGCACTCCATTTAGTTCATCATTTCTTTTAGTAGTAAAACTGTTCTCTGTGTACTATATTTTCGCGTTTGTGCAGAGCCTGAGGAAAGGTCAGATCGCTTTGCAATCTGATGTACGCAGTCTTACCTTACACTTTGTGTAAGAGCCTGTTTCCGCAGCTCGAACTTGTAACCTTAAGGTTACAAAGCAGCAACTTTACAAGTTGTTCCAATACATTGCCCTTACTTCTTTCAGTAGTGAAAGTGTACATGTAAATGGTTTATCACAAGCCTTAAATTGCTTTATTTCTGAGGTGTCGGTGGTGTCGGTTGATGCATCCTTGGGCACAAGTAATATTCAAGCATCTTGGGCTTCGTTTTTTCTTTTCAAAATCAATATTTCAAACCATTTAATTCGGGATGCTGTTTAGAACTCGGGTACGTAATGTTTGCTCTACATCTTTCATCGTCTCAATCCCAAAAAGCATTATGAAAGATGCAAATGAGAAACCTAACGGTCTTCTAGAATGGTTAAAGACTTACACAATGACCAACACAAGGTGACTCATATTCATAAAATCTATGAGTTATGAGTGTGCTATCACTTTATCAATATTTCAAAACGTTGATATGGCAGATCCACTTTGATAAGTGAGTAACAATCATTCACTTATAATATACAAATATATGTTATATAACTTTAGGTACATAACCATCATAAAAATAATTGTAGAAAATAAACTACCTTTGGACAATTTATAATTCTACAGTTATAATTCTTAATCCTTAGAGAACCTAAGCTAAAATTCTTTATATTGATCAAGGCACTTTGATTGTTACAATCAATGAACAAAAATTAATCTACTATTGGCGGCAATAATTTATGCCAAGTTGATAATAAAGCAGAATAGAAGCTTGAGTCATTAATATCACGTGATAATATTAGCCAAGGAATGATCTGGGTTGGGATCTCCTAACCCCCACTTTCCTCATCCTTTTTGTGACCACGCGACACGTGGCAACAGGGGGAGGGTGGTGAGGCTAGATGAGGCACCACCCTCCCCCCTGCTGCCACGTGTCGCGCGGTCACGCGTCACCGCAACCCGTTGCGGTGAGAGGATCCTATCCCGAATGATCTATATAGATCATATTAAACTATCAGAACATATAGGGGAGGGAAAATATTCTGGATCAAAAGTCCAATACTTCTGGCCTTGTGGGTCCCACCGTTTCAGTCTCAATGAGCTTTGTGGAGGATGCAAATCAGAAACTCATGGACCTCCTAGGTTGGCAAGGCTTTGTCAGAGACCTACTGCAAGGTGTCTATTGCAGACCTCTCTAACCCAATTGGGCCGGATACAATAGCTTTGTCATCATTTGCCAGACATCAATATTGCATCCATGCTGTGCGTGTCCAGGTTTAACCTACGCCTTTCTAGAACAATGTCTCAATCTGAATACCAACTGAAACAAAAAATGGAAAATATTAGATAGCAGACAAAAGGTGTTCATAAATCAAGAAATGTTTGTTAAAAAAAGATTTCTCGCCACGTGACAAAAATTAAGTTACTAAACTGAGTATAATAGATATGCACCATCTTACACCATTAAAGAATTGCCTGCATAATTTCAAAATCTTTCAAAACTTCGTTCATCATATAGATTATAAAGTGTATTGTCTCTTTTTCATGAGCCATTCAATACTAATACCCATACTGCACAATCTGATCTCTGAAGTGCTGCAGAACTTGATAAGTGAAATAAGCAGGACACTAGTGGAAAACGAAGCATAAACTACACGGGATATTCTAATAAGTTAAAAAGTATCACTCAAATCTCTCACATGAAGAGATTCGATATCATTTAGATCTTGGTGATATCTCAATTATATCTTTGTATTTATTGTATCTTATTCGACCCTTTTTCCATAACATAGTACCGTAGCAATCTTGATCATGGGACTCAAAACAAAGTCATCACTTTCCCGACTACCTCTTTCGGTCAAGTGATCAGAAATCGGTCCAACAAACACAAACTCCGCCAGACCTAATCACGGGCGAATGAAACAAAAAATTCTACACAGAACAACAAACATCAGACCCGGATCCTTACTTGGCCTGTAAGGACTCAGAAAACAAATTCCTCATTGTATCTAAACCATTTCCCAGTATGGTTCATCAAAAGAATCAGACAGTCTTCACACCAAATCAAAGAACAAAGCCAATGTTCAACCAAACAGAAACAAAGCAAAGAAATCCCACAACAAAACAATCCCAGAACGATTCCACACCAGACCCCAAAAATTCAATCAGCCGAAAAACCCACAAACCTACACTAGTATTCTACAACCAGCCCCCTCAGTAGAGATGGAGACATTATCGGGGGGTTGTTTTCGGTTTGGCCATAGCAATGTAAAAAACCGAGGGAGAGCGATACCGAATCAGATGATGGGACAGATGCGCTCAGAGGCTTCATCGTGCGGTCCAAAGATGGAAGACAGATCTCACCTTCAATGCACCCATGTAGTAGAAAGAAGCACACTATAGAGACATGCTTCCAAATGGTAGGCTACTCAGACTGGTGGGAGAATAAACCACCAAGAGGCCGTGTAGAACAAAGGAGGGGAGCCACCGTCGTGGGCATCTCGAAGGTTACTGGAAATAGCGGTGGCATCACTGGAGAAGAAAGCGGCAGTGGTCAGATAGCCAAAAAAGATGGAGATAGAAGAGAGAAAGCAGCAGCAGACAACACAACGGAGAGGGGCTGAAAAATGGTACAGTGGTTAGTGATTTTTATCCCCTAACCCGAATTTTTTTAAAAAAACTGCAATTTAGTTTCTGATTTTTCTAAAATTACAAATATACCCTATGATTTCCTTATTTTACGCAAGTACCCCACAAGTCTAGAGAGTTTTCAGAATTGCCCCCTCCAAATAGTTCAAAATTTAGAGATTTATCCCAGAAGCTTCAAAAGTCACAGATATGACCCCAGATTTCAGAAATTTACCAAAAGCCCATGACACCAGCACCCCCTTTCCTCCCCGTGTCTGCCCTTAAAAACACCATGAGTAGATCATTGACCATAGAGCCACTTATACTATGACCTACGATCTATAGATTTTACACAGCTCTTTATACCAACCACATCCCACATTGTGATTTTCAGTGGAGAGTTGGTTCCAGTTCAGGGAGAGTGTCCATTGCCCTCTCACCATAGTTAAAATTGGATAATTGTCTTTACGTTCCTATGATATCTTCCAAGTTGTTGTCACTGAGTCAAGTAACGAAGAATCTTAACTGTGTGGTGCTTATGTATCATGGCTTTTGCCTTTTGCAGGACATCTGTACGAAAGAGATCATTGGATATGGCACTAAACGTAGAGGCCTCTAAAATGTCAATGAGGTGACTTAACAAGGTCACGATATGTTTGTTCACGGGATGGTTAACTGACAACTCTAGCTGTGGCATCGACGCATAGGTCAGCCTTCCTATGGGTACTTGAAAACTTTATTTTCAAGTCTTTTCACTGGTAATGCCCCCATCATGCCTTGCAAAATGTGTATTCGTACGAAGAACCGTCTCATCACATTTAAGCCAAATAATAGCAGAGTCAGTTATGTTTTTTTCCGTACATTCTAACGTGTAGGGACCCGCACCTATATTGAATCGTAACTTTTTTCAATGTTTTGTTACATTTGTGGACGATTTTTGTCGCATGACTTAAATGTACCTGTTAAAAAACAAGTCGGAAGTGCCTGACAAGTTTATTGAGCTTTTTCACATGGTCGATTCCAGTTCAGTAAAAAATCTACATCCTATGCTCCGAGAATGGTGGAGAATTTGTGAACTAGACCATGCATACCTTTTTTTTTAAAAAAAATGGACTAATCTACCAAACTTCATGTCCCAATACTCTATAGAAAAATGGTGTGGTTGAACAGAAAAATCAAATGCTCCTAGAAATGACCCGACCCACAATGTTTGAGGCTCACGTACCAAAACCTTACTGGCTTTAAGCCGTCAGTGCCTTGACTTATCTCTTAAATTGATTGCCCACTAAAATACTCAATCATAAAATTCCATTACAGATCATGGTTACGCAAACCACAATTCCATCACTTATCACCTTACTAGACAGGATATTTGCCTGCTCCGTGTATGTTCACATTCCAAAAACTGAGGGGTCTAAACTTGACCTATGCTTTAGAAAGTGTGTCTTTGTTGGTTACTCTTTCCATCAGAGAGAGTATCGGTGTTACAGCTCTATCATGCAACGAATCCATGTCACTATGGATTGCACGTTCTTCGAATCTAAGTACCTTTTTCTCACCAGCCTACTGTTCAGAGAGAAACAGTCAAACTAGACTGGTTAAACATCATAGGTTGTCTACAAACTGTTCCACAGAAGTAGATAAATGGAGCCACTGAGTTTGTCTATGAAAAAATAGATGAGGTCGATGAGACAGTATCCACAACCGATGAGCCTCCTTCGTTCGGTGTACAACAAGGGTAAGTGATTCTTATGGAAATTCACATGTGATTACTTATATTACTGATGAAGAGATCTCCGATGAACAACAGGTGTCTATTTTACAACAAAGGAGGAATCGAGGAGTACCACATGTACGATACTCACCAGAGCACGTGTACAAAACTCCAGATATCCCATGAACATAGACATGGGAAATCGTAGATGTTGCACGAGCCTTTTTTGTCTCTTTTGTCAGAATCTATTCCCCGTAGAGCACAAGAAGAAAGTATACAAATATGAATATAGAGATGGAAACCCTAGTAAAAAATGAAATATGAGAGAAATGCATATTTACAAGAGGTAAAAATCCACTTGGTTGTTAATGTGTTTTCACTATTAAATACAAGGGAGATGGTACTGTTAAGCAATACAAAGCATGGTTGGTCGTCAGAGGTATATGGTATTGAATATTCAGATACCTTCTCTCCAGTTATGAAGATCGATACCGTCAATATACTTTTAAGATTGCCACAAATAAAGACTGGTTTCTTCATCAGTTTGAGTTAAAATGTGTTTTTACACATGGACTTAAAAGAAGATGTATGTATGAAAGCACCGCCTGATTTTTCTACAACATCTAGATAGAATTAAGTGTGTCTACTCAAAAAAGACCTTTATGGACTCAAAACATCTCCACGCATCTGGTTCAGACAATTTACAATGGCCAAAAAATACGGCTATAAGCAAAGTAATTCAGACCATACATTGATCTTCAAGAGAAGAGGGGAGAAGGTGACACGTCTAATAATTTATGTGGAGCATCACATAAGGAGAGGTGATGAAAGAACTTATGAAGATGAGAAGAGTTAAGACAGTTGGCCTAAATAACATACTCATTGAAGCATGGAAGTGTTTGGAAGAGGAAGGGGTTCAATAGCTAACTACTCTGTTCCACCTTATTTTCAAAACAGGTAAAATGCTAGATGAGTGGAGAAGGAGTGTAGTGGTCCCTCTATATAAGAAAAAAGGAGGCACATAATATTGTAGGAATTACAGGAGGATTAAATTTCTAAGTCATACTATAAAGTTATGGGAGAAAGTAATCGACACTAGAATTAGGGAAGAAACTCAAGTTACGGCAAACCAATTTGGTTTTATGACAGGACGGTCAACTACGGAAGTAATACACATTCTAAGGAGATTCATAGAGAAGTATAGGGAGAAGAAACGCAATCTACATATGGTTTTTATCGATTTTGAAAAAACGTGTGATAGTGTGCCACATAGACTGATTTGGGATAGTCTAGATGCAAGAGGGGTTCCTATAAAGTATATAGACATAATCAGAGATATGTATGCTAGGACGAAAACAACCGTTCATACGGTTGTAGGGAATACACACTTCTTTCTGGTGGAGGTAGGCCTCCATCAAGGGTCCGCTTTGAGCCCATTTCTTTTACTAATTGTCTTAGACGAGTTGTCAAAGCCGATCCAAGAGACAGTCCAATGGTGTATGCTTTTTTGCTGATGATATTGTATTAGTCACGGAAAGTAGACATATATGTGACTAGAAGAGTGGCAATGTGCTTTAGAGAGAAAATGCCTAAGGATTAGTCATTCTAAGACGGAGTATCTGCACTGCAGTTTTAGCGGCGCAGCTGACGATGAGAATAGTCAACTCACAATCGACAGTCAAGTGGTCCCAAAGGTAAATAAGTTCAAGTACCTAAGATCATTTCTACAGCTAGATGGGGACATAGATAGTGACGTAGCACACAGGGTTCAGCCAGGTTGGTGTAAGTGGAGGAAGGCCTCAGGGGTGCTGTGTGACAAGAATTTTCTAACTAAATTAAAAGAAAAATTTTATAGGGTGGCAATGAGACCGGCAATGTTATATGGAGCAGGCTGCTGGGCCATCAAGAGGATAGAGTCGCAGAAGATGGAAGTGACATAGATGAGAATGCTAAGGTGGATGTGTTGGTATTCAAGGCTAGACAGGATAAGAAACGAGGTATACAGGAAAAGGTTAGGGGTATCCAGTATAGCAGATAAGATAAGAGAGGGGAGACTGAGATGGCTTGGGCATATCAAGAGGAGACAGACAACGACGTTTGTCAGAGAAGTTGAAAGCCTCACTGTGTAGGGGAAGAGAAGTAAAGGCAGTCCCAAACTGACTTGAGATGAGCAGATTAGGTATGACTTACTAGAGTTGCACCTCTTGAGGACATGGTCCAGGATAGGAGTTCATGGAGGTAGATGATTATGGTTAATAAGGTGTAGGCAAGATATAGGGGCACCATAGAGCATACTTAGAGGATTAGATACTCTTTACACTTTAGGTTGACTTGCAATTTTTTGTTTTGGTCATTGTCTTTCAATTATTTGTGCATATCCAATGTTATGACTATTTTCGTATCGGAAGCTTTCTATTTATGCTTAATAAAATCCCTTCACTAGTGCATATTCCTATTATTGTGTTATCTATACAGGCATATATAGAGCCGGGAGTATCACTGGAAGCAAACTCTCTATCCGTCGGGATGGAGGTATTGTTTGACTGCCTCTCACCCTCTCCAGACCGTAGCGATAGCTTTTGCTATCGTTGGGATATATTTGGTATGATTATTGTTGTTGTTGTTTGTGGAAGTTCAGTTTAATTATGGCGGAAGTTTAAAAATTAAGACAAGGGTGCCGTAAATTGATAAGTGTATTAAAGGACGTAAGAAATATTAAAATTTTCAAAAAAATAACTCTACCACTTAACAGTAATATTAGATTATGACATGAACGAAGTATTTCAACATCAATTACTTAGTCGAGACTAATAAACATTGTTAGTATCAGATTTTAATTTTTTAAAAATATCTCAAACTTTTCCTCTAAAATCCTTGGCGTATCCATCACATTCACTCCCTTTAACTTTTCAAATTAAAAATCTAAAACAAAAACTAATATTATTTCTTTTTCAAAATACTAATGAGTTTGTAACTGTGTTTTCGAAAGAAGGTCTCTTGGGTAAAAGGAAAAAAAAAATCCAAACTTTATGTATTTGTCTAAAAGTTTGCATTATGCTGAAAAATATTCTATACTATTAAGTAAGAAGGTTCTAGTAACCAGTGAAGTTGTTGATATTGAACTATTTAAAGAATGTTGCAATCTAAAATCTTTTTTAAGATCTGGTCCCTTCTCTCAAGTTTTAAATTTTCTTCCACTATTTATGAAAATTATTGAATTATAACAACTCAAAATTTTCCATTATTTCTAAAAAAATTTCCCAATGTATTTTCTAAAACGGTGGTAAGAGAGAGGAGAACGGGGCATAAAAGGGGCAAGAGGTGGGGTGGGCATTGACAACAACAAGAATGAGGGAGAAAAGATGTTATACCCAAACAAAGAAAAGGTAATAAAGAAAATAAATAAGATAGACAATTACAATGTATAAATTTGTTAATTGATAATTATAGGAAGAGATAGATACATACTGGAAGTGTGGAAGATACACATAACCACAAGGATTCGTTATAATAAAAAAAAAGAATCTTAGTGAAATTGAAAACCTAATGAAAAATCTTTTATAAATATGTGATCAACCCCAAACACACAACAAAAAAAAAAGAAACAACGTATGGAAAAAGAGAACGCAGACTGGGAACAAAAACGGCCTGAAGGAAAAAATTTTATCATTCAGTTATCAATTTGATCAAGGAAACATTGTCCGAATCAAGAACCAAAAACAGGTTTCGAATCCTTGCATTTCCACGAATTTTTTGGTGGTAAGTGTAAATTCATCTTTAGATTCTAGTGGTCTTATTTTAATAAGTATGTAAAATACTTATTACGTAATTGTGTATGCCTGAAATTGACATAAGAATTGTATCGGTTGAATTCTTTAGGATCGATTGTGTTGATTATAAAAGAGAAAAAATAGAGGGGCTCAGATCCGTGAGAGAGTAGGAGAAGAAGAGAAGAGAAGGAAAAGGAAAAAAGAGAAAGAGAAGTTTGCTGAGAAAAAGGAGTTTTAATGATTTACAAATGCATGATTTAAATGGTACGAGTTTACGAAATGCATAAATAAATTATTACTTGACACGTTTATGTGATATACATTCTTCATATGCTTATATATATTGTTTTCGTACTAGCAAGCCATGAAGCATTAAAGCTTACATCATATGGAAAACATTTGTTGTCTTTGTACTATTTTCATGTACCACAATTAATGAACTAAACTAGTTCATTAAGTGGAATGCTTAAGTTAATGAACTAACTAGTTCATTAAATAGAGACATATTTGGTGAAAGCTACATGGCAACAAATTTGAAAATGGAAAGTCTCCTCCCTACTCATCTTACACGCCATATATATATATATTCATATTTTTAAAAAAAAATGCACAATACACATATAACCGTACGTCAACGTCACACCACTATATACAACTCATATTCATGAGTATATTCAAGTCTTATATCATATGATATAAGTTATGGTGACGTCAAAATTATAATGACATGATACAAGAACATAAACCGAAAATTGTCGTATCGGGTAACTACCGAAACTTCAACGACATGTCACATACTTGCCATATAAAGATGGCCAGCCCATATACATAAAAAATACTCAAAACTTTCGTGGGTTACATGTTAAAATCAGCCACTAAATCATACCTTGTTGGCACACACAAATCACCCATAATTTAGGCTAGATTTATGGAGAATTCAAATTCAATCTTCTCTTCTACACATGGGCATTTTTACCTCAGCCATTTGAGCTGAATATACACTTTATTTTATGTATATTATGTGTGACATAATATATATTACATGTGCAAGAAGTTTGAAATTAATCGGAGAAAAATCGCATAATCAACGAAAGTCGAAAATTAGGTTTTCTGCGAACATACAAACATGGTAAGTTTTTGAGGCATGAATGTAACATGTATCTAGACATATTTTACACATTCAAGACATGTTAAAGTATTCTAGAAAATTCAAAATAGGGCTGAATATTATTTTCCATATATGTGTGAATATTGTGCATTATTTGACAAAATTTACCAAAAGAAAATTCAGCACATGTGCAGGAATTTCACATGCCATTTTCAGCTTAGTTGGAGCCTAGGTGGAGCTTATTTGGCACTTTAATTGGTAAAAAATAAGCCACACATGATTGGTGACATTGAAGAGGGCAACACACAAGAAAACAATTCAAAATACAACACATGCTAAAATTTCAACACATGTTGTTTGTTATGGACGAATTTTAGCATGTTTTTGTCTTCAATTGTCTTCCAAAATTGAAGAGGGATTAATGTGTGATTGTATGGTAATGATTTGACTAGAATTTGAGCATATGTTTTCAGTTTCTTTTTGGAGAATTTAGAGCTCACTACAAGGGTGCCAAGGTGGATCAATCAACAGGTGACAATTAAGCAAGGTCAAGTCATCCTTCCAATCATATTGCACCAAGTAAGCAAGATTGTGTCATATTCTACACAAAGAAATATTCCAATGACATTAAAGAGAATTGTCAAGAAGGAAGAATACCCTAAGGGGGCGGCCAAGTGTGATTGAAAAGGGAGAAGATAGTACGCACAAGGTCAAGGCTACAACTCACATTCTCTCAAGTGCAAAAAGCTAGACTATTCTCTTCTTCTTCCTTTCTTTCTTCTTATTCTTAATCTCTAGCCTAATATTGTACATATTGTATAAACTTTAAATATAGCACCCATACATGTTTAATTGTTGTAAAAGGTTGATCAAGGTATGATCAAACCTTCATTCGATCGGTGGTGGTGTTCGTGATCGGTTTGCTTGATTGTTTTGGTTGTAAAACAGTGGAGTTAGTGTTTAACTCTAGTCGTCCTTGTGGTAAGGTGTTTGTTGTGTTTAGTGATAACCAAAGAAGGTGTCCTCGAAGACTGGAGTAGGTTGTTTTAACCGAACCAGTATAAAATCCTTAGTGTTCTTACTTTACTACACTTTACTTTCAGTTTTCAGTTTTCTGCATTGATTTCGTTGCAACGGTAAAAATAGTAAACGATTTTCAAAAATTATAAAACTTTGCAGAAAGATATCCACATATCCTAGTTTGTATTTGGCGTAAGTTACAATTCATTTGGATAAGTATAAGTCAATCAAACGTTAATAGTTTTGAGACTAGTGCAATCTGATTTTCAGATTTGAAAAGGTTGAGAACATCAACGTGGTTGACATATTTTCCAAAAGAATTTTCCAAAAATGTTTCAACCCACTAAAATACATATCTTTAGGGTCTTGTCATAAAAGTTTCAGACGATTTGGAGTCACCAATTAATAGGAATAGATTTTTCAAGTCGTAGTACAATTTCTGGCAGACCTGTGCAATCTGACCAAAAACGTATTTTCAAAGGTTTAGGAGGAATTTTTAATTTGAAATTTTTGTGAAACACTCACAACATCTGATAGTACATTCTCACTGAATTTCAGAATTTTCGGAGGTCTACAACTAAGTCTTTTAATTATTTCAAATCAGGATATGAAAATAGAAACTATTTTCAGAAGTGGGGTTTTGGTCCAAAAGTTTTTAAAACCCAAATTTTCCACACTCACTATTCAACCCCCCCTTCTAATGGTGCTATACGGGTCCTGCAAGTGGTATCAGAGCGTAGGCACACCCACGACAAGAAAATATAACAATCTTTGTGAGATAGGATCCATTAGCCACAAAACCGAACAAGAAGGTATGTCAAGCCACGGGCCTCCACCTTTTGATAATGAGGCAAATTTCGATTCTGATTCCGATTCTGAACTATCGTATCATGATTTGTATCTTCAATATCTTGAATTGCATAAGTTTGCTAAGACTCTTGCAAAAGAAAAGAAACGCTTAATTGAAGACAAGAAAGTGTTGGAATCCTCTAACACAAATCTTGTATCTCAATTAAACGATTCGAAAGAGGAATCGTCTAATTTGATTGTTTCATTGAGATCTGAAACTCAATCCTTAACATCCGAAAACAATGAAATGAAAGCCGATATTTCAAATTTGAAATCAAGAAACGTGGATCTAGAAAGAATGGTAAAACAATTCGATACGGGTACGAACATGCTAGATCGTCTCATTTCCTCACAAAAGCATGAAAGTGACAAAACCGGATTAGGATACGTTGAGGAAAAGGAAACACAAAATAAGCCAACCAAATTTATTTTGTCCTCATCTAAGAAACCGAATGCGTTCAAGACAAGTGTATATTCTAAAAAGACTTCTAGTACACCACACATTATATCACATCGTAGTCCTGCTTTTTCATCGCGTGCAAAGTATAATCATGTACCATATAGATATGAAAGAAAAACATTGATGCATATGCGACACTCTTATCATACTAATGCATCTAGATCATGCACTATTCATGTAAACCGAAATGCATATCAAAAACAAAAACCATATTATGCACACCATGATGATTTCGACCATAGGCTAAATAGACTTGCCCCTAACATTTATTATATTGCTTTTTCTTCTCTTTTCTCACCTTTTGTAAGACCGAGAAAGGTCACCCAAGTTTTGGTACCAAAAGGTACATTTGCAAATGGTTGAATTAATAACCCTTAAAAACGCACAAGAAATGCATGATTTCTGTTGGTATAAATTGCTCTTTCTTTTTAGTTGTTGCTAATGATGTTGATGACATTTACAAAATAAAGGGGGAGAGAAAAGCATAATTTAAGGGGAGCACGATATGTGAAATACAAATTTTATTTGTGCATAATTGTAGGGGGAGCGATCACATTTAAATCATGAACCAATGTTATTTGTAAATCATCAAAAAGGGAGAGATTGTTGAGAAAAAAGAGTTTGAATGATTTATAAATGCATGATTTAAATGGTACGAGTTTATGAAATGCATAAATAAATTATTACTTGACACGTTTATGTGATATACATGCTTCATATGCTTATATATATTGTTGCTGTACTAACAAGCCATGAAGCGTTAAAGCTTACATCATATGGCAAACAATTGTTGTCTTTGTACTATTTTCAGGTGCAACAGTTAATGGACTAAACTAGTTCATTAAATGGAATGCTTAAGTTAATGAACTAACTAGTTCATTAGATGGAGACATATTTGGTGGAAGCTATATGACAACAAATTTTGAAATGGAAAGTCTCCTCCTACTCATCTTACACACCACACACACACACACACAGATATATATGTATATATATATATATATTCATATTTTTTTTAAAAAGGGCATAAGACGCATATTCTAACGTACCACCGACATGTCACATATTCTATAATCGTACGTCAACGTCTAATCACTATATACAACTCATATTCATGAGTATATTCAGGTCTTATATCATATAATATAAGTCATGGTGATGTCAAAATTATAACGACATGTTACAAGGACATAAACCGAAAATTGTTGTATCGGGTGACTACCGAAACTTCAGCGACATGTCACCTACTTGCTATATAAAGATGGCCAGCCCATATAAATCAAAAAATGCTCAAAAATTTAGTGTCTCACATGTTAAAATCAGCCACTAAATCATACCATGTTGGCACACACAAATCACCCAAAATTTATGCTAGATTTGTGGAGAATTCAAATTCAATCTTCTCTTCTACACATGGGCGTTTTTACCTCAGCCATTTGAGCTCAATATATACTTTATTTTATGTATATTATGTGTGACATAATATATATTACATGTGCAAGAAGTTTGAAATTAATCGAAGAAAAATCGCGTAATCGACAAAAGTCGAAAATTTGGTTTTCTACGAGCATACACACATGGTAAGTTTTTGAGGCATAGATGTAACATGTATCTAGACACATTTTATACATTCAAGACATGTTAAAATGCGCTAGAAAATTTAAAATAGGGCTGAATATTATTTTCCACATATGTGTGAATATTGTGCATTATTTGACAAAGTTTACCAAAAAATTCAGCACATGTGCAGAAATTTCACGCGCCATTTTCAGATTTGGTGGAGCCTAGGTGGAGCTTATTTGACACTTTATTGGTGACATTGAAGAGGGCAACACACAAGGAAACAATTCAAAATACAACACATGTTGAAATTTCAGCACATATTGTTTGTTATGAACGAATTTTAGAATGTTTTTGTCTTCAATTGTCTTCCATAATTGAAGGGGGACTAATGTGTGATTCTATGGTAATGATTTGACTAGAATTTGAGCATATGTTTTCAGTTTTTTTGTAGAATTTACAGCTCACTACAAGGGTACCAAGATGGACCAATCAACAAGTGACAAGTATTCAAGATCAAGTCATCCTTCCAATCATATTGCACCAAGTAAGCAAGATTGTGTCATCTTCTACACAAGGAAACCTTTCAAGGACATTAAAGGGAATTCTCAAGAAGGAAGAATACCCTAAGGGGGCGGCCAAGTGTGATTAAAAAGGGAGAAGATAGTACACACAAGGTCAAGGCTACAACTCACATTCTCTCAAGTGCAAAAAGCTAGACTACTCTCTTCTTCTTCCTTTCTTTCTTCTTCTTCTTAGTCTCAAGCCTATTGTTCATATACTCCACATATTGTATAGGCTTTGAATATACCATCCATACACGTTCAATTGTTGTAAAAGGTTGATCAAGGTGTGATCAAACCTTCATTCGATCGGTGGTGGTGTTCGTGATCGGTTTGCTTGATTGTTTTGGTTGTAAAATGGTGGATTTAGTGTTTAAGTCTAGTCACCCTTGTGGTAAGGTGTTTGTTGTGTTTAGTGATAACCAAAGAAGGTGTCCTTGAAGACTGAAGTAGGTTGTTTTAACCGAACCAGTATAAAATCCTTGGTATTCTTACTTTACTGCACTTTACTTTCAGTTTTCAGTTTTCTTCATTGATTCGTTGCAACGGTAAAAATAGTAAACGATTTTCAAAAATTATAAACTTTTGCAGAAACATATCCACATATCTTAGTTTTAATTTGGTACAAGTTTCAACTCATTTGGATAAGTATATATCAATCAAACGTTAATAGTAGTGCAATCTGATTTTCAGATTTGCAAAGGTTGAGAACATCAACGCGGTTCACATACTTCTCAAAGGAATTTTCAAAAAATGATTCAACCCACTAGAATACATATCTTCAGGGTCTTGTCATAAAAGTTTCAGATCATTTGAAGTCACCAACTAATAAGAATAAATTTTCGAGTCTGAGTACAGTTTCTGGCAGATTTGTGCAATCTGACCAAAAACGTATTTTCAAGGGGCTAGGAGTGGATTTTTAATTTGAAATTTTTGTGAGACACGCAAAACATATAATCGTACATTCTCACCAAATTTTAGAATTTTTGAAAGTCTACAACTAGGTCTTTTAATTATTTTAAATCAGGATCTGAAAACAGAAACTGTTTTCAGAAGTGAGGTTTTTGGTCCAATTAAAAATCAAATTTTCCGAACTCACTATTCAACCTCCCCTTCTAGTGGTGTTATACAGGTCCTGCAAGGTTGGAACCGTGAGGAAGAAAGGAAGAGAGAGAGGGGAAAGGAAAAAAGAAGGAAAGAGAAAAAAGAGGGGCTGGATCTGTGAGAGAGCAGGAGAAGAAGAGAAGTGAAAAAAAGTGATAGAGTCTGGAATTGTGATGAAGAAAGGAAGAGAGAGAGAAGGGAAAGAGAAAACAAAGATAAAAACTGGCCGCCCCTAGGTATTGAACCCTGGTGGACTGGGAGTGCATGGAATAGGGAGACATACCATTGGGCTAAGAGAAACTATGTTAATATAGAGCAAGATCATTTATTAAGTAGTTGACATATAGTACTGGAAAGAAAAAGAAAAGGTGTTCAATCAAGGATTCGAACCCGTGTCATGATAGTAAGAATATGAGGACCGTACTAGTTTAACTGAGTGAAGTTTTGGTATAAGTTAGGGACAAAATATTATTAAGCCATAGAAGTTGTAAAGTATTTCTAAAAATTATTCTAAGCATTAGTTAATAGATTTAGTTAAAGCATGATATAATGATGAGATTATTAAGTGATACTTTATTGTAAAATTGTAATATCCAAGTGGAGAACAAATGGAAAATTATGGATTCAATTTGAGGTAAATGGTCTAACTCCATTTTGCATACTTGTGAAAGTGCTTTTAAGAAATTATATTTTTACACTTGTGTTTTGATATAAAATTGAATCATGTAGAAATATGTTGTGTTTTATGTAATATGTGCTTTATGTGAAAGTTTATTGATGATATGTGCTTTATGAAATGAGAAGTTTTTGTGCTCTTAAATGCATTATACTGGTGTTGCATGACTGGTCAAATGATGAAAGTGTATGCTGTAAGTTAATTGTTCTAGCAATGTTAGCAAGTGAGTTGCTAGAATGCCCGAAACATTGGGGGGGGGGGGGGTTAGCCCGATGCCCTCGTTTCATGGTGGGATCCATGAGCCTATCTAATAGGGGTTCTTTTAGACAGAGTACTCTGGTGAATGATATATGCCAATTAAGAGCGAAACATAAAAGTATTATATGTAATTTTTAAAGATGGAAAACTTGATGCTTTGCTTCATTTTATTTTTTGAAAGTTATTGTTACTTCAAAACTTAAGTCCCGCTATACATGATCCCACAAAAAGTAGTTAGAGTACTTAGTGAGCATATTGTTTTGAAGACACCACCACTTACTATTTTTGGAGATGAGAGAGACTATGAATACATTTACATTAAGGTGGATGATGAATGGGGATGATAAATAAACTCAGAAGATAGTTTAAGATTGATTTATTATTACTTATTTGAACTTTATTCAGTCTTTATTGATTTAGCTCGTAAGAGTTATCATTTCGAATGTTGTATTAGTTTATTTCAACGATGTAATATTTCTCTTGATCGAGAATTATTTCGAATATTGTATTGAATTTTTTTAGTTATTTTTATTAGATTTTATTTATTTAGTTGGGATTGACGTGATTATAACGTCATATGAGGAAGCCTTGTCCTTTTTGAGAATGGTACGACGGATGTGACATCTTGGGACTAAAGGCTCGTGGCGTGACAAAGAGGGGGCTGACGAGATGGGAATTGGGTAGGGGATTGCGGGATGGAGGAGCACGGGGGTGGCCACTGGGCAGCAACAAGAATGGAAGAGTTGTAGAGAAGTTGGCGACATCGACAACGGCAGAAGAGGTGGTGATGAAGGAAAGAAAGAAAATTGAGGAAGGAAAAACAAAAAATTGGACGGCACTCCTGGACATCACTGGAGTGCCGTCATGTGCGCTCCAAAAAGGCACTGACAATGGTGACAAAATTTCTTCCATCATATCGTATTTGTGCATTTCTTTTATTAAAACTAAAATATTTTATGAACTCTTCCGTTGATTTATACTACGAGATCTGCACCTGCGATGCTAATCTTAGAAGTGTAAATGAGATTATTTTCATGATCAAAGAAGCCGAGGAATATAATTCAAACGAAGAAGTTATCGACATTGTATCTTCTTGCAAGTAAGTTGAATTATATATCTACGAAAACGAACCGCGTCCGGTTCTTCCGTACAAAATCGGAAATTGGCGTCATTTCGGTAACACTGCTCGAAAAACACATACTAGCGACCCACTTCTAACTTTTATTAGAAAAACAAGCACGCAGTGTTGATAAGACAAGGACACTATGTACATAGGTATCATTGTCTGTGTGAATGCAGTGACGGCATTAAGAGGTGTTTGGCAGTTGCAGAATCTAATTGTCAGCTTTTTTGATTGAGGAGGCAGCAGCAGGGGTCTCAGGTACCCTAGGCGTTGGTTGTGATTTTAGCTTTATTATTTTTATTCTGTTCTGTATCCAGTTGATTTTTTTGACGGTGAGATAGTCTTTTGACTGTTTGGTTGCATCTTATGGTGTTGCCTAAGTCTTCATTTATAATTCTCAAGGTATCTATGGAATCACATTTGCCTGCATTCAACGACATCTTCCTCACCTTGAGGTTGTAACTGAGCTTAATAAGGGTAAGAACATGGAAGGCGTACTTCTTTGTGCAAACCGGCTTAGAAATTCTCTTGGAAGGAAAGTTGTGAAGCTTAATACAAGACAAAGAACCTTAGTGTTCAAAGTACATTGACAACCAGCTTGAAGTTGTAAGCCTGAACTATCTAATTTATGGTGGTATTCAATTATAACAACATTATTTCATTGTTTTAGAGGATTCTATCTATGGCCTGGTATGGTGGTCGGATGTACGCAACCATACCCATGCGTTAGAAACACACTTTGGTTGTTTCTTTATGACCCATAATAAAAATTGCGTCAAGCTGTATCGGTAAACTGCTACTTCATAATATAAGAAGCGAATCAAATTTAGTAAGTCGTTTTGGTTTTTCATACATAGACTTGTTTTATTGGCTTAGACGGAAAGGAAGAGTTGTAATCACAGATTAGCTCAAGCGATCTGGTGTTTGAGCTGCTGTAACTGTCATAATTCTTTTGCAGAATTTCTCTTCACTAATGTAAGATTGTTTACAAAGTTACCAGGTGGATAATTTGTTAAGCCAAGAAAATAACGGAAGCATAAAAGTTACCTCCGGTCATTATCGATTAGTCGTCGCCTTCTAATCGGAAGCCTGCTGCAGAGAATAATCCTTGCGGGAAATGGAGCCTTCCAACCTATGCCTATCTGAATGTTGTATAGCTATGATTGATAGAATATCACATGCCCTCTATTTATAGGCTAGGCCAGGGACCAACCGGCAATTAATTCTTTCCATCAAGGAAACATAATAATTGCCAATCAATCGGAACCAAATATGATAATTAATGCAGTCAATAATTTTAACGTATCTAGCCAATATAACGTACAGGTGCGGTATATATGTGATCCACATTAGTGATTTATAAATAAATCATGAGATTCTTGCAATCAATTATAATAATTATAATTGATTCTAACATTCTCCCACTTGGATCACATGTCGAATGCTAGATAATACAGCATAAGTGACAAAACAATATAGCCAAAATTTTATTGTCACTTGGATCTATTGACTACCAAACTTAGACTGAAAATACAATATATGAATCAAGGCAGTCATGCTTTTAATGTCAAGCACTCCTTTCCAAGAATTACAATGCATCATACACTCAATCGAACAAAATGAATGATTTATGATAAATCATCTCAAAATGGGTCCACATCCATGGATCAAATAGATCCTACGACTTTAAATGCGCATATTCAAAGTCAACAAATGTCTAGACAGAATAAGATCAAAGTACAACAAATCAAGGAGAACTAAGAAGTCCCATATTAGCAGCATGATCCCTAAAAACTTTAACCGGTAATCCTTTAGTCATATGATCAGAAACCATTGACTCCATACTAATGTGTTCAATCTTTACTTCTCCTTGTTTAACATGATCTCTGACCTTCAAATACTTTATGTCGATATGTTTACTGCGACTCTCACTTTTATTATTTTTCGCAAAGAACACAGCAGCTGAATTGTCGCAGAAAATCTTTATGGGTCTATCAACAATATCGACAACCTTAAGACCACTGATGAAATTTCTCATCTATAGACTATAAGGCCTGTGACGTAGCTTCATAGCATGCAATGAACCCGCCTCCATGTGGATGAAGTAATAATGGATTGCTTCTTACTCCTCCAAGATACAGCTCCTCCAGCAAGAAGAAAGATGTATCCAGAAGTAGATTTACTCGTATCCACACAACCACAGTAATCAGAATATCCAATGACTTCCAAATTCTGTGATCGTCTGTATGTGAGCTTATAATCTTTGGTTCCTTGTAAATATACCAACACCCTCTTAGCTGCTTTCCAATAAGCCGTACCAGGGTCGTTTTGATATCTACCAAGCACTCCGACCATAAATGCAATATCAGGTCTGGTACAGACAAACGCATACATAAGGCTCCCAATGAGCGAGGCATATGGAATGCCTTTCATTTGATCATGCTCTAATGCATTCTTAGGGCACTGGTCCAAACTGAAGTTTTCTCCCTTGACAACAGGTGATGCAATAGACGCACAATTCTGCATAGCAAATTTCTCAAGTACTTTGTTGATGTAGGCCTTCTGAGAAAGACCAAGTATTTTACTTGTTCTATCTCTGTGAATCTCCATGCCAAGGACATAAAAGGCTTCACCCATATCGTTCATACCAAAGTTCAAAGTGAGAAATCGCTTAGTCTCATGCAATAACCCAAGATCACTGCTTGCTAGTGGAATATCATCCACATATGGGACTAAGAAAATGTATTTGCTCCCACTTATCTTGAGGTATATACATTGATCAACAATGTTCTCTACGAAACCGAATGAAGAGATTACCTCATGAAACCCGAGGTTTCATTGATGCGAAGCCTGTTTAAGCCTATATATGGATTTATTCAATTTGCAAACCAGTTGATCATTATCAAAATCGATAAAGCCTTCAGGTTGACGCATGTATACCTCTTCATCAAGAACCCCATTCAAAACGTAGTTTTCACATCCATTTGATGTAGCTCGAGATCAAAATGAGCTACTAATGCCATGATTATCCGAAATGAATCCTTTTTTGGGACTGAAGAGAAGGTTTCATGGTAATCAATGCCTTCTTTTTGAGTGAAACATTTGGCTACAAGTCTAGCTTTATATCGTTCAATGTTACCAAACGAGTCTCTTTTGGTCTTAAAGACCCATTTGCATCCCACCACAGAGGCTCTGTTTGGTAACGGAACAAGTTTCCAGACATTGGTTTTAGTCATTGATTCCATATCCGCTTTCATGGCATCATACTATAGTGACGATTTGTCACAACTCATGGCTTGTGAAAATGAGATAGGGTCATGATTCAGTCCAATGTCATGGTTCGACTCTTGAAGATATACAACATAATCGCAAGAAATTGCTGGCTTTTTAGTTCTTGAGGATCTTCGTACTCCCACTGGTTCAGTGGATGTGGGGTTAGTGGGTTCAGCTTGTTCTCGATGTGATTCTTCAATTTCAGGTTGCATAATTGGTGGCTCTTCATTATGATGAATAGCAACCGAATTGTCTACATATAAAGGTACAACATGTGTATTCCTTACTTCCTCAAAATTGAATTCTCGATTCGAATCACTCCCACTGACTTCATGATCCTCTAGAAACTTAGCATTTCTAGCTTCAACCACTTTTGGAGTATGTGAGGGGTAGTAAAATCTATATCCTTTAGAGTTAACTGCATATCCAATAAAATAACCACTTTTTGTTCATTCATCCAGCTTCTTTATGCTTGGGTTGTATACCCTAACTTCAACTGGACAACCCTATATGTGTAAATGTTTTAAACTTGATTTCCAACCATTCCACAACTCGAAAGATGTTTTAGGAACGGCCTTAGATAGAACCCTATTTAAAACATACACAACGGTTTTTAGAGCTTTACTCCAAAAGGATATAGGAAAATTCGTCGTGCTAATCATGCTCCTGACCATGTCCATAAGAGTCCGATTCCTTCTTTCAGCAACACCATTTTGTTGTGGTGTGCCAGGCATGGTGTATTGAGCAACAATACCATCCTTTTGAAGGAATTCGGCAAATGAACCAATCATTTTTCCTTTTTCTGTGTAACGTTCATAATATTCACCACCTCTATCGGATCGGACAATTTTAATCATCTTCTCCTTTTGTTTCTACTTCTAATTTGAAGATTTTGAACGTATCAAGTGCTTCAGATTTATCAAATAGAAGATAGAGATACATGAACCTTGAATAGTCGTTGATAAATGAAATAAAGTATTTCTGATCATTCAAGCAAGGTGTGTGAAAAGGTCCACAGATATCTGTGTGACTGTGTGTATGAGTTCAAGGGGTTGAGAACTTCTTTTGACACCCTTAATGGTCTTCGTGGTTTGCTTGCCCTTATGCATCCCACACAAGTACCTGAATTAGTGAAGTCTAGAGTTTGCAAAACTCCTTCATTCACCAATCTTTTCATTCTGTCGATTGAGATATGTCCCAATCTTTTATGCCAAAGACTTGATGAGTTCTCATTGATAATACAATGCTTTGTACCAGTTTCTATTATAAGAGTATGCTCATAAATGGGATCTAACTCAAGTTGAAACCGAAAACCATTCAATTTCGCAGAACCAAAACTTTATTCTCTTTCAAAACATTCATTATGAAAATATGTGAATAGAAATCATATCTAACAATCGAAAGTCTTGAAAGAGAAACTAAATTTCTGGAAAAAGAAGGTACATAAAAAGTGTGAACTAAATCAAGTTGAAAACCAGTTTTCAAATTGAGCCTATAAGATCTCACTCCTTCAACAATAGAGCGCATCCGGTTTCCAGAATAGATGCATTACTCACTTTCATTTGGCTTCCTCAGGTTTAGAAAACCCTATATGGTTTTCGCAATGTGAAATGTAGAACCACAATCAATCCACCATATATTATCAGAAACCTCAGTAAAATTAGATTCATGACACACAAAGGACAAATTACCTTTCTTCTCTAGCCATCCCTTATATTTCAGGTAATCTTTCTTCCAGTGTTCCTTTTTCTTGCAAAACCGACATTTATCTTTATCGCCAGTTTTCTTTATTGGAACATCTTTGCCCTTTTTAGCATTTCTCTTAAAATGAGTCGCAAGATGCACAGTCTCAATGGACTGATTCTTCAATCTCTGCTCCTCTTGAACACACATGGTCAGAAGTTCATTAATTGACGAGTTTTCTTTATGTGTGTTGTATGATATCTTAAATGGAGTGAACTCCGAAGGGAGAGAGTTGAGTATGAAATGCACCAGGAATGACTCCGAGATTTCAACCTTAAGGGAGCTCAATTTAGCAACAATGTCCCTCATCTCCATGATATGCTCGTGCACACCACGGCTTTTGTCATGGATCATGTTTGAAAGCCTCTTCATAAGGGTGCCGGCTACCGCCTTGTCAGAGCTTACAAATTGATTATCAATGGTTTTCATGTAAGCTTTGACATTATCAAGATCAGGGATAGAACCCCTAATGATTGGACTTATACGAGACTTGATGAGCATCATGCTGAGGGGATTAGATTGCTCCCAACACTCGTAACTAGACCTCTCAGATGGCGTATTTGATTCTGTGGGATTTGGTGGTTTTTTCTCACGGAGTGCCAGGTCTAAGTCCATACACCCTAACGTCAAAAGGATGATATCCTTTCATTTAGTAAAATTGTCACTAGTCAGCATTGGAGTTTTAGCAGAATCAAATAAAGAAGTAGTGAGAATAACTGCATAACCAAAGAAATACATATCATGCTATGAACATATATAACCAGAATGAATTAATCAAGTTAATTCAAATAGTATATTCTAAACCTTCCTGTGGGTAGAGGTTGTACTCATGCATAGAATATACTTAAAACAGTATGAAAATTAAACAAGCCAAAATATTTCTGTACCTGTGGGCATAGAAAATGTTTATATTTAATTTTCTTGATTAATAAAACAACCGCTTCCCTGTGGGGCAGAGTGATTACCTTATTAATCAAAACTATAGTTATGGTGACATTTTATTTTCTTTATACCGTACAATTTTAAGATGATGTGGCTAATCTTAAAATTAAGAAAATAATCCTTAATATGTCATCAACATATAGTTATTTTAAAAAAAACCCTTTATATGACATCAACAAAAATAAAATCATAATGAAAATGTGAAGTGAACCGATTCGGCAATACACAGGAAAGATCATGAATCAATTTCCTAGACAGTATTATTATTCCATGTAAAATTCCAGGCCGTACGGTGGGGTCACAACAGTCCCGCTTAAGTACCGAATTTCTAGACAGAAATTATGTGCACGATGTATTTATCACACCTTCAATAATTCACCTTTTGCATTTGCCACCAATTTTTCTCAACTAGATACATAATCAGAGTTATGATAAATAAACTTACAATTGCCAATAAGTATGGTTAGACAAAAAAAAAGGTTTAACAAGTAAAATCATACTGACCAGTGACCATGAATAAAT
This sequence comes from Eustoma russellianum, assembly GCA_036186865.1. Classification (NCBI taxonomy): domain Eukaryota; kingdom Viridiplantae; phylum Streptophyta; class Magnoliopsida; order Gentianales; family Gentianaceae; genus Eustoma; species Eustoma russellianum. The sequence continues at coordinate 19,653,160 of AP025068.1, forward strand.
ACGAAACTTTTTTTTACAGACCGAAAAAACATAAACCACCAAAATCATCTTTACCCAAGTGTTTTTAGTCTTTACTCATAAAAACAAGATGAACATTACATATCAAATCCATATTTGCAGTTCTTCCACCACAGCAGCGGCGGCGGCGGCTTGCAACAGTTAGTTTCCATATTTAAAAAACTCAAAGGTCAAGGCAATTCTTAACAATAGATTCATGAGTCAAAACATTTTTCCAGATCTGGTGCATAAAAGATTCAAAAACAGGCACACTTTCTGTCTATCTCAGATATGAAACTCCGGCTACAGCAGCGACAATATAAAAATTTTAACAGAATTTTCATAGATTAAGGCTTTGCAAAAGTATCCATAGTGCAGAAAGTATCCATTGTGCAACAAAGAAATTACACGTGTACATCACATATTTTCCAGACTACATATGCACAACACACATTTTCCGAGGAAGCACATATTCAAAAAAAAAAACATTAGTTGTTCCATTAATCAATAGACTAATGTTTCTAGCCCCACTAATTCCAATTGGATTTAATTAGTTAAGAAAACAGAATACTTTGCTATCACCTTTTAATTAAGCTCTCAGTACGGGAATCAACAACAAAATCAAACCCTTAAATTGAGATATTTCCACATGTCAATAGACAATCAACAATTGCATGCATAATTTTAACATTGAAGACCTCGAAAACTATAATCCCGTAACCTTTGAACGATTAGATTGCATTAAATGGTACAAAAGAAAGTTTTCTAAATACAAACGATATGGTCAGATGTGGCTCTGATACTAAATGTTAGGCCACGAAAATAACGGAAGCATAAAAGTTACTTTCGGCCATTATCGCTTAGTCGTCGCCTTCGGATCGGAAGCCTGCTGCAGAGAAGAATCCTTGCAGGAAATGGAGCCTTCCAGCCTATGTCTATCTGAATGCTGTATAGCTATGATTGATGAAATTTCACAGACCCTCTATTTATAGGCTAGGCCAGGGATCCCTTTCCATATTCAACCGGCAATTAATTCCTTCCATCAAGGAAACATAATAATTATCAATCAATTGGAATCAAATCTGATAATTAATGCAGTCAATAATTGCAACTTATCTAGCCAATATAACGTACATGTATATTATACATATGATCCATATTAGTGATTTATAAATAAATCACGAGATTTTTGCCATCAATTATAATAATTATAATTGATTCTAACATAATTTTCCTTGAAGCATGTGGGTGCAAGATTTTTCTTATGTTTGCTCTTTCCAGAAAGTGCTGTAAGAGTTGAGTCAAAGTCACTTAGTGATTGGACATCATAATGGCTGATTTGTTCATCTTAACGTCAATTGGGTTATTAGGGAAACTGAAAAGGGTGTAAAAATATCTTCTCTCGTATCCGAATAAGTAAATTGATTTTGAGTTTCATATCTTGTTCAATATTTTCTCCTCCCCTTTCCTGCTTTATAAATGTAGACGGACTGTTATGCCCCGCACCCTCCGTAGAATAATTAAAGGTTAAAAAGAAAATTAAATAGGATTAATGACAATTAATGGTAACGAATAAAGTATTAATATTAGATTAATTGGTATTTATGGAGGGATTAAATATTGGAATTAATTCGTATTTAATTTAGAATTAAATATTAGAATTTAAGCATTTAAGATAAATGGGATAATAGGATATAATTTAGAAACTCCAATTTCATTCCTACCCTTATCAAAACTGACAGAACGTCAGTTTCTCTATTCATTCAGAGAAACCGATGCCTTCTCCCCCCATAGACGATTTTCTTCTTCTCCAACCCTAGGGAAGATTTTCAATCCGTTCTTCGCTTGCTCTTCAGATCTTCTTCGAGTAATCACAGGCAAGTAATCTACTTATAAGTTCCTACGTTTTGCGAAAGAAAAATGCCTATTTTTGATATCAAAATGGATCACCATGCAGTAGTTTCTTTCCGTGAATCTATATATGATTTATGTGTTTTAGATTTGAGATTTGGCCATTATATGTTGAAAATAGTTTGTTGTTGTTGATTTCGTAAAATCTTGCAAATTCCAATCCCTTGAACCCCTTTTTGTTGCTATTTGCGGTTGAAGGGAGGGAGAGTGAAAAGATGCGATCTTTGGGTTTGTTTTGATGGATGCTTTGAGTTTTAGGCTTGAATCCTTGATTTGTATATGAAAGATTTTGTTTTGGTGAATTAAGTGTGGATTGATAGTGAGGATTAGGCTTGGAATGGTTGGAAGGAAGCTGAAAATCGATCGGGGTTTAGATCTGCAGTTTCTACAGAAATCGCAGAATGAGAATGCTGGAAAACGATGACATCGATCGATCGATGTCAGAGGCTGACGTACATCGATCGATCGATGTATAGCTGAGGGAGAGACTGATGTGCTTCAGTTGTACGTGGATCGATCGACGTAGAGTGAGGGAGAGATCGATGTGTCCTGATGGACGTCGATCGATCGATGTGAGGGAACGACGTCACATCGATAGATCGATGTAGGCTGAGTGAGAGGTCGAAGTGCTCTGACGGACGTGGATCGATCGACGTTAGGGGCTGACGTCCATCCGTTTTGTGGGAAAGTAGGGAAAGAAAGAGGGAAGCTAGAGGAACCTTTGGGTGACCTTAGGGGCTTCTTAGGACCTAATTGAGGTTAGTTTAAGTCTTGGGAACCCGACCTAAGCTGGTGAATCAATGAGGAGGACTCCGTGGGGTATTCGAGTTGTACTTCAGTGTGAATAATCTAAGGGGTTAAGAATGAACGTGTGGGATTTCGATAAGGTTCGAATGGAACGTGCGAGGGTGTTTACTTTCTCCCTTGTGTTCTAAGAATGAAAGTTTAGGTAATGTTGGCTTGCTTGAAGCGTTACGCTTGAATATGCGAAAGAGATGGGTTTCAAATAATTGATTGACAAGTGAATGCACATCCTTGCATCATGGCACTTGCATTTGCATTATGATTTGACAAGAGCTGTGCCTCGGCACAGGGTATAAAGTTTGCGAAATGAGCTGTGATGTGTTACAGGGTATAAAGACAAGCTGTAAACATCACAGGGTATAAAGTGAGCTGTAATGTGACACAGGGTATAGAGACAAGCTGTGGAACATTACAGGGTATAAATTTAAGTTGTGGTGTGTCACAGGGTATAAAGACAAGCTGTGGCCCATCACAGGGTATAAAGTTACGCGATCGGACATTATGACATGCATTGCACTGTTTTGAAATAACCATTTGGGTTTGTGTAGTGTAGTGCATATTTTGAGTTGTCATGCATCACGTGGGTCGTTTTGGTGTGATTGACATGTAAGTGTTTTGTTATTGAACTGTTTACTACTTATTCGTTGTTGTTCTTTGTTTCTGTTGTGCTGGCAACTTATGATCTTTAAACTATACAAGACATGTGTCTCATTATCCCCTGATATAGATATTACTCATGTCTTGCCATGTGTTGATCCCGTATGTCTTATAAGCGGGTTACTTGCTAGCGTTTTTCGCTAAGAGTTCTACTCGTTGTCTTGCAGATAAGGCTGAGTATGATATGATATCCATAGAGGACGATGGCGAGTGGACTGAATGGGATGCTTAGAGCTTATCTTGGGAATTGTTATACACTGTTTCTTATTATTCCAGTTTTCTTCGTTCATATTAGGATGTAGATGGCTGCGTCCATAAACAGTTTATTTACCTATGTTTTGGGAGTACAACTTTGAATGATTTAGATTTTATTTTACACATGTTTCCGTGCTTCCTCTCTTACGTCATTGATGATGTGTATCCGAGAGATGAGACGTCTTGTAGTCCTCTCAGTAGGCTACGACAGGTGCACCGCTTCGGGTCCGCTGTCCGGGCTGGGGCGCTGCAGGTGGTATCAAAGCCTAGGTTTCAGATCTACCTCGGAGACCTAGGTTATGTCATATAGAGTCCTAAGCTATGATTTTGACCCTAAGTTGACCCATAGGTCTAAGTCTTTGATTTTAGACGTAAGTTGAACTGGGTTGGGTGTGTGCGAGCGCGATACAATCTAACTAATGATTATACATTTATCCTTCTTAAGGTATGTAGTTCCGCGTGTGATACGCATATGAGCCTTCAGTATTATCTTTAAATTGCTGAATGCTAATAAACGCTGATCTTGCAGAAAGATGCCTCCTAGAAGGGATAATTCTAGAAACGGTGGCAACGGAAATGAGAACCCACAGCCACCACAAATGGCAATGCCTCAAGCCCTGATGGATGCTATAACGGTGATAGCACAGGGAGTTGCTCAGCAGCAACAGCAGCCTCCTCCACCACTGCCTCAACACGGTATCAGACATTATATTGGGGAAATGCGGAAGATGCATGCCCCCACCTTTGAAGGGACCACTGACCCAGAGGTGGCCGAGTTCTGGTTGGAGGAAATGGAAAAATGCTTCAGGCTAGTGCAAGTGCCTGAAGAAAACAAGGTGGATGTGGCCACGCCCTTGTTGAGTGGCCGAGCTAATGCATGGTGGAATGGTATTCTACCAAAGATGACTCCCCTATCTCGTGGAGGCAATTTGTTGAGGCCTACAAGGATTACTACGTGCCTGAGACGGCCATTCTGGAGAAGATGAGGCAGTTCGATAAGTTGGAGCAAGACCGGATGTCCATTTTGGATTACACCGACAGGTTTCATGCCTTGGGAAAATTCACACCCATGGTATTGGAAAATAACAGAATGAAGATGCTCAAGTTCGAGCAAGGTTTGAACCCCCGCATTCGGACAGCTATCGCAGGATCTAGTCTGAAAACTTTTGAGGAGATGTTGGATGCCTGCTATCGCGTGGAAAGCGACATGCGCAGGTCACAGCCTAGAGAGGCTTGTGACGACACCAGCAAGAGGCCGAGGGACGAGAGAAGTGAAGGTAGACCCAGACGTTGGGTCAAAATTCCTAGAAGAGGTCAGATAGTACAGTTCCAGCGACCTCCGCAGCAAAGCCAGTCGGACCGATCGGCTGCAGGTATATGTCCCCACTGTCAGAAGAACCACGTTGGGAAATGTTGGAAGAAAACATGGGCTTGCTTCAAATGTGGTAAGACAGACCACAGGATCAAGGATTGCCCCGAGTGGAAGCAAAAGCCATAGGGAGAAGCAGGGCCATCGTAGCAACAAAGGGGTAGACCCAAGCCCAACGCCAGGGTAAATGTCATGACTGACGTTGAAGTGCAGGAGAGCACTGACGTTGTGACAGGTACGATCTAAGTTAAAATCTTAGTTGTTTAAGTTGAATTATAGTCGTTTAAGTTGAAAGTGGATGTGCATTACATGAAAATTTTTTATGTGTTACACTCTTTGTGTATATGTGTGATTCTAGTTAATAAAGTGCCTGCAAATGTATTGTTTGATAGTGGAGCGAGTCACTCGTTTATCTCTAAGCGATTCGTCAAAGAACTTGACTGTCCACCCGAGTAGCTTGAAACCCCCTTCAGGGTACAGGCAGCTGGTGAACAAGTACTAGTTTCACACCACCAGTATAAAGGTTGTGAATTGGAGTTGGATGGGAAGGTGTCTCCCGTTACGTTAGTCCCAATTGCGATGAGGGATTTTGATGTGATATTGGGCATGGACTGGCTGACCAAGTATCATGCCAATATCGACTGCAGATTGAAGATTGTAACTGTCAAAGATCTCGAAATGAATGAAGTGACCGTTCAAGGGAACGTCAAGCTAACCAAAGCCCCGAAAGGCTTTCAAGGCTTTGAAGAAGGGGGCAGAAGGACTTATGGTATATGCTTTGGACGCGAAGCAAGAAGTTCCCTCCATGGATCAGATTCCGATAATCAATGAATTTAAGGATGTATTCCCTGATGATTTGCCGGGAGTTCCGCCATCAAGAGAAGTGGAGTTCGAAATCAACTTGATTCCTGGTGCGGAACCTATATCTAAAGCACCATACAGAATGGCTCCAGCTGAACTTAAGGAGTTAAAAGGACAACTACAGGAGTTGTTGGATAAGAAGCTAATTCGACCCAGTGTATCACCTTGGGGAGCCCCCGTCTTATTTGTCAAGAAGAAGGATGGCAGCATGACATTATGTATAGACTATAGAGAGCTGAACAAGGTGACTATAAAAAACAAGTACCCACTACCAAGGATCGAGGATTTATTTGACTAGTTGAAGGGTGCTTGTTAGTTCTCGAAAATGGACCTTGCCCAGCGTATCATCAGTTGCTCGTGAAGGCAGGAGATGTCCCTAAAACAGCTTTCCGGACTCGATATGGGCACTATGAGTTTTTGGTGATGCCTTTTGGATTGACCAATGCCCCAGCAGCTTTTATGGACTTGATGAACACCGTGTTCCGAGAACAGTTAGATCAATTCGTGGTGGTGTTCATCGACGATATCTTGGTCTACTCTCCTGATGAATAATCCCATGCGAAACACCTAAGAGTGGTGTTGGAAATTTTGAGGCAGCAGAAGCTATATGCCAAATTCAGCAAGTGTGAATTTTGGCTAAGAAGTGTAGCCTTTCTCGGTCATGTAATTTCGGAGGACGGGATCTCAGTAGATCTTAAGAAGGTAGAAGCCATTACTGAATGGCCAAGACCTACAAATGTGACCGAAGTCAGAAGCTTCCTAGGCTTGGCTGGCTACTATAGGAAGTTTGTTGAAGGATTTTCGACAATAGCAGTTCCATTGAGTCGACTTACTCAGAAGAAGACTAAGTTTGAGTGGACTGCTGAATGCAAACAGAGTTTTTCAGAACTCAAGAAGAGATTGACCACTGCCCCGGTGTTGGCGCAACCCTTCGGTACTGACGGTTTCATGATCTATAGTGATGCGTCTAAGAAAGGACTAGGTATGTACATCATTACAACTAATTCATTGTATATACATATGCCAGTCTTAAACTAACTTTCTGTTTATAGGTTGTGTCTTGATGCAAAATGGACGAGTTATCTCGTACGTGTCGAGACAGTTAAAACCATATGAGCAGAACTACCCGACGCATGACTTAGAACTTGCAGCTGTAGTATTTGCTCTTAAGATCTGGAGACACTATTTGTATGGAGAGAAATGTGCAGTGTTCACGGATCACAAGAGCCTGAAATATTTATTCTCACAGAAGGAGCTTAACATGAGACAAAGAAGATGGTTGGAATTACTCAAAGATTATGACTTAACCATCAACTATCATCCGGGTAAAGCAAATAAAGTGGCAGACGCGTTGAGCAGAAAGTCTAGTCATGCTAGACAGTCCCCGTTGGAAAGGGAGATTGAGGAGTTTGGTCTTGATGTGGTGGACTCAGTGGCGAATGTTCTTATAGCTCTTTCTATCAGTCCAGACTTGGTAGATAGAATTAAAAGAGCGCAGTATGATGATGCAACACTGAGAGAAATCCGCGACAAATTGTCTACGGGACCAGTAAAAGATTTCCAGTTGAGAGGAGATGAAAGTCTATGGTTCCAGAATCGGTTATACGTACCAGATAAGGATGAACTTCGGAGAGAATTGCTACGCGAAGCGCATAACTCGAGGATGTCTATTCACCCCGGAAGCACAAAAACGTACAAGGACCTTAAAAGGAATTATTGGTGGATAGGAATGAAAAGAACTATCGCGGAGTATGTTGAGAGGTGTCTAGTATGCCAACAAATTAAAGCAAAACACCAACGACCTGGTGGTTTGATGATGCCACTTGAGATTCCTGAATGGAAATGGGAACACGTGACGATGGACTTCGTGATGGGATTACCACGAACCCAAAGTGGTAATGACATGATTTGGGTTATCGTGGACCGTTTGACGAAGTCAGCACACTTCCTAGCTATGCCGCACAGTACCTCATACAAGAAATTGGCAAGCTTGTACGTGGACAACATTGTGAGTCTACATGGAGTTTCCGTCAGCATTGTGTCGGACCATGATTCCAGATTTACTTCTAAGTTTTGGATGGCATTTCAGAAAGCGATGGGTATTGAGCTAAGAATGAGTACCGCTTATCATCCTCACATGGATGGATAGTCGGAGAGGACCATCCAGACTTTAGAAGATATGTTGAGAGCTTGTGCTCTGGATTTTAAAGGAAACTGGGATAGTATGCTGAAGCTGATGGAGTTCTCATATAATAATAGCCATCACAGTACAATCGGCATGGCACCATTTGAGGCTCTCTATGGACGGAAGTGTAGATCCCCGTTTTGTTGGGACGAAGTTGGGGATCGGACAATCACTGCCCCAGAATTGGTTGAGCTGACCATGGGTAAAGTGAAGATTATAAGAGAAAGATTAAGGGTGGCCCAAGACCGCAGCAAAAGTTGGACAGATTTCAAAAGAAGACCTCTAGACTTTGAAATTGTTGAAAAGGTCTATTTACGAGTCTCACCCACGAAAGGAGTTGCAAGATTTGGGATGAAAGGCAAGCTAAGCCTTCGATATATTGGTCCATACGAGGTGCTTGGTAAAGTTGGTGAAAGAGCATATCGGTTATCTTTGCCTACGAGTTTGTCGCAAGTCCATAATGTATTTCATGTGTCTCAACTGAGGAAATACATATCGGACCCGAGCCATGTCCTGGAGGCTCAACCATTGGATGTTAGAGAAGATGTCACATATGAAAAAAATCCAGTGAAGATTGTGCATAGGAAAGACCAAGTTCTACGCAAGCGCGTGATTCCGTATGTCAAAGTTCAATGGAGTAATCATACGGAGCGTGAAGCCACGTGGGAGCTTGAGGAGCAGATGAAGGAGTTATATCCACATATTTTCCAATAAGGTACGTCAGTTTCGAGGACGAAACTTTTTGTAAGGAGGGTGGAATGTTATGCCCCGCACCCTCCGTAGAATAATTAAAGGATAAAAGGAAAATTAAATGGGATTAATGACAATTAATGGTAACGAATAAAGAATTAATATTAGATTAATTGGTATTTATGGAGGGATTAAATATTAGAATTAATTAGTATTTAATTTAGAATTAAATATTAGAATTTAAGCATTTAAGATAAATGGGATAATAGGATATAATTTAGAAACTCCAATTTCATCCCTACCCTTATCAAAACTGACAGAACATCAGTTTCTCTATTCATTCAGAGAAACCGACACCTTCTCCCCCCCATAGACGATTTTCTTCTTCTCCAACCCTATGGAAGATTTTCAATCCGTTCTTTGCTTGCTCTTTAGATCTTCTTCGAGTAATCACTGGCAAGTAATCTACTTATAAGTTCCTACGTTTTGCGAAAGAAAAAGGCCTATTTTTGATATCAAAATGGATCACCATGCAGTAGTTTCTTTCCGTGAATCTATATATGATTTATGTGTTTTGGATTTGAGATTTGGCCATTATACATTGAAAATAGTTTGTTGTTGTTGTTGTTGATTTCGTGAAATCTTGCAAATCCCAATCCCTTGAACCCCTTTTTGTTGCTATTTGCGGTTGAAGGGAGGGAGAGTGAAAAGATGAGATCTTTGGGTTTGTTTTGATGGATGCTTTGAGTTTTAGGCTTGAATCCTTGATTTGTATATGAAAGATTTTGTTTTGGTGAATTAAGTGTGGATTGATAGTGAGGATTAGGCTTGAAATGGTTGGAAGGAAGTTGGAAATCGATTGGAGTTCAGATCTGCAGTTTCTACAGAAATCGCAGAATGAGAATGCTGGAAAACAATGACATCGATCGATCGATGTCAGAGGGTGACGTACATCGATCGATCGATATCAGAGGGTGACGTACATCGATCGATCAATTTATAGCTGAGGGAAAGACTGAAGTGCTTTAGTTGTACGTGGATCAATCGATGTAGAGTGAGGGAGAGATCGATGTGTCCTGATGGACGTCGATCGATCGATGTGAGGGAACGGCATCACATCGATCGATTGATGTAGGTTGAGTGAGAGATCGAAGTGCTCTGATGGACGTGGATCGATCGACGTCAGGGGCTGACGTCCATCCGTTTTGTGGGAAAGTAGGGGAAGAAAGAGAGAAGCTAGGGGAACCTTTGAGTGACCTTAGGGGCTTCTTAGGACCAGATTGAGGTTAGTTTAAGTCTTGGAAACCCGACCTAAGCTGGTGAATCAACAAGGAGGACTCCGTGGGGTATTCGAGTTGGACTTCAGTGTGAATAATCTAAGGGGTTAAGAATGAACGTGTGGGGTTTCAATAAGGTTCGAATGGAACGTGCGAGGGTGTTTACTTTCTCCCTTGTGTTCTAAGAATGAAGGTTTAGGTAATATTGGCTTGCTTGAAGTGTTACGCTTGAATATGCGAAAGAGATGGGTTTCAAATGATTGATTGACAAGTGATTGCGCATCCTTGCATCATGGCACTTGCATTTGCATTATGATTTGACAAGAGTTGTGCCTCGGCACATGGTATAAAGTTTGCGAAATGAGCTGTGATGTGTTACAAGGTATAAAGACAAGCTACAATCATCATAGGGTATAAAGTGAGCTGTAATGTGACACAGGGTATAAAGACAAGCTCTGGAACATTACACGGTATAAAGTTAAGCTGTGGTGTGTCACAGGGTATAAAGACAAGCTGTGGCCCATCACATGGTATAAAGTTACCCGACCAAACATTATGACATGCATTGCACTGTTTTGAAAAATGAAGCATAACCATTTGGTTTCGTGTAGTGTAGTGCATATTTTGAGTTGTCATGCATCACGTGGGTCGTTTTGGTGTGATTGACTTGTAAGTGTTTTGTTATTGAACTGTTTACTACTTAGTTGTTGTTCTTTGTTTCTATTGTGCTGGCAACTTATGATCTTTAAACTATACAAGACATATGCCCCATTATCCCTTGATATAGATATTATTCATGTCTTGCCATGTGTTGATCCTGTATGTCTTATAAGCGGGTTACTTGCTAGCATTTTTCGCTAAGAGTTCTACTCGTTGTCTTGCAGATAAGGCTGAGTATGATATGATATTCATAGAGGACGATGGCGAGTGGGCTGAATGAGATGCTTAGAGCTTATCTTGGGAATTGTTATACACTGTTTCTTATTATTCCAGTTTTCTTCGTTCATATGAGGATGTAGATGGCTGCGCCCATAAACAGTTTATTTACCTATGTTTTGGGAGTACAACTTTGATTGGTTTAGATTTTATTTTACACATGTTTCCGTGCTTCCTCTCTTACGTCATTGATAATGTGTATTCGAGAGATGAGACGTCTTGTAGTCCTCTCAGTAGGCTACGACAGGTGCACCGGTTCGGGTCCGCTGTCCGGGCCGGGGTGTTACACGGACGTAGGAAGACTAGGTGCCTAGTCCTTTATAGGCAAGAACTGAAATATGTAAAATGTGCTGCCAAATCACTTTTGTTTATGATATGGATCACATTTCCACGTGAACTTCTAGTAAAAATTTTTTGGGCTCCATTTAAGTTTTGACAAGTACAATTAGCACTTGATTCGCATGGCATGCTATTTGTTGTTATCCTATTCAATTCCTTAATAGATTATTGAAAACATACTTGATGTTTAGATATTTGACGTATGAGAAGTACCAACTGGACTATGCCCTGGGACATTATCATTCGCTCTTTGTGGGATGGTGGTGGTTATTATGATTCGCTCTGAAAATAAGTTGTCATGTCAACGTAGTGATAGCTTCATTCAGAGCTTACGTAATAATTATTCGCTCCTTTTATGACAAGCTTGCCTGCTCCTACGGGTTATTTTTCCACACTGCAAGGATAGCCCCAAGGCTATGTGCATTTTCATATGAAAAAGGGCATTCTGGATTCACTAGGCTTTTGCGTTTGTGTATGGTCTGTGAAGGGACTAGATCGCAAAATGTCTGCGGCTTTACCCTACACTTTTTTCGTGTGCAAGAGACTGTTTCCGCGGCTCGAATTTGTAAGCTAAAGGTCACAAAACAACAACCTTACAAGTTATTCCAAGATCCGCACACAGTTTTATATGCAGCTGCTAATAAAGCAGACAATTGATGAACTTTTGTACATTCACTGCCCCCTTTAGGTACATCCAACTTGAGTTGCTGTAGACAGGCAGTCCTATCTCCAATATTAAGGTCACAATAATCCCTGAGTTGTTCGGCCACTACATTGCTACAAAATTCTCTAGTTGCAAAAAAGGTCAGATTAAGAGTATCTCTATCGTTCTAGCTTTAATAAGCTTCGTAGATGATGTAATTAACTCAATGCTAAATAGAACTTTTAGTAGCCAAGCAAAAACAACAATTGAAGAAAGTGCACAATTTCTGACAGTTCATTATACAGAGATGATAGGTAACACACCTTGAAGACCAAGCCTTCTACAACATGCACACTCGGTTTTTATTTATTCACACGACTTATCATGAGTATTATAAATGCGAACACACATACACACATTCCTTATAAAATATTATTTAATTATTATTTTATTAGGGATGAAAAGATTAGGCTGGTAACTTCTATTGATTGGAATGGTGATATTCAATGTCTTCCACCATGTGGAGGAAGAAGCTCATCAAAGTCCCAGGATGAGGGGTGTCCACCTCAAGCTTTTCATAGATCAAAGTCCATGTAACCAAGCTGCCATTGGCATTGGTATCAACGTGATATATTATATCCATGCTCTTATATAGTTCCATCAGATCTCCTTCAATCATCTTGAATTTGATGGATTGTTTCTCTTCATCGATTTCTTCGATTATCTGCTTTGCCACCCTTGACTTCCCATCTATTAGAGTAGAATATCATTCACAAAGTCATTAACCAACTAACGATAGAATAAAATAATAAACAAAATAGTTTGACTTTTTAAATTACACATGACAATATTTTTAACCAACTAAAGATAAAATAAAATAATAGAAAAAATAGTTTGACTTTTTTAAATTATACGTGACAATTTTAATATCGGAAGCTTTTGATTTATATTTAATAAAATCCGTTCACTAGTATATATTTCTATTATTGTACTATCTATGCAGGAACATATAGAACCGGGGATCTCACTGGAAGCAAACTCTCTATCTCTTGAGATGGAGGTATTGTTTGTCTGTCTCTTACCCTCCCCAGACCCTAGCGATAGCCTTTGCTGTCGTTGAGATATATTAGGTATGATTGTTGTTGTTAAATTATACATGACAATATTTTTAAGACGGAAGGACTATCATGTCTATATTATATACTTTTGAAAAGGATAGAGTGTACCATGGGTGTAGTCCCAACGAATGACAGATCCAACAGTCCCAAGTTGGCCTTCAAGCAGAGTGAAACCTTGACATTTTCCAGGAGCGACGATGGAAAGATGGTGTGGCCTTCGACTAAATATGTCATGAAATGCATCTCCACCAGCCTTGATCTCAGTTTGCCCAATCATCTTAGCTTTGATGCCCATTTCTGCACTTCCAAATACGACTCACCACAAAGTTAGGGGAAAATAGATTTTGCGAAGAGGCTGTGAGGTGATGAAAATTAGCTGAGTTTATGGTCCTTAAATAGCTGAAAAATGGGCAGGAAGGTTTGCTTTGGGTTGTCTGTTTAAAGAGTGTTTCTGCTGCACTAGGCTCTCGCGTTTGTGTATGGTCCGAAGAAGGACTGGATCCCTTCACAATCTGATGTCCGCAGCCTTACTCTAAAATTTGTGCAGGAGACTGTTTACGGGGCTCGAACTAGTGACCTCAATGTCACAAAATATCAACCTTACCAGTTGCTCTAAAGCTCGTTCTCAGCTTTGGATTGTTTTGTTTAATAAGTAGAAACTCGAAATAAATATTTCCCGTAGTAAAAATATTTTCACCTTTGATCAAACATGTAATTAGCCAAACTCTATTTAAAACTGCATATTCAAAGTAGTTTCTATATTTTAATTAGAATTTGGTCCTATAACAACAACAATAACCATAATTAAATCGTCTTTTAGTCAACAACAGTCAACGATTCAGCTCCGATAGCTCAGTACTCAAGTACTGCAGTTCAGCAGTTCAGCGCCCAAGCATGGCTGTTCAGACTTGGCTGCACTTTAGCAGAGAAACTTGACATTTATTATATAACCCAAGGATGTGCCAAGGCTTGCACCTCGGCACTAACTTTAGACCACTTCAGCTAGGCAAGGCCTAGTCATGCACTTCGGCAAGACTTGATCTTGCACCTCGGCTGAGTTCAGTTGGGCACTTCGAAAAAGGAACCCAGCACAACATTACCTCGTGGGACCCTCAAACAGGGGTGCAATTCAAATATAGTGACTACAGGTGGTTATTCTTTCTGAACACGCCAAGGTCACAACAGCCGGCTTATTAGTTACATCAATCAGACCGGCCTATTAGTCACATCAGTCAGGCTACTGGTCACATCAGCAGACATACAGCGCCCTAGGCTTTCTGCCCCAAGCAAACATCTTATCCACTATACACTATCAGAAGCTAAAGGCGGGAAAAAGGTCTATAAAAGCAAGCCAACCAAGACAAAGAAGGGGGATCCGGAATTCAAACACTCAAATCCTAAAGCAAGTTCATACACTTTGCTCTTTGGCCCATACTGTCAGACGTTCGTAAGTCACCATTTAAATTATAATCTCAGTGAGATATGGCCCAAACTGACTTGATCGTCGGAGGGTTTTCCCGGAGCCAACCCACCGGGACCTCTGACCTGTGCTTTCTTGTGCAGGATATATTAGAGGCTATTCCAGCTATAACTTCTAGCCCAATTAACAACTCTTCAAGAAAACTGACAGAGCTAATTTGAGGTCATCTAGACCTTTGGTGAAGATCCGGCTTCATCATTACTCTATTGCCTTAGAGGCTTCCGCCTATGGTAAGGTACGAAGGTCGGATATATGCAATCATACCCATATGTTAGAAATATACAGAAATTGTTTCCGAAAATTATTTTGGCTAACTCTCATGTTAAATAATTAAAGATTTTGGTATTAATTCGATGTTAGACCAACAAATTGTTTCATTAGGTGTGAGAATATTTTTTTAAAATGGAAGCATTTCAGTTTTTTTTTGTTAGAATTCCGGGAGTATTAAATTTTTGTCCTTTTTTTCCTTGTTTTCTATTTGAGGAATTTGTGTAGGAATCGTAGAGTATACTTAGGGGTTTAGACACTCTCTACACTTTAGGTTAGCTTTGTATTTTTCCTTTTGTATTTTTTGTTTTTGTCTTCTTTCATTATGTGTGCATATACATAGTTAAGTAGTTTAATAGATTTCTATTTGTGTTCAATAAATTCCTTCAACAATACACTAGCATACCATATGCCGATTATTATATATGCCTATTATTATGTTATCTATGCAAATACATATAGAGTCGTGGTTTCACTGTAAGCAAACTCTCTATCTCTTAAGATGGATACATCATTTGTCTAACTCTCATTTTCCTCAGATCCTAGCAGTAGCCATTGGTGTTGTTGAAATACATTGAGTATTTGTTGTTGTGCAGATGTTGTGGCGTCTACTTCACCGCTATACTTACTCTTCTTTTTTCTCTGGGGAAAATTCAATGCTAAGATCAATTTTGGTTGCACCATCCGAATCAAGCAAATATCCACGCCATCAATAAAATAATAGGCATTATCCGCTAACTAGGGGTTTTCAACTCTGAATTCGGTGAAGGCAGAATATTATAATATGCATTATTTACTTTTCGCTTTCCGAATTGTGTCATTATCCACGCTATCAATAAGGCAGCAGGCCATGTTTACGACTTGTGGTTTTTCTTATCCTTCTTTTAGTAAATTGCGGCCAAATACATAATGTTTGTTCGCGGAAATAATATAGAATATGTACAGTGTGTGTTCGTGTAAACAAAATAGAACAACATGCAAATCAAGACGAGTCCAGGACTCTGTCTTTAAGACGAATTGTTCCGATATACTGTACCCAAACAGATGTAGCAAATGTCTCCCATCATACAATGAATATCAGTTCAGACGAGCGGCAGTGCAACGTAGGAACTCTACGAACTTATGAAGTGTTCGGACTTTTCGGATTGATGAAATGTATGCAGTAGCAGGCAGAACGTATGCAGGAATGCAGAAGGAAATTTCACAGGAAATGCAGGATGATACAGAATGAAGGAAAGATTCAGACAGAGGGTCTGCCTCTGTTTTTATAGAGAGAAGATCTTCATACAGGTTTTTGGAGGTCAAACGCAGATTAAATCGCAGCCGTCGGATTGAATGTAGCAAAATCTGCACCATTAGATCAAAACCTCCAGCAGTTTAAATCCTGACAGTTGGATTAAAATCAGATCGATCAGGTTAAAGCGTAGCCGTTGGATCAAAAAATGATGACCGTTAGATTATAACTGATGATAAGATTAAATCTGGAGCCATTGGATCGCAACGGCAACCTAGATTTAAACTCCGGCCGTTGGATCATCAGATTTAATCATATCCGTAGGATCAGGTAAATTATATTTCTGGAAAAATTTAAAAGAAAATTTGTCTAAAAAATAAGAACCCACGGTCGAAAATTCTCTTGCATTTAGGGCACATCTGAAGTGTCTCTCCTAACAATATATAAGGTGACAACTTTTACTCGATTGGCCAATGTGGTATTCTTGCAAAGAGGTGATGTGTCCTCTTCTCATGAATCCACATCACCAATTTTTCAATTTTAACCAATTTTTACTCATACTTTGAGCATTAATTTCTCATTCATCTGGTATCGAAATTGAGTGATTCAAAAGCCTAAAATCATCTATTTATTACGTGGATAATTTAAAACTAATTAGTTTCTATTTTTGATTAACAGACACTAATTATAATTAAGCTCAAACTATGTTGCTCACCAACTTTGGACAAACCAATTTCCGAAATTTCTAATTTTCCTCCAACAATCCCCCATATGAATTAAAATTAATGAAAATGCAGATGCAGACTCTAACAAGAAGTCAGACAAGAAAATGTTGCATCAGAAGAGGTAGCTTCTGGCTTTAAACCTTTCATCGTGATGTACCATCGGACCCACTCGGCTACGTAGCGTCTTGATGTCTTGAACCAGTCAGCCTTTGCTGTGAACCTAGTCAACAATACTCACACATCATTTTTTAACACCCTTTTGGTTCTCATGGTTGTGTTAGTTTTGGCCATGAACAACCTGATTTCAGAAAGTGTTTTAAAGAAATCTTGCCTCACAGAATTCTCATAGAAGCGGCTCCACTTCACACTTACATAGGTGATTTCTATCAGGAGCATTCTGTCATACCCCACTTGATGTAACAAGCTATAGGACATTATTAAAAGCTTTGGCTTACCCTAAGTATTCTCTGCAGACAACACTTTTATGTAACAGAACGAGTAAGTGCTATACTGAAACTTCATAACTTAGTTGTCTAATTGAACCAAGATTCTGGGATCTCCAGTCAACAAGGTTGGTTGACCATTACAAATATTCTTGCATTGTAGGCTTAAGTCACATTCCGTTTGTCAATTTTGACATCTGATCTATAGGCAAGTCTTTTGCTTAAGATTCTCCTTTGATTTTATGTAACTAATGGAAATTACGTCATTAGAGATCAATTGCTTAATGGTGTTGTGTCACCGACGTATATATCGTGACTTACCATTGTAGATGTTGTTTTGAGCTCGTCCGATAGCAGACTGAATATCACAATGTATGCTAATAGGAGCAATTGACTTAGGCCAACATGGAACATCTTCTAGGAAATTTCAAAGTCATTCAGCCTCTTTTTCAGCTTTATCCAGTGCTATAAACTCGGCTTCCATAGTGGACCAAGCTATGCATGTTTGTTTTGTGGACTTCCATAACACAGCACCACCACCAACAGTGGATAAGTATCCATTGGTGGACTTAAAATCCTTACTGTCTGATATCCAATTTGCATCACACTATCCTTCCAATACTGCTGGATATCTTGTATAATGTAATCCAAGGTTTATTGTGTATTTCAGGTACCTCATCACTCTATTTAGAGCTTTCCAATGATCTTCACTTGGATTAATGGTAAACCTACTCAATTTGTTTACTAAACAAGCAAGTCTTGTTTTGTATAGTTTCTTATGTACACCAGACTCTCAGTCACCTGCGAGTACTTCAATTGAGATACATGTTCGCCACCGTTTTTCTTAAGTGTACACTTAAGTCAAATGGGGTATTTATTGGTTTTGTATCAAAAATACTGAATCGGTTGAGAATGAATTCAATATAATAAGTTTGCGACATAACGAGACCTTTAGTTATTTGAGAAATTTTAATTCCTAGAATAACATTTGCAACCTCCATGTCCCTTATATCAAAATTTCGTGTTAACATCTTCTTTGTATTCAAGATGATGTAACGAGTATTGCCCATGATTAGCATGATGTCTACATAGAGACATGCTATCACATAGGCATTTGGTGTGTTTTTAATATAGACAGCCTTGTCACATTCTTTGATCCTGAAACCATTTGACAACATTGCCTCATCAAACTTCAAATGCCACTATTTGGGTGCTTGTTTAAGTCTGTACAGAGACTTAACAAGTTTACACACCTTTTTCTCTTGTCCTGGGACAGTGAACCCTTCAGGTTGCTCCATATATGTTTCTTCTTCTAACTCACAATTCAGGAAGGCAGTCTTCACATCCATCTGATGAATTTCTAAGTCATAGACCACAACAATAGCAACTAGCATCCTTATAGAAGTGATTCTAGTTACTAGTGAGTAGGTATCAAAAAAGTCAAAACCTTCTTTTTGTCGATAGCGCTTAGCTAATAACCAGACCTTGTACTTGTCAATAGATCCATCCTTTTTCAGCTTTCTCTTAAAGATCCACTTACATCCGAGTGGTTTACTTTCTGGTGGAAGATCAATCAGCTCCCAAGTGTGATTTTGAAGAATCGACTCTATCCCACTGTTTACCACCTCTTTCCATAAGGGAGCTTCTAGAGTTGACATAGCCTCAGAAAAGGTTCTTGGATCGTTTTCTACCAAGTATGTTTGAAAATTTGGTCCAAAAGACGTTGGTATTTTGTCTCGTTTGCTTTGATGCGGTTCCTCAATTTCTTGAGAGGTCGTCTCACGACTCGCTTACTAGTGCTTGCTTTTTCATTGTTTCTGTCTTTCTTTGAAAAGACATCTTCAAAGATCACTTCATTCCTCGACTCCATGACAACATTCTCATGTATGTCAGGAATGTCCGACTTGTGCACCAAGAATTGATATGCACTACTGTTAGTTGCATATCCTATGAATATGCAATCAATTATTTTAGGCCCAATTCTAACTTGTCTTGGTTTAGGTACAACAACCTTCGCCAGACACCCCACACTTTCAAGTATTTGTAACTAGGATTATAGTCTTTACAAAGTTCATATGGGGTTTTATCCATCTTTTTAGATAAAATCCCACAATTTCTGAGGTAAACCCGAACTTATCAACATAGCATTCATTGTTTCTTTTAGAGTTTGGTTTTTGCATTCAGCAACACCATTGGATTGATGTGAGTATGGTGCAGTTGTTTGATAAATAATTCCATGCCGTGAACAAAATTCATTAAACGATGCATCATATTTACCACCTCTATTACTACGAATTAACCTAATTCGGTTGCTAAGTTGATTCTCAACTTCATTTTATAATCTTTAAAAGCATCAAAATTTTATAATCTTTAAAAGCATCAACGGCCTCATCTTTGCTACTTAGCAAATAAACATAACAGTATCTAGTACAGTCGTCGACAAAAGTTACAAAGTACTTTTTATAACCTCTTGTTTGCACAAGTTTTAAATCACACACATTTGTATGTATTAAGTCTAACACTTCAGTGTTTCTTTCAGTTGAAGGAATGCTTCAACACAAACTTGGCATATTTCTTTATTAATATTCATTTTGGGTAATAATTCAAGAGTAATCATTCTTTGTATTGACTTGTAATTAACATGTCCCAAACGAAAATGCTATAAACAAGAAGACTCAAGCATGTAAGCAGAAGTAGAAACATTCTTATTAGCCTCTTCGGGTGAAACCTTCTTGGGTACAATTGTCATCACACTTAACTTGAACATATTATTGTTGGATCATGTACCTGCAGTAAACACCACTAGAGGGGGGCGAATAGTGGTTAGCGGAAATTACTCCCTTTAACAAAATCCCCCTTGACAACAGAATCTGAGACCTCCTCAGTTTCAGTATCCATTTTTGTAAAATTTAAAAATCAGTGTACACAACTCCAAAAATTATGAAAATTTTCAGAACTTAGCTTCAATATCTTGCAAGACTCTATCCAAAAATTAGATGAACATAAGATTGTTTGACCCATCAAACAAATAAAAAGCTTCAGATAGTCAATTTGGACAGAATTGGAAAGAATATTACTGAACTTTGAAAACGTTTTTCTCTTTAAATACTCAACCCAAAAGGTTGATTTTTATGTCAAAACACTTCTTAGGATGTCTAGTTTATGTCTTCAAAAGGCCCTGGCCTTAAACAATTCTCGATGAAAACAGAATTTAAGTTTTCTCAAAACTGGTCAGGTTACAGCCAGATTGGAGCAGTTATCTTGCAACGACTGAAAGACTAACTTTCATTTGCTCAAATCAAGTGATTCTTGCTGCAAATGAAAGCTAACAATCTAAAGTATAAATCCATTAAAAAGCACGAATTTTTAAAGTGTTTTGCTATTTTTTCAAAACATGAGAATCTGCAGTGAAAACGGCCAAAAAAACAGAAAAGAGAAGAGAAGACAAGAACACCAAAGATTTATCTTGGTTCGGTCAATGTGACCTACTCCAGTCCCAAGGAACACCTTTCTTTGGATTTCTCTATGGTATGAACAAACTTACAACAAGAACCAAGCTTGATCCTTGGGTTAAACACCAACCATATTCAAGATTTGGATGAACACCTCTATGCAACTCTTAGTTGCAACACCTCTATCACCTATTGATGTAGCATTGTAAACTTGGCTAACCAATATTACAAAGATAACCCAAGAAGGCGTGTATATATAGCTCAACAACAAGAAGAAATGAAACACCTTAGCTACAAAGAAAGAATAAAGAAGAAGAGAATAGCAATAGTGATCTTCAAGTTTGCGTGAAAGTTGTGTGTTCTTCTTCTTCACCTTTGCCTTCTATTTATAGGGAGAAATGAGCCTTGAAGATAAAAACTCCAACGTGTCACCATCTTCATCATCAATGCTTAAGTGTCTTCATACTATTGGTTGGCCACATAAACACCTTGTACACTTGGCAAAATGAAACAACACAATTGGTCCACCTAAGAACTCATCTTGGCCGTTTTTGTCTCCAAAAATGACATGGAATTGCTTGAAAAATGAAGATAATACTAAGGGATAATACCACCAAGAAACTCTCAACTCCTTAGCAAGATAATAGGCATGTAATGGCTGAAAATTCCAAACAAAAATCAGCTCCAACCACCATGTAGCCATTAACGGCTACATTTTCAAATATTTCCTAGTTGGCAATTTTGCCAACTAGCTTCTTTTTAATTGGTGCACTTGGCACAAAGACATAAAATGAGTACACCATCATTTCCACCTGTAAATACACATTTGGAGGCTTGTATACATGAATACTAACTCGGAATTTTGAAGAAGACATCAACAAATAATACTTGACAAGATTATGTCAACATATAATATCGAAATTCCCACAATTTCTCCTTATATGTTGCGATGAATTCCACATTAATAACACCTTTAAAATCTCTACAAAATGATAATTGAGACTCTCCAAATTAAGAAGGTCTTCAAGAAAAAGATAGAATGTGACATCACAACCTGTCACATATCCCGCTATTGTCGATAATATCATCAATTGAGAGAAATAATAGAATACCACCAAATAATCTTTAAGATAATCATAAATGAGCTTCATAATGAAGATAATAATATACTCAAGAGATTCTTTGAGTAAAAATACCGAAACTGCCCTCAAGGGTAAATCGACCAAAGTACTCCTGGTGAGAGAAAACTCCAGAAATGACCCGAATGGTCAGAAATAGATATAATAACATTCTTGTAATGATAAATAAGATATGAATGTGTTCTCGAAATATTTTCACCATGTCATGTACCTACAAAACTCAAAATACTAATTTTGTCCTTTTTAGTAAGTTGTACAAACTTCCAAGGCCATTAGTCACAATATATTTATAATCATTAAAAACATAATATCAGCATGATAAACATATATCAATCATGTACAAATTAAAACAACCATTTTATCACATTTTAGAAAAATATTTCTGAAAACCCTAGACATCGATCGATCGAAGTGCCTCAGCTTCAGAGATCGATGTCTCACAGTGAGTTTCAGAGTTTGTATCTGATGTACATCAATCAATCGAAGTGAGGATTCAATGTACATTGGGTCTTGGTTTTTCTCTGCCTTACATGGATCGATCGATGTGAGGGATCGAAGTACATCGATCGATCGAAGTGCAACAACCTGAGAGATCGATGTCATTTTTCCTAACCTTTTCAACTTTTAATCATTTATAACAATATATATGACATTTTTAAGTATCCACCACTTAAAATCATGACCTTGAAAATTATCCAAACATATTTCTCAACAATCTCTCCCTTTTAGATGATTTTTAAAATAACTCAACATGATTTTAATGTCACAACGCTTTACCAATTGTTTATCACATATTTACCAATTTTATACCAATTGAATTGTTTTGAGAATCTCATGAATTACCAATTGTTTCACCAATTCTATACCAATTGTTTTCAAACTTTTAAATCTCATGTTTTTAACATATATGCTCATGTGCTCATATGCTCCCCTCAACTTATACTCTCCCCCTTAACCTGTGCTTCAAGCCAATTTAACACTACTTAAAACTTATACCAATTGAACTTAACATATTATTCAACTCAAATCATGACTTAACAAATAAAATCATGTTCTTATTCTATCTCCCAATTTATTTTGCAAATCAGGCAAAAGATAGAATTATGCGCTTGTATCATAAGTTATCATACCTAACTTGGCTCGTAAAGTTTCGAAAATGGCTTGATTAAGGGGTTTGGTGAAGATGTCAGCTACTTGATGATCAGTTCTTATATGGTTTATGACTATATCTTCATTTTGAACATGGTCATGAAGAAAATGATACCTTATCTCAATGTGTTTGGCCTTAGAATGAAGTACCGGATTCCGAGAAAGATTGATTGCACTTGTGCCATCGCAGAAAATTGGAATCTAATTCATTTTAATGCCAAAATCATTAAGTTGTTGTTTACGCCAAAGTATTTGGGTAGTGCATAACTCAAGGCTATATACTCAGCTTCAGTGGTAGAGAGTGCCATACTAGCTTGCTTTCTAGAAAACCAAGAGATCAAGTTGGTTCCTGTGAATTGACATGTACCGCTAGTGGATTTTTTATCTAACTTACAACCACCACAATTAGCATCACTATAAGCATACAGTTCCAACTTAGTGTTTCTATCATACCAAAGTCCTAAGTGAGGTGTGTGTTTAATATATCTAAATATCTTTTTCATCGCATTGTAATGTGATACTTTAGGACAAGATTGAAACCTAGTACACATACACACACTAAACATGATATTAGGTCTTGATATGGTTAAATATAACAGTGATCCAATCATAGACCTATATAGCGTGTCATCAAAAGGTTTACTATTTTTATCTTTATCTAGTTTGGTACTAACACTCATAGGGGTAGGTGTTGGTTTCAACTCTTCAAAACCAAACTTCTTAATCATATCATTGACGTACTTAAGTTGGCTAATGTGAATTCCTTGAGGGGTTTGTTTGATTTGAAGCCCTAAGAAATAATTCAACTCTCCTACCATTGACATTTCAAATTATGACTTCATACACTATTTGAAGTCTTTTACTCAGGTACGGTTGGTTGATCCAAAGATTATGTCATCTACATATATTTGAACTATTAACAAGTCGTTATCTTTTCTTCTTAGCAATAGTGTGTTGTCTATGGTCCCCTTTGATAATTGTTTGCAATAAGAAAGTTTTCAAATCTATCATACCAAGCTCTTGGAGCTTGTTTCAAACCATATAAAGCTTTCTTAAGCTTGTATACATGGTTAGGATTGTTTGGATCTTCGAATCCATGGGGTTGTTTGACAAACACCTCTTCTTGGATGTATCCATTCAAGAACATACTCTTGACATCCATTTGGAAGAGTTTAATATTGCTTAGACTTGCAGTCGCAAGTAACAATCTAATTGCTTCTAGTCGTGCAACGGGTGTAAAGGTTTCTTCATAATCTATTCCTTTTTGTTGATTATAACATTGTGCGACTAGCCTAGCCTTATTTCGTGCGACGTTTCCTTGTTCATCCATTTTATTCCTAAAGACCCATTTAGTGCCTATTATGGATTTATGTTGGGTTTAGGTACTAAATCCCACATGTTGTTTCTGGCAAATTGGTTCAACTCCTCATGCATGACATCTATACATGATATATCACATAAGGCTTCCTTAACATTCTTACGTTCTAAGTGTGAGATTAAGCTATGTCCTTCAGGTTGACTTATGTTTCTACATGTTCTAACCCCAGCACTTGGATCCCCAATGATTAACTCTTTAGGATGTTTATGTTTATCTTTTATAAGCCACCAATTCTCAGGTTGACTAGGTTCACCCTCGTCTTGTTCAAATGTTTTATTAGTGTGAACATTATTGTATACAATTGGATCATCTTGCAAGTTAGTTTTATTATCTTCCAATTGCAAAATCTTTTCATTTATTTCATCTAAGGGTTCATGCATGTCTTGTTTAGGGGGGAATGGTTCTAGATGATCACATACTGGCTCAAGCAATACATCATCATCGTCATCAAACATATTTTCAATATTATTCTCTTGTTTACCTTGAATTTTATCACTAACTTCAAAGCATGCATTTTCATTGAATTTCACATGTATGGATTCAATTATCTTTCTCGATGCAAGATTATAACACCTATATGCTCTAGAATTAGTTGAATAACCAACAAATATCCATTCAATAGACTTCTGTTCAAACTTGTCTAGATTATCCTTAGTGTTCAACACAAAACACTTACAACCAAAAAGTCTAAGATAATCTACCTTAGGTTGTCTATTGTTTAACAATCCGTAAGGTATTTTATTTAATTTCTTTCAAATAGAAAGCCTATTTATAATATAACATGCACAACTAACAGCTTCAGCCCATAAATATTTAGGTACTTTGTTTTCACACAACATTGTCCTTGCTATTTCTTGTATAGTTCTATTTTTATGTTCAACAACTCCATTGAGTTGTGGTGTTCTAGATGGTGAAAATTCATGTTTAATTTCATATAATTCAAAAAACTTTACTATTTCTTTGTTTTTAAATTTTCCACCTCTATCATTTCTAATTCGTTTAACATTTTCTTTGTAAAGATTTTCGAGTTTCTTGATAAGAGTTTCGATTGCCAATGGAGCATTGTCTTTGTGTGTTAAGAACAATGTCTATGTGTATCGTGAGTAATCATCTACTATGACACACACATAGTAGTGTCCATCTAGACTTCTTGTCCTACTTGGACCAAATAAGTCTAAGTGAAGCAATTCTAGTACATGACTAGTGCTCACTTTATGTTTTGGTTTTAATGTTTCTTTAATATGTTTTCTTTTTATATAAGTTTCACATAGTTAAAAATTATCTAAGTCTAACTTAGGCACATCCCTAATTAGGTTCTTCTTAGATAACTTTTCTATGGTTGAAATCCATATATGGCCTAGTCGTCTATGCCATAAATTTACATCTAAGACATGTGGCATTAAACACTCACCCTTAGCATCTAACATATTATCTAAGGAAAGAGTATAAATATTACCATCCATATTTCCTTTTGATATAATTTCTCCTTTATTATTTATTATATCACAAGAATTAGAGAGAAAAGAAACATGATAACCGGAATCTATAAGTTGCAAAATACTAAGTAAATAATATGAAAGATTTCTTACTAACAACACATTTCGTATTTGGAATGTGTTAGGGTCTCCAATTGTTCCTTTTCCAACAACTTTTCCTTTGTTATTGTCACCGAATGTCACCTTTCCTCCATTCTCAATATGTTCAAGTTCGGTGAATAGTTTGGGGTTGCCCGTCATATGCCTTGAACATCTGCTGTCTAAAAACCATTTGGTTTTTTAGATTCTTTGACTTTTCTCCTTCTTGCATTCCTTACGATTTTCCTACAATGGAGACAAAGTTTTAGGTACCCTTTACTTGGGTCCTTGAATGTTAGGGTCACCATCCTTGTTTAAATATCCCTTATGTATCCAAACTTGGATGTACCTTCTAGGCACATATTTGACATTAGTTGAATAAAGCGGATTAACATGTACTTGACCATTCCATTTAAAAGATGATGCATTGTTATACATGTTGTACCTTGGTTTATATGTATTATGTTTTGGCCGATTTTGATAGCTAAAATAAGGCATATGATTTTGTTCCTTATATGGTGATATGTATGTGGGTTTATGTGCATTTCTAGAAGCCTTATATGAATGCAGCCTATATTTAGGTCTATATGCATTATGGTGAGTTGGTTGCACTTCATTATGTCTAGTTGCATTTGTATACATATAAGCATAATTTTTAGGTTGTCTAGATGCAAAGTTTTGCCTAGTTGCACGTTTATATATGTGTGCTTTTGTGGGTGCATGTTGCATTTTTACCTTGGAATATGCAGAAGAATGAGTAGAAGAAGGTGTAGCAGGCAAACTTGATTTTGTTGTATTATACAGCAATTTAGACTTAGATGATACAAAGTTAGTCTTTTGGCCTAACTTGTCATTTTCTTCTATATAACCTAAGCCCTTCTTATCATTTCCATATTTTTGTCACGATATAAGTGTGTCAAGCATGTTCGTGCTAGATTTAAATTGTTCTAACATCTTTTCTAAGTCTTGTTTTGATGCTTTAAGTTATGATATTTCATTTTCACAGCTGTCTAACTAAGATTTTAACAAGCTATTTTCGGTTTTTAATGCATGCTCATTTTTCCTATATGATTCAATTTTAATCTTAAGAGAATCAAAAGTATTAGTAACTCTTGTTTAAAAGATTCTAATTGATCAGAAAATTCCAAGTTGGATGTCTTCAACTTATTATTTTCTTCAATTAGTTTCTGTTTATCTTTTGATAGTTGTTTACAATATGCATGAATTTTTAGAAATTCTTCGTACATCTCATCAAATGACATTTCATTATCAGAATCCACATCAGATGAAGACCTTACCTCGTTTGATACGAAGCAGACTTGAGCTTACACAGTGTCGGATTCTGAGTCAGACGAGTCGTTCCATGTGCTCGCCTTCATTGCTCGTTTGCTTCTTCTTGATTTGGACTCCTTTTCCTTAGGCTTTTGTGCCTCATTGTCTTGTTTATTGTTATTATTATTCTTGTTATTGTTATTTTTCTTTGTTGGACAATCATAAGAAATATGTCATTTTCGCCCACATCCATAGCCCTTTAATTCCTTATTATACCACTTGTTGTTATTTGAGTTATTTTTCTTAGATTGAGAAGAAGAAGAAGAAGACTATTGTCTATTCCTGTTAGGCTGTTTAAAAAACTTTCTAATTTTTCTAGCTACTAAGATTAAGTCATCATCTACTTCACTATCGCTATTACTTTCACTATTATTATGTTTCTCGGTTGTTTTGAAAGCAATAGACTTACTGGTAGATTTTGATGACTCGGGCTTTCGTTGGTTTAGTTTTACCTCATATACTCTAAGTGAGCCTATTAATTCGTCCATTTTTGTGATTGATTTCGTTTCTTCAATTGCTGTGACTTTAGGATCCCATTCAGCAGGAAGGCTTCGCAACACCTTTTGAACATTTTCATTGCTTGTAAAAGGTTTTCCTAAAGCTTCAAGTGCATTGAAAATGTTAGTAATCCTCAAATCCATAGATGTTATGGATTTGTTCGGCAACATTTTGAAAGATTCAAGCTCAAACATAAGCATGTTTATTTTTGACTCTTTTACACCACTAGTACCTTCATGCTTTAATTCTAGTGATTTTCACATATCATGTGCACTTATGCAATTTGAAACATATCCTGCTTCAGAAGTCGTTAGTCCGTTTAAGAATAATTGCATAGCCTTAGCATTCATGGACATTTTCTTTTTATCTTCGAAAGACCATTCACTTTTATATTTTTCTACTTCATGTGTTACACCATTTACTTGTACAACTTTCATTGGAATGTACGGCCCATCTTCAACTATAGACCATAAATCTATGTCATAGCCATTAAGAATAGCCTCATCCTAAGTTTTCAATGAACGAATTTATTGCCATCAAAAAGAGGAGGACGTTGCGTAGACATACCTTCCAACTCACCTTTGTGAGAAACTATGGCTATTGTATGTACCTTTAATTTGAGATGTGCAGGCTACAAAGAATTGTTATTTCTTGGCCTTGTCTTGTTCGTATGGTGTTGAATCTTGCTTCTTTGATTGGTGTTAACCTAGCTCTGATACCAATTTTTGGACTGTGCACCTGCAGCAAACACCACTAGAGGGGGTGAATAGTGGTTAGCGAAAATTACACTACTACCCTTTAAAAAAATCCCCTTTGAAAACAGAATCTGTGACCTCCTCAGATTCAGTACCCGTATTTGTAAAATTCAAAAATCCACATACACAACTCCAAAAATTATAAAAATTTCCAGAACTTAACTTCAATGTCTTAAAAGACTATCCAAAAATTAGACAAAAATAAGATCGTTGGCCCTTCAAACAAATAAAAAGCTTCAGATGGTCAATCTGGACAGAATTTGATAGAATGTTGCTGAACTTTGAAACGTGTTTCAATTTGAATACTCAACCAAAAAGATTGATCTTTATGTCAAAACACTCATTAGGATGTCTAGTTTATGTTTTCAAAAGGCCCTGACCTTAAACAATTCTCGATGAAAACAGAATTCAAGTTTTCTCAAAACTGGTCAGATTAGAGCAGTTATCTTGGAACGATTGAAAGACTAATTTTCCTTTGCTCAAATCAAGTGATTCTTGTTGCAAGTGAAAGTTAACATTTTGAAGTATAACTCCACTAAAAATCACGAATTTTGAAAGTGTTTTGCTGTCTTTTCAAAATGTGAGAAGTTGTGTGAAATCTATAGTGAAAACGGGAAGAAAAATAAAAAAGAGAAAAGAAGACAAGAACACCAAAGATTTATCCTAGTTTGGTCAATGTGACCTACTCCAGCCCCGAGGAACATCTTTCCTTGGATTTCACTATGGTATGAACAAACTTACAACAAGAACCAAGCTTGATCCTTGGGTTAAACACCAACCCTATTCAAGACTTGGATGAACACCTTTATGCAACTCTTGGTTGCAACACCTCTATCACCTATTGATGTAGTCTTATAAACTTGGCTAACTAATCTTACAAAGATAACCCAAGAAGACGTGTATATGTAGCTCAAAAACAGCAAAAAATGAAACACCTTAGCTACAAAGAAAGAATAAAGAAAAAGAGAATAGCAAGAATGATCTTCAAGTTTGCTTGAAAGTTGTGTGTTCTTCTTCTTCACCTTTGCCTTCTATTTATAGGGTGAAATGAGCCTTGAAGATGAGAACTCCAATGTGTCACCATCTTCATCACAATGCTTAAGTGTCTTCACACCATTGGTTGGCCACATAAACACCTTGTACAATTGGCAAAATAAAACAACACAATTGGTCCACCTAAGAACTCATCTTGGCCGAAATTTTTGTCTCCCAAAATGACTTGGAATTGCTTGAAAATGAAGATAATACCAAGAGATTATACCACCAAAAAACCCTCAACTGCATGGCAAGATAGTAGGCATGTGATGGCTGAAAATTTCAAACAAACATCAGCTCCAACCACCATGTAGTCGTTGGCTACATTTTCAAATATTTCCAAGTTGGCAATTTTGCCAACTAGCTTCTTTTTGTTTGGTCTACTTGACACAAAGTCATAAAATGAGTACACCATCATTTCCACCTGTAAATAAATGTTTGGAGGCTTGTATATATGAATATCAACTCGGATGTTTTAAGAAAAAATCAACAAATAATAGTTGACAAGATTATATCAACATATAATATCGAAATTCCCACAATTTCTCCTTATATGTTGTGATGAATTCCACATCAATAACACCTTTAAAATCTCTGCAAAATGATGATTGAGACTCTCCAATAACACATATAAGAAGGTCTTCAAGAAAAAAAATAGAATGTGACATCACAACCCATCACATATCCCGCTACTGTCGATAATATCATCAATTGAGAGAAATAATAGAATACCACCAAATAATCTTCAAGATAATCATAAATGAGCTTCAACATGAAGATAATAATATACTCAAGATATTCTTTGAGTGAAAATACCGAAACTGACCTCAGAGGTAAAACGATTAAAATACCCCTGGTGAGAGAAAACTCCAAAAATGACCCCGATGGTCAGAAAAAGATATAATAACACCTTTGTGATGATAAATAATATATGAATGTGTCCTTGAAATATTTTCACCATGTCATGTACCTATAAAACTCAAAATACCAATTTTGCCCTTTTTGGTAAGTTGTAGAAACTTCCAAGGCACATCAGTCACAATACATTTATAATCATTAAAAATACATAATATCAACATATAAACATATATAAATCATGTATAAATGATAGCAACCATTTTATCAAGTTTTAGAAAAATATTTGTAAAAACCCTAGAAATCGATCGATCAAAGTGCCTCAGCTTCAGAGATCGATGTCTCACAGTGAGTTTCAGAGTCTGTCTCTGATCTACATCAATTGATTGAAGCGAGGGTTCGATGTATATCGATCGATCAATGTGTCTCAGGTTTAGAGATCAATGTCTCACAGTAAGGTCTTGGTTTTTCTCTGCCTTACATGGATCGATCGATGTGAGGGATCAAAGTACATCGATCGATCGAAGTGCAACAACCTGAGAGATCGATGTCATTTTTCTTAACTTTTTCAACTTTTAATCATTTATAACAACATGTGTGACATTTTTAAATATCCACCACTTAAAATCATAACCATTAAAATTATCCAAACATATTTCTCAACAATTATCAGTCAGTACCTCTTTTCCAGAAACACCTAATTCTTACTCAAAATACATTTATTACAACTTACCCTTGGGACATAGGTATTGTCTGCGTATCACTTACCCTCCATAGACCCTAACAATAGCTTTTTCTGTCGTTGGATATACTGGGTACGAATGATGATGATGATGAAATACTAGTCTAAATCCATGATTGACTAGTAACGGCCTGGAAACAAGATTCTTGCGGATATCGGGAACGTGCAGCATATCTTGCGAGATAAGCTCTTTCCCTGAGGTGATCTTCAAATTAACTTTGCCCGAACCTTTAATCTTCGAGCTATCAGAGTTCTTCATGTACAAATTTTCATTATTATCTGCAGGAGAGTAGTCTCTGAACATCGCCCTGTTGATGCAGACACGTCGAGTGCCTCCAGTGTCCACCCACCATCACAAGGATTTCCTACAGTGTTGCACTCAAAAACCACAATGCATAAATCTAAATCATCCATCTGACTGACAAAGTTGGCTTTTGCTTTTTCCTGCTTGTTATTAGGCTTACGGCAGTCAACAATGCGGTGTCCCTGAATCCCACAGTTATAACATTTTCCAATGAATATTTTGGAAACTTTCTTGCCTTTAGGGTTCACTCCGATAGGATTTCCTTTTTTCTTTTTTAGTCGCCTCTGCGACGTGAGCTTCAGCATGACCAGAACTCGAACTTGGTCTTTTTTCATATCTACAGTTGTCCTCCTCTATACAGAGTCAGACAATCAGATCCTCCATCATCATCTCTTTTCAGATCTGCTGTTGGTCTTCTAAATTCCCTCCACGAAAGAGGTAGATTCTCAATCACGCACCCACTTGGAAAGATTCACTGAGCGACATGCCCTCTTCTTCCATTTCGGCCACCAACATCTATAGTTCCTCAATGTAAGAAACAACAGTCTTGGAGTCTGACATTTTAAAATCAAGAAATTTACCAATGATAAATTTCTTTGTACCGGTATCCTTTGTCCAGTACTACTTATCTAAGGCCATCCATATTAACTTTGCATTTTTATGTGTACAATATAGTTCGTATAACAAATTATCTAAACAACTTAAAATATGACTCAAGCAAATATAATTAATGTAATTCCACGCTTCAACCATCAAACTATTTTGCATGTTCAGATTCTGATCTTCAACCAGAACTACCTCCGGAGGATCCTCAGTCAGCATCTTTGTCAAGCCCAATGTTGACAAGAAAAACATCATCTCTTGCTGCCAGCATTTGAAGAAACTGTCTCCAAACTTCTCCGGCTTCTCAACCTCTCCAGCAGCAGGAACATGAGAGGAACAGGTGCAGCAACAGTATGTGCGATCGAAACAAAACTATTATGTTCCTGAGAACCAACGTGTTGAATGAATTAAAACTTTCATTTTTCTTTGTGTCTCAGTTTCTGTGAAGTGCTGAAACTGAACGTAAGACTAAATATGTTTTGGAAAAGGAAATAGAAAGAGTATACACAAACATACAATCTGGTTTGCGATCATAAGCAAACCAGCAGTACAGAACAAACACATATAAATAATTCATCTTAAGATTGTTCGTAGAAATAATATAGAATCTGTACAATGTGTGTGTTTGTGTAACAGAAACAGAATAACATGCAAACCGAAGCGAGTCCAGGACTCTGTCCTTAAGACGAATTGCTCCGGTATACTGTGTTCAACCGGATGTAGCAAATGTCTTCCAGGATACAACGGATATCAGTCCCACCAGTGGCACAGCGACATAGAAACTGTACGAACCTGTGAAGTTTTCGAACTTCTCGAATTGATGAAATGTATGCAGTATGTGGCAGAACGTGTGTAGGAATGCAGAAGGAAATTTCGCAGGAAATGCAGGATGATACAGAATGAAGGAAGTACTCCAGACAGAGGGCCTGCCTCTGTTTTTATAGAGAGAAGATCTTCAGACAGGTTTTTGGAGGTCAAACACAGATTAAATCACAACCGTCGGATTGGATGTAGCAAAATATGCAACATTAGCTCAAAACCTCCAGAAGTTTAAATCTTGAACGTTGGATCAAAACTGGATTGATCAGGTTAACGCGTAGCCGTTAGATCAGAAACTGAAGACTGTTAGATTATAACTGATGGTGAGATTAAATCTGGAGCCGTTGGATCGTAACAGTAACCCATATTTAAACTCCAGCCGTTGGATCATCAGATTTAATCATATCTGTAGGATCAGGTAAATTATTTTTCTGGTAAAATTTAAAAGAAAATTTGTCCAAAAAAATAAGAACCCAAGAGCCAAGCCGAGCCGAGTCGGCCGACCGGCAAGACAGACGGCTGTGGCGCTCGTTGGCAGTCATTTGCATCTTCCCTCCAGTCAAAAATTCTCTTGTCCTTAGGACACATCTAAAGTGCCTAACCTAACAATATATAAGGTGGCAACTTTTGCTCAATTGATCAATGTGGTATTCTTGCAAAGAGGTGATATGTCCTTTTCTCATGAAGCCACGTCACCAATTTGTCAATTTTCAACTAATTTTTACTCCTACTTTGAGCATTAATTTCTCATTCACCCAGTATCAAACTGAGTGATTCAAAAGCCTAAAATCATCTACTCATTACGTAGATAATTTAGGACTAATTAGTTTCTATTTTTGATTAACAGACACTAATCATAATTAAGTTCAAAATACGTTGCTCACCAACTTTGGACAAACCTATTTTCAAAATTTTCCTTAAACAATGTTGCTATACAAGACTAGACAAGATAAGAAATGAGGTAAATAGAGAAAGGTTAGGGATGGCTAGTATAGCAGATAAGATAAAAGAGGGGAGGCTGAGATGCCTTGGGCATGTCAAGAGGAGACAGACAACAGCGTCTGTTATAGTAGTTTAAAGCCTCACTGTAGAGGGGAAGAGGATTAGAGGCAGGCCCAAACTGACTTGGGATGAGCAGATTAGGCATGATGTACTAGAGTTACACCTCTCTGAGGACATGGTCCAAGATAGGAGTTCATGGAGGCAGAGAATTAAGGTTATGGAGGTGTAGGCAGCATATAGGGGCACCTTAGAGTATACTTAGAGGATTACATACTCTCTACACTTTAGGATACTTGTATTTTTTTGTTTTGGTCTTTGTCTTTCAAGTATTTGTGTATATCCGCTGTTATGTCTATTTTAATATCAGAAGCTGTCTATTTATGTTTAATAAAATCCCTTCACTAGTGCATATTCCTATTTTGTTCTATCTATGCAGGTATATATAGAGCCGGGGTCTCACTGGAAGCAAATTCTTTATCCTGTGGGATGGAGGTATTTTTTGTCTGACTCTCACCCTCCCCAGACCCTAGCAATAGCTTCTGCTGTCGTTGGAATATACTGGGTATGATTGTTGTTGTTGTTGTAATGTTGTGACAAATTTACACTTAACACGTTGAAATTAATTTACGCGGTGCTACAAGATTTCCCCTTTTTTTCAGATGTGCATATATATTTGTTCTTGTGTGTAAATATATATGTTTTGTGTGTGTGGATATGTATGTTTTATATATAAATGAATACATATATATAATCATGAAAAAAGATTCTTCGTCGGCAAAAGCTTTTCTGAAAGAGTTTATTTGAGATGGGTGGGTGTGGGCGTGGGGGCTTGGGATGTGGGCGCTGGGAGTGGGGCGGCTAGGGCCTTCACGCGGGTGCGCTGGAGCTGGCTGGGAGTGGGGTGGCGAGGGGCTTCAGGAGCCTGAGAACATACAAATGAATACCTTTCCCTTGAAACCATGCATTTCATTGCAAGCAATCATTCTGCTTTTGTCCCTTTTCTTTTGCAAAATCATGGTCGAATTTAATTGGATCATCTTTAATGGTAGACGTTGTTGCACCCTTATCTGGTGGCCCCAGACCAACTTTTTTGGACCGGTTGAGTCGATCATTTTTATGACACTGAGAAATGTTAGAGTAAAAGGTGAAATACCTCGTTCTGAAGGTTTCTATTGTCCTAGCTCTAAAGAGCATCGTGTGTTCGAAAATGGATACAAGAACAACAAGAAGAATGAACAAATTAGATGGCTTGAGGCGTGTCCCGTAAGGACTATTTGCCCCCTAGATGCTGCAGGGTTATAGGCAAACTTCCTCCTAGGATACAACAGCCAAACAATCTCTTATCCTCAGCAAATAGGATAGAAATTCAATGAACTTTCAAGTTGAGAGTAGTTTTGAGTAGGAAGAAGAATTTAGAATGCAAGGTTTTACTTGGAATCTAGATGTCTTGAAACTGAGTTGCAATAGCCTTTTTATAGGCTCTTTAACTTCATTTCAGACGTTCATAGCCATTACATGGTGATTGGATATGTCCCTTGGTGCATAAGTTGCAATGCTAGATGAAAAGTCACTTCTGTTGGTACATCGACGATCGATGTATCGATCGATGTCTCACAGTAAGCTCCAGCTTTTTATCCAAACTACTTCGATCGATCTATTTATCGATCCAAGTCACATCGATCGATCTATGTGATCGATCTATGTTAGACAGAAAGTTTTAACTTTACACTCAGGGTACATCGATCGATCAATGTGATCGATCTATGTGACATCGATTGATCGATGTCATCGATCTATGTCGGGCAGAATACTCAACTTCATTTTCAAGCCACATAGATCGATCCAATTGAGACATGGATCAATCCATGTCTTGAGTCAAGCTATTCTTGTTTATTCAAACACCAATTCACCTTCATTCTTCATCCCATTGTCTTTACAAGCTATTATAACAATCTCCCACTTAGTTTGTAAAGCAATTTATGATATTTCATGCATTTAAGAAGTATCTTTCGATTTTTTGAACCTCTTAATAGTATAATACTTCAAAGTTCTAACGAAAACTTGATAGCTTAAAAGCCTTGAATCAGATTCCCATGTGCTAGAACCGGAAATATTATACACATGAAACCACATTGTCCCTAGAAGTTCATCTTAAACCGGACTTTTTGGCCTTGTGCTTCCCTAGTATTCATGAACATTTCAAGATCATTGCTTGTCGAGGCGGCACCACTTCTCATGTTCATATAGGTGAAGATTAAGATATTCCTCTTAATCCTTCATTAAGAGTGCCGTAACATTCACCCTCCTTTAACACTAACATTCCAATTCTTTAAAGATCAAAATAGTGCGGGCTGATTCTTTAAAGATCAATCTTAGTGCTTCAATTTTGTGACTTGTTATCCATTGAACCTTTGACTAGTGGTATTCTAGTAAAGGTTGGGTTTCCATCACAAGTAAACTTATCCCATACGTCTCAATCCCATCCCTAAAGATGTACTTTGTACCAAGTCTTTTGAAAGACTTTTTGTTAACAGATCCGCTAGGTTATTGCAGGATCTGACGTATGCAATGACTATTACATCATCCGTAATTAATTGTCTTACATAATCATGCCTAAGTATGACATGTCTAGATTTTCTGTTATAGATTTTACTATAAGCTCTAGACATCGTTGCTTGGCTCTCACAATGTAAGGAAATGGCTGACATCAGTTGTGGCCACAACTCTATATCAATAATAAATTTCTCAACCATTCCACTTCCTTACATGCTGATCCCAATGCTATGAATTTGGATTCCATAGTCGAATGAGTTATGCATGTCTGTTTCTTTGAAGCCCAAGAAACAACACCACCACCCAATGTCAATACCCAACCCATAGTAGATTTGTTATCACCAACACTAGCTATCCAACTAGCATCAGTATAACCTTCCAACACGGTTGGAAAACTATTATAGTACAATCCGTAATTCATAGTCCTCTTCAAGTACCCAAGTACTCGCCCTATTGCCTTCCAATGGTCCACACTAGGATTACTAGTATACCTTAATAATTTACACACCGCAAAGGCAATATTCGGTCTGGTGCAATATGTAGCATACATTAAACTAGCAGTTGCACTAGCATATTTTGTGCTACCGCTCTACCGGTATGTCCAGTCAATTTGTATGAGGCATCAAATGATGTGTTAGCTTCTTTGATCTCCAAGTGATTGAACTTATTTAACACTTTATTTATGTAATGATATTGACAAAGAGCAAAACCCCTACTATGTTTGGACACCTTTATCCCTAAGATAGTATCTACCTCACCCAAATCTTTCATTTGGAATTGTGAAGTTAAATACTTCTTAGTTTCATTTACTCCTTCCATATTAGTGCCAATAATTAGCATGTCATCTGCGTACAAACAAATAATGACTCCATATTTCTCCATAAACTTGGAATATACACACTTATAGCACTATTATGCTGGAACCATTCTTCAAAATAGTAGTGTCAAACTTTTCATGCCATTGTTTCGGTGCTTGTTTCAATCCATACAATGGCCTTATCAATTTGCACACTTTGTGCTCATTTTCTAGAAGAACAAAACCTTCTGGTTGTTCCATATAGACTTCTTCGTCTAAATCACCATTGAGAAATGCAGTCTGAACATCCATTTGATGAATAAACAGGTTATTTATGGATGCTATAGCTATCAACACTCTAATGGATGTTATTCTCGCAACCGGAGCATAAGTATCAAAATAGTCTATCCCTTCTAATTGTCTGAAGCCTTTTGCAACCAACCTAGCCTTGAAAGTTTGAATTGAACCATCAGTATTATATTTTCTTCTAAATATCCATTTACATCCAATTGCTTTGGAATTCGGAGGCAAATCAGTGAGTATCCGCGTATTGTTAGACAATAGCGAGTTCATCTTATCATCAATTGCTTCCTTCCAAAACGATGCATCTCTCGATTGCATCGCCTCCTTAAAGGATTTAAGATCATCTTCTACACTTAACACAATAGGTATTTGATTAAACACCTTTGTCCTATTACCTTCAACTAGGAAAGTAATAGATTGTGAAGAAATGAAATCCGGATGTAAATGCTTCTCCTTTCTAGCCCGTTGACTTCTCCTAACCTCAGTTGGAGAACTTTGATCTTGATCAACACTAGAAGGATCATTGAAAAAATCTCCAACTATCGGTTCATTCAAATTTTCACTTGTTGAATCTTGATTTGAATGTGTTCTTAAGAATTTATTCTCAAGAAATTCAACATCCATAGATTCAACAACCACATTGGATTCTGTGTCTAGAATCCTATATGCTTTAGAGTTTTCAGTATATCCAATAAAGACACCTTCAAGAGCTCTTGACCCCAACTTAGTCCTTTTTGGATCCGGAACTCTATAATAAGCTAGACAGCCCCAAACTCTAAGATAACTTAGATTTTGTCTTCGTTTCTTCCATATTTCATATGGAGAAACCTTAAACTTCTTAGAAGGAATTCTATTATGAATATGACAAGCCGTCAACAAGGCTTCTCTCCACAAATTCTTTGTCAAATCGAAGTTTATTAACATTGCATTTAGCATCTTAACTAAACTTCTATTCTTTATTTCAGCCAAATCATTTTGTTGAGGTGTATATGGTGTACTTTTCTGGTGTATGATACTATTCTCCTCAAAGAATTGATTGAATTCTAGAGGAAAGTATTTACCACCACGATCATTTCTTAGAACTTTGATTTTCAATCCCGATTGATTTTCAACTTCCATTTTATAAACCTTGAACATATCAAAGGCCTCACCTTTATGCCTTAGCAAATATATATATGTATATCTGGAGGTATCATCAATGAAAGTTATGAAATATCGATTTCCACCTCGGGTCAAAACACCATTCAATTTGCAAATATTCGAATGAACAAGTTCTAAGAGTTTGGTTTTCCGTTCTACTCTTGGAAATGGTTTCTTTGTCATATTAGCTTGTATGCATATCTCACATATTCTTTCATTTTCATCTTTGCAAGAAATTAAGGCATGCTTAGACATGAATTTAATAGTAGCACTACTAACATGAGCAAGTCTATCATGCTACAATGAAAAAAAAGAATCAACAGAGTAAACACAAATAGCAGGGTTTTTATTGATGCTCAACTTAAACATCCCGTCGCAGGAATAACCCTTGACAACAAAGACACCATTCTTGGACATTATAATTTTGTCCCCCTCCATTATAATCTTGAATCCACTTTTACAGACTAAACTAGCAGAAACGAGATTCTTAGAAATCTCGGGTACATGTAGAACGTTGACTAGTAAAAACTTCTTTCCCGAAGTAAAGTCTAACTCTACACTATCTTTCTCCAAGACTCTTGTGGTACTTCGGTTACCCATTGACACTTGTTGTCTATTATCCACAACATGGTAGGTCTTGAATAGATCCTTGTTGTTGCATACATGACCCGTTGCACACGAATCGAACCACCAATCACTTGTGATTTTGTTCGTAGCCATATGCAACTCAATTACCATACCGACATGCAACCCGGAGACCATTGCAACTAATTTATCAGTTTTAATGTCTACCATATTAGCATTATTGGCATGTTGGGAACTACCACCCTGTTTTTGCTTCTTTCGAAACCAACAGTCCTCTTTAAGGTGTCCCTTCTTGCCATAATGGTAACATCTTTTGCCTTTCTTGGTACTTTCTGCCTAATCTGTGGATTCAGAAGACTCGGAGTTCTTCCTTTTGTTTCTAACCCAACTCCCCATTTTCCCCTTGACATAATGCATTCTAGGTGCATCATCAGAAACATGTCTTTTGACGAGACTTTTTGTCTTCTCTTCAATACGCAAATGTTTCTGTAATTGTTCAAGCGAAAAGGATTCAGTTGAGTGTAGCAACTTTTTCATGTAGTCATTCCAACTAGGAGAAAGCTTTGCGATTATACCTCCTACTTGTAATGCCTCATAAACTTCTACACCCAACTCTTTGAGTTTAGAAACAATGACCTGCAACTCGTGTACTTGATCCATGATTGAGAAATTCTCAATCATCTTAAAATTAAAATATTTCATAACATGGAATTTGTTTGCGCCTTGCTTCTCATTGCTGTAATCGAACTCCAAGACATTCTATATCTCCTTTGGTGATGTTGTTGCCGTAAACAAATCGTAAATTCGATCTGACAGGTTGTTGAGAATGTGTTCCCGGCACAGAACTTCATCCTCTTGCCTCCTCCTCCAGGCGGCCTTCACCACCTCATCATTCTCCTCTCGTGGGGTTGGTAAATCCTTCAAGTTTGGGTCCAAACAGTACCCAATTTGCAGTGCGGTGAGCAAGAACATCATCTTGTCCTTCCACCTCAGAAAGTTGGTGCCATCAAAACGGTCTAACTTCATGCTTTCTTGATTTAGGAACGTCTTTGAATCCATCTCAAGATATTCTTTACGATGGTTAGAAAATGGATACAAGAACAACAAGAAGAATGAACAAATTAGATGGCTTGAGGCGTGTATAAACATTACCCGTAAGGACTATTTGCCCCCTAGATGCTGCAGGGTTATAGGCAAACTTCCTCCTAGGATACAACAGCCAAACAATCTCTTATCCTCAGCAAATAGGATAGAAATTCAATGAACTTTCAAGTTGAGAGTAGTTTTGAGTAGGAAGAAGAATTTAGAATGCAAGGTTTTACTTGGAATCAAGATGTCTTGAAAATGGGTTGCAATAGCCTTTTTATAGGCTCTTGAACTTCATTTCAGACATTCATAGCCGTTGCATGGTGATTGAATATGTCCCTTGGTGCATAAGTTGCAATTCTAGATGAAAAGTCACTTCTGTTGGTACATCGATCGATCGATGTCTCACAGTAAGCTCCAACTTTTTATCCAAACCACTTCGATCGATCTATGTATCGATCGAAGTCACATCGATTGATCTATGTGATCGATCTATGTTAGACAGAAAGTTTTAACTTTGCACTCAAGGTACATCGATCGATCGATGTGATCGATCTATGTGACATTGATTGATCGATGTCATCGATCGATGTCCGGCAGAATACTCAACTTCATTTTCAAGCCACATAGATTGATCCAATTGAGACATGGATCGATCCATGTCTTGAGTCAAGCTATTCTTGCTTATTCAAACACCAATTCACCTTCATTCTACATCACATTGCCTTTACAAACTATTATAACATCGTGGAGAACGTAAATTAGAAGTCCATCGGCTTCTTAGGTTAGGTGAGGACTTACGCAGTGACCCACACAAGATGTCCTGTAAACTAGGCCTTCGGCCTAGCAGCAGTGGAGCATCCACACTGTGTGTGTCTCTGGATTCAAACTCTTAAACTCTTGGAGTAAATCTCAATCCGAATACCAACTGCACTATGCCCTGAAGGCAACACTGAGAAATGTTGATAGTATGCATTCCGTTTCTCTTTAATTTCTATTCCTTTTGTACGAATATAGAGATAAACTTACGTATGGACTACTTATCATTTTGTGTATTATCAGTAATCTTAAAAATTCCATAGTTAAGAAGAAATAGAGTTGAGAATGAATTGCACTAGAAAGGATAAAAAATGGTCATGTCAAGATGTTTAAGTTGTTCAACAATGTTGTTTATTTCCAGGATGTGCTCATGCACTCCATTTAGTTCATCATTTCTTTTAGCGGTAAAATCTGTTTCCGCTACACTATGTTTCTGCGTTTGTGTAGAATCCGAGAAAAAGCCAGATCGATTCGCGATCTGATGTATGCAGCCATACCTTACACTTTGTGTAACAGGCTTTTTTTGCGGTTCAAATCTATAACTTTAAAATCACAAAATAACAATTTTACAAGTTACTCCAATGCACTCCCTCGTTTCTTGTAGTAGTGAAAGTGTACATGTAAATGGCTTATCACAAGCCTTAAATGGCTTTATTTCTGAGTTGTCGGTGGTGTTGGTTGATGCATCCTTAGCCACAAATAAAATCCAAGCATCTTGGGCTTCTTTTCTTTCTTTTCAAAATCAATAATTCAAACCATTTAATTCGGGATGCTGTTTAGAACTCCGGAAAGTTATGTTGGTGTACCAGTTGAAGTATTCATAAAATCTATGAATTATGAGTGTGCTATCACTTTATCAATATTTCAAAACGTTGATATGGCAGATCCACTATGATAAGTGAGTAATAATCATTCACTTATAATATACAAATATATGTTATATAACTTTAGGTACATAACTATCATAAAAATAATTGTAGAAAATAAACTACCTTTGGACAATTTATAATTCTACATTTATATTCTTAATCCTTAGAGAACCTAAGCTAAAATTCATTATATTGATCAAGGAACTTTGATTACTATAACCAATCAACAAAAACTAATCTATTATTGGTGGCAATAATTTTTGCCAAGTTGATAATAAAGCAGAATAGAAACTTGAGTCATTAATACCACGTGATAATATTAGCCAAGAAATGATCTATATAGATCATATTAAACTAGGAATGTCAAATAGGTCGTGTTTCGTGTTTCGTGTTTTTCGAGTTTCGACTAATAAAGTATCAGACCCATACCTTACCCATTTGCTTCGCGTGTATGGAATTGAAAACCCAAACCTGTACATGTCAGGTTTCGTATCGTGCATCGGGTATACCCACGAACTTGACAAGTACAAATATTTCAGGTCGTGTACGGGTCATTTCATGTATTTTTCAGGTATTTTTAGGTTCGTGTATTTTTCAGAGTTCATGTATTTAAACGACTACTGTTACAATATATCATTGAAAAACAATAGGTTCAGGAATAAAAATATCATAAGCCATGAAATTAAATCAAATCTTTCCACTCAAGTGAATGCTTATAAGGTCCAAAACATAAAAAAATCTCGAAGTCAAGTCAATAATGTAAATTGTCAAAGAGGATAACATGAAGACAATCCTCTAGACATAGGCTAAAATAGTTTCTTGAAGTTTCTTCCAATCTCTTTATTACCCAATATCTCTTCTTGCTCCTTCGACAAAACTCGGGTCAATACTTATGGTAGATGTTCAACAATTATCTGCATTCTACAATGGCTACAGATGAATTACATATTGTAGGTTAAGTGTCGCTGTTCAACAATAATACATAAAAACAAACAAAACATGTATGACGCTAGGAGTGGATTGTGACAAACATCACGTAATTCAAAAGGAAGGAGGGAGGGAGCAGGTTGTCTGACTAATCGTAAACTAGTCACATGTAAAGGCTATTACTTACATATACCTGAGATTGAAGAGCCTAAGACTCGCCAAAATGTTACTTTAAGGTTAGAGAATAGAATGGAGGGATTAGGTTAGGTAGGAGTTTTTTTAACTTTATTAATTTATAATTTATATTTAAAATATATTTCTTAAAAATCGGGTATGGCGGGCATAAATAGGTAACCCACGGGTATACCCGGACACGACCCGCTCTTAGCAGATAACTTTCAGGTCTTACTCGATTTGTATACGAAACCCGCCAAGGCCATACCCATACCCGCGAAGAGCGTGTCAGGTTCGAGTCATGTCTTCGTGTCGTGTCTGAGATTGCCACTCATATATTAAACTATTAGAACATATAGGAAATGGAAAATATTCTGGAGCAAAAGACTAATACCCTTGACCCTGTGGGTCCCACCGTCTCAGCCGCAAGGAGATTCGTGGAGGATGCAAATCAGAAACTCAATGGCCTCATAGGTTGGCAAGGCTTTGCCAGAGACCCATTGCAATGTGTCTACTGCAAACCAGGCCAGAAACCCTCTAACCCAATTGGGCCGGATATAATGGTTTCGTCATTACTGGACCAGACAGCCGTATTGCATCCACGCTGTGCGTATCCTAGTTCAAACCTATCCGAGTACCAGATGAAATATGTCCTCGAAAGAGAAAATGGAAAATATTGGATGGCAGACAAAAGGGTGTTCATAAATCAAAATTTCTGTTAAAAGAAGATTTTTTTGCCACGTGACAAAAATCAAGTTACTAAACTGAGTATAATGGATATGCACTTCGTACACAAAACCATCATACCCCCTTAAAGAATTGCCTGCATAATTTCAAAATCTCTCAAAACTTCGTTCATCATATAGATTATAAAGTGTATTGTCTCGTTTTCATGGGCCATTCAATACTAATACCCATACTGCACAATCAGAGCACTAAAGTGCTGTAGAAC
Source organism: Eustoma russellianum (assembly GCA_036186865.1). Lineage (NCBI taxonomy): Eukaryota > Viridiplantae > Streptophyta > Magnoliopsida > Gentianales > Gentianaceae > Eustoma > Eustoma russellianum. The sequence goes on from AP025068.1 coordinate 19,697,192, forward strand.
TTAAAAGCGAAATAAACACGATACTAATGGAAAACGAAGCATAAACTACCCCGGATATTCCTATGTATTAAAAAGTATCAATCAGATCCCGTAGATAAAGAGATTCGATATCTGATAACATCTCAATTATTTTTGTGTATTTATTGTATTTTATTATGAATGTATTATAAGTAGAACTATGTATATATATAATGAAATAAATGAAATACGACTTTTACTCATAATATATTATCATAGCAGTGTTGATCGTGAGACTAAACAAATTCATCACTGTTCCGACTATCTTTTTCGGCCAAATGACCAAAAATCGGTCCAACAAATACAACCTCCGTCAGACCTAATCACCGACGAATGAAACAAAAAATTCTTCACAGAACAACAAACATCATTTCCAACTCCTTGCTTGACTTGTAAGGACTTAGAAAACAAATTCCTCATAGTATCCAAACCGTTTCCCAACAAAATAATTAGGCACTGTTCACACCAAATCAAAGAACAATAGCCACTATTCAACCAAACAGAAACAAAGCAAAGAAATATCACAATAAAACAACCCCAGAACAATTTCACACTGACCCGAAAAAATCAATCAGCTGAAAAATCCACAACCTGCACGAATATTCTACAACCAGCCCCCTCTATAGAGATAGAGATATCGTCGGAGGTTGGTTTCGGTTTGTCCACGAGAAATGTTGAAAACCGAGGGCGAGTGACACCAACTCAGATGATAGGAAAGATGCGCTCAAAGGCTTCATCGAGCGGTCTAGAGAAGGAAGACAGATCTCTTCTTCAATACGCCCATGTAGTTAAAAGAAGCATCTTAGAGAGACATGCTTCAAAATAGTAGGCTACCCAGATTGGTGGAAGAATAAACCACCGACATGCTATACGGAACAAGATAGGGGAACCACCGTCGTGGGCATCCCGAAGATTATTGGCAACGGCGGTAGCATTCCTGGAGAAGAAGGAGGCAGTAGTCAGATAGCCAGATAAGATGGAGGTAGGAGAGAAGAAAGCAGCAGCAGACAACACAAAGGAGAGGGGCTGAAAAATGGTACATGGGTTAGGGATTTTTATCCCTAACCCCAATTTTTTTATAATTACAATTTAGTTCCTGATTTTTCTAATTGCAAATCTGCCCCATGATTTTTTTGATTTTACAAAAATACCCCACAAGTCTAGAAAGCTTTTAGAATTGGCCCCCCAGATATTTCAAAATTTATAGATCCCAGAAGCTTCAAAAATTACAGATGTGACCTCAGATTTTAAAAATTTACCAAAAGCCGATCACACCAGCACCCCCTTACCTCCATGTGTCTATCTTGAAAAATACCATGAGAAGATCATTGACCATTGATACACCGATACTATGAACGATATATAGATTTTACACAGCTCTTTACACCAACCAAATCCCATATTGTGACCACCAACGGTGAGTTGATCCTATTTCAAGGTGAGTGTCCATTGCCTTCTCACCGTAGTTAAAATTGAATAATTGTCTTTACGTTCTTTCGTTATCTTCCAAGTTATTGTGACTGAGTCAAGTATCGAAGAATCTCAGCTGTGTAGTGCTTATGTATCTTGGATTTAGCCTTTTGCAGGACATCTTTACGAAAGAGATCATTGGATAAGGCATTGAATTCAAAGGCCTCTAAAATGTCAATGAGATGACTCAACAAGGTCACTCTATGTTTGCTCACGGGATGATTAAATGACAACTATGGTCGTGACACCAACGTCTAGGTCATTCGTCCTATGGGTACTTGAAAACTTTATTTGCAAGTCTTCTCACTGATAATGCCCTCATCTTGCCATGCGAAATGTGTATTCATACGAAGAACCATCCAATCACATTTAAGCCAAATAATAGCAGTGTCAATTATCTTTTTCCGTCGTGCATTCTGACGTCTAAAGAACCACACATGTATTGAATTATAAACTTTCTTATATTTTGTTACTTTTGTTGATGATTTTTCTCAAATGGCTTAGCTGTACTTGTTAAAAAACAAGTCAGAAGTGTCTGACAAGTTTATCTATTTTTTCACATTGTCGATACCCAATTTAACAAAAATCTAGATCATTCGCTCCGAAAATGGTGGAGAATTTTGTAAATTAGACCATGCATTCCTTAATTAAAAATATGGACTATTCTACCAAACTTCATGCCCCATACACCACAACAGAATGATGTTGCTGAAGAGAAAAATCAAATGCTCTTAGAAATGAATAGAGCCATGATGTTTGAGGCTCACGTACCAAAATCTTATTGGCCTGAAGCTATCACTCCATTAACTTACCTCTTAAATTGATTGTCCAGTAAAATACTCGATCGTAAAACTCCATTACAGATCATGGCTACTCAAACCACCATTCCATCAGTTCTCACCTTACCACCCAAGATATTTGACTACTCCGTGTATGTTCGCATTCCCAAAACCGAGAGGTCTAAACTTGGCCTCTGCATTGAAAAATGTGTCATTGTTAGCTACCCTGTCTATCAGAAAGAGTATCGATGTTACAATCCTAGCATGCATCGTACCCATGTCACTATGGATTGCACGTTCTTTGAATCTGAGTACTTTTTTTTTCCACCAGCCTATTGTTCAGAGAAAGACCATCAGTGAATTACTAGACTAGTTAAAAAAGGTAAGTTGTCCACAGACTGAAAATAGAGCTACCGAGTCTACCTCTGAAAAAATAGATAAGGTCGACGAGACAGTTCTCAAAACCGACGAGCCTCCTTCGTTTGGCGTCCAACAATAGGTAAGTGATACGTATAATAATTCACATGGGATTACTGATATTACTTATAATGGTAGCTGTGCTATTAATGTAGAGATCTCTAATGAACAACAGGTGTCTATTTTTACCACGAATGAGAAGTCGAAGGGTACCACATGTGCGATACTCACTAGAACACTTGTACGAAAATCCAGATATCCAATGAACACAGACAGGGGGAATTGCAGATATTGTAGAAGCGTTTTTGGTCTCACTTTTGTCAGAATCTATTCCTTGTACAGCACAGGAAGCAAGTGTGCAAACAGAATAGCGATAGACGATGAATACAGAGATGAGCTCTATTAAAAAATCAAACATGGGAGAGTGCATATTGACAAGAGGTAAAAATCCACTTGGTTATTAATGTTTTCACTATTAATGGCTGGTCGTCAATAGCATATGGTATTGATTATTCAGAGACCTTCTCTCCATTTATGAAGATCGATACTATCAGTATACTTTTTTTGATAGCAAAAAAAAAAGAATGGCCCCTCATCAGTCTGATGTTAAAAATGAGTTTTTACACATAGACTTAAAAGAAGAAGTACATATTGAAGCACCGCCTGGTTTTTCTATAACATTTAGATAGAATTAAGCGTGTCGACTCAAATAAGGCCTTTATGGACTCAAAAAATCTCCATGAGTTTGATTCAGACAATTAATGATGGCCAAGAAAAGTATGGTATAAGCAAAGTAATGCAGACCTTACGTTGTTCTTCAAGAGAAGAGAGGCGAAGGTGACTTGCCTAATCATTTATGTGGACTACATGATTATAACAAGAGATGATGGGGAGGAACTACCCAACTCCAGAAGAATCTATTCACTGAATTTAATATAAAAGATCGAGGTGGTCCAAGTATTTTCTAGGGATTGAAGTCTTCTGTTCAAAAAAGAGAATCTATATATCTCAACAAAAGTACATACTGCACTTGCTGACTGAGGTTGGCACAGTAGACTGTACGCCTATGAAACTTCGACGGTGGCAAATCATCAGCTACAGATGGTTGAAGGAGGTATGCCAGCTGATAGAGAAAAGTGACATAGATTGGTGCAAAAGTTGATTTCTTTGTCCCACACAAGGCCCTGATATTACTTATACATTTGGGAACGTGAGTCACTTTATGCATCAACCTTGGAGAGAACACATGCAGACGACCATGAGGATAGTGAGGCATTTGAAATAGACACTAGCAAGGGGAATATTGTATAGAAACCATAGGCACTTAGACATTGAGGTGTATACTGATGCTAACTGGACAGGTAATCCTAATGGTAAAAGGTCCACTTTGTGGTACTTCACACTAGTCAGGGGCAATTTGGTTAAATGGAGAAGCGAAAAAACAGAAGGTAGTGTCGTTGTCATGTGCGGAATCAGAAGCAAAAAAAAAGAAGGTAGTGCCGTTGTCATGTGCGGAATCAGTGTTTAGTGAAATCGTAAAGGGCGTTATGGAGATTCTTTGATTAAAGAAGTTGATGCATGAGATTGGGTTTTCTCCGAGATTACCGACGAAGTTAATGTGTGAAAACAAGGTAGCGATAACATTTCTGAGAACACGGTATAGGCAGAACCAAAAAAGTTGAAGTGGATATACATTTTATGAAAGATAAGCTCGAAGAAGGCGTCGTTGAACTCTCATTTGTAAAGTCCGAGGATTAGCTGACAGATATTCTTGCAAAAGCATTTATCAGAAAATTTTTGATTCGACATTGTGGAAGTTGGGTATTGATGATCTCGTTAATCAAATTGATGAGTATTATTAGGAAGTACCAATCCAATCCCATAGATCAAGGGGATTCAATATCAATCAGATCCCGATTTCTATATCTCCTATCCTGAATGTATTATAAGTAGGACAATATATGTATAAAATGAAATCAATAAAATACGACTTTCACTCATAATATTATTCAACAAGAATCAAGTGTTAAGTAAAACTAAGAAGCTCCTAAGATGGTGTTTTCAGGAGCAAGAGTTAACGAATTAAGCAATAATCACATATCTTAAGCTATATTAGTGAATGTAAACTTCCATTTCGAACTCTTGCTTTGAGCACTTGGTACTAACTTGCCTTGATCTTTCCTCTTGTATCTCTCTGTAGGATCTGCAAGGTACCACTAGAAGGGGGGTTTGAATAGTGGGTGTAGAAAATGTGGTTTTTAAAATTGTTTCAAACCAAAAACCCAACTTCTGAAAACAGTTTCTGTTTTCAGGACCTGTTTTGAAACGTTTTGAAAACTAGGTTACAGGTCTTCAAAGATTCTGAAATTTGGAGAGATCTTAGTCTCAGATGTTCTGAGTATCTCATAAAAATTTCAAATTCAACATTTAACCCCTTTAAAAATCGTTGATGGTCAGACTGCGCAAATCTGCCAGAAACGGCAGTCTGATTTGAAAAATTAATTCCTATTTAAACGTAACTCCAAATGCTCTGAAAATTTAATGACTAACTCCTTTTTAGGTTTATTTAATTGGGTTGAAACAGTTTTAAAAAATTCTTTTGGGAAGTTAGTCAAATACGTTCAAAGTCTCAACCTTCGCAAGCTTGAAAATCATACTGCACTAGTCTCAGAACTTTAGACGTTTGGATGACTTATACTTGTCCAAAAGGGTTAAAACTTGCGCCAAAAGAACCTTAAGACGTGTGGCTATGTTTCTTGAAAGTTTCGCGATTTTGAAATTCGTTTACTATTTTTAATAGCGTGATAAAAATGATGCACTGTGCTGGAAAGTGAAAGTAAGTGCTGAAAGTAAGGAACATAAGGAATTTTATACTGGTTCGGTTAAATCAACCTACTCGAGTCTTCGAGGACACCTTCCTTGGTTAGCACTAATCACAAAACACAGATAATACCTTACCACACAGGGTTGATGGAGTTACACACCAACTCCAACCCTTTACAAACCTTGTAAATGATTACAATGATCACGAACACCACCACCTTGCAATGCTCGTGCCATGAATGCAATGCGAATCCTACTTTCAATATTTTTCCGGAGTTCATTTTCCCCACTTCCTGACGTTCACTGACATTCATTTATTATAGTTTAATTAGTGGAAATATGAAAAGTTATTATTTACCCTCACTTATATTTTCCACGGCGTGTATAAATTTTTCTGGCATTTTTTACTATTTTCCTATTTTCCTCTTATTATTTTCTAATTATTTTAATTAGTTAAAATAATTTAATTTTAGAAAATTAGATGAAAATGACTTATTTTAGCAGTTTATATTTTCTGAAATTTTCTGTGAATTTATTTGTACTTTTCTGGAATTTAAAATCATTTTCTACTATTTATTTACTATTTATATAATTACGAAAATAATAAAAACAATTTTTTTATTCGGCCAACTAAGTTCTTGCCTGGTCCGGGTCAGACGGGGTCAACCCGGCCCGGCTGACCTGAGATTATTTTTTTTATTTTTTTATTTATTTAAATTCTAATTACTTCAAATCTTAATAAAATCTTCGTTTTAACTCCGATTGACCTCAAACCAGTTGCATTTTACTCATTTTAATGCAATGCATCTTCTGGAAGTGGACACGTCAGCGCGTGTACGGACGCGCCGTCAGGAGCCGCGCGTGGGACCCACGTGCCACCCTTAAAACACGCACATCAGACCTATTGTTTTAATTCCTAATCCAATCCCAACATATTCCGGGCTAAATGAACCTATTCTAAGGCCAAAATACAATTTTATAAATCTCTAATATGAAGAATCACTACCATTTTGATTCTAATTTCGTACGATTTGCTTTAGTTATTATATTAACACACATACACACATAAACCAGTGGTCACATCTTGCAAAAATCATACTTTTACAATAAAAACGTAAAGCTAACAATTTAAACAATTTAAAACAACAAATCACATAAAATATATCATTCAAGCATGCTAGATTTGTACCAAAATAAGGGAGAATAGGCAATCTACCTCAATTGATGCTAAAAACAAATGAAATAGATGGATTAAGATTGAATTCAATGCTAACTTGCTAGCTCTTCTTCTATTTTACTTTTCTTCTTTCTATTTCCTTCTTCTTCACCTTCTTCTCTTTTTCTCTCTTTTCTTTTCCTCTCTTTCTCCTCTCTGGCTACAGACGTGTGTGAGAGTATAAAACGGAATGGTTGGAAGACATTATTCAAGTGGAGAATGAAAGAGGGTATTGTTTAAGTAAAGGAAAAAGTAAAAGGAAAGGTGGAGAAAAAAATAATGTAAAGTAGAAGAAAATATGAGATAATTGAATAAAATAAGAAAAGTAAAAGTAAAGTTGAATAATTGAGAATTATTGGAAGAAGTGGGTATTATTTTTTTTTCCACTTTTGTATTATTTATTTATTATGTTTTAGTTTTATTTTCATTTTTTAAGGACATAACATACTCCCCTCCTTTCAAAAAGTTTTGTCCTCGACACTTACGTACTTTATACGAAAAGGTGTGGGTAGCGTTCACGCATCTGCTCCTCGAGCTCCCAGGTTGCCTCGTTCTCTCTATGGTTGCTCCACCATACTTTGACATAAGGGATAATCCTTCTTCTCAGTTCTTGGTCTTTGCGGTCTACAATTCGGATAGGGGTCTCCTCATACGACGCATCCGGTCTGATCCTCAGTGGCTCCTCATCCAACACATAACTCGGATCGGAGACATACCTCCTCAACTGAGAAACATGGAACACATTGTGCGCTTGAGCTAATACAGGGGGTAGTGCCAAATGATAAGCCAATGTTCCAATCCTCTCAAGTACCTCATAGGTACCAATGTAACGAGGCCTCAACTTACCCTTCACACCAAAACGAGTCACGCCCTTCATGGGTGATACCTTCAAATACACCTTCTCACTAACAGTGAATTCTAGGGGACGTCTCTTCGAATCTGCATAACTCTTGCTCCTGTCTTGAGCAACTTTCAGCTTATCACGCATTATCTTCACTTTTTCTTTGGTCTGCTCTATTAATTCTGGTCCAGTGATAGTTCTCTCTCCAACCTCGTCCCAATAAACAGGGGACCTACACTTGCGCCCATAGAGCGCCTCAAAGGGTGCCATGCCGATGGCACTATGATGACTGTTGTTGTAGGAGAACTTAATCAACTTAATCATGCCATCCCAGTTTCCTTTAAAGTATGTCCTCAAGGGTCTGAATCGTCCTCTGTGACTGTCCATCTGTCTGTGGATGAAATGCAGTGCTCAAGCATAGTTCTGTTCCCAACCTTCTCTGGCATGATGACCAAAATCTAGAAGTGAATCTTGGGTCACGGTCGGAGACAATACTGACAGGTATTCCATGGAGGCTGACAATGTTATCAATATAAAGTGTCACCAGTCTCTCCAAGGTAACATCACTTGGCATGGGCAGAAAATGAGCAGACTTCGTTAATCGGTCAACAATTACCCAGATCATATCGTTGCCATTTCTTGTTTTCGGGAGCCCTACAACAAAATCCATCGTCACATGCTCCCATTTACACTCTGGTATCTCCAACGGCAACATCAAACCTGCCGGCCTTTGGTGCTCCGCTTTAACCTGCTGACAAACGAGACACCTCTCAATGAATTCAGCTATGTGTCTCTTCATGCCGCTCCACCAGCAGTGCTTTTTCAAATCATTATACATCTTTGTACCACCTAGATGGATCGACAACTTTGAGTTGTGCGCCTCCTTCAATATTTCCTTTCTTAGATTCTCGATATCAGGAACACACAACCTCCCCTGGTACCACATGCTGCCGTCATCATGAATTTGAAAACCATCAACCTGACTAATCATCATTTTCTCGTGGATTTCACTAAGTGTCACGTCCTCCTTCTGAGCCTCCTTAATCTGATCAACCAAAGATGGGGTGATAATCAGCTTCGCCAGAACATTAGCCATAGAATCCACAATATCCAAATCAAGCTCTGCGATCTCTCTCTCCAACGGTGTCTGCCTGGCGTGGCTAGACTTCCTGCTCAATGCATCAGCAACTCGGTTTGCCTTCCCTGGATGATAGCTGATAGTCAGATCATAATCTTTTAACAACTCAAGCCACCTTCTCTGACGCATATTCAATTCCTTCTGTGTGAATAGATACTTCAGGCTCTTATGATCAGTGAATACTTCGCATTTTACCCCATACAGATAATGACGCCAAATCTTAAGTGCGAAAACCACTGCAGCTAAATCCAGGTCATGAGTCGGATAATTATGCTCATAAGGCTTCAACTGGCGTGAGGCATATGCAATAACTCTGCCATTTTGCATAAGGACACATCCTAGCCCATTCTTCGATGCATCACTATAGATGACAAACCCATCAGAACCGGATGGCTGTGCCAGTACAGGGGCTGTGGTCAACCTCCTCTTCAACTCAGCAAAACTCAGCTCGCAATCAGCAGTCCATTCAAATTTTGTCTTCTTCTGTGTCAATCTGCTCAGAGGCACCGCTATCGACGAGAATCCTTCAACAAATTTTCTGTAGTAGCCAGCCAAACCCAGAAAACTTCTCACTTCAGTCGCATTAGTCGGCCGGGGCCACTCAGTAATAGCCTCAATCTTCTTGGAAATCCCTTCCTCTGAAACCACATGACCCAAGAAAGCCATGCTCTTCAGCCAAAATTCACACTTACTGAACTTGGCATATAATTTCTCCTGCCTGAGGATCTCCAGAACTTTCCTCAAATGCTCTACATGTGACTCTTCACCAGGGGAATAGACCAGAATATCATCGATGAAAACAACAACAAATTTATCAAGTTGATCCCTGAACACAGTGTTCATCAAGTCCATGAAGGCTGCTGGAGCATTAGTCAAACCAAATGGCATCACTAAGAACTCATAGTGGCCATATCTAGTACGGAAAGCAGTCTTCGCTACATCCTCTGCTTTAATCTTCAACTGATGATATCCAGATCGGATATTAATTTTAGAGAATACCTTAGCACCCTTTAACTGATCGAAAAGGTCCTTGATCCGGGGCAGAGGATACATGTTTTTTCTTATGATTTTGTTGATCTCATGATAATCAATACACAATCGCATACTTCCATCCTTCTTATTCACAAATAACACAGGAGCTCCCCAGGGTGAGACACTAGGGCGAATAAACTTACGGTCCAAGAGTTCCTGTAGTTGCTCCTTCAATTCTTTGAGTTCTGCTGGAGCCATACGGTACGGTGCTCTGGAAATAGGTTCAACACCAGGTATAAGATTGATTTCAAATTCCACTGCTCTTCTCGGTGGTAACCCTAGCAATTCGTCGGGAAACACATCTTTGAACTCGTTTACCATCGGAATCAAATCAATGGATGGAACCTCCTCCTCTGTACCCATGGTGTAGACCAGAAATCCTTCTCTGCCCTTCTGTAGTGACCGATAACTGGGCTGCAGTCAAATATATTTTCTGAGGCAACTTCTTCAGCTTAGAATCTCCCTGAAAGACAATTTCCCTGCATGCTTGAGCTCTTCATGCTGACATGTTTCTGCCGACAATCAATAATGGCATGATACTTAGACATAAAGTCCATGCCCAGAATAATGTCAAAATCCCTCATCTGAATCGGGATCAATGTCGCAACGAACTCCAGACTATCTATCTCCAGCTGACATCCTTTATACTGATGATGGGATACTAGTACTTGATCGCCGGCTGCTTGGACTCGATACGGAATCTCGAGCCACTCAGGTAAGATATTTAGATTCTTGACAAATTTCTTGGCGATAAAAGAGTGACTAGCGCACTATCGATAAAACATTGGCTGGAACCTTGTTTATTAAAATCGTACCTAACACATTTAGAGTTATACACATTGCATATAAACACATACGAAAATTTTGAATTAAATCGAATTCAAAATAGAAAAGAAGAAAAAAAACTTAATTAAACGATACCTGCTATGACGTCGCTAGCCTCCTCCACGTCTGCGTCGGTGATCACATGAAACCGAGCATTGGTCCTCGCCTTGCTCTTCTGCTGTCCCTGACCCTGCTGTGAAGGGGTGCCTGCCCCTGCCCAGTGCATTCCCTCGCAAAATGTCCTGGTTTGCCACATCTGTAGCAAACATTCATAGTCCTCCAGCACTGACCTAGATGAGGTCGTCCACAATGAACACATGGCGGAGATGGTGGTCCTGCCTCCCTCAATGGTTGTGTATCAGTCGCGGCTGGTCCTCCAACCATCAGCGGATGTCCCTGTCTGTCTAAATCCTTGCTGCTGCGACCTGAATGGCCGCCCTGTATGGTGGCGACAGGGCACCTTCAACCATCTCCCTGATCTCCCTGAATGAGTATCCTCACGGGGCCTCTTGCCCTGTCCTCTGCAGCAACCCTCTCTAGGTCAATCTCGACCTCTCTGCAAACCTCCAGTAGATCCTCAAATGTCCTTGGCCTGGCATACACATTCCCGGTCTGAATACGCGAGTTCGGTCCTGTCCTGAATTTTAGCATCTTGGCCCTCTCATTCTCCATAGTAGAGGGCATATATCTTCCCAAAGCATGGAACCGCTCAGTGTACTGAGCCACCGACATGGAGCCCTGTGACAAGGTCTGAAACTCTGTCACCCTCTTCTGGATCACGCTTTCAGGAATATAGTACTGCTGATACTCCTCCCTAAACTATGTCCAGGTGACTGGTGGAGTCAGACGAATCTCCATGTTGTGCCACCACTCCTCGGCATCTCCCTCAAGAAAGGGCATAACAACTTCAACCCTCAGATCATGAGGCACCTGCAATAGACGTAGCTGTTCAGACACGTTCTTCAGCCATGTCTCAGCTTCCTCTGGCTGTGTCGTCCCTCTGAACTTCGGAATCCGGGAGTTTTGCATCTTTCTATAGTAAAATCTGAGCCCTTGCGGGGGTGGTGGATGTTGGTTCAGCTGCTGCTGCTGTAGCTGAGCCATCTGCTTGCTGCTGCTGAGTCACAAGGGTGGTTAGAGTGGCGAGGGTATCTGCTAAGACCTGAGGAATGGCCCCCTGGTTCTGATGATCATCACATTCATGTCCTCCGTATCCAGCTGGCTCACGGCGTGGCGGTATTTTCTGGAATTTGAGAAAAACATTTAAGAAACATCGGGTTGGTTTAGGGCATTTTAAGAATTTAAACAATTATAAAGCTCATGCATGAGTTCGGAAGTAAAATGAGAATTAAATAAAGAAAACTCACCAACGGCACATACCTCCCATAACCCGATCATAACTTATGTCTACTTCATTTATTAAGGGTAAAATCGTCATTTAAAAAATCACGACTTATGTCTAAATGATCTAATTAATCCTGCGTTTCCGAGATGAATCTGGAGCCAGACTCTGATACCACCTGTAGCGCCCTGCTCCCGAGCCCTAGCATTGGGAACAGTGCACCCACCGTAGTCTGCTAAGAGAACTACATGACGTCGGATCAATCTCTTACATGTCAGAAATGACATAGATTTTTTTTCCGCGGAAACGTAAATCGTAACTTAAATTAAGCTTAAATAAACATCGTCATTACAATACTGAATAAAAACTCTGATAATAAAAGTACTAAGAAATCTGTGAAAATCCTCAAACGGTAAATAAGAAACAATCAGTTGCAGAGTCCCTTCCGTATCCTAGAAGCAGTTATCAACTAGCTCACTCAGAGGGGAGCGACAAAATTAAAGCATGAACATAGGTTATTTTGTAATCATCAAAGAGAGAGATTGTTGAGAAAAAGAGGTTGAGTGATTACAAAATGCATGATTTAAATAACAAATGCATGACACGTTTTATGACTTGACATGTTTTTGTGACAAACTTGCCTTATATACCTTATATATAATGTTGTCGTACTAACAAGCCATGAAGCTGTAAAGCCTACATCAAATGGTAAACATTTGTTGTGTTTGAACTATTTTCAGGGTGCCACCATTAATGAACTAAACTAGTTCATTAAGTGAAGTACTTAGTTAAATGAACTAAGTAGTTCATTAAATGGAGATATATTTGGAAAATGCATGATGGCAACAAATTGAAGAATGGAAAGTCTCCTTCTACTATTCATCACACATTTATATATTTATTTATATATATATATATATATATATATATATATATATATATATATTCAGATTTTTTTAAAAGGCACAATACATATATATTCCAACGTACTACCGACACGTTATATATATTACGAACGTACGTTAACGTCACACCCACTATATTTACCTCATATTTATGAGTATATTCAGGTCTTATATCATATGATATAAGTCATGGTGATGACAAAATTATTACAACACGTTAAAAGGTTCTAAACCAAAAATTGTCGTATTGGGTGAATACCGAAACTTCGCCAACGTGTCACGTACTTGCCATATATAGATGTCCAGCCCCTATACTTCAAAAACGGCCACAAATTTTGTGGCTCATATGGTATATATAGCCATAAAATCATTCCATGTTGGCACACACAAATCACCCCAAATTAAGGCCAAATTGTGGAGATTCCAAATTCAATTTTGTCACATGTTAGGCACCACTTTAAATCCGCCATGAGTGCTGAATATTAAAGTTTAATTTATATATATTATGTGTAACATAATATATATAACATGTGCAAAAATTTGGAATTTAATCGGAGAAAAAATCGGGTAATCGACAAACGTCGAAAATTCAGTTTTCTACAAACACGACACATGGAATATTTTTGGCATGACATATAACATGTATCTAGACACTTTTTACATACTCTATACATTCTAAAGTGTTCTAGAAAAATCAATTAAGGGCTTATTGGAATATACCATATGTGTATGATTATATGTGCACTATTTTACAAAGTTTGCAAAAATAAAATTCAGCACATGATATTCATCATCACGCGCCTAGACAGCCATGTTGGAGCTTATGTGGAGCTTTGTTGGCATCTTGATTGGCCAAGAATGAAGCATACAATGTTGGTGACATAAAGAAAGGAGCTACATAAGGTAACATTTCAAAACTTTGTCACTTTTGTGTCACATGCTGAAAATTTCAGCA
>AP025068.1:19722268-19790330 GCA_036186865.1 Eustoma russellianum
TTGATGACGGCCTGATATGGTTGCTGCTGATTTCGAGAAGTTTATCATGCATCAACTCGGAAGACATAGATTTTGCTCTCGATAAATGACTTGTATTTTCTTGTTTTCTTTCTTTATTTGGGAGAGTCTCCCGTAGATATTACATACAAATGTAACCAATGTATTATTCCGCCATAAGTGAGGGTTATATTATTAATAAAACACCAGACAGTACCCCTCGTCCTTCCAATAAAAAATATATATGCCTCATTGTAGAGGGGAACATGAGTAAAGGCAAGCCCAAACTTACTTGGGATGAGCAGATTAGGCACGACCTACTGGATTTGCACCTCTCTGAGGACATGGTCCCGGATAGGAGTTCATGGAGACAAAAGATTAAGGTTAACGAGGTATAGGTCATATATAGGGACACTTTAGAGTATATTTAGGGACATAGATAAGCGTAGACACTATCTACGCTTTAGGTTGACTTTGTACTTGGTTTGCGTATGTTATACTGTTGTTTTGCATTACATGTACATATACACATGATGTATATTTTAATATCGAACGCCTCTTCTTTGTATTTCCTGAATTCTCTCACTGGTTTGCGTATGTTATACTGTTGTTTTGCATTACATGTACATATACACATGATGTATATTTTAATATCGAACGCCTCTTCTTTGTATTTCCTGAATTCTCTCACTCACACAAAAGCACAGCATATCTCTGTTATTATGTCATTTATGCAGGTACATATAGAGCCGAGGGTCTCACTGGAAGGAGACTCTCCATCCCTTGGGATTGAGATATTGTCTGCTTACCATTTACCCTCCCCAGACCTTAACGATAGCTTTTGCTATCGTTGGGACATAATGGGTATGGATGATGATGATGACATATTTAGATTTTCCTTTTATATAACACATTTCTTTATTCCATCTTTTAATCTTATCACTCTTTCTTTTCATATCCATTATATTTACATTCATTACATCTCATAAAACTTAGTCTTTCTCTTCTTTTCACCATAATGGCCGAAAATATATACATATATAGCCATCATATAAATCCTTTCCTTTTTCACCTCTTATTCTTATATGTTGGCTTGAATATTTATACTAACCATAACATATTAGTTTCCATCCTTACAAAGACTCACAAAATCATCATCAAATTCATAAACAAGTCAAAGGATGGAAATCATGAAAATAAAGCAAGTAGGCAACAAAAAGGCCATATGGCCGAATGTATACCTATGTATATATTTAATGATGATCATCAAAACTACATGTATGATCAAATATGTTAGACATGCTTATGATGCATACATAAACCTCCTAAAACAAGATCAGAAAAACATATGAAACAACAATATCACAGAAAATACATAATGATGATCCTCATGAACAGATACATGAAAGTCATCTTCTTAGTACTCTTTTCTTAACATATCATATATCTTCATTTTCCTTCTGTATCTTTCATATATACTACATAAGAGTGTTCATTGCCTTTCATTGGTACATATATGTTCATGTTGACTCTATATGGTCGTGTATATAGACACTCCATTTAACCATTCATACATCAATTCAGAACATAACTCTTACCTATTATTGACACTAAAACATTGAACATACATCATGGATGATCCAACTTTATATGAACATATACACATAAATCATTGAAAATCATGAAGGATCTAGGAAGAATACTTGTCTTTATCACTTAACCTTTTATCAAAATGAAGATTGTTTCACTTGGCTTAAAGAAAATTCTTCTTTTTCTCCCCTATGAACCCACGGTTTTTGAGCAAGAAATGGAGAGTTATTGTGCAACCATGGAAATGAAGAAATGCAAGAAGAATAACCTAAGATAAATGGAGTTCTTACCTTGTTGATCCTTGATTCTTAACTCCACTACACTTGATCTCCTTAATTCCTGGATGAAAGAAGATATTATGGTTAATGTTGTAGATGGTTGCGTGAGGTGAAGAGAAGAAGAACACACATTGGTTCTTCCTTGGTAACCCTCAGCTTTGTGATGTGGAAAAGAGGATTTGAAGACTTGTTTTCAATGCTTGAAGAAAGAGAAGGAAGTTGGTTTAGACTTAGACAAATAAGTGAGGTGCTGGAGTGTAGAGAAAAGAGGAAAATCCCCTTTCTTATGGATGTATAACTGGCCAAGGGGGAAAAAGAGGAAAAGGAGGAAAATTTGGAGAAGCGGAGTGGTTGGGAGCAGGTGGAGAATGATGGTTGCTTGTGAGGAATTCATGGAAGACTTCTTCCATTTGTCTTAGCCCATTATGGCCGAGTTTTTGGCTTTCCTTTTCTTTTTGGTATTTGTTATCTTTTGTGTTTAATTTCTTTTCCTTTTATTTAAGTAGTCTAAAATATTTGTGTCATGTCTTTCTTTTTGCTTTAATTTATTCTAGTGTTTAAGTTGTTACATATTCATATTGCTTTAATTCTTATAACGAAATCGTAACGTTCGTTAACGAATTTCATCGCATATCGGTATTTCATAAGTTTTAATACATGCGCAAAATTTACACGTATGGAATCACAATAAAAAAACACGTATTGAAGCAACGAAACTTTTCGGGACGTAACAATAGGACAAAATTTTTTTTGTCCACCTTATTTTCTATGTCCTACATTCCTTTTTCTTTAATTTAATTCCAAATAAAGTTTGTGTGCAAATCTTAGGTTTTATTTAGGCATACCTACACACATATAACACCAAGTACAGTACGGCAATATAAACATTTCTACGCACGTAGCGGGAGTCGGGGTCTAACACTCCCTTATGAAAAGTTTCGGCCTCGAAACTTACGTACCTCAGTCGAAAAGTCGAGGGTGCTGCTCACTCATTTGCCGCTCTGTCTCCCACGTAGCTTCCCGCTCGGGATGATGGCTCCACTATACCTTCACAAGCGAGATCGACCTATTCCACAACACCTGCTCTTTCCGGTCTTGAATATGTACCAGAACCTTTTCATAGGAAGCGTCATCTGGGATCTCCAACTGCTGATGCTCCAAAACATGACTTGGGTCATGCATATATATGTGCAGCTGTGACACATGAAACACGTCGCGCATCTGCGATAGTGATGGAAGCAGTGCTAGTCGATGCGCCACAGGTCCGATCCACTCCAATATCTCATATAGGCCAATGAAGCGAGGACTCAACACTCCTTTAACTTCGAAACACATCACCCCTTTTGTCAGCGAGACCCTTATATACACCTTCTCACCAACCTTGAGCTCGATAGGTGCCGTCTCGAGTCTGCCCAGTTCTACTGTAGTCCTGGACTGCCTTTAGCCTCTCGCGTATTAACTTGACCTTATCTCTGGTCTGCTACACTAACCCTGGCCTGGTAATCGCCCATTCTCCGACCTCATCCCAATATAGTGGTAACCAACACTCATGCCTATACAACGCCTTAAATGGTGACATCCTGACCAAGTTGTGGTAACTGTTATTATACGAAAACTCCATCAACTTCATTGATCTATCCTAGTTACCACGGAATCCAACACACATGCACGTAACATATCCTCAATCGTCTGTAAGGTCCTCTGAGTCTGCCCATCAGGGGGTGAAATGCTGTACTCATCCTAATCTCCGTACCCATAGCACACTGAAACACGATCCAGAATCTCGAGGTGAATCGCATATCTCGTTCACAAACGATACTTGCCATTACTCTATGTAGGCTCACTATGTCATCTATATACATCTGTACCAACGTCTCCATCGACGCCTGAATAGGCATAGGTAGAAAGTGTGTCGTTTTAGTGAGTATGTCTACAATCACCCATATCGTATCGCTGCTGCTCTGAGTCCTCAGAAGTCTGGTGACGAAATCCATAGTAAGTTCTCCCACTTCCACTCGGGAATCTCCGCCTTCACCTGCTGACAAACCAAGCAACGCTCCACATATTCAGCAATTAGGCGCTTCATACCATTCCACCAATAGTGCTGCCTCAAATCCTGATACATCTTAGTGGCTCCTGGGTGAATCGATAGTCGTGAGCTATGGGCCTCCTTCAGAATCTCTCTTTTAAGCTCGTCATGGTCGGGTACGCGTAATCAGCCTATGAACCACAGACTGCCATCATTACGTATCTGAATCATCAAACTGTGACTGTTTCACTCTGTTGGAAATCCTCAACAAATTCGCATCACTTCGCTGGGCATCCTTAATCCAGTCAACCAAAGTAGGAGAAATCACCAATGCAGTCAGAACATTAGCTGTAGACTCGGCTATATCTAATCCGAATTCGGCCATTTCTCTCTCTAGAGGAGTCTGTCTTGCATGACTGGACTTCCTACTCAACGCATCTGCCATCTTATTAGCTTTACCCGGATAGTAGTGAATCGCGAGGTCATAATCCTCAATCAGCTCGAGCCATCTGGGCTGGCTCATATTCAACTCTGTATGGGTCAACTGATATTTCAGACTTTTATGGTCAGTGTACACCTTGCACCGTTCCCCATATAGATAATGCCTTCAAATCTTCAACGCAAACACTACGGCTGCCAACTCAAGATCATGCACCGGGTAATTTTGCTCATACGGATTTAGCTATCTAGAGGCATATGCAATTACCCGATCATTTTGCATCAGAATGCAACGTACAAAAAAAGGGTTAACGCGTTTATCGGATACGGATTCAAAAAGAGAAGTCACTTATTTGTTTACCTAAACCATTTCTGGAGGCGTCGCTGTAGACAACATAACTCTCGCTAGAAATATGTTGTGCTACATTGTAGCTGAGGTCAACTTCTGCTTAAGATCTATGATGCTCCTCCGCAGTCAGCAGTCCACTCAAACTTCGTCTTTTTCTAAGTCAGCCTGGTCTGTGGAACTGCTGTCCTGGAGAATCTCTCTACAAACTTCCGGTAATAGCCCATTAATCCAAGAAAGCTACTGACATCAGTGACATTCGTTGGTCGCGGCCACTCTGTAATCGTCTCGATCTGTTTGGAATCAACTGATATACCTACCTCTGAAATGACATGTCCTAAGAATGCAATGCTGCACAACATGAACTCACACTTGCTGAAATTGGCGTAAAGTTACTTCTCTCGTAATATGCTCAGAACAATCCACAAGTGGTCGGCGTGGGTATCCTTGTCCAGTGAATAAACAAGAATATCGTCAATATACACCACAAACTTATTTAGCTGCTCGCGAAACATTGTATTCGTGAGTTCCATAAATGCAGGTGGAGCATTAGTCAACTCAAATGGCATCACTAGAAACTCGTAATATCCATATCGAGTCTTGAAGGCAGTCTTCGCAACACTGTCTGCCTTGATCTTCAACTGGTGATATCCAGAACGAAGATCGATCTTGCTAAACACTTTAGCTCCGTGCATTCAAGTACACAGTTTATATTCGGCGTAACATAGTAACTAATGAATTGTTCACAAAATGAACCGCATACTCTCAACTGGTCAAAGAGATTGTCGGTCAGAGGCAAGGGGTAGTTATTCTTAATGGTGATCTTGTTCAGCTCCCTGTAATCGATACATAGCCACATGCTACCGTCGGTTTTCTTAACAAACAGTACAGGTGCTCCCCAGGGTGAAACGCTGGGACAGATGAACTTCTTGTCTATCACCTTCTGCAACTGTACCTTTATCTCCTTCATCTCAACTGGAGCCATTTGATATGGAGCTTTAGGGATCGGCTTTCTCCAGGTACCACATTAATCTCGAAATCAATCTCCCTGTCAGGTGGCAAACCTGGCAAATTATCTAGAAACACATCTGGGAACTCTCGAACAACTAGAATGCTGTCGAGCAAAGGCATCTCGGACACAGCGTCGAGGACATATACAAGAAAGCCTGCATCTCCTTTCCTCAATGCTCTGAAAGCCTATGATGCAACCAGGTAAATATCCTACAGAGCCTTCTTCAACTTTAGGTTACCCTAATAGGTAACCTCCTCTCGTCACGGATTCTTGATGACTACCCGCTTCCCTTAACAATTGATGTAGGCATGATTTTTGAGCAACCAATCAACACCTAGAATCACATGAAAATCTCCCATCTGTATCGGAATAAACATCGCCTCAAACTCCTGCCCCTCCATCTCGATGCCGCAATTTTTATACAGATTGTGTGAGATAATGACCTGGTCAGCAGCTGCCTTAACTCTATAAGGAGTCTCTAGCATGGTAGGACACCTGCTTAGGTTCCTGGTGAACCTGTTAGACACAAATGAGTGGCTTGCAACACTGTCGAACAACACATTCGCCGGAATGTTTTTCACTAAAATCACACCTGACAACATTCACAATTCAAGTATATGGTTTCTAAATCAGGCACATAATAATCACAATTTAGGGTTTCTAAAGTAGTTAATCACAACACAAATTAACATTTAAAACAGGTAAACATCGATCGCATTTAAACTGCACAATCGAATATACCTGTCACGACATCTGGTGCATCCTGAACCTCGGCGTCTGTCATGACATGGACTCAGTTTTAGCCCGTGGACGTCCTCCCTGCTACTGCGCACCTCTTTGTGGCATATTCTTCCTCTCCGGACAGTCTCGTATCATGTGCCTGGCCCTACCACATCTAAAGCATGCACCGGTCCCCATATGGCACTCACCGGAATGCTGCCGCTGGCAAGTCTGGCATCCTGTAATAGTTGGTGGCCGTGGGCATTGCTGTTGAAGATGGCGCTGGGGAACCAGCTGGCGCTGACCATGTTGCTGGTGTGGTGACTGTGGCTAAAGCTGGAACTTGGGTCCTGTTTGGGGTTGTCCGCCTTGCCTCCTCTAAAACTTGGTCCGCTGCCTGGACCAATCATCAGTAACATCATGAGGCCTCTTGCTTCTAGCCTCCTCATCCTTCCGAATAATATCCCGCTCCACTCTATAGCAGGCATCAGCTCACCGAAATTACATGGATTCGCATTGGCAATCAAGGCCTTGATCCTCGAATTAAGGTCAGGCTCAAACTTAATCATCTTGATCCTCTCCTCTGCCATAACGGAAGGAACATAGCGGCCCAACACAGTAAATCGATTAGCATACTCTAAAATAGTAACATCAACCTCTTGTCTGAGGGACTTGAACTCCATGAGTTTTTGGATAGTCAGGGACGGAGGAATGTAGAACTTCCTGAACTCCTCCAAGAATCTGGCCCATGCAACTGGCCGTGTCAGTAGATAGATATTAGTCTTCCACCACTGATTGGCATCACCAATTAGAGGCGGGGAAAATCTGCTCTATAATTTCATTCGGCACCCGTAACAAATTGTAACAGTTATCCACCTTGTCAAGCCACTTCTCGGCCTCATCTAGATCCGGTCCTCCTTCAAAACTAGGCACTCGGGACCTCTTAAGCTCCCCAAAAAAGAATCGGGTGCCCATCTGCTGTTGCGGTGGTGAGGGTGGTGGTGCAGCCTATGCATTTTTTACTGCCCGACCGAGCTGGATTAGGGCATCGAGAAATGCCCGTGGTATAGCTCCTGGGACTTCTGCGTGCGGAGATGGAACAAGCTCTGGTGGTGGCGGTACCGGCTCTGCAGTTGGTGGTACCTCAGGCGGGGAAGGCAACTGCGCCTGTCTATCTAATCACGGTCTACCTCGCAATGATATCCTATCAAAACATTCATTTTCACACAATTAGTCCACATATAAACATAAATAAAATTTTGAATTGAATGATCTATTCGTATTCTGAAAGGGATAGTCTGTGTTTTATCTTGTACTAAATAAGGCAAGGTTATTCTAATCATTCTTACTGAACTATTCTACGGGATCTATTCTAAGGTTGGTATGCTCAATCTAAAATCATAAATTAAACTCTAAGATCATAGACTAAGTACATGTTGTTGTTTACCTTATGTTTCCCACTGTGGATCTGGAGACTAGGCTCTGATACCACCTGTAGCGCCCCGCTCAGGACTTTGGTCTCAGCACAGTGCACCCACCGTACTCTGCTACGAGAAGTACTATGCGTCCATAACATTTATATGCACATCGACATAAACATGTATCAAATAGCAAAAGTATCATAAAATATACAAAGCGCAATCGACATGCATCATACAGAATAACTAAATACGTATACATCCGAAATATCATCAGTACATAATGGAGATAAATACATGTCTGAAATACATAAGTAAAAAATAGATCAGCTGGTCCCTCTAACTACTCACGGGTATCCTACCCTCGCCTTGTCATCTATGGAGTCCAACTCAGGGTCTCGGGGCTCTAAAAGATGGTAAAAAATATAGAGTGAGCGATAATGAATCGCCAGCAAGTATGTCCATCCGGGTTCATCATGTGCATAATTCATGGGAGACAGGGTAGTAAAATAAATACAGTAATGTAATGAACATAACACGTCTCCGTTCACAATTAAAGCGACAAGGAAGTAAGTAACGTGAGCAACCCATAAGCAGATAATGCGCATAAAAAGAATAAGTCTTAGCCTACATTAATCATGATTCCAAAGAATAACTATCACTTTTATGCAACCTTAATTCCACAAATCATAACCCATGCTAAGTCATAAAACCCATATGCTTATATCATGTCCAACTTCATATCATTCCAATGGCTAAGGCATCGGTAAGGATGATAGCTCGGAATTCATGTCAATTGCTCATGAAAGTTCGTAAATGGTTCATATGTCATAAAATGTTACTAAACAAAGCATGTTCGTATAATTTTGCAAATTTTATAAACATGGCATTTCATAAGTTTGCTATAGCACTTTTTTCATATAGTAAGAACGATAACACAGGACATACCGAATAATTCCCCATATAGTGCCATGTACAGAATATGAATCCCAATGGTCCAACCACGGAGAGCCGGTACCTTTGCCGCCGAAGCAACTTCCACCACCACAGGTACATGTCTCAGGAGATGTCACGCAGGCATTTCTCGGCACACTGATGCATCTTGGTCAGATTGTTGAGACTGCACAGGCTACCCACCACAGTCTCAAATGAGTATTGGGTTCTATTTCGGGGAACTCCAGAAGGTGCAGGCCCTGAAATTTGAGGGAGGACGTGGTTCAGATAAGGCTAAGAGATGGTTGGAGGATATCGAGAACAGATTCAAACTAGTACAAGTACCAGAGGAGATAAAGACGCAAATTAATCGACCAGTCCTAATTGGGGAAGCCAAAGAGTGGTGGAAAGCTTGTCTTCAGCCACTGCCCTGACCTGTTGCATGGACACACTTCTTAGATGAGTTTCATCAGTATTTTATACCCTCTTCAGTGATCATTTAGCAGATAAAGGAGTTTGAGTCTTTGAGACAACGGCCGAGAGACACGGTTTTTGAGTATGTCAGTTGGTTCACCGCTTAGGTCAGTACGTCCTTGCAACTATGATGGATGAAAAGCTTAAGAATGCAAGTCCAAATGTGGTTTACACCGTCGGATCCAGACTTGGATAGGAAAGGTAAACCTAAGGAACTTTGAGGAGCTATTGATTGCCTGTTATCGGGTGGAACAGATTAAGCAGCCACGAAACTAAGCAGCTAGAGACAAGAGGGCTCGAGATGCCACAGATGACTGGTCCGAGCAGCGGACCATGAAAAATTCAAACATCCTTGTACACAACTCCAAAAATTATGAAAATTTCCAGATTTTAACTTCAATATGTTAACAAGACTCTGTCCAAAACTCAGATAAAAATAAGATCGTTTGGCCTTCAAACAAATAAAAAGATTCAGATGGTCAATATTGATAGAATTAAACATAATGTTGCTGATTTTGAAAAACGTGTTTCTCTTTGAATACTCAACCAAAAAGATTGATCTTTATATCAAAACACTCCTTAAGATGTGTAGTTGATGTTTCCAAAAGGCCCTGACCTTAAACAATTCTTGATTAATACAAAATTTAAGTTTTCTCAAAACTGGTCAGATTGCATCCAGATTGGAGCAGTTAACTTGCAAAGGCTGAAAGACTAACTTTCCCTTGCTCAAATCAAGTGATTCTTGTTGCAAATGAAAGCTAACAGTCTGAAGTATAACTCCACCAACAATCACAAATTTTAGAAGTGTTTAGCTATTTTTTCAAATCGTGAGAAATTGTGTAAAAACTGCAGTAAAAACAGGCAGAAAACAGAAAGGTAGAAATAAGACAAGAACACTGAGAATTTATCCTGGTTCAGTCAATGTGACCTACTTCAGCCCCAAGGAAAACCTTTCCTTAGATTTCAGCATGAAATGAATCACCTTACAACAAGAACCAAGCTTGATGCTTGGGTTATACACCAACCCTATTCAAGATTTGGATGAACACCTTGTATGCAACACTTAATTGCAACACCTCTACCATCTATCATGTAGCCTTATAGAATTGGCTAATCAATCTTACAAATGAAGCTCAAGAGGCTTGTAGCTCAAAAAATACAACAAGAACACCTTTGCTATAAAGAATAAAACAAGAACAACAAGAAGAAAATGATAGCTGACAATTCAACAAATACATTCAAGTGAGCTTCAAGTGTGTTTCATCTTCTTCACCATTGCCTCCTATTTATAGTGTGAATTGAGCCTTGGAGATAAGAATGCACATGTGTCACCATCTTCATCATCAAGTCCAAGTGTCTTCTCATCATTTGTTGGCTTTGTACACTTGGCAAAATGAGACAACATAATTGGTCCACCTTCGCAACACTTTGTTGGCCAAAAATTACACCTTTGATAGTCTTGATTATCCTTTGCCAAATGAAGATAGTAAGAGAAGATCATGCCACAAAAATACCTCAAGTTCTTCGTTTGAAAATAGGCGTGTGGGCATTGACAATTTCAAACTCAAAAACAGCTCCAAGACTAGCTAAGTAGCCGTTGGCTACCAAGTCAAAATATCCAAGTTGGCACTTTTGCCAACTAGCTCCTTTTTGGTTTGTCCACTTGTCACCAACCCATAAAATTAATTTCACATCATATCCAACTGTTTATAGACGTTTGGAGGCTTGCAAATATGTATATCAACTCAAATTTTTGAAGAACAAACCACCAAATAATAATTGACAAGATTATGTCAATATATAACACCAAAATTCCAACTATTTCTTCTTGCATGTAGTGAAAATTTCCACACCTCTGACACTATTAAATTCTCTGCATAATGATGATAAATATGCTCCCATAACATATATAAAAGGGTCTTCAAGAAAGAAATAAAATGTGACCCATCACAACTCGTCACATGTCCCGCTATAATCAATAATATCATCATTTAAGAGAATAAGATAAAGACCCACCAAATAATCTTCAAGATAATAACTCAACTTCAGAATGAAGATAATAATATGCTCAAGAGATTCCTTGAGTAAAAATACCAAAAATACCCTCAGGGGTGAAATGACCAAAATGCCCCTGGTGAGAGAAAACTCCAGACAAGACCCCGATGGTCAGAAATAAATATTATAACACCTTTGTCATGATGAATAAGATAAAAATATGTCCTTGAAGTATATCCACCATATCACGTTCCTACAAAACTTAAAATACCAATTTTGCCCTTTTTGGTAAGTTGTAGAAACTTCCAAGGCACATTAGTCACAATGTATTTATAATCATTAAAAACACATAATGATCACATAATGAACATGTATAAATCGTGTACAAATGAAAACAACCATTTTATCACATTTTAGAAAAATATTTCTAAAAACCCTAGACATCGATCGATCGAAGTGCCTCAGCTTCAGAGATCGATGTCACACAGTAAGCTTCAGAATTTGTTTCTGACCTACATCGCTCGATCGAAGTGAGGGTTCGATGTACATCGATCGATCGATGTGTCTCAGGTTTAGAGATTGATGTCTCACCGTAAGGTCTTGAACTTTCACTGCCTTACATGGATCGATCGATGTTGGGGATCGAAGCACATTGATCGATCAAAGTGCAACAACCTGAGAGATCGATGTCAACTTTTTTAACTTTTTCAACTTTTAGTCCCATATAATACCATGTATTATATTTTTAAGTATTTACCACTTAAAATCATGACTTGGAAAATTATCCAAACATATTTCTCAACATTCTCTCCTTTTTGGATGATTTTCAAAATAACCTAACATGATTTTAATGTCACACCAATTGTTTATCATAAATACCAAGTACCTTACCAATTACTAATTGTTTCACCAAATTTGTACGAATTGTTTTAAAAACCAATTACCAACTAATTACCAATTGTTTTCATCAATTGTCATGTATTCATGTGCTCCCCCTAAAATTATGCTCTCCCCTTAACCTATGCTCCAAAACGTATACCAATTGAATCTTAGCATATTATTCAACCAAATCATGACTGACCATATTATTCAACTAAAATATGAGTTACCAACTAAAACCATGTTCTTATTCTATCTCCCCCTTTATTTTGCAAATCATGCAAAAGATAGAACTATGCAATGGTATCGTAAGTCATCATACCTAACTTGGCTCATAAGTTTTTAAAATTGGCTTGATTAAGGGGTTTGATGAAGATTTCAGCTATTTGATGATCAGTTCTTATATGGTTTATAACTATATCCTTATTTTGAACATGATCTCGAAGGAAGTGGTATCATGCCTCAATGTGTTTGGCCTTAGAATGAAGTACCGGATTCCGTGAAAGATTGATCGTACTGTGCTATTGTAGAAAATTGGAATCTTATTCATTTTAATGCCAAAATCACTAATTTGTTTTTTAAGCCAAAGTATTTGGGTAGTGCATAAACTCAAGGCTATATACTCGGCTTCACTGGAAAACCAAGAGATCAAGTTGGTTCCTATGAATTGACACGTACCGCTAGTAGATTTTCTATCTAATTTGCGACCACCATAATCAGCATCACTATATGCGTAAAATTCCAACTTAGCGTTTCTATCATACCAAAGTCCTAAGTAAGGTGTGTGTTTAAGATATCTAAAAATCTTTTTCACCGCATTGTAATGTGATACCTTATGACAAGATTGAAACCTAGCACACATACACACACTAAACATGATGTCAGGTATTGATGCAGTTAAGTATAACAGTGATCCAATCATAGACCTATATAGTGTGCCATCAAAAGGTTTACCGTTTTCATCCTTATCTAGTTTGGTGCTAACACTCATGGGTGTAGGTGTTGCTTTCAAATCTTCAAAGCCAAACTTCTTAATCATATCATTGACATACTTAAATTGGCTAATGTGAATTCCTTGAGGGGTTTGTTTGATTTGGAGTCCTAAGAAATAATTCAACTCTACTACCATTGACATTTCAAATTATGACTTGTACATTCTTCGAAGTCTTTTACTAATGTAGGGTTGGTTGAACCAAAGATTATATCATCTACGTATATTTGGACTATTAATAAATCATTATCTTTCTTCTTCTTAGGAATAATATGTTGTCTATGGTTACCCTTTGATAATTATTCGCAATAAGAAAGTTTGCAAATCTATCATACCAAGCTCTTGGAGCTTGTTTCAAACCATATAGAGCTTTCTTAAGCTTGTACACATGGTTAGGATTCTTTGGATATTCAAATCCAAGGGGTTGTTTGACAAACACCTCTTTTTGGAGGTATCCATTCAAGAATGCACTCTTGACATCTATTTGGAAGAGTTTAATATTGCTTAGACTTGCAATCGCAAGTAACAATCTGATTGCTTCTAGTCGTGCAACGGGTGCAAAGATTTCTTCATAATCTATTCCTTCTTGTTGATTATAACCTTGTGCAACTGGCCTTGCCTTATTCCGTGTGATGTTTCCTTGTCCATCCATTTTATTCCTAAATACCCATTTCGTTCATATTATGGACTTATTTTTGGGTTTAGGTACTAAATCCCACACGTTATTTCTTGTAAATTGATTTAACTCCTCAGGCATGGCATCTATCCATGATATGTCACATAAGGCTTCCTTAACATTCTTAGGTTCTATGTGTGAGACTAAGCTATGTCCTTCAAGTTGACTTATGTTTCTATGTGTTCTAACCCCAAAACATGGAACTCCAATGATTAATTCTTTAGGGTGCCACCAATTCCTAGGTTGACTAGGTTCACCCTCATCTTGTTCAAATGTTTCATTAGTGTGAACATTGTCGTATACAATTGAATCATCTTGTAAGTTAGTTGTATTATCTTCCAATTGCAAAATCTCTTCATTTATTTCATCTAAAGGTTTATGATTGTCTTGTTCAAGGGGAGTTGGTTCTAGATGATCAAGTACAGGCTCAAGTGATACATCATCATCATCAAACATATTTTCAACATTATTCTCTTATTTATGTTGAGTTTTATCTCTAACTTCAAAGCATGCATTTTTATTGAATTTCACATGTATAGATTCAATTATTTTTCTATATGCAGGATTATAACACCTATATGCTCTTGAATTAGTTGAATAACCAACAAATATACAATCAATAGACTTTTGTTCAAACTTGTCTAGATTATCCTTAGTGTTCAACACAAAACATTTACAACCAAAAACTCTAAGATAATCTATTTTAGGTTGTCTATTTTTTAACAATTCATAAAGTGTTTTATTCAATTTCTTTCTAATAGAAAGCCTATTTACAATATAGCATGCACAACTAGCAGCTTCAGCCCATAGATATTTTGGTAATTTGTTTTCACATAACATTGTTCTAGCAACTTCTTGAATTGTTCTATTTTTACGTTCAACAACTCCATTGAATTGTGTTTTCTAGGTGGTGAGAATTCGTGTTTAATTCCATGTAATTCACAAAACTTGATTACATCTTTGTTTTTAAATTCTCCACCTCTATCACCTCTAATTCTTTTAACATTTTCTTCGTAAATGTTTTCGAGTTGCTTAATAAGAGTTTCGATTGCCAATGGAGCATCGTCTTTGTGTGTTAAGAACAATGTCCATGTGTAGCATGAGTAATCATCTATGATGACACACACATAGTAGTGTCCGCCTAAACTTCTTGTCCTACTTGGACCAAAGAAGTCTAAGTGATGCAATTCTAGTACATGACTAGTACTCACTTCCTGTTTTGGTTTTAATGTTTCTTTAATGTGTTTTCCTTTAATACATGTTTCACACATTTGAAAGTTATCTAAGTCTAACTTAGGCATTCCTCTAATTAAATTCTTCTTAGATAATTTCTTAATGGTTTAAATTCCTATATGGCCTAATCTTCTATTCCATAAATTCACATCTAAGTCATGTGATATTAAACACTTAACATTAGCATCTAACATGTTATCTAAGGTAAGAGTATAAATGTTACCATCCCTATTTCCTTTTAATACTATTTCTTCTTTTTCATTTATTATATCACAAGAATTGGGAAGAAAAGACACATTATATCCGCAATCTATAAGTTGAGAAATACTTAATAAATTATAAGAGAGATTACTTACTAACAACACATTTCGTATTTGAAATGTGTTAGGGTCCCCAATTGTTCCTTTTCCAACAACTTGTCCTTTGTTGTTGTCACCGAATGTTACCTTTCCTCCATTCTTGATATGTTCCAACTCGTAAATAGTTTGGGGTTGCCTGTCATATTCCTTGAACATCCACTATCTAAAAACCATTTAGTTTTTAGATTCTTTGACTTTGTCTCCTTCTTGCATTCCTTGTGTTTTTCCTACAATGAAGACAAAGTTTTAGGTATCTTTTATTTGGGTCCTTGAATGTTAGGAGCACCACCCTTGTTTAAATATCCCTTAGGTATCCAAACTTGGACATACCTCCTAGGCACATTTTTGACATTAGTTGAATATAAAGGATTAACATATGTTTGACCATTCCAAAAAGATGTTGCATTATCATAGATGTTATATCTTGGTTGATAAGTACTATGTCTTCGCCGATTTTGATAGTGTGTATAAGGCATGTAATTTTGTTTCTTGAATGGTGCAATGCATGTATGTACATATGCATTTCTATAAGACTTATATGAGTTTTGTCTATACTTAGGTTCATAATAAGTTGGATGCATTTTATTAGGTCTAGTTGCATTTGTATACATGTAGGCATAATTTCTAGGTTGTCTAGATGCAAAGTTTTGTCTAGATGTACGTTTATATGTGTGTATATTTGTGGGTGCGTGTTGTATTTTTGCCTTGATATAAGTAGAAGAAAGTGTAGAAGAAGATGTAGCAGGCAAAACTGATTTTGTTGTATTATATGGCAACTTTGTACTAGATGAGACAAACTTAGTCTTTTTATCTACTTTTACATTTTCTTCCTTATAGCCTAACCCGGTTTTATCATTTCCATACTTCTATGATAATATTAGTGTATCTAACATATTAGCATCCGATTTAAATTGTTCTAACATTTTTTCTAAGGTAAGTTTGGAAAATTTAAGTTTTACTATTTCATTTCCACAGCCTTCTACCTTAGATTTCAACATGCTATTTTCAGTTTTTAGTGTATGTTCATTTTTCCTATATGATTCAATTTTAGTCTCTAAAGAATCAAGAGTATTAGTAGACTCTTGTTTAAAAGATTCTAATTGATTGGAAAATTCCAAGTTGGCCGTCTTCAGCTTGTCATTTCCTTCAATTAGTTTCTTCTTTTCTTTAGAGAGCCTCTTACAGTGAGCATGCATTCTTAAAAACTCTTCATACATTTCATCAAATGTCATGTCACTATCAAAATCATCATCAGAAGAAGAACTTACCTCGTTGGATATGAAGTAGACTTGAGCTTCCTCAGTGTCAGAACCTGAGTCGGATGAGTCGCTCCATGTGCACACCTTCATTGCTCGTTTGCCTTTATTTGACTTGGACTCCTTTGCCTTAGTCGTTTGTGCCTCCTTGTCCTTGGCCTGTTTATTATTGTTGTTATTATTATTTTTCTTTGCTGGGCAATCATATGAGATATGTCCTTGACCGCATTCATGGCACTTCAACTCTTTATTATACCATTTGTTGTTGTTAGAATTATTTTTCTTAGGTTGAGAAAAAGAAGAAGAAGGAGAACGTTGTCTATTCCTATTAGGATGTTTGAAAAACTTTCTAAGTTTTCTAGCTATCAATATCAAGGCATCGTCTAATTCATTATCACTATTACTATCATCATTATTTGTATGTGTTTCGGTTGTTTTGAAAGCTATTGACTTACTGGACGATTTAGATGACTCGGACTTCCGTTGGTTTAGTTTTACCTCAAATACTCTTAGTGAGCCTATCAATTCGTCCATTTTTGTGATGGATTTGGTTTCTTCAATCGCCGTAACCTTTGGATCCCATTCAGCAGGAAGGCTTCACAACACCTTTGGCAACTTCTCGTTGTTGGTGAATGATTTTCTTAAAGCTTCAAGGGCATTGAAAATATTAGTAATTCTCAAATCCATAGATGTTATGGATTCGTTCGACAACATTTTGAAAGATTCTAATTCAGTCATAAGCATGTTTATTTTTTATTCTTTTACACCGCTTGTACCTTCATGCTTTAATACAAGTGATTTCCACATGTCGTGTGCGCTTGTGCAATTTGAAACATATCCTGCTTCAGAAGTCATAAGTCCATTCAAAAGTAATTGCATATCTTTAGCATTCATGGATATTTTCTTTTTATCTTCCGATGGCCATTCACTTTTATATTTCTCAATCTCTTGTGTGACTCCACAAACTTGTACAACTTTCATTGGAATGTACGGTCCATCTTCAACTATACACCATAAATCGATGTCTATAGCCATTAAGAATAGCCTCATTCTTAGTTTCCAATGAACAAAATTATTACCATCGAAAAGAAGAGGACGTTTTGTGGACATACCTTCCAACTCACCTTTGTGAGAAACTATTGTCATTGTAAGTACCTTTGTTTTGAGACTAGCAGGATACTTTAAAATATTGTTTCTTGGCCTTGTGTTGTTTGTACGGTGTTGAAACTTGCATCTTTGAGTGGTATAAACCTCGCTCTGATACCAATTGTTGGACCGTGCACCTGCAATAAAAACCACTAGAGGGGGGTGAATAGTGCTTAGCTAAAATTACACTACTACCCTTAACTAAAAACCTCTTTGAAAACAGAATCTGAGACTAACTCAGTTTCATAACCCGTTTTTGAAAAATTCAAAAATCCTTGTACACAACTCCAAGAATTATGAAAATTTCTAGATTTTAACTTCAATGTGTTTATAAGACTCTGTCCAAAACTCAGACAAAAATAATATCATTTGACCCTTCAAATAAATAAAAAGATTCAGATGGTCAATCTTGACAGAATTGGACAGAATGTTGCTGATTTTGAGAAACGTGTTTCTCTTTGAATACTCAACCAAAAAGGTTGATCTTTATATCAAAACACTCCTTATAATATGTAGTTGATGTTTTCAAAAGGACCTAACCTTAAACAATTCTTGATTAATACAGAATTCAAGTTTTCTCAAAACTGGTCAGATTACAGCCAGATTGGAGCAGTTATTTTACAAAGACTAAAAGACTAACTTTCCCTTGCTCAAATCAAGTGATTCTTGTTGCAAATGAAATCTAACAGTCTGAAGTATAACTCCACCAAAAATCACGAATATGACCTACTCCAGGGTAGAAACAAGACAAGAACACCGATAAGTTATCCTCGTTCGATCAATATGACCTACTACAGTCCCAAGGAACACCTTTCCTTGGATTTCACTATGAAATGAATCACCTTACAACATGAACCAAGCTTGATCCTTGGGTTATACACCAACCCTATTCAAGACTTGGATGATCACCTTCTATGCAACACTTAGTTGCAACATCTCTACCACATATTGATGCAGTCTTATAGAATTGGCTAATCAATCTTACAAATGAAGCTCAAAAGGCTTGTTGCTCAAGAAATACAACACACCTTTTCTACAAAGAATGAAACAAGAACAACAAGAAGAATATGATAGCTAGACAATTCAACAAATGCTTTCAAGTGAGCTTCAAGTGTGTTTCATCTTCTTCACCATTGTCTCCTATTTATAGTGTGAATTGAGACTTGGAGATAAGAATGCACATGTGTCACCATCTTCATCATCAAGTCCAAGTGTCTTCTCATCATTGGTTGGCTTTTACACTTGGCAAAATGAGACAACATAATTGGTCCACCTTGGCATCACTTTGTTGGCCGAAAATTACACCTTGGATATTCTTGATTATCCTTTGCCAAATGAAGATAATAAGAGAAGATGATGCCACCAAAATACCTCAAATTCATGGCTTGAAAATAGGCATGTGGGCATTGACAATTTCAAACTCAAAAACAGCTCCAAGACTAGCTAAGTAGCGGTTGGCTACCAAGTCAAAATATCTAAGTTGACACTTTTGCCAACTAGCTCCTTTTTGGTTGGTCCACTTGTCACCAACCCATAAAATGAATTTCACTTCATATCCAACTGTTTATAGACGTTTGGAGGCTTGCAAATATGTATATCAACTCAAATTTTTGAAGAACAAACCACCAAATAATAATTGACAAGATTATGTCAATATATAACACCGAAATTCCAACTATTTCTTCTTGCATGTAGTGAATATTTCCACACCTTTGACACCATTATATTCTCTTCATAATGATGATAAATATGCTTCCATAACATATATGAAAGGGTCTTCAAGAAAGAAATAGAATGTGACATCACAACTCGTCACATATCTCGATATAGTCAATAATATCATCATTTAAGAGAATAAGATAAAGAACCACCAAATAATCTTCAAGATAATAACTCAAATCCAGAATGAAGATAATAATATGCTCAAGAGATTCCTTGAGTGAAAATACCAAAATACCCTCAGCGGTGAAATGACCAAAATGCCCCTGTTGAGAGAAAACTCCAAAGAAGACCCCGATGGTCAGAAATAAATATTATAACACCTTTGTCATGATGAATAAAATAAAAATATGTCCTTGAAGTATATCCAGCATATCACGTTCCTACAAAACTCAAAATACCAATTTTGTCCTTTTTGTTTAGTTGTAGAAACTTCCAAGGCACATTAGTCACAATGTATTTATAATCATTAAAAACACATGATGATCACATAATGAACATGTATAAATCGTATACAAATGAAAACAACCATTTTATCACATTTTAGAAAATATTTCTAAAAACCCTAGACATTGATTGATCGAAGTGCCTCAGCTTCAGAGATCGATGTCTCATAGTAAGCTTCAGAATTTGTTTCTGACCTACATCAATTGATTGAAGTGAGGGTTCGATGTACATCGATCGAACGATGTGTCTCAGGTTTAGAGATCGATGTCTCACCGTAAGATCTTGAACTTTCACTGCCTTACATGGATCGATCAATGTGAGAGATCGAAGTACATCGATCGATCGAAGTGCAACAACCTGAGAGATCAATGTCAAATTTTTCAACTTTTAGTCCCATATAACACCATTATGATATTTTTAAGTATTTACCACTTAAAAATCATGACTTTGAAAATTATCTAAACATATTTCTCAACAATCATTTCTCTTCTTATCTCCACATGTATAACCTTTACCATGTAAGGAAGATGAAAAATGTTAGTCTTACACTTCACCTTACACATGTATCATTCCAAGCTTCTTTCTTGCACCAATAACATTCTAGGCATGTCTTACCATTTTGGCTTTTCTCTTCCAACTAAGACCAGATCATGAGATTTCTATTCCCCCACTACCTAAATTTTGGCCAAGCCCTACCCCCAACCATAAAAGACAAGTATTCTTTATTTTACTCCATATAATCCTCTTACACTCCCAATTCCCCTGCACTAAAAATCCATGCATGGCATATTCCTTCTTACAACTCCACTTTCCCAAACAAAGACAATGATGAAACCCCCACCCACCATTTCCTATTTCGGCCAAACAGAAGGAACCAAAGAAACAAAAGCCTCCTTTTAAGACATCTCCATCCATTTCATTTCATCAAAAGGAATTATCACTCTCTCTCTTTTTCCAAGGCTTTCTCCACTCCATTCTCTCTCTCAAGTAAATTCTCTCCATCTCCTTTTTCCCCTTCATCCAACCAATATAACTTTAAGTCATAAGGGAGCAGACTTCAATTCATTTTCTCAAACTTCTCCCCACTTTCTTAATCTCCAACATCTCGTTTCTACTTTTCCAAGCTCTCAATAGTTCTCCACTTTCCTTTCCCTTTTTCATAACCCGTGAGTTCAAGAGGGCAAGACAAAGGAAAATTCTTCCACATCAAGTAAAGATCCAAGCTTGCATGTACCAAAATCAAGAAGTTAAGAACCAACACCAACAATTCTAGCCCTCTCTTCTTCCATGCAATTTCCAAAAAGCTCAATAACTCTCTTCAAATAGGTACTTGACCATGGGTGATGAGCCAAATGAAGGCTAGATAAACGTTCCAAGGACTTTGTCTCCTATTCCAAATTGATTTGAACCTCAGCTATGGCAAAGAACATCACAATGACACCCCTTGAACTGTAACCGTTTGTTCTTGGCTCAATTTATACCAACACCTCTTCCTCTTTGGCATTCCAACACATCTAAAACCTCATTGAGACCCTAAGATGCTGTAAACCAAAAATGAAGTAAGATACTAACAAGTTCTAGGCTATGAACTTGAAAGAAACCGTTAAGTGGCTTTAACTTCAACTAGAAAGTTGAGAACTCCTTAAAGGAAAATCTGATTGAAATGTGTTTGAAATTGTGTTGTTTGTACATTCAGCTTCCTATGCTACTTATAACAAAGGAAAATTTACAAGGTACAAAGTTTAAAGTACAAAGTACAAGACTAGGAATAACATGCTTGCTTGGTAACTTGTTTGAACAACTTTAGTTTCTAGAAAGCTGGCTCCCTTCCAAAGTTTTGATTGGATAATGCATTGAGCAGCTTGGTTTAAACCCCCTTTGATTGGTTGCAAGTTTGACTTTGAATCTTCAAACCATTTGAGCTTTAAACCAACCGCCCTCTTTAAAGGAATTGATTGGATGAATCTTTGTGCAGCTTGTTTACTTGTCTCCAACTTGAGTGTGATTGGTTTGAACATTTGCAAGACTTCTTTTCATTGGTTAAAGCTTTGAGCAACTTTTCTTGCTCACTATTTGCGTGGAGGACAAAGCCTTGTGTTTGACATGGGTGCTTGTCACCTCCTTGCTTGTAAGCTACTTGCTTATCACCTCCTTGTTTGTAACCTACTTGCTTATCACCTCCTTGCTTGTAAGCTACTTGTTTGTCACCTCCTTGCTTGAACAAAAATTCGGATTCTACTTGCATTTTCAAGCTAAGTATGTGTACCTGAAAACAAGGCAATGATACTACACAAACTATCCTAAAACAAGTTAACCGATCAACAAATATCAAAAGAACAATTAAAGATATGTACAACATGCTTTTGATACAACTAGATCAAAGCTTGTATCATATAAACCCAACGGACATCATCTCTGCTTGGTTCATCCTCTTCATGCCTGTAAAGAAATGATTCAACACAATGTAACAACTTCTTAGCCATACTCCTTGTTATGGGACCTGTGCGGGGCAGTGAGGTGTCATCATCAGTGTTTGTATCCACAAGGTTAGGCTGTAGCTCATCATTCCCTTCCACTTGAGAAGGATCCTCGAATCTGAATCAATACTAAATGGAGAAAGGTCAGCAACATTAAAAGTTTTAGAGATAGGACCATACCTTTCTTCAGGAAGATCGAGAACATAGGCATTATCACCAAGCCGTTTCAACACTTTGAACGGTCCATCGCCTCTTGGCTTCAACTTTGAGTCCCTTTCCTTAGGGAATCTTTCTTTCCTCAAGTGTAACCAAACAAGATCACCAGGCTCAAATATAACAACTTTACGATTCCTGTTGGCTCTATTGGCATACACTTTATTCTTTGCTTCAAGTTGTGACTTCGATCGATCAGTCTTTCACTTTTGTTTTTCAATCTTTGTTTGAACAATGATATCATCTGATCAGATGGGACATGGATCGATCGGTGTTCATGCTTCTTCAATGTAAAGCTCTCTTTGACCTATCTTCAAAGACACCAAGCAACAAACACAAGATACACAACATATATGACATGTCCTAAGGGTTAGTTAAGACTATAAGACATAAGAAGTAGCACTAGTGTGTGCGGAGTTAGCAGTGATATGCCATGTCTTACAGAAATAACATGTGACAATAAATGATACATGAAAATATGTTGCGTTGACCCCATCGTGGGCTCATCATTCCCTCCCTCTTGAAAATGATTCGTCCTTGAATCTCAACATGGATAGAATAAGGGATAGGGGTTTAGGATGTACACGTATGCTCAACTACACCATAACCAAATAGGAACATGATAATACAAATGGTGAAGGTGAAATACCTTGGTGCATCCTTATCTTTGAAGAAAGAGTAAGGTGTGTACACGCTTTCTAAAATGTTTAGGATGTATTAACAATATGATAACAAAAATTTTAGTACACATACATCCTAACAGATAAAACAACATCCAAAAAGCATATTGGAACATGTTAACACTAAATGTACAAATGTTACAGACATGTGCAATATTTAGACAAGATGTATCAATTGAGATGACAACAGGCAGACATTCAACAAGATGAGATGAAATAGATATTTCAGAAATAGAATCTTCATCTATACTAAATATGTCATTCAATTCATTAACTAGTTCATCCAAGGATTTATGTTCATTTGTAGCTGAATCTATTTCAATAATGACATCATGATCAAGCTCTACATCAAGTAGACAATCTAGTTCAGCTAACATCAAATCATACGAATCTAGTTTATCAATGTCATTCTCAACAGAATTACTTACATCAATGTCATCAATGAAATGTATAGGATGTAATTCAGATTGTAACCCAGAAACAAGCATCTCAGCAGAATGCAGATCATGCACAGGGATTTCATTTATATGCATGTCACAATGTAAATCATTTTCAGACAAAGTGTTATCACAATTAACATCATCTATAAGCAAATGACTAACACTTTGAAAATCACCAACAGATTCAAGTGAAGGGTCTTCTTCAGACAGTACACAAGGTTGAACATGCAATTCAGATAAAGGAGTTCAAGTTTCAGGCATGTTGGGGCTAATTTCATACAAACCATCATTCACAAAAATGTCAGATTGCAAGTCTTTGTTCTTTTCAGATTCTATCAATACTTGCACCATGTCTCTAAGTTGAAGCAATGCATTTTCAATATTACCCATAGTCTGACTCAAATTGCTTAACTTAACTGGATTTGGTTTGTCATTTTCAGAATTACAAGAGTTCAGTTCATACCCATAGTTTTGATTAACTTGCCATGGGATTAGGTTTGATTGAACAATCTTTGCCTTTTTATACATGTCATAAAGTGATGAGAATTTTTCAGACAACATGCAATCAGCGATCTCTTTATCTAATCCAGCAAAGAACCTAATCATGCTTAATTTCTCATGTTCTTCAACATAAGCATAGCACAAATCATCAAGCATTTCATTGTAATATGCACTAACGTCTTTATTGCACTAAGAAAGAGTTTGATATCTAGGAGTTTTACATTCCCAATATCCAACCCATAAACCATTCGTACGACCAAAGGAGTTCATACGTTTTTCCAGTTCATCATAGTCTCTCCTATGGCATTCAACTCCCCAAATGGTTTTTAGAATCATGTTTAATCAAAATAATCAACCAAGATGGTAAAACAATGAGATAAATAAGTCAGAATACAAGCAAGTAAGATCAAACTATAACTTTAACAAAACGTAAATTTCTACTTCAAATTGACAATTGAATAAACAACAATCTTGGACTATCTAAGATTCAAAGAAAAATAGAAGTCAAGTGATGTTTTTGGCTGAATCAAAGAAAGCTAAGGGTTTGTACAGAACAATCCTTTAACTTACTTTAAACTTTAATGCACATTCAATTGTAAATAAAGTGAAAGACAGTACATACACACAAGTGTTCAACAAGGGTTTGTTCGAGGAACCTTTTACAACAGTCAACACTTTTGGTGTAGGTATTTGCTTTTGGTTTTGCACAATTCACCTTTTGTGAACTTTGGATGGCTATATCTCACTTCTTGTGCAAATCACTCCTACGTCTTGTCTCTTGCTTTTTGACGTTAAAAATGACTTTTCTCTCAGTTTCTTTCACAAACAAGCCTAATTATTTTCCTTTGGATTGGCTTTGTCTGTTTTGTGAGTCTACTGCTCACTTGCCTTCATGAGACATTGCTCACGGCTTCTTTTTCTTTGGTTTTACTTGCACAAGTTTTGGTGTGGCTTTTGTGAAACGTTCTTTGAACAACACGGAAGAACACTAATGATATGAAAACTGTTTCACAACTTTAACAACCAAATATAGATGAAAGTTCAATGCACGTTGAAGAAGTGTAAAGACAACAAGATGATAACAGGGTCGGCAATTTAACAGTGTAGGGATAAATATAGACAAAGTGATCCTAAGTAAGAACTTAAGTCCAATAAAGTCTTTAAACAATTGAATCAATCCCAAGTAAAGATAAACGTAAAGCCAACGTTAAAATTTGAAATCAAATCTTGTTTCTTACAAATTTACTTCACTTTTAACAAATCTCAAGTCAATAATGTTTCAATTAAAAGATTCAATCAAGTTTGTACCAAACAATGACTTAAGGTGTAACGGGGGTGGTGGAATCAAATTCAACAAGTTTAAACAAACAGCATTCAAAGATTTAATCAAGTTTAAACTAAATTGTTTCGGTTTTTTTAACGAAACACTTACAACTTAAATACTAACACATCACACTTAAACACATTTTAATCAAACACGCACAACTACAGCAACATGAACTGATTTTGCATTTGTTTTATTTTATTTTTTTGTTTTTTTAATGCAAATGATCTAACTAATCTTAAGATAGCTAAATGCAACTTAGTTGTATCTAAATGCAATTTATAAGGGCTGATTACTATAACACTAATGGAAATCAGTTTTGATGCAAACTAACTATCTTGTTTTATTTTGTTTTTTTTAATTATCTATTCTACTTATTTTTGTGTTGGTTTTCGTTTGTATGATGCAATCAATTTCTAAGATAGATGATACTAGATGCAAGTGTTTATGTATTCAACACAACAAACGTGTATCAACTAGAGACTAGGCAGCATACATAGCTAACTAAAACTACCCTTTTTTGTTCTTAGTTTTCGGATTTGCTTGTGCTAAACTAAACAACCAACTAAACCTTTAATCTATGTTGCAAACTACTCTAACTAAGCTAAATAAGGCAGCAAATAAAACGTCTAAAACAGATTGCACACAACTACTAAAACAGAACTTTAACAACTTGATTACAAACTAAACTATCAACTAATCTATTTTTGTGTTCAAGTTTTCTGTTTTAAGGAATCACTAAACTACCGTTTAAACTTCTAGATTAGGACCTAATGAACATTGTCTAAGCTAGATTGAACTAGAACAACACGTTTCACACACGGTTTTAATCTAAACTACACAAAGGAATTCTAACAACACTTAGGTCTAGTCTAAGTTCTTTTTGTGGTGTTTTCGGTTTTTCTACTTAAACTAACTTACCAAACTATTGGAAAATATCTAATAAACACTTTAAAACATAAAGTAACTATCTAAATTAACAAATTTTAAATGGACATAAAAACAGGCTACTACACGGTTTTGGGCAGCATCATTCATATGCAAGTTTAAACTATGTAAACATGAATAGAAGACTAACCAACGCTCTGATACCAATTGATGAGCCAAATGAAGGCTAGATAAACGTTCCAAGGACTTTGTCTCCTATTCCAAATTGATTTGAACATCAGCTATGGCAAAGAACATCACAATGACACCACTTGAACTGTAACCGTTTGTTCTTGGCTCAATTTATACCAACACCTCTTCCTCTTTGGCATTCCAACACATCTAAAACCTCATTGAGACCCTAAGATGCTGTAAACCAAAAATGAAGTAAGATACTAACAAGTTCTAGGCTATGAACTTGAAAGAAACCGTTAAGTGGCTTTAACTTCAACTAGAAAGTTGAGAACTCCTTAAAGGAAAATCTGATTGAAATGTGTTTGAAATTGTGTTGTTTGTACATTCAGCTTCCTATGCTACTTATAACAAACGAAAATTTACAAGGTACAAAGTTTAAAGTACAAAGTACAAGACTAGGAATAACATGCTTGCTTGGTAACTTGTTTGAACAACTTTAGTTCCTAGAAAGCTGGCTCCCTTTGCCGTGCTTCTTTGCTTTGTTTCAGCCAAAGTTTTGATTGGATAATGCATTGAGCAGCTTGGTTTGAACCCCCTTTGATTGGTTGCATGTTTGACTTTGAATCTTCAAACCATTTGAGCTTTAAACCAACCGCCCTCTTTAAAGGAATTGATTGGATGAATCTTTGTGCAGCTTGTTTACTTGTCTCCAACTTGAGTGTGATTGGTTTGAACATTTGCAAGACTTCTTTTCATTGGTTAAAGCTTTGAGCAACTTGTCTTGCTCACTATTTGCGTGGAGGACAAAGCCTTGTGTTTGACATGGGTGCTTGTCACCTCCTTGCTTGTAAGCTACTTGCTTATCACCTCCTTGTTTGTAACCTACTTGCTTATCACCTCCTTGCTTGTAAGCTACTTGTTTGTCACCTCCTTGCTTGAACAAAAATTCGGATTCTACTTGCATTTTCAAGCTAAGTATGTGTACCTGAAAACAAGGCAATGATACTACACAAACTATCCTAAAACAAGTTAACCGATCAACAAATATCAAAAGAACAATTAAAGATATGTACAACATGCTTTTGATACAACTAGATCAAAGCTTGTATCATATAAACCCAACGGACATCATCTCTGCTTGGTTCATCCTCTTCATGCCTGTAAAGAAATGATTCAACATAATGTAACAACTTCTTAGCCATACTCCTTGTTATGGGACCTGTGCGGGGCAGTGAGGTGTCATCATCAGTGTTTGTATCCACAAGGTTAGGCTGTAGCTCATCAATGGGTTATAGCAAGGCAAGAAAGAAGGTATATAAGTTAGTAAAGT
Organism: Eustoma russellianum; assembly: GCA_036186865.1. Lineage (NCBI taxonomy): Eukaryota > Viridiplantae > Streptophyta > Magnoliopsida > Gentianales > Gentianaceae > Eustoma > Eustoma russellianum. The sequence continues at coordinate 19,750,232 of AP025068.1, forward strand.
GAAGGATTTCATAGGTAAGTTTCCTTAAAAACTAATCTTAGCACCTTCTTAGTCCTCCTACTTCTAAAAGAACTAATCTTTTCATCATTTTGGCCATGCAGGCCAAGAATTACCAAGGGAAGGTAAAACAGGAAATCTTTTCCCTCTTAAGTGTAGAATTCAAAAAAAAGGCAAATATTCCTTCTAGTTTCTTCATGCATGTTGAAAGATAAGTTCTTTATGTTCATAACAAACATTGGATATAGCATACATAGCTTCAAAAGATGTTTTCTCTATAAACTTGAAGAAAGTGTGTTTGCATGCTATTTTTCTGATGATCTTAGTATGATTTTTATTGATGAGCATTATCTTGATTATGATGGTGGAAAGAAGTGTCTTGTATAGGTGGAAGTATAATATGTGAGTGCATGTAGATTCATCATGATCACCATCATGATCATTACCTCCATCTTCATATTCATCATAGTCACCAACATGCATGAGTGTTGAATGTATTGAATGAAAAATGTGAGCGATTAAGGGTTGCATCCCACGGCCATGCATGTGTATGTGTTCGATCAATATATGAACTATGTGCATGATGTATTGATGAAATGATTAGGAAAAGACAGGTGCATCTTACATGTAAGTTGTGATGATCAAGTTGCAATGTGCATTTGCGCGTGGGTGCATAAAATTTTGGCTAAGTGGTTATCTTGATGTGCTTGGATGATATTTTGACTAGCCATTGGAGTACACATACATGTATCTATGTAAAGACTTGAATAACGTACAATATACGTATGGTAAATTTGTGAATGTGCAAGCTAGTAAATTAAAGAAGTAACATTTTAAGATGGGTTGTTTTAGCCACATAAACCGAGGACATCAGCAAAGGCAAAGTGGTAATTGCTACATTTCAAAAAAAGAGAATGGGCTGTATCAAAAAGACCACAAAATTATATAAGATAAAGGACCATTTAGAACTATGAAAGTAGTAATTAAAGCCCAAAAGGGGTAAAACCGAGAGCACATTAAAAAGGGGCAAATTGGAAATTTCACTTAAGGAAACGATATGATAAATGAGCTGAACCATAGACCTAAGTGTTGGAATTTGTAGATGCATGAAAACAGCTCAATACGAGCATTTTTACATGCATACGACAAAGTAAGTTTTGAAATGACATGTTTTAACGATTTTACTAAACGTTTTATCTGACAAAAGGTTTTAAAAGGATTTTACGTGTCATGTTTGAAAGAGATGATTTTATAATGTGAAAAGTTTTAAAAGGATTTTAACAGACCGTACCATGCGTCAACTGATTCCAACAACAAAGATTTATGATGACATGACTCGCCGTTTCCACAGATTATGTTATATGATATGTTATGCTGTTTTCACAGCTCATTTTTATACTGAGGTGGATGTGTGGACATACAAGGCTAGACAGGATAACAAATAAGGTATACAGATAAAGGTTAGGGGTGACTAGTGTAGCAGATAAGATAAGAGAGGGAAGATTGAGATGGCTTGGGCATGTCAAGAGGAGACAGACAACGGCGTCTGTCAGAGCAATTGAAAGCCTCACTGAAGAAGGGAAGAGGAGTAAAGGCATGCCCAAACTGACGTGGGATGAGCATATTATGCATGACTTACTACAGCTGCACCTCTCTCAGAACATGGTCAAGGATAGGAGTTCATGGAGGCAGAGGATTAAGGTTAAGGAGGGGTAGACAGGATATATGGTCATCTTAGAGAATACTTAGAGGACTAGATAGTCTCTACACTTTAGGTTGCTTGCACTTTTTTGTTGTGACTTTGTTTTCCAACTATTTGTGCATATCCACTATTGACTATTTTAATATCCAAAGCTTTTGATTTATTTTTAATAAAATCTATTCACTAGCACATATTCCTATTATTGTACTATCTATGCAGGTACATATAGAGCCGGGGTCTCACTGGGAGCAAACTCTCTATCCCTTGGGATAGAGGTATTATTTCCCTACCTCTTACCCTCCCCAAACCCTAGCGACAGCTTTTGCTGTCGCTGCAATATACTGGTATGATTGTTGTTGTTGTTGTATGTTTATGATTGGAGGCCGGCCTGACGTCGAGCGTAGTAGAGAGGGTGTCAGGGGCAGCATATGTATGTGCCTTATGACACTGGAACCTAGGTGAGAGGTTGGTGTCATGTGGCGTAGTTATGTTTTACGTTTAGGACGAGTGTAACACCGTGTCTGCGACCTGGGATCTCCCTAATAATGTGTTACCGTTAGATTTATGTACACATTATATAACACCATGGTTGGACCATCGGAATTCATTGTTGGTACATAAAACTATATGGGGAACTCAGTCGGTGTTTCGTGTCATTTTTTCCCGCCAGTTACTTTCTCTTTGTTTTATCTTTAAAATTCATTGCTTGAAGGTGTTTTGAGGAGAATTCTACCATCATCTCTTTCTTGCCCTTGTTGTGCAAGACTTTGCTCACTGATCATCTCTTTTTTCTTCATTCTTTCTTCTAATTGTTGTGGTTTTGTTTGCGCATTCTATTCACTTGCTTTAGATTGCAAACATTGCTAGAAGGAGTAATGATGATTCACTGAGACCATGTCTAGGGATGAGGTATGTAGGAAAGGGGAAGGAAGCAGCGGATAGTTACGAGTAGCCTCTTGGAATATAGGCACTCTAATTGGTAAATTGTTGGAGGTTGTGGATATACTTAAGAGTTGTAGGATATATGTAGCATGCCTCCAAGAGACTAGGTGGAAGGAAAATAAATGTAAAGAGTGTAATGTGTATAAGTTGATGTATTCGGGGTCCAATGGGACCAAGAATGGGGTAGGACTTCTAGTAAAGTTAGAATTGTATACGAATGTGATTGATATGATAAGATATAATGATAGAATTATGGTTCTGAAGCTAGTATTAAACAAGGAGATGATGGCAGTGGTTTGCCCTACGCACCACAAGTGGGAGTAGGAGAACAAGAGAAGAAAGAGTTCTTGGATTGCTTAGATGCAGTGTTGAGGACAATATCTGGGAGGAACGAATTTGTATAGGAGGAGATTTTAATGGCCACATTGGAAAGGATACCGATGGTTTTGAGTCGGCACATGAAGGGTTTGGATATAGAGACAGAAACGAGCAGGGTAGAGATCTGCTAGACCTTGCGGTGGCCCACGACCTAGGTATTATAAACTCGTTCTTTAAGAAAAAAGAATCACATTTGATCACTTTTAGCAGGAGAGGACGCAACACACAGATTGACTATTTCTGATGAGACGTGAAGACCAGCAGTTGTGGAGGGACTACAAGGTTATACCAGGGGAGACAGCAGTGACGCAACACCGTTTACTAGTCGTAGTTATAGATTTGAGCCAAAAGCTGAGCACGAGGGTTAGAAAATTACAACCTAGGATTCTGTGGGAAAGTTTGAAGGACAAAAAATTAACATATTTAGAGACAAGGTCATCTCGGCGATATCAGATCCACTAGTTGAGGACACAAACAAGATGTGGGAGGCTATTGCGACTACCATTACTCACACAGGAAGGGAAACTCTTGGGGTAACAACAGAAAAGACAATCGTAAATAAAGAGTCATGGTGGTGGAACGAGGATGAGCAGCAAAAAAATAAGGAATAAGCAAAAGAGTTTTAGGGAGGTGTTAAGCTACACAGACGAAGAGGAGAAAGGGAGAGTGAGAGAGAACTACAAAATTGCCAGAAATGAGGCAAAAAAATGCAATGACGGAGGCGAAGAATGCAGCCTATAAAAGGATGTATGAAAGATTAGAAACAAAAGACAGAGAGCGAGATGTGTTTAAGATTGCAAAAGCTAGAGATCGAAAAAGGCAAGATATAAGAGTCGTGAAGTTTATAAAGGGAGAAGATGGACATGTTGTAAGTCAAAGAACAAGACATCAAGGGGCAATGCCAAACATACTTTCACAACCTTTTCAACAGCGGAAGGGTCGACCACAAAGAAAGAGAAAGCATTACTACCTAAAAACGACAACATAACAACTGCGATTGTCGTAGTATCACACAAGGAGATGTGAAGAGAGCACTTAAGAAGATGGGAAGAGCTAAGGCAGTTGGCCTGGATAACATACTCTTGAGGCGTGGCAGTGTTTGGGAGAAGAGGGGGTTCAATGGCTAACTACTCTGTTCAACCTTATTTTAAAAAAAAATGCCAGATGAGTGGAGAAGGAGTATAGTGGTCCCTCAATATAAGAAAAAAGGAGACACACAGTATTATGGGAATTACGGGGATATTAAATTGCTAACTCATACTAGGAAGTTATGGGAGAGAGTAATCGACACTTGAATTAGAGGAGAACCTCAAGTTATGGTAAACCAATTTGGTTTTATGCCAGGACGGTCAATTACGGAGGCAATACACATTTTAAGGAGATTGATGGAGAAGTATAGGGAGAAGAAACGCGATCTACATAGAGTTTTCGTCGATCTTGAAAAAGCGTATGATAGTGTGCGAAGTAGACTTATATGGGATAGTCTGGATGCAAGAGGTGTTCATGTAAAGGATATAAACATAATTAGGGATATGTATGCTAGGATGAAAATAACCGTGCATACGCCGGTAGGGAATATGGACTTCTTTCTAGTGGAGGTAGGCCTCCATCAAGGGTCTGCTTTGAGTCCATTTCTTTTTGCAGTTGTCCTAGACGAGTTGTCAAAACCAATCCAAGAGACAGTCCCAGGTGTATGCTTTTTGCTGACGATATTGTATTGGTTGCCGAAAGTAGACATAACCTGAGTATGAGACTAGAGGAGTGGCAAGGTGTTTTAGAGAGAAATGGTCTAAGTACTAGTCGTTCTAAGACTGAGTATCTGCACTGCAACTTCAGCGGCGTAGCCCACAATGAGAATAGCCAAATCACCATCTAGGGTCAAGTGGTCCCAAAGGTAATTAAGTTCAATTACCTAAGATCATTTGTACAAAAAGATGGGGACATAGAGAGTGACGTGGCACACCGAATTCAGGCAGGTTGGTGTAGGTGGAGCGTGGCCTCAGGGGTGCTGTGTGATAAGAATTTTCCAACTAAATTAAAGGGAAAATTTTATAGGATGGCAGTGCGGCCGGCAATGTTATATGGAATAGACTGTTAAGCCATCAAGAGGAGTAGTCACAGAAGATAGAAGTAGCAGAGATAAGGATGCTGAGGTGGATGTATGGGCATACAAGGCTTGATAAGATAAGAAATGAGGTATACAGAGAAAGGTTAGGGTGGCTAGTGTAGCAAATAAAATAAGAGAGGGAAGACTGAGTTGGCTTGGGCATGTCAAGAGGAGACAGACAACGGCGTCTATCAGAGCAATTGAAAGTCTCACTGTAGAAGGGAAGAGAAGTAAAGGAAGGCTCAAACTGACGTGGGATGAGCAGATTATGCATGACTTACTAGAGTTGCACCTCTCGGAGGACATGGTCCAGGATAGGATTTCATGGAGGCAGAGGATTAAGGTTAAGGAGCAGTAGACAGGACATAGGGGCACCTTAAAGCATACTTAGAGGATTAGATATTAGTTACACTATAGGTTGACTTTGCACTTTTTTGTTTCGGTATTGTCTTTTAACTATTTGTGCATATCCACTGTTATGACTATTTTAACATCGTAAGATTTTCATTTATGTTTAATAAAATCCTTTCACTAATACATATTCCTACTATTGTGATATCTATGCAGGTACATATAGAGCTGGGAGTCTCATTGGAAGCAAAATCTCTATCACTTGAGATGGAGGTATCTTTTGCCTGCCGCTCACCATCCCAAGACCCTAGCGATAGCTTTAGCTATCGTTGGAATGTACTGGGCATGATTGTTGTTGTTGTTGTTGTTGTAGTCGGTGTGCCATGTGTTACCTTTCGTATGTGATGACAGATGCTATGTACATGTCTTGAGACAAATTTTATAAGATGATTACGAAATGATTATGTTTTGAAGAGTTTTATGGAAAACGATGCATGACTTTTTCATCATATGAGCATATGCATGTTTACCCGAGCCATGCTCCTAGACATTTGCTTAGACCCTTAGTGGACAGAAGATGACTAGATAGAGCAAGACTTGGGCATGGACATAACCAAAGAGGTATAACTTAAGACACCAGCTAAAAGCTTAATAGCTACGTAAGAAGCAAAGAGACGCAAAGATGAAATAATTTGCTATGTGACTTTATTTTCCGCACTTTACCTGTTTACATGTAATTGGTGTGATTTATCTCATCTGTCACTGAATTTGTAAATCAGAGATGCATTATGTCATTATTTCACGGTGTATGTTTTTCTAACCCCTCTCCGATGCATGATCCACATGACGAACCTAGGTGGAAATACTTGCTGAGTAATTCATTATCACTCACCCCCTTATTTTACCATCTTGCAGAGCCTCGGGATCCAGAGTTGGACTATATACACGACGAGCCGAGTGAGTAGGCTATCCATGGGCAGTCTAGTGGGGCCAGTTGATCTAACTTATGCGCTTTGTATTTCAGACATGTATTCATATTTTGATGTACTGATCACATTGTACCCAGAGAAAGTTATGATGTATGCATATCGTTTATGTTTTATTCTCTCTATTTATGATGCTTCTGCTATTCGATACACGTTTATGACGATGTTATTTAGGTGTTATAGACGCCTTGTACTTCTCGTAGCAGAGTACGGCGGGTGCACCATGCAGAGACCTTGGTCCCGGGCAGGGCGCTACAGTATATGTGTTGTAGAGAAGAACTTTCCATGTTGAGATTTGTTGAAGAATAGGCATTTTCGAATATCTCCTTAAACACTTTGTTTAATGAACTAGTTTAGTTCTTTTAACTTGGCACATGAAAGTAGTGTAAACACAACAAATGTTTGCCATATGATTTAAGCCTTAACGATTCATGGCACATTAGGATAACATTGATATATATAAACCTATAAGACATATTTATCATGCACACATATCATATAACATTTAGATCATACATTTTGAAATCATTTAAACCCTGATTCCTCAACATTTTCTTCCTTTTTCTTCATTATGACCGAATGGACATCCATATATGACTTTAAAAATATTCTAATTTTACATGCTTGGCTTCATTTCTTCTTCTACATCCTCTTCCTCCTCTTATTTACACTTTTATCACTAGTCTTGACTTTAATCTTAGTGTACATGCAAGACTTTTTTACTTACTTTTCACATCTTCTTTATAAATCTAACCTTTATCCCCTTAACTAACCATAACCATACTCCTATTACACATGCAAGGGGTAATCTACACATGCATGTTCATTTCTATACATACAGTCCTCTTAAAGCCACTTCTTATGAACATGTTTCTCTTATGACCTTAACATCTCCTTATAATGGCAAGATGTTACATGCAGGCTTCAAAGCCCCACTTGCAAGGCCTATGGCCAAAATATATAGGTGAGAAAAGGCTTGAAAATACTCATGCATGACCCATTTTGCTTATGTTAAATACTTAGTGTGTTGAAAATGCTTGAGAGACGTAAGGATGTATACTTGCCTACTACATTGGATTTCAAGCCTTAGATTGAAGAAGTCTTCTTGAGACCTAAGGATGTATACCTGCCTACTACTTTGGATTTCTAGTCTTAGATTGAAGAAGTCTTCTTGATGAAGACTTTAAGGCTTGCTTCATGCCGTGCCTTGAGAATTTCTCCTCCTCGTTGCCTAAGAAAACACACGGTTAGAAGAGTGTAGATGGAGGGGTGATGAACACTTTGTAGAAGAAGTATAATGGAGGTTCTTGGAACCTCACTTGCATGAGTTTTACCTTGCTTTCTCCTTGCTATTTGGCCTTCTAACATTTCAAACTCTAAGCCTAGATGGTAGATGGAGTTCCTAGCTTCACCTAGAAAGGAAAAGAATGGGTTGAAGAGGAAGAAAATTTCTTCCTCCTTGTCTTTTGTGCCCACGGGTTTGATGATGAAAAAGAGGGTTGGAGGACTTTCTTACTTGGAATATTTAAACAGTAGCGAGAGGGACAGATAGTCTTGAATTGTAGGATGTATGGAGGTACGGCTTTAAGGAAAAAGAGGTGAAGTTGGGGAGCTTTTTGATGTTGGAAGTGTTTGGAAGAAGAGGAAGGAAGTTCTTCGTGTGTGTTTCAAATGAAAGAGGATTGAAGTGGTTTGTAGATAATAAGTGAGGGGAGTTGTCTTCAAATGAAAACTTGCCCCCCCCGCCCCTGCCCCCCTTCATGTAGTAGGAGAATTTATTACGTTTTCCTTTGGTAGGAGGCTTGGAAGCTTTGGAAGAAAAAGGACCAATGCATCTAATGCCTTGTAAACTTTTTGGCATGCCTATCTTTGCTTCTTTCTTTTTTTGTCTTTCTTGCAAGACAATTTTCCCTTTTTCTCCACATGGCATGGCTCCCCCCTCCCCTTTGCACATTGTCTTCTTTTCTTTTTTTTATATATGTACATATATTCATATTTCAAACATTTTAAATTAATTTCCTTATGTCCTCTTTTTATTTTTCCTTTTCTTTAATTGGAATTCAAACTTGTGTCATGATTTACATTTCCACTTAATTTCTTCCTACAAAATAACTTGTTACACTTTCTATTCTATTTTGCCCATATATATATATTCCTTATGCATTTAACTTCCTACCTATTTAATTATTCAAGCAACACCATCATATCACAATATCAATTTATGTATACACATAATTTACTACTTTAGTCTATATAAGCAAGTAAAAATGAGGGTGTAACACATCACTTCTACCTTTCTTCCAATTTTCAAAGACAACCATTCCCTATTCTTGTCATCATTTCATGTCATGTAAGAAAGGCAAGAAAAGCTTCTTACAAGTCCACCTTACAACCCAATCACACAACATGGAAGCCTTACACACTTATTATTATTTCTTTCTTTTCTTCCATAAGACAACATTATGGTTATTCTCCTCCCCACCTCATCCCTATATTTTGGCCAAGAAAGAGGGGAGGAAACACTTCATTTCCACTACACTTTTTTCATTTCATCAAATCCCATAAAGTAAATTTTCTCTCCACTCACCAAGACTTCATCTTCTCTCTCTAGCCATCTTCAAGACTTCATTCTTCCCCAAATACTCCCTCTAACCCATGCCCCCTCTCAAGGAAGAAGAAAGAAAAATTCTTCAAGCCTAACTGAAGAAGACAACCTTGAAGTGTAGGAAATCCTAAGGTAAGAACCAACACCATCTCTTCTAGTCATTGTTTCATCCATTCACCTCCTAAATTACTCAACATTCCACTTCATCTTACCCCTGGGCCGAAAGTTTTCTCAAGGAAAAGGAAGCTATTTCATAAGTGAAGAAGGAAGGCAGACAAAAGAACCTTCAAAGGTGAGATTTTTATTAAGATTGATGTTAGAAATCTTTGAGTATTCATCCTTCAAATGACCCATTTCTTCTCCTATTTTGGCCTTTAGGGCGTGTGTATCAAGAGTAGGGGAGAAAAAGGAATCTTGTTCCATTTAAGCTCTAAGTTCAAGAAAAGGAAAATATTCTTCTTGGTTTCTTCATGCATGTTGAAAAATCAAACATCTATGTTCATCTACAAACTTGGATCATACATGCATTATATTCAAGTGACTTTTCTCTCTGAATATGTAAAAAGTGTTTTTGCATGCCTCTTATGTGAAGACTTGGATGTGATTCTTGATTATGCATACGTACATGACTAAGATGATATGGAAAATTGTATTGCATGTGAAGTTTAAGATATGTACAGGGCTCATATGTGTAGGATCTGCAAGGCACCACTAGAAAGGGGGGATTGAATAGTGGGTGCGAAAAATGTGGTTTTTAAAATTAGTTTGAACCAAAAACCCAACTTCTGAAAACAGTTTCTGTTTTAGGACCAGTTTTAAAACGTTTTTAAAACTAGGTTGTAGGTCTTCCAAAATTCTGAAATTTGGAGATAACTTAGCCTCGGATGTTATGAGTGTCTCCTAAAAATTTCAGATTTAAAATCAACCTCTAACCCCTTGAAAATTCGTTGGTGGTCAGATTGCGCAAATCTGCTAGAAACTGTAGACTGATTTGAAAAATTTATTCCTATTTGTACGTAACTCCAAATGCTCTGAAATTTTAACCACTAACCCCTTATATGTTATATTTAAATGGGTTGAAACAGTTTTGAGAAATTTTTTTGGAAAGTTAATCAAATACGATCAAAGTCTCAACCTTTGCAAGCCTGAAAATCAGGCTGCACTAGTCTTAGAACTTTGGATGTTTGATTGACTTATACTTGTCCAAAATGGTTGAAACTTGCACCAAAAGAACCTTAAAACGTGTGGCTATATTTCTTGAAAGTTTTGTGATTTTTGAAATTCGTTTAATATTTTTCCGAACATGATTAAAAACAGTAAACAGTGCTGAAACAGAAAATCAATGCTGAAAGTAAATGACACCACAATTTTATACTGGTTCGGTTATAAACAACCTACTCTAGCCTTCGAGGACACCTTCCTCGGTTCACACTAATCACACAACACAAAATACACCTTACCACAGGGTTGATGGAGTTACACACCAACTCCAACCATTTACAAACCTTGTATGATGAATACAATTCACACGAACACCACCACCTTGCAAGTTCAAGATTGATCACACCTTGATCAATATTTTACAACAATGAAAAGAATATGTGGTGGTCTATAAGAAGCCTATTCAAGTATATGAATGTAAGTACAATAGGCTTTTAGAGAGAAGAAAGAAAGATGTAGAAGAAGAAGGGAATGGAAGACTCTTTTTGCACTTTTGAACTTGTGAGACTTGTCTTTTTTGTTTGGCTTTCTTCTCCTCTTTTTAACAATGTTGGCCGCCCCCTCTTGGGTCCTTCTCCTCTTGAAAATTATCTTCTAAGTCCTTGGGAGAATATGTTGCATCATTGTGACATGTTCTTGCTTACTTGACACCTCCTCATTGGATGATCATTTAACTCTTGCTTACTTGGCACTCATTGATTGGTTGAATGTTGTCATCATCTGATGAGTAGGAAAATCTGAGAATTCCACTAAAAACATGTGCCAAAATAACCATAGAATAATTACCATAACTTCCAAGATCATCACATAAATTAAGCAAGATAATTTTCTTACAAAAATAGGTAAAAAATCGGCCATGAATGACAAATGCACATGTTGAAATTTCAGCATGTGTTGCATACACTTTTTGTTCAAAATATTTCCTATTTAGCATTGTTTTCATTCAAGAAATCCATCTCCATTTAGTACAAGACATCTTCCTCAAATTTTGGAATAAAAATTACACATCAACAAGGCCAACATTTCGGCCATAACCATTACTACACATGCTGAAATTTTCAGCATGTGTGATATTCAAATATATCACAATTTTAATTCCATAACTTATTCAAATAACTTCCAAATTGTCTTCCAATTAATCACATGTTTCAAGACACAAAATATAGCTCATAATGGAAGAAATTTCGGCCACCACATTAGTGCACATGCTGAATTTTCAGCATGTGTCACAATTGTGACAAAATTTGAAACATTACCTTTTGTAGCTTCTTTCTTTAAGTCACCAACTTTGTATGCTTGATTCTTGACCGATCAATATTCCAACAAGGCTCCACATATGCTCCATTTCATCTGAAATAGGCGTTGCAATGTATGTGTGCATGTGCTGAATTTTATTTTTGCAAACTTTGTAAAATAGTGCACATTTAATAATACACACATGGAATATTCTAATCAGCCCTTAATTTAATTTTCTAGAACACTTTAAGATGTATGACATATATAAAAAGTGTCTAGATAAATGTCGTATGATGTGCCAAAAACGTTCCATGTGTTATGTACGTAGAAAACCGAATTTTCGATGTTTATCGATTACCCGATTTTTCTCTAATTCCAACTTTTTGCACATGTTATATATATTATGTTACACATAATATACATAATATAAACTTTAATATTCAGCACTTGGCTAGTCTTAAAGTGGCGCCATTTACATGTGACAAAATTGAAATTGGAATCTCCACAATTTGGCCTTAATGTGGGGTGATTTGTGTGTGCCAACATGGAATGATTTTATGGCTGCACATAACATCATACCCACAACATTTTTGAGTATTTTTGAAGTGTAGGGGCTGGCCATCTATTTATGGCAAGTACGTGACACGTTGGCGAAGTTTCGGTATTCGCCTAATACGACAATTTTCGGTTTAGAACCTTTTAACTTGTCGTATTTAATTTGTCATCACCATGAATTATATCATATGATATAAGACCTGAATATACTCATAAATATGAGTTAAGTATGGTGGTGTGACGTACGTAAAATATATAACGTGTCGGTAGTACGTTGGAATATGTGTGTATGTGCCTTTTTCAAAAAATTTGAATATATATATATATACACATAAATGGCGTGTATATTTGATGAGAGGAGGAGGAGGAGGAGACTTTCCTTTCTTAATCTTGTTGCCTTTGTGCCTTGTCCAAATGTTGCTTCCTTTAATGAACTACTTAGTTTAATTAACTAAGTACTTCACTTAATGAACTAGTTTAGTTCATTAATGGTGGCAACTGAAAATAGTTCAAACACAACAAATGTTTTCCACGTAAGCTTTAAAGCTTCATGGCTCGTTAGTACGACAACATTATATATGAACTATATAAGGCAAGTTTTACGCAATATGTCATGCATGTTTATGTCATGCACATTTTTATGCAATATGTCATGCACGTTTAAATCATGTATTTTGAAATCACTCAAACCCCTTTATCTCTATAATATGAAGTTGCATGCCACATGTAGTGAAAGATTAGGCATGCATGTCTCATATCATGAAAGGTACTGGTTGCATGCAACACTTTCTTGAACAAGTGCACTAAGAACAACACTTTGAACCATATTTTTATGTGTTTTTATAATGATCATCACATACGTGTTCCAGGATGATTTTTAGTGTTTATGCATGTTAATGGTCATGCTTTAGCATGATTATGATGCATCATAATTTTCGTTGTAATGCTTGACCATAAAAGATTGTTTCTTGATGATCATCGTGCCATATTTGTGCATAAACATCCATTGTTGGGGGCTGCTTTGGGGCTGCCACTTTAGCCTTGAGTCATCACCTTCATGATGAAGTGTAACCTTGATGATCATGGCTTAAAGATGTGTGTTTCCTTGGTTTCCATCATCCTATGTGTTTGCATGTAATTTTCATCATCATTATCATCATGATCATGTCTCTTAAATTCATAACTACGATGGAAACTAACATGCATGTGTTTAAAAGTGTTGGAATCAAAAGTATAATACATGATCATGATGGAAAAATGTATAAGTCAAGTATGTTATATGTCATATGTAACTACATCAAATATGCATATATGTTCATGATATGTTAAAGTGCTAAAGGGTACTATCACCATTCATGCATATAAAAATGGTTAAAGTGAATAATCATGTGTGTATGCCAATGTATAATTCGGCCATGTGGACATATATGTGTACCAATGAAGTTGTTTGAATATTTACTTGGCTATATGAATATACAAATAAGTGTATCATATATTATTTGAATTGCTAAATGAATGACATGTCAAATAAGTAGATTAAGGAATTGATAATAATTGACAAGGCCCAAAAGTGGGTTGATTTTGGGTGATAAGGCCGGGAGCCTTCAAAGGGGTAAATGTGGTATTTTTCCTAAGTGTAAGACATGTAGTAAGTGGGTAAATGTTTAATATGTAATAATGGGAATTTGGAATGTGTTTTGAATAAGGTTATGACATGTATTAGTAGCCAAGTGCGGGATATAAGGTGCTGAAATTTTAGATGATCAAATGAGCCAAAACCGAGCCCACATGCATGCCTAAATGAATCAAAGTATTGAAACAAAATGATTTCATCAGACGATACATTCTAAAAAGATTTTACGTATGACGAACCGTACCACGAGACGAATGATTCCAACGACATATATACGATATGTTTTTATGATGTTATAATTTGTATTTGGTGCGCCGGCCAGACAGTGGGACTGGAGTGGTCGGTGTCATGGGCATATATATTTACGTTATGTCCGAGTGTAACACCTTACCCAGGACATGTGATCTTTTTCATAAAGCATCACCATTAGATCAATGTACATATGATGTAACATCGTGTTTGGAACAATGGGATTCATATTTTGTACAGGAGACTATATGGAGAATCATTCGGTATGTTGTGTAATATCGTTTGTACGTTATGAAAAATGCTATAGCCAACTTATGAAAATGTCATGATATGAAAGTTATGAAAATGTTACGCTTTGCAATGTTTTATGAGAAATGTATCATTTTAGGAACTTTATCGATCATATGACATGAATCCTCCTGAGCTACCGTTATTTATTCGTCCATAAGCCTTCAATGTGATTAAGTTGAAAAAATAGGAAGTGATGCATGATAGGAACATAATGATTTGGGACTTAGCATAAGATATGGATTAGACATAAGATTGAACAAATGATGGGTTGACTGCTATGGAGCTTAGATAAATTCAAGTTGTGACTTTATTTTTATGCACTCTATATGGTGATGTGATGCTTATGTTACTTGCACTATCTATTACTTTATTTGTAAACAGATATGAGTTACATTTCAGTATTTAAGCTTGTGTTTATTTTATCACCCCGTCTCCCATGCATGATCCACATGACGAACCCGGGCAGACATACTTGCTGGGGCAATCCATTATCACTCACTTTTTATTTTTATCATCGTGCAAATCCCAGAGAGCAGGACTTAGACTTTATAGACGATGAGCTGAGGGTAGGATACCCGTGAGGAGCTTAGTGGGCCCAGCTGTTATATTTTGTACTTATGTTATTTCATCCATGTACTCATTTCCTTTATGTTCTTACGACACTTATGGTGTACTCAGATTTAGATATGATGTATAGATGCATGTCGATTCTACTCATTTATGTTTATGATGCTTCCGCTATATCGATACATGTTTATGTAGGCATGCATATAAATGGTATCGATGCCTTGTACTTCTCGTAGCAGAGTGCACACCGTTTTCAGACCTTATTCCAGGGCGGGGCTCTACAATAAAAACCGAGATCAAGCTAAGAAAATGCATAGATGATGATCATCAAGGAAAACACATAACAAGGGGTCTCAAAGATGGTTTCTTAGTAACCTATTCATAACATAACACATGATTTCACACTTTTTCCCTAACTACTACATGCCATCACATATGTCATGTCCCAATTTCGTTACAACAAAACGTATCGTAATATTGTGAGTAGTGACAATTGAATTGTTGATCAAATGCTATGTCACTTAATATATCTACATATGGATAAACTGGCTAACAAATATCTTATAATTAAATAATTGAACTTAAAGTAAGATTAATAAATAACAATGTGTTTTACAAGAATAAATTAAATCAAAAGAAACGAAAAGACACAAACTATTTAAATAAATGAAAAACAAAATTAGACTAAATAAAATGTACATAACACCAACCATCATTAGTTTTCTTACACCATGTTGAGTTGGCCAACAAGTGTACAACCTTCCATCCATTCTTCTCCGAAGGCGTCCATCTTGTCATATCTCTTACACCCTTCAAGAAGCCAAATAATTTTCCTATTCTCACCTCCCTTGGCTGGCCACCCATGAAAAAAAGGAGAAATCTTCCTTTCAACACTCAACCCCTCCCACTCTTCAAGACATGCAATCCATCAAATGTCTACTTTTCTCCCTACCCAAGAACCACATGATAATATTCTTTCCTCTCGACTAAGGCCAAACCGCCCAAATAAGCCAAGCAAGGGAAGAAACACTTCTCATTTGCAACATCAAGCAAAAAACTTCATCTTTCACCTCATTTCCTTGAAAGAACCATTCATTACCTTCTTCAAGAAGAGAATCAACATCTTCCCTCTCTACCTCTAAACCGTGTGAGTGTAACAAAGAGGAGAGGAAGAAACCTTCAAGACTAAGGTGTAGAAGATGAAGAGGTAGGAAATTCAAGATAGGTTAAGGCATGATCCTACAACAATTGATTCTAGTGCTTCTCTTTCTATCCTCCATCTAATTGTTTATCCCTGACCCTCACTATGTGTTCCACCCCATCTTTCGTAACGTACATAACTTATTAAATCTTTGTATTGTGCTAAGTAGTATATGTATGATATGTAGTACACTTAAAATAAATAATGTTTTCCCTACGTAACAAAATAAATTATGTGGAATAATTAAATGAAATTATAAAGTAGGACACAACTTTATTTTACGTTTAAATTAAAGAAAAAAGAAAGTTAGGACATGGAAAATGAAGTGGACAAATTTTGTCCTATTCTACCCACCCAAGCATCGCCTTGGCCACCCACTACCATGCAAGGGTGGAAGACTATTTTATTTTTTTTCTTCCACTATCATTAGTTCTCTTACAACATTTTAGGAAATTAAAAAGTGTACAATCCCTACCCATTTTCTTCCAAAAAGTTTTAAACCTGTCATAAGTTATTCCACCTTCAACACACCATCTTTTTCCTTCTTTTTCTCCATTTTGGCCGCCCTTGTAAGACAAGAAAAAGGGAGAAAATCTTCTTACACCACTCAAACTTTAACCAACCGTATTACATGCATTTTCCACCTTATCATTTTTCTTTGAATTTTCAAACATAACCATTCCCATTCTTGCTTCCACATCATGCAAGAAAGACAAGGAATTTTTGTTCTTACAACACTCCACCCTCCAGTCAATCCTTCTTCATGAAAATCTTACACACATCACATCTCTTTTCCTTCTTCTCCTGTAAACTTCATGATGGAAATTCTTCCACCATTTCCATACCTCAAAATTCGGCCAAGACATGAGAAAGAAAAGCAAGGAAGTTTTCTTAAAACATCTCATTCCCAACCAATCATGTTGCATGCTACCGTTAATGATCCGACTTATAGTTTGCCGACGACGCTTCTCCTTAACTATTTGATGGAAAAACCGTGTATTGGCATCTCCTTTGCGCATCCATTTGGCATTTGCCTCTTGTTTCCAAAATAATAATGCACAAGATTGTGCAAGGCGTAATTTAGCCGTACTCATATGGTATTCTGTCCTTGTGCGATCAGACAGATTAGAATCATAAGCTCTTTCACAATATGTCTCCTCAGCCACAGCAACAACTACTGCATCAAAGATATTACCAAAGACATCTTCATTCCATTATCGTAAATGGTTCTTGAGTTGGCTCAATTTAGAGTAAAAATCCAACATTCCTCCAACTGTCCGGAACAAGCACCAATGATGAGTGATGAAATTGTCAAAATCAGGGTGGGTTGTCCAGACATCAAAATATCTGAATGAAGCATGCGTGTTGGAAGTTTCCACAGAACAATCTAAATATATAGGAGAATGATCCAAAGTAGTTCAATTTAGATGCTAATATTACACGATCAAAAATAAGTCAAAGAAATTCGGTGAGCAAAGGAAGCAATCTAATCGATGCCAAACTCTGCTTAATCCCGGCAATCACACCAAGTATATGGAGATCCTTGAAAATTAATTGATTGTAGGGAGCAGACAGAGATAAAATAATTAAAATCCTGCAATGTGCGAAGGAAGTGGTGGAGAAGATCGGCCTTTATGTTCATCAAGTGTCAAAAAAGCATTAAAACCTCGTCCAACAAGCTAATGTATGTCTAATGAGTCATGAAATAAAGAAAGGTCCGCCCATAAATGATGACATGCAGTAATATAATGAAGACCATATACAAAGGTGCACCAAAAAGAATCTCCTGTAGGTAACCAACAAAACCGCATAGAATGATTCTGAACATTGGAACGCTATTTTTCCGACTGAAAAAAAGAGTCTCTCCAATATTTCCAAATGCGATCACTACTAACCGACATTGCTTGAGAGAAACCAAGTTTAAGACGGTAGGATACCAAGGATGAGCCCCTTGCCTTAGGCTCAATAACGACAAGAAGATGTAAATAATACCGACAAACTAATGATAATAAGCGATCAACTGAGGTATAGGATGCGAGAATTTATGGCCCTCTGTGGTAGCACACCAAGTGAACATGCGGGTGCGAACACTCTCAAAAGACATTTGTAAGAAAAATTTTCGTCGCCAAATCTTATGGTAGCATATTCCTTCCAAATAGCCCAAAAAACAATGGAAGGTACAATGACTTCCAATCGGCTGTGCATAGATGTAGCTGAAGATGCGCGCCACCAACGAAATAAATGTGCACAAATAGTCGACTGTCAAGGCATTGGCCTGGTGAACATAATGGACATCTCCTGCCAAAGAGATCGTAATGGCGTACAATGCAGGAAAATATGGTCCTACATATCAGAATGTGTCCTGCAAAAAGAACTGTAGGATGGACACAATGAGAGCCAAGAACATAGATTATCCACCACTGGCAGCGAGCGTGTCCAAAGTTTCCAAAGAAATATACGACATCCCGGATGTGATCCCGACCACCAATTATATCATGAACATACAAATGAAGATGATGTCGTGGATAGCAATGTATAAGTTGATTTTAACATAAAGTGACCTGAAGAATCAGCTGTCTAATTAATTCTGTCTGGAGCCCCCGCGAGACCATATAAGCATGAATGCTGCAGAGATGCTTCCAAACTGCCGAGTCATAAATATGCTCATACACCTCACCTCGTCTACCATATAAGAATAGACCCGGCAAGTATGATGACATTACCGATCCGAATCCGAGAATAATAGATTCGAAAGGAAGAAGTTACCGCCTTAGATCCGGGAAGATAGATCTGAACACTCTATTGTTTTACGATGATGATGATTTTAAAAAAAGCATGAAAGATCATATTTAATTTTATCTCGATGCATTTACTCGTACACATGCATGCTTATTACTTTCATGTAGCGACTCGTGAGATTCAAGTCGTGACGACTCTGTAGACCCTAAGTGATGATTCTTTTGGGTTGTTCAATACAAGTTACAATCTCTTAATATTATATTCTGCTTCGAGTGGTGATTATTACTTAAGTTGTGATCTTGTTACATTAAGCGATGATCTTTATCGAATATTGGTCAAAGAAATGTATGCTTCTAAACCAAACTCTTTTGGGATTCGGTTCTTGTTCGCACTTGCCATTTAACTCATGATTATTATAGTATACTTGCTGGTGACATTTTCACTCACCCTATTTTTCTCTCCAGAGGTGGCAGGAGACAAAGTAGAGTGGATTGATGACGAACCTAGGGTTCTCTACCCGTGAGTGCACTGGAGGATGGCCAGGATTAGAAGACCGAACTTGCCAGCTTTAAGGAAATGACTGAGTTGTGTAAAGGAGGTTGAAAACAATTTACTTTTGTCGTTTTCTGCTACATTGATGTGGGTTGTAAACTTTAAGTGGTTGTGATGACGTTTTAAATTTGAAGTGTTAAATTCTGCCACGGTTTCGATTATTTGTTGCGCGTAAGCACAAAAATCCATGCATTGCTATCATGGATCACGACGCATATGGATGACGCCTAGTACTCTCCTTAGTGAAGTACGGCGGGTGCACCGACTTCGGCAGGGCCGGGGTGTGGGGTGCCACAGGTGGTATCAGAGCAAAGGCTCCAGGTCCGGGCCGAATATAGAACTAAGTTATGACTATAGTCGACTAAGTTTGATCTTAGACCTAAGAATTGATCTTAGATGAGAGTTGACATTAGAACATAACGACTTCGACCAACAACTTAGGGCACGGCCCTGTGATAGGCCCCAACTAATGACCTGTCGTAAATTTGAATAATAATGTATATACGCATATGTTTTTCCGATACGCCAAATTAAATTCTGTTACTAGTTGTGACGTTCCTGTATTGAATAAAGTCGACACATCGCGCTGCAGATGGTGCGACCCAGAGAGAAACCGACTTACATCCAATGTGTTAGGTGACACCTAGAGCTTTTGTTATACACAAGTTGAGTAGAGTCCTTTATTGTTATGACCCCAAATAAACGGACGCTATGTGGTGCAGATCACCCCACAAACCGGTGCGGGGACATCATTGTAGTCACCCCCTGGAAGCATGGGCTTCTATTTTCGGAAGTTGACAAGGGAGCAGATTCCAAGGTTTGGCGGGGAGACTGAACCCGAGGAGGCCGAAAAGTGGTTAAACGAGGTCGAGGACCAGCTTGTCCGAGCCCGGGTACCAGAAGAAATGAGGGCCTTAATTATCCGCCCCTTCCTGAATGGCAAAGCCAGTCAATGGTGGAGAGAAAGAGTCCAATCCCTACCTCGACCCATAGCTTGGGCTAGAGTCTTGGAAGAATTCTGTGGGACTTACCTCTCCAAGGAGCTAGTGATTGAAAGGATGGAGGAATTCGATGCACTAAGGCAAGGATCAGACACCCCGGTCTCAGAATATGTCCGCCAATTCACCACATTAGGGCGGTACGTACCCTTGATCATGTAGGATGAAAAGTGGAAGATAACGAGGTTCATGCGAGGACTGAACCCCCGAATTAAAGAAAGATTAGGCAAAGCACACCCAAGCACGTTCGATGAGCTGGTAAAAGGCTGCTATGAGGTTGAGCGCGATATTCGGATGATGAAAGTACGAAGGAGGCTGAAAAGACAAATGAGAAGAGAAAGTGGGAGGTGGCCGCGGTACCCTCGTGGAACCACGCATAGAGTGACCAGAGACGATAACCGAAGAGCAAGGCCCCAAGGACCCCGAGGCACCCAAATTACTGACAGGTACAGTGAAATTTCCAAACTAAAGTACTTATGCCTTGTCTATTTATCCTAAAGAAGAATGAGTCCTAAAGGAATATCATAGAGAACCACGAGAAAAGACTATCTCCAGACAGTAATAAATGGATAGGGTAATAACCAAGAGTTGTTAAGGGACCAAAGGG
This sequence comes from Eustoma russellianum, assembly GCA_036186865.1. Lineage (NCBI taxonomy): Eukaryota > Viridiplantae > Streptophyta > Magnoliopsida > Gentianales > Gentianaceae > Eustoma > Eustoma russellianum. The sequence goes on from AP025068.1 coordinate 19,771,149, forward strand.
AAACATGGGAACTTAGGCACACACCCTCCAGTTTCGAGGACGAAACTTATTTTAAGGGGGGGAGATTGTTGTACCCTGCTACAAACTAACATAGCAACTAAGGAAGGAAGAGGAGCAAGATATGATAAGGAGACCTCAAAAGGAAGACATCACCGGCTTATCTACGATTATATAGAACTTAAAGTAATTAGCATACCCCAAGTGCAAAACCTGAAACAAGAGGGCTGATTGAAATAAGTGTTCAGTTGATGACCTGAGAATTTAGAACTAAGGAAAGAAGTATTTTTGGGTAACTTTAATGAGAATTCAGGTTTCTATAGCATGCCATACGCATACGGTATGGGCATACACCTGGAAACACATACACACCGCAAGATGGGCCATTGTATAATAAAAAGGGTTAATGGATTATGGCCATAGGGAATGTGAGCAAGGGAACTCTAAGAATAAGGTCCATTATACAAGCTCCAGAAGATGGGCCTAATTAAGCCCTTAATCGATTGGGAATTCTATCATCTGTTTCCCCAAGGGCTGTTGGATACCATTTTGAGGTAAGATCAAAGGAATTTGTCCATTAATTACAGAAATCCTCAAGATCTAGTAGGTCTAACTTGGCGAAAAACAGGTCACCTGGCACATTGGTGTAAGCACTGGATATATATATATATATATTTGGATCTAGGCATGTATATATCTACATACATATATATATGTAGCTATACATGGATGGATAAGAATTATAAGAAATACAGGTGGGATATATGTACGTGTATATACATATATCGGTCATAGGTATAAAAGTGTAGCGAAATGAATTGTGTTTATGAAAAGTACCCTTAAAATGATGCAGATATAAGATAGGTAATTATATATATATATATATATACACACACACACACAAACATATACGTACATGCATTATTGAAGAAATGAATATATATGGAATATATATGTGCTTCGGCCATCAGACCTTAGGAGGATAAGCCATTGCATTCAAGACTAGTAAGGGATCTTAAATGAACAATGTGGTTGAGATGCTTGATGATTGTCATTTAAAGAGGGTCTTTCCCTCTTCCCATGGGAACCGCCGGCTGCATAACCAAAGGAAGGAAGTTAATTCCTTCCTTGTTACAAGAAAAGTTTTCTCTCTATCCACTTAAATAAAGATACTTAAGAGGCTATTTTAAAGAAGAGGTGATCCTTCATCTCCTCTCAATGTACCGGCAGGAATAAGGGGCCAAGAAGAATCCAAGACGTCTACAACCTCAAGGTTTCTAGGTAAGATCACCTTTCACTATCCTTAGAGTTACAATTGAAGGGATAAAGTCTACATAGCATCACTCCATTGACCAAAACCATGAACCCCATGGCTTAGGCGAAGGGTTTCAAGACACCAAACCAAGATAGTGCCTTAGCAAGAGTGGACCGTTCTCCATCCGTCCAAGGTACAAATGGTAAGACTCCCCATTTCCTCCTCTAAGTTGTATCATATAATCTAAAGGATGGCTAATAAATGTCCCAAACCGTGCGTGATAGGAAAAGAAAAGGGGGAATGCTTCATGTGTCAACCAACACGAGCAACATCCAAAGGCTTCAAAGGCAAGTACACTATACTCTTTATAGTTTAGATGTGAAAGTGTGTGCATGAATGGCTAGATATGCTTAAGATCTAATCTTTGTTGTAAAATAGTAAGTTGAATGCCCACAACTTTCGGCCCTAGCCATTTGAGGGGGGGGTAGGAGTGAGATTTTGTTCCAAAGAGGTGTTCTTTGTGGAGTTTATGCATTATTAGGTGTTAATCTAGGATGGATGTGCTAAAGATTCTTTCTTTCATGGTGAAAGGCCCACGGTGGAAGGGTCAAGGGAGACATGAGTGATTTTATATGAAAAATGTCAACTTAGTAATGAAGTGGAGACAAAACTATGATCTTGTTATGTGTTAAGTTTAATATGCTCTTGGTCATATCACTTTCTTGCATGAACCGAAGAATGTGGCTATAGGTTAAGGGTATGTGTTCGTCCCATAATAGTGGCTAATTGTTGATGATAAAATGTAAGCTAAGGACATTTAAGAAGTACATATGACAATTAGAAAAGTTGCTGGAGCTGGACTGGAATTTGGACTGTAATGTGAGACCAGAAAACGGACCTTAAGAACCTTCAAACCCATTGATTTTTATTATGATATTAGTGTTATGAGTATATTAGATGTGAGAGTTGGAATCACCTTAAAAAGAGCCACAGTTTATTTTTAATGAATTTCCTACTGAGATTGGTCCTGCTGGGAAAAGTTGTACTGGACAGAATGTAAGTAACGTGTTTGGTAGTCTAAAAATGGACCTTAGGGGTGTGCAAATCCACTAATTTTCGGCATGGTACTAACCTCATGAATAAAGAAGAGGTGGCAGTTGAAATTTTGTCAAAATAAGTTGTGGTCTATTTTTAATAAATTTTCTAGTAAAACAGGTCAAACTGAAATATGCTGGATGGGCAGAATTTGTGTCACAATTTGCATGACCTGGAAAAGGGCCTTAGGAAATTGAAAATGGGCTAAAAATTGACAGGATGCTAGCCCAATGAGTTTATTAAGTTGGAGACTTGGAATTTCCAGAAAAAGAATAAAGGATTGGTCACAAAAAAGTTTATAGTATAATATGGTCATTTCAGAATTCAGGTTACATCGTTTTATGAAAAAGAGCAAACGAGTCCCTTATTGACATCGTAATTCCACAATGCATGCATGGCATTCACTTATGACATTTACGGAGAAGAACATGTGATCAAATGGGTCTAAAACGTGCATTTCAGTAGGAAACTTCTAAGGAAAAGTAGACACTACTAAGCTGGAAATTTCCAGCATGACAACGAAACGTGTCTATTCGTTTACGTCATGCATTATGCCGTCGTTTGCACGTCACATGTCATTGCATTGCATCATCGTCACGAACATGATTTACAGCATGTCTTTTTATGAGAAAGAAAGATGAAAAGCGTTTTCAAATGATAATTTCGTTTTGAATGATTCTCCACCGGTACCGTGTGTGAGTATGAACTTGGCCAGTATGAACCCGATCAGATCCGGGTTAAGCGATCTGACAGAATGACCGTGCAGGCCCGGAAAATAATCGGCCTGATGATGAGAATGATGATGATGACCGTGCAGGCCCGGAAAAGAATAGACCCGGCAAGTATGATGACGTTACCGATCCGAATCCGGGAATAATAGATTCGAAGGGAAGAAGTTACCGCCTCAGATCCGGGAAGATAGATCTGAACACTCTATTGTTTTACGATGATAATGATTTTAAAGAAAGCATGAAAGATCATATTTCATTTTATCTTGATGCATTTACACGTACACATGCATGCTTATTACTTTCATGTAGCGACTCGTGAGATTCAAGTCGTGACGACTCTGTAGACCCTAAGTGATGATTCTTTTGGGTTGTTCAATACAAGTTACAATCTCTTAATATTATATTCTGCTTCGAATGGTGATTATTACTTAAGTTATGATCTTGTTACATTAAGCGATGATCTTTATCGAATATTGGTCAAAGGAAGGTATGCTTCTAAACCAAACTCTTTTGGGATTTGGTTCTTGTTCGCACTTTCCATTTAACTCATGATTATTATAGTATACTTGCGGGTGACATTGTCACTCACCCTATTTTTCTCTCCAGATGTGGTAGGAGACAAAGTAGAGTGGATTGATGACGAACCTAGGGTTCCCTACCCGTGAGTGCACTGGAGATGGCCAGGATTAGAAGACCGAACTTGCCAGCTTTAAGGAAATGACTGAGTTGTGTAAAGGAGTTGGAAAACAATTTACTTTTGTCGCTTTCTGCTACATTGATGTGGGTTGTAAACTTTAAGTGGTTGTGATGACGTTTTAAATTTGAAGTGTTAAAATTCTGCCACGGTTTCGCTTATTTGTTGCGCGTAAGCACAAAAATCCATGTATTGCTATCATGGATCACGACGCGTATGGATGACGCTTAGTACTCTCCTTTTTGAAGTACGGCGGGTGCACCGACTTCGGCGGGGCCAGGGTGCGGGGCGCCACAGGTGGTATCAGAGCAAAGGCTCCAGATCCGGGCAGAATATAGAACTAAGTTATGACTATAGTCGACTAAGTTTGATCTTAGACCTAAGAATTGATCTTAGATGAGAGTTGACATTAGAACAGAACGACTTCGACCAACAAGATCATAGTTTTGTCTTGTTACATTAAGCGATGATCTTTATCGAATATTGGTCAAAGGACAGGTATGCTTCTAAACCAAACTCTTTTAGGATTCGGTTCTTGTTCGCACTTTCCATTTAACTCATGATTATTATAGTATACTTGCTGGTGACATTGTCACTCACCCTATTTTTCTCTCCAGAGGTGGCAGGAGACAAAGTAGAGTGGATTGATGACGAACCTAGGGTTCCCTACCTGTGAGTGCACTGAAGGATGGCTGTGGCGCCCCGCACCCCGGCCCCGCCGAAGTCAGTGCACTCGCCGTACTTCACTAAGGAGAGTACTAGGCGTCGTCCATACCGTCATGATCCATGATACTAATGCATGGATTTTTGTGCTTACGCGCAATAAACAAGCGAAACCGTGGCATAATTTAAAACTTCGAATTAAAACGTCATCACAATCAGTTAAAGTTTACAACCTAAATAAATCGTAGCTGAAAGCATCAAAAGTAAATTGTTTTCCCATCACAATTACATAACACCATCGTCCCTTAATGCTGGTAAGCTCGGTCTCCTAATTCTGGCCATTCTCCAATGCACTCACGGGTAGGGAACCCTAGGTTCGTCATCAATCCACTCAGCTTTATCTCATGCCACCTCTGGAGAGAAAAATAGGGTGAGTGACAATGTCACCAGCAAGTATACTATAATAATCATGAGTTAAATGGAAAGTGCGAGCAAGAACCGAACCCCAAACAATATTTGGTTTAGAAGCATACCTGTCCTCTGACCATCATTCGATAAGGATCATCGCTTAATGTAATAAGATCTTAACTTAAGAAAAATCACCAGTCAAGCAGAATATAACATTAAGAGACTGTAACTTGTACCACAATAATCATCACTTAAAGAAGTCACACTTAGGTTCTACAAGGTCATGCCTCTTAGTCTAAGTATCATGTGTTACTACACAATAACTCCATAAACGTGACATGCATGCATATGCATATGTGATGCATCATGATGAAAATGAGAATATGATTTTTCATGCTTTTCTTTCAAATCATCATCGTCATAAAACAATAGAGTGTTCAGATCTATCTTCCTGGATCTGAGGCGGTAACTTCTCCCCTTCGAATCTATTACTCCCAGATTCGGAACGGTAACATCATCTTACTTGCCGGGTCTATTCTCTTCCGGGCCCACACAGTCGTTCTTCCAGATCACTTAACCCGGATCTGCACTCCCGGATTCGGAACGGTAACGTCATCTTACTTGCCGGGTCTATTCTCTTCCGGGCCCACACGGTCGTTCTTCCAGATCACTTAACCCGGATCTGCTCAGGTTCATACTTCTTCAGGCCTATTATATTCCGGGCCTGCACGGTCGTTCTTTCAGATCACTTAACCCGGATCTGCTCAGGTTCATACTGGCCAGTTCATACTCACACACGGTACCGGTGGGGAAGCGTTCTTTTAAAAACACAAAAATCAGCTTTTTGAAAACGCTTTTCATCTTTCTTTCACGTAAAATCCATGCCATAAATCATGCAAGTGACGATGAATGCAATATATGACATGCAACGTGCAACGACAGCATAATGCATGACATAAACGAATGGACATGTTTCGTTGACATGCTGGAATTTTTCCAGCTTCGTAGCATCTACTTTCTCTTAGGAATCTTCTACTAAAATGCACGTTTTAGACCCATTTAATCACATGTTCTTCTCCGTGACTGTCTTAAGTGAGTGTCATGCATGCATTGTGGAATTACAAGGTCAATATGGGACTCATTTGCTCCTTTTCGTAAAACAATGAAATCTGAATTCTGTAATGACCGTACTTTACTATAAAATTTATTGTGACCAATCCTTTAATCTTTTTCTGGAAATTCCAACTCTCCAACTTAATAAACTCATTGGGATATCATCCTATCAATTTTTAGCCCAATTTTTAATTCGCTAAGGCCCTTTTTCAGATCATGCAAAGTGTGACACAACTTCTGTCCATCCAGCATATTTCAGTTTGACCCGTTTTACTAGAACATTTATTAAAAATAAACCACAACTTATTTTGATAAAATTCCAACTGCCATCTCTTCTTTATTCATGAGGCTAGTACCATGCCGAAAATTAATGGTTTTGCACCTTCCTAAGGTTCATTTTTTTGACTACCAAACACGTTACTTAAGTTCTGTCTAGTACAACTTTTCCAGCAGGACCAATCTCAGTAGAAAATTCATTAAAAATAAACCGTGGCTCTTTTTAAGGTGATTCCAACTCTTACATCTAACAAACACATAAAACTAATAGCATACCAAAAATCAGTGGAATTGAAGGTTCCTAAGGTCCCTTTTCTGGCTTCACAAAACAGCTAAAATTTCGGTCCAGCTCCAGAATTTCCCAGTGATCATATATTCTTCCTAATGTCCTTGGCTCACATGTTTGTCACCAACACTTAGCAACAACTTGGAGATGAACACACGCACCCTTCACATCAGCCTCATTATTTGGTGCATGCAAGAAAATGATATAACCAAGAATATTTTAAGCCTATCACACAACAAGATCAAATCTTGTCCCCACTTCCTTGCTATATCAACGTTTTGCATGTAAAATCACCCAACCTCCCCTTAACCCTTCCACCGTGAGCACTTGGTCATGAAAGAGAGAATCTTTAACACACCCAAGCCTAGATCAACACTTAAATATGCATAAGATCATCAAAGAACACATCTTTGGAGCAAAGTACCACTCCTACACATTTAAATGCCTAGGGCCGAAAGTTTTGGCCTTGCAACTTACCATTTTACAACTAAGATTAAATCTTAGGTATTTCTAGCCATTCATGCACACACTTTCACATATAAACCATAAAGAGTATCGTGTACTTGCCTTGTTTGCTTACTCTTCTTGGAAAGGTGAAAAAAAAGTTGAAGTCTTCCTCTCCTCTACACAAGCATTCCCACGGTGGTGGGGGAGAAAGGAAGGAACATGGTTAGTCTATGTTTTTAACTCATCATTCCTTCAAAAAGAAGCTAAATGGCTTACCAAAAGGAGTTTGAGTAGTGTCCAAGCTTCTCTTAAGCTAGAACTCTTGAAAGCTTGAGATCCTTGAGCCTAGAGACCCATAAGGTCACGGTTTGGAGCAAAGAGAGGCACGCCATGAGTTTCATCTTCATGAAAGTATAAATGTCTTCTTAGGAGGCTAAGAACACTTACCTAATGTTACTTAGCTTTGGAGGAATCCAATCCTTCTTGGTGCTCCTCTTGGCCGTGGGGTTGGAAGAGAAAAAGTGAGAGAAGAAGTTCTTTTGCTCTTGAGACACCTTGGAGTGTTTGAAATCTAGGGAATGTTCAAGTGTATTTTGGGGAAAAACTCTTCTTCTCTTGGCTAGGTTAGCCGTTGGGTAATGAGGGGTGGGGTTAGGGTTTTGCCTTAGCCCTTCAAGTTAGGTGTCTTAACCTTGGTTACCTTTGGTTAACCAAGGTTACTTTTCTACTAACTATGGTTACTTTAGGTCAACCATAGTTTCTTTTAACTAACCATAGTTCCTTTTAGGTTTGGTTAGGTTAGTTCTCATTAACATAGCCATCTTTCTTCTTAATTAGCCTCCCTCCCCCTCTCCCTCCTAATGCATCCGGCGGTTGGGGTCTTTAATGACCCCAACTAGCCTTTGTAATTTATTCTTGCCATCCCTTTTTGTTTTTTTTAAAAATAATACACATTTTATGCCATTAGTTTATATTTAAATAAGGATTTTAGAAATAGCCCTTCTTGGCTATGGGCCGAAATTCACAAAGCCATGGAGCAATTGGATCCTTTCTTGTAATACACATGGTTCTCTTCATGATATACTCATAATGATCATTGACTTAATCAATTCCAAACGCAAGCGTACATTGTCACATATTTACTAACTCAACCTTAGGTACAAGAAGGATTCTATAGTTGGGTTACAACATTCTCCCCCCCCCCCCTTATTATAAGTTTCGTCCTCGAAACTTGGAAGTGCTAACCGAAGAGGTGAGGGTACAAATTTTTCATGTCCTCTTCTAGTTCCCAGGTAGACTCATCTAGAGAATGGTTCTTCCATTGTATCTTAACCATTGGTATAGTTCGTTTCCTTAGCACCTTTTCCTTACGAACGACTATCTTTTCTGGTTCTTCCTCGTAGGTCGTGTCAGCTTCTAGCTTCAAAGGTTGATCTTTTATGACATGACTAGGATCGTGTACATATCGTCGCAGTTGAGAGACATGAAACACGTCATGGATTTGAGATAGGGTGGGTGGTAGAGCGAGTCGATAGGCCACTTTTCCAATCCTTTCAAGAACCTCGTATGGCCCAATAAATCTTGGGCTTAACTTCCCCTTCACACCAAATCTTTTAATTCCCTTTGTTGGCGACACTTTTAGAAACACCTTTTCTCCATCTTGAAATTCTAACGGTCGCCGCTTCTCATCTGCCCAGACCTTGCTTCTATCTTGGGCCGCTTGTAACTTTTGCTTGATAATCTTTATTTTCTCTCGGGCTTGCTCCACTAGGTCGGGTCCAGTGAGAATCTTGTCTTCTATCTCATCCCAGTAAAGAGGAGATCAGCACTTTCTTCCATAGAGTGCTTCGTATGGGGCCATTCCTATAGATCGATGGTAGCTGTTGTTATATGAAAATTCTACCAGTTTGAGACTTCAATCCCAGCTTTTCCCAAAATCGAGGGTGCAAGATCGCAGCATGTCTTCTAGTGTCTGAATAGTTCTTTCTGATTGACCATCCGTTTGGGGATGAAATGCCGAGCTCATATGAATTTCAGTACCCATTGCTTTCTGAAAAGCCGTCCAGAATCATGATGTGAAGCGAGGGTCGCGATCACACACGATACTTAGGGGTACTCCATGAAGACTTACAATTTGTTCTACGTACATCGTAGCCAACTTTTCCATTGGAGCCTTGATTGTCATAGCTATGAAATGGGCGGACTTGGTTAGACGATCAACAACCACCCAAATGGCATTGTAACCGTTTTTCGTTTTAGGCAAGTCAGTCACAAAATCCATTGAAATGTGATCCTATTTCCATTCGGGAACCTCGAGAGGCTGTAGCAACCCTGCAGGTTTCTGGTGTTCTGCTTTCACCTTTTGGCACACGAGACATTTTTCCACAAATTCTGCAATCTGTCTTTTCATGCCGCGCCACCAGAATCGTTGTTTCAAATCTTGGTACATCTTGTTAGCTCCAGGGTGGATGGATAATCGCGAGCTATGTGCTTCCTTAAGAACTTCGTTCAAAATGTCTTCGTTATTGGGTACGCACAATCTTTCTTGAAACCACAGACTGCTGTCGTCCCGAACCTTAACTTCTCCAATGGGTTTTGTCTGTACTCGATCCTTTATCTTTCTTAGGGTTTCGTCCTTTTCTTGCTCCTCTTTAATTCTTTCTATTAACGAAGGAATTATCATCAATTTTGCGAGCATGCCCTCAATTGAATCGACTTCTTCTAGATCAAATTCCTCCATGTCACGCTGCAAAGGAGGTTGGCGTGGATGACTCATTTTTCTACTTAATGCGTCCGCCACCTTATTGGCTTTTCCCGAGTGATATTGAATTGATAGGTCATAGTCCTTTATTAGCTCCAGCCATCTTCGTTGTCGCATGTTCAGCTCTTTTTGGGTGAATAAGTATTTGAGACTTTTGTGATCCGTGAAAATTTCGCACTTTTCGCCATACAAATAGTGTCTCCATATTTTTAGTGCGAAGACCACAGCTGCCAACTCAAGGTCGTGTATAGGATAGTTTTGTTCAAAGGGTTTTAATTGTCAGGATGCATATGCAATTACTCGATCTTCTTGCATTAGTACACATCCTAACCCGTTCCTAGAGGCATCACTATATACCACAAAGTTTTCTCCGGGAATGGGCTGTGCCAGGACTGGGGCGGAAGTCAGTTTCTTCTTTAATTCAGTAAAGCTATTCTCGCAGTCTGAGTTCCATTCAAACTTGGTTTTTTTCTGGGTTAAGCGGGTCATGGGCATGGCAATCCGGGAGAATCCTTCTACAAACTTTCGATAGTAACCAGCGAGACCTAGAAAACTTCGTACCTCCGTAACATTTGTTGGTCTGGGCCACTCCGTGATTGCTTCGATTTTCTTGGGATCTACAGATATTCCTTCTTCGGATATCACATGCCCTAGGAAGGCTACACTTCGTAGCCAGAATTCGCACTTATTGAACTTCGCATACAGTTGCTCTCTTCGTAAGATGTCCAGAGCAATCCTTAGATGGGTTGCATGGGTTTCTTCATCTGGTGAATATATCAAGATGTCGTCTATGAAGACCACAACGAATTTGTCTAATTGCTCTTGAAAAACTCGATTAATTAGATCCATGAATGCGGCAGGCGCGTTGGTCAGTCCGAACGGCATTACTAGGAACTCGTAATGTCCGTAACGAGTTCTGAATGCAGTTTTGTGGACGTCTTGTAGCGGCCCGACCCGGACAGCGGAGTCCGAACCGGTACACCCGTCGTAGCTTACTGAGAAGACTACAAGACGTCTCATCTCTCAGATTACACATCATCCATGACGTAAGAGAAATAAGTGCGGAAACATATCTCAACAATCTAAACCATCAATGCAGTACGTCAAGAGACAAAGTGAATATCAAAAGAACTGTATATGGTCGCAGCCATCAAAAACCTCAAATGAATCAAGAAACAGAAATAACAGAAACTATCTAATCAATTCTCTCCATCAAGTCTAGGCATCCCATTCTGCCCACTCGCCGTCGTCCTCAATGAAAATCATATCGTACTCAGGTTCTCCTGTATCACAAAGGCAGTACCCTTAGCGAAAAACGCTAGCAAGTAACCCGCTTATAAGACATACGGGATCAACACATGGCAAGACATGAGTAATATATATAATTCAAGGGAATTGTGGGGCACATGTCTTGTAAAACTTCCAAATATATAAACGAATAAGATAATAGAGCAATTACAGCAGTTCGTACGCATATAACAATTCAATGACAATCAAATACCACGCACATCCATGCCACAACGACTCTCGTGATGCATGTCAAAATATGCACTACACTACACAATCACAAATGCATGAGCCCTTTCTTTTCAAATCAGTGCAATGCATGTCACAATGTCCGGTCTCGTAACTCGTTACCCTGTAACGCACCCCGGCTTATATTTCCATCCCGGTTAACGTTACAGGCTCGTATGCTCTGTGATGCACCTCGGCTTATATTTCCATCCCGATTAACATCACAGACTCGTAATACTCTGCAATGCACCTCGGCTTATATTTCCATCCCGATTAACATTGCGGAGGACTTTATACCCTGTAACGCACCCCGGCTTAAATTTCCATCCCGGTTAACGTTACAGTCTTTTGTGCCCTGCAATGCACCCCGGCTTAAATTTCCATCCCGGTTAACATTGCAGGTCACCTTCGCAAATCTGTGTCGAAGCACATCTCTTTTCAAATCAATATGCAAATGCAAGTGCCATGATGCAAGACTCCTCGTCTCATTCACATTTCTCGTTCTCGTATGTAATTCACATTCACATGCGCAAGTATAAGCAACATACAAGATACTGACTTACACATCAAACTTAAGCTTCGACAAGCTCGTCAATACTTAGTCCCGATTCTAAAGTTCACAACCAATGCGAGTATCCCTATCCTTCCTTCATTGAACTCTAAAACACCTCGTCCGTTCATCTCCTAACCCTCCTAAGTCAACCTCATTGAAATCCGATTCGAAGACCCCTTTCGAACTCACCAAGTTGATTCACCATCCTAAGTCATGTTCCCGAGACTTAGACTACCTTTAATCGGGTCTTAAGAAGTCTCTAAGGTCACCCAAAGATTCCCCGAGCTTCCCTCTTTCTTCCTCTATTTTCTCACAAAACTGATGGACTTCATTCCCTCACATCGATCGATCGATGTGACTTCATACCCTCACATCGATCGATCGAAGTCCATCAGGGGACATCGATCTCTCAGCCCTTTATTACTTCGATCGATCGATGTCCGTCAGTGGACATCGATCTCTCAACTTTTCCCCACATCGATCGATCGATGTCCGTCAGTGGACATCGATCTCTCAGCTCACCTATACATCGATCGATCGATGTCCTTCAGAGGACATTGATCTCTGACATCGATCGATCGATGTCAGCGTTTCCTCCAAGTTTCATCTGCAAATTTCTGCAGAACCATCCACCAACTTGATCCCAATTTCATCCCATTTCATTCAAGCCTAATCCTGCTATCATTCATGCTTAAAGTAAAGATTCAAACGCTATACACAGACCACACGATAAATCAAGCCTAGTACGCCATTATTCCGACTTTCTCAATCCAAAAAAAATCTCATCTTTTTCCCTCAAACCCCAAGTAGCATAAAATCACAACAAGAAGGGGTTCAAGGGATTGGGATTTGCAGGATTTCAAGTAATCAACAACAACGAAACGGTTTTCATCATATAACGGCCAAATCCAAATCAAGACACATAAATCATAAACAAATAATCACAAACGAAACTACTGCATGGTGATCCGATTTGATAACAAAATAGGCCAGTTTTCTTTCACAAATCGTAGGAACTTATAAGAAAGTTACTTGCCTGTGATTACTCGAAGGAAAAGCGAAGAACGGAAGGAGAATGGATTACGAATCTTGAATGCTCTTCGCCTAGGGTTGCCAATGGTGGAAATCGCCTTTGGGGGAAAGGGAATTGCGTCGTGTGAATAAGGGGGAGAGAAGACTGACGTTGTCAGTTAAATAAGGCTTTAGGGTAAGATTTGATGTTTCTAATTTATATCTTTTATCTTATTTATCTTAAAGGATAAACCTTAATTATTTAATTCCAGAATTAAATACCATTTAGTTCTAATATTTAATCCTTCATTAATTTCTAATTAATCCTCTTATTAATGCCACATTCATTTCCGTTTATTATCATTAAATTCCGTTTAACTCCTTCTTCGCCTTTTAATTATCCTACGGAGAGTGCAGGACATAACACGTCTTCAGCTTTGATCTTCAACTGGAAGAATCCCGAGCGAAGATCAATCTTACTGAAAATTCTTGCCCCCTGCATCATGATACTTTTAGGTAGGGTTCATAAGAAACTTATTACTAAAACAAAGGTCTTACTCTCTTACCCGAAGCTGATTGAACAAGTCGTCGATTCTCGGCAAGGGGTACTTATTCTTTATGGTGATTTTATTGAGTTCTCTATAGTCGATACACAACCGCATACTTTCGTCCTTCTTTTTGACGAACAGTACCAGAGCTCCCCAAGGTGAAACACTTGGGCGTATCAGCTTCTTTTCCAATAACTCACGTAGCTGCTCCTTCAGCTCTTTCAGTTCTGCAGGGGCCATTCTGTATGGAGCCTTCGATATTGGTTCAGCTCCTGGAATCAAGTTGATCTCAAAAGCTATTTCCCGCTCCGGGGGAAGGCCTGGCAATTCTTCTGGAAAAACCTCCGGATATTCTCGGACTACTGGAACTTGAGTTAAGTCCGTGGGTGCTTGGTCAGTGTTTATGGCATAGACCAGATATCCTTGATGTCCTTTCTTTAAAGCTTTACTGGCGCGAATTGCATTTACATAAATGTTCTTAGGGTTCTTTCATAACTTTGATCCCCCTTGAAATGTTGCGTCTTTATGTGTGGGGTCCTTAAAGGTAACTTGCTTTTCACTACAATCGATGTTGGCACAGTTCTTGGAGAGCCAGTCCATTCCAAGAATTACATCGAAGTCCGTCATGGGTATGGAAATCAAATCGGCGTCAAACCGATGGTTATTAAATTCAAGTTCACAATTTTTGAACACTTGGTGAGCTACAAGTACCTGCTCCCCAGCTGCTTGGATTCTATAAGGTGTATCACTATAGGTTGGTTCTTTCTCAATATTCTTGGCGAATCTCTTGGATATGAAAGAGTGGCTGGCGCCACTGTTAAATAGTACGTTGGCAGGTATTGAACATACTAGTATAACTTCTGGATCGTACAATTCTTACTAAGCAACCATAAGGCAATGATGTTGTAAAAGAAAAGTAGTACGGTTTCCAGAAAATACCTGTTACTACATTGTCGGCTTCCTCAGTAGCTGCGTCAGTCATAGCGTGGACCCGTGCGTTGGTACGCTGACGCTGAGGTTTTGGTGGTTGTTGTTGTTGCTGGGTTCCCTTCTCAGGACACTCTCTGGCTATGCGTCCCGTTTTCCCGCATCCAAAGCAGGTGGTCCCTTTTCTTTGACAGTCCTTTAGGATGTGCCAAGTCTGACCACACCCGAAACATTTGCCAGCCTGAACATAGCATTCTCCTACATGGAACTTACCACAATGAGCGCACTTTGGAATGGCAAGTTGTTGTCCCTGATTCTGTGATTGGTTTTTCTGGGAGCGGCGTTGAAATCGGTTCTTCCCTTGGCGCCCTGGCCCCCTTGTGTTTTGCTTGGCGGTCTTACGAGGCCCTCCGCTTCCAGTCGTCTCCCTTCCCCTCTTCTGATTAAACTCATCCCTGCGGATGATATCTCTTTCAATTCTGTAACAGGCATCTAGAAGGGCACCAAAGTTGGCTGGGTTGGCATTAACCAACCATGTTCGGATTCTAGGGTTCAGTCCTCTCTCAAATTTCAACATCTTTGTTTCCTCATCATTCATAGTGGATGGTTGGAATCTTCCCAGAGCTATAAATTTGTTGGCGTAATCCGCAACCGTCATTCCCGATTCTTGCATTAGGGATTCGAATTCATGTCTTTTCTGTAGCTTGACTGAAGGGGGTATGTAGAACTTGTTAAATTCCTGTAGAAACCTTTCCCAGGGAATTGGTCTTGGCAAAGCTTGTAGATTGGCCTTCCACCATTGGTTGGCCTCTCCTAACAGAAAGGGTCTGACTGCTTGAGTCTTCATTTCTTCTGGGCCTCTGATTAGTTCAAAGCAATTTTCTACCTCATCAAGCCATTTTTCAGCCATATCCGAATCTGACTTTCCTTCGAACGGCGGAACATTGGCTCTTTTCAAATTTTCAAAGTAATACTGGGCATCCCTAATCGGCTCGTGAGGTTGGGGATTATTCTGCTGGAGCATCACTTGCCCAATCTGTGTAACTGTTTGGCAGAAGTTCTGGAAGGTATTCATGTCTGGCATCATAGGGGGAAAAGGTCCTTGTGGTGGAGGGACATTCTGAACTGGCGGTGGGTTTTGGCCTTGAGGTGGTGGAGGTGGAACAGGCTCTTGCACCTCGGGCCTAGCCCTGGTCGGTCTCCCTCTGGGTCGCACCATCTGCAGCACGCAGTGTCGACTTTATTTAGTACAGAAGCGTCACAACCAGTAACAAAATTTAACTTGACATATCGGGAGAACATATGCATACATACATCACTGTTCAGATTTATGATAAGTCATTAGGTGGGGCCTACCACTGGGCCGTGCCCTAATTTGTTGGTCAAAGTCGTTCCGTTCTAAGGTCAACTCTCATCGAAGATCAATTCTTAGGTCTAAGATCAAACTTAGTCGACTATAATCATAACTTAGTTCTACATTCTGCCCGGATCTAGAGCCTTAGCTCTGATACCACCTGTGGCGCCCCGCACGCCGGCCCCGCTGAAGTCGGTGCACCCGCCGTACTTCACTAAGGAGAGTACTAGGCGTCGTCCATACGCGTCATGATCCATGATACTAATGCATGGATTTTTGTGCTTACGCGCAATAAACAAGCGAAACCGTGGCAGAATTTAAAACTTCGAATTAAAACGTCATCACAATCAGTTAAAGTTTACAACCCAAATAAATCGTAGCTGAAAGCATCAAAAGTAAATTGTTTTCCCATCACAATTACATAAAATTATCGTCCCTTAATGCTGGTAAGCTCGGTCTCCTAATTCTGGCCATTCTCCAACGCACTCACGGGTAGGGAACCCTAGGTTCGTCATCAATCCACTCAACTTTATCTCCTGCCACCTTTGGAGAGAAAAATAGGGTGAGTGACAATGTCAGCAGCAAGTATACTATAATAATCATGAGTTAAATGGAAAGTGCGAGCAAGAACCGAACCCCAAACAATATTTGGTTTAGAAGCATACCTGTCCTCTGACCATCATTCGATAAGGATCATCGTTTAATGTAATAAGATCTTAACTTAAGAAAAATCACTAGTCAAGCAGAATATAACATTAAGAGACTGTAACTTGTACCATAATAATCATCACTTAAAGAAGTCACACTTAGGTTCTACAAGGTCATGCCTCTTAGTCTAAGTATCATGTGTTACTACACAATAACTCCATAAACGTGACATGCATGCATATGCATATGTGATGCATCATGATGAAAATGAGAATATGATTTTTCATGCTTTTCTTTCAAATCATCATCGTCATAAAACAATAGAGTGTTCAGATCTATCTTCCGGGATCTGAGGCGGTAACTTCTCCCCTTTGAATATATTACTCCCGGATTCGGAACGGTAACGTCATCTTACTTGCCGGGTTTATTCTCTTCCGGGCCCGCACGGTCGTTCTTCCAGATCACTTAACCCGGATCTGCTCAGGTTCATACTTCTTCAGGCCTATTATATTCCAGGCATGCACGGTCATTCTTTTAGATCACTTAACCCGGATCTGCTCAGGTTCATACTTGCCAGTTCATACTCATACACGGTACCGGTGGGGACGCGTTCTTTTAAAAACACAAAAATCATCTTTTTGAAAATGCTTTTCACCTTTCTTTCACGTAAAATCCATGCCAGAAATCATGCAAGTGACGATGAATGCAATATATGACATGCAACGTACAACGACGGCATAATGCATGACATAAACGAATGGACATGTTTCGTTGACATGCTGGAATTTTTCCAGCTTCGTAGCATCTACTTTCTCTTAGGAATCTTCTACTAAAATGCACGTTTTAGACCCATTTAATCACATGTTCTTCTCCGTGACTATCTTAAGTGAGTGTCATGCATGCATTGTGGAATTACAAGGTCAATATGGGACTCATTTGCTCCTTTTCGTAAAACAATGAAATCTGAATTCTGTAATGACCATACTTTACTATAAAATTTATTGTGACCAATCCTTTAATCTTTTTCTTGAAATTCCAACTCTCCAACTTAATAAACTCATTGGGCTATCATCCTATCAATTTTTAGACCAATTTTTAATTCGCTAAGGCCCTTTTTCAGATCATGCAAAGTGTGACACAACTTCTGTCCATCCAGCATATTTCAGTTTGACCCGTTTTACTAGAAAATTTATTAAAAATAAACCACAACTTATTTTGATAAAATTCAAACTGCCATCTCTTCTTTATTCATGAGGCTAGTACCATGCCGAAAATTAATGGTTTTGCACCTTCCTAAGGTTCATTGTTTTGACTACCAAACACGTTACTTAAATTCTGTCCAGTACAACTTTTCCAGCAGGACCAATCTCAGTAGAAAATTCATTAAAAATAAACCGTGGCTCTTTTTTAGGTGATTCCAACTCTCACATCTAAAAAACACATAAAACTAATAGCATAGCAAAAATAAGTGGAATTGAAGGTTCCTAAGGTCCCTTTTCTGGCTTCACAAAACAGCTAAAATTTCGGTCCAGCTCCAGAATTTCCCAGTGATCATATATTCTTCCTAATGTCCTTGGCTCACATGTTTGTCACCAACACTTAGCAACAACTTGGAGATGAACACACGCACCCTTCACATCAGCCTCATTATTTGGTGCATGCAAGAAAATGATATAACCAAGAATATTTTAAGCCTATCACACAACAAGATCAAATCTTGTCCCCACTTCCTTGCTATATCAACATTTTGCATGTAAAATCACCCAACCTCCCCTTAACCCTTCCACCGTGAGCACTTGGTCATGAAAGAGAGAATCTTTAACACACCCAAGCCTAGATCAACACTTAAATATGCATAAGATCATCAAAGAACACATCTTTGGAGCAAAGTACCACTCCTACACATTTAAATGCCTAGGGCCAAAAGTTTTGGCCTTGCAACTTACCATTTTACAACTATGATTAAATCTTAGGTATTTCTAGCCATTCATGTACACGCTTTCACATCTAAACCATAAAGAGTATAGTGTACTTGCCTTGTTTGCTTACTCTTCTTGGAAAGGTGAAAAAAAAGTTGAAGTCTTCCTCTCCTCTACACAAGCATTCCCACGGTGGTGGGGGAGAAAGGAAGGAACATGGTTAGTCTATGTTTTTAACTCATCATTCCTTCAAAAAGAAGCTAAATGGCTTACCAAATGGAGTTTGAGTAGTGTCCAAGTTTCTCTTAAGCTAGAACTCTTGAAAGCTTGAGATTCTTGAGCCTAGAGACCCATAAGGTCACGGTTTGGAGCAAAGAGAGGCACACCATGAGTTTCATCTTCATGAAAGTATAAATGTCTTCTTAGGAGGCTAAGAACACTTACCTAATGTTACTTAACTTTGGAGGAATCCAATCCTTCTTGGTGCTCCTCTTGGCCGTGGGGTTGGAAGAGAAAAAGGTAGAGAAGAAGTTCTTTTGCTCTTGAGACACCTTGGAGTGTTTGAAATCTAGGGAATGTTCAAGTGTATTTTGGGGAAAAACTCTTCTTCTCTTGGCTAGGTTAGCTGTTGGGTAATGAGGGGTGGGGTTAGGGTTTTGCCTTAGCCCTTCAAGTTAGGTGTCTTAACCTTCGTTACCTTTGGTTAACCAAGGTTACTTTTCTACTAACTATGGTTACTTTAGGCCAACCATAGTTTCTTTTAACTAACCATAGTTCCTTTTAGGTTTGGTTAGGTTAGTTCTCATTAACTTAGCCACCTTTCTTGTTAATTAGCCTCCCTCCCCCTCTCCCTCCTAATGCATCCGGCGGTTGGGGTCTTTAATGACCCCAATTAGCCTTTGTAATTTATTCTTGCCATCCCTTTTTGTTTTTCTAAAAATAATACACATTTTATTCCATTAGTTTATATTTAAATAAGGA
>AP025068.1:19790340-19875042 GCA_036186865.1 Eustoma russellianum
TTATATTTAAATAAGGATTTTAGAAATAGCCCTTCTTGGCTATGGGCCGAAATTCACAAAGCCATGGAGCAATTGGATCCTTTCTTGTAATACACATGGTTCTCTTCATGATATACTCATAATGATCATTGACTTAATCAATTCCAAACGCAAGCGTACATTGTCACATATTTACTAACTCAACTTTAGGTACATGAAGGATTCTATAGTTGGGTTACAACAATGGCCAGGATTAGAAGACCGAACTTGCCAGCTTTAAGGAAATGACTGAGTTGTGTAAAGGAGTTGGAAAACAATTTACTTTTGTCGCTTTCTGCTACATTGATGTGGGTTGTAAACTTTAAGTGGTTGTGATGACGTTTTAAATTTGAAGTGTTAAATTCTGCCACGGTTTCGCTTATTTGTGCGCGTAAGCACGAAAATCCATGCATTGCTATCATGGATCACGACGCGTATGAATGACGCCTAGTACTCTCCTTAGTGAAGTACGGCGGGTGCACCGACTTCGGCAGGGTCGGAGTGCGGGGTACCACAATATGTCTAGTCTAGTATGAGAAAAATATATCAACTTAGCTATTAACCTCTGATACCTATGCTTGTCAGTATAATCTGAATCCCAGAACTCCTTTGGCCTAAACCCAGGCTCAACTAGAGTGCTTGCAAGCTTACAGTTGGTCATCCCAGTGTCCTACAACAAGTATAATATATACTTTCTTTTTGGAAATGCAAATGCCACTAGATGAATTGAGGACTTTCATGCCTAAAAAATGTCTTATGTTTCCTAAATCTTTTACCTCAAAAGACTCTGATAATAGGTTCTTTGTTTCTAATATACCATTTAATGATTTCCAGTAAGAATGATATCATCAACATATACAAGAATAATGATGTAGCTAATGCTTTCAACAGACTTTATAAATAAGGTATGATCACTCAGACACTGAGAGAAGCCAAGGGAAGATAAAATTGAATTAAACCTTTTCATCTATGACCTTAGGGACTATTTTAACCCATAGAGAGACTTCTTCAATCTATATACAATATTTTTGTTGGATTCAGAAGTGAATCTAATAGGAATATGCATGTGAACTTCCTCTTCTAAGTCACCATTAAGAAAATCATTCTTAATGTCAAGCTGGAAGAGTGGCCAGTCAAGGTTAACAACAAAAGAAAAGAGTATTCTTACAGCGTTCAGTTTTGCCATAGGTGCAAAAGTTTCTTCATAGTAAATCCCAAAGGTTTGAGTGAAACTGTTGGCAACTAACTTTGCTTTGTACCTGCTGATGTATCCATCTGAATTATATTTGATAGAGAAAATCCATTTGCATCCCAGTGGTTTGATCCCATCCTTAGCCGGTATAACTTCCAATGTACCATTCTTGATCAAAGCATCCATTTCCTCAGTAACACCTTTCTTTCACTCATGTTGAGCCAAAGCCTCTTGGATGTTCCTTGGAACCTGTAATCTATTGAGGAAACAAAGACTTACAATTTCCCTTGAGACAATCATATGACACATAATTTCCAATGGGATACATCTTCTTCACACATGCCCCGACTCTTTTTCTAATGGCTATTGGTCTATCATCTACTGGGAAAATTTCCCTAAAGGTTGATGATTCACTCAATGATTCTTCAATATTTCTGTAAGTAGTCTCATGGTGATAAGACACAATATGGTCCCTCGGTGATTGTACGGATTCTCCCCCTCACTTGGAATACTTCCATCTTTTGCATGTTACGTGCTAGGAAGATCAATAAAACTCCAGGTGTTGCATTCTTTTTCCAGTTAAGACTCGGTGACACCTTTACCATAAAATGCATTATCTTCACCAAAAACAACGTCAAGAGAAACATAAATTTTACTTGATTTAGGGGAGTAGCATTTGTAACCCATTTGTGTTTGAGAATACCCAACAAACATACATCTCTCAACTCTTATGTCCAGTTTGCTTCTTGATTGCTCAGGAATATGTCTATACATAGTACATCCAAACACTTTCATAGGTAATTCTGAAAATAAATTTGAGTTGGGAAAATATTGAGATATGGCATTTTTAGGGGTGACATAGTTCAGTACCTAAGGCATCATGTTGATGAGGTGTGCAGCTGTACGTACACCCGCACTTTAGTAGTGCTTAGGTTCCTTCATAGACATCATAATTGCCCTTGTTACTTCAAGGAGATGTGTGTGTTATCCTCTCTGCAACTCCATTTTGTTGTGGAGTGTAGGTACAAGGAAGTCTGATGGTGGATTCCTTTAGACTTAAGGCATTCTTTTACAGGTGATTCAAGGTATTCAAGGTCGTTATCAGTTCTTAACGTTCTCATTGTAGCATTAAATTGATTTTGAATCAAACATACGAATTTCTTATGAATATCCCCAACCTTACATTTATGTTTCATTAGTACAACCAGGTAAGTCTAGTATGGTCATCAACAAATATGATGAACCACTTAGCACCATTGATGTTGGCTACTTTTGAAGGTCCCCACACAATAGAGTGAATTAGGCTAAAAGGAGCACTACTTATATAAGGTTTCCTTGGATAATTTGTTCTGAAACTATAGCAAATAAGCAATCTTCACAAAATAAGTCAGATTAATTGATATTGACAAACAATGCTAGCATAAGCCTTCTGAGATACAAGAAGTTAAGATTTCCTAATCTCTTATGCCATAACAAAAAATGCCCTCAGTATTCCTACAAGAAATCATACATGATTCTATACTAGTTTGACTACTGAAAGGACTTGACTCTTCATCTTGAAGCAAGAAGAGACCATTGATCTTGTTAGCATTGCCAATCATATTCTTGGAGATAATATCCTGAAAAAAACATTTAGAGGGTGAGAATCTTACTTCACATATATTCTCCTCAGCAAGTTTGCCAATAGAAATCAAGTTAAAACTCAAGTCAGGTATAAGCAGAACATTCATTAATTTTAGGTTCTCAGTCGATTTGACATCTCCACATCCAACACCATTAGCTACCTTAACCTTTGTAGGGTTATGAAACATCAATTAATTAGTTAGTTTTTTTATTCCATGTCATGTGATGAGTGTCACCAGAATCAACAATTCAGGGAGAAAGAAGTTCGAAATTCTTACCATAGCTGGCCATAGTGTCTAAATAGCTTTTTATTTTGTATCTAGGGGCAGTTTTTGAGAGTGGTGTTGCTTCATAAACTTGAAGATTGCATCTAGCTGGCTTTGGTCAGACATTAGCTGATCCGGTAACAGTTGCTAGATACGTTGGTAAGGACTCCCCTCTAGTTGCCATTATTAGATGCTTGAGTCCTCCAAGGTTCAGGATTTCTCCATTGTTCCTTGAATCTAGCTGGAGGTCTGACATGATTGGCAAAGCATCTGTCTTCATTGTGTATTAGTGAGCTACATGAGAAACGAGAAAGTGGAGACTGAATCTTATTCAATCAAAGGAGCTAGATGAGAGAGGAGCAAGTGGAGACTAAATCAACATTAAAATATGTAGGTTTAAGAGAGTAAGAAAGGTTTAGCCTAAGAAAATCAACAGTTGCACCATCTTAAGACAATATTTAGCCGATGGAATAAGGATGTCTTTGGCAATATATTTGATGCGGTGATTGTAGCGAAGATCGAGGCTACACGATGGGAAAAGGAGTTTTATGCTGCACTGTCAGATTCTACGTGGGCCGATTATTCTAGAAGTATGGCATTGTTGCGTCTTGCACAAACCCATGCTTTACTTTTTTTTGAAGCAAAAGGCAAATGTTAAATGGTTGAGAGAGGGGGACGCTAACACTCAATTTTATCATCAAACAGTAAAAGATCATCGTCGTCAGAGCATCCCTCGCATCATCCATGAGGATGGAATGGAATGTGACACTTTACCTGACATTGAAGTGGAGGCAGTATGATATTATTAGAATTTATTTGCAGCTGGCTCTTCTTCTCAGCATAAATCTATTCTGCAGTATATTCTTCAGCTCCTCGTGGCGGATGATAATGCTTTTCTTATCTCCATTCCATCCCTGCAGGAGGTCTGCCAAACTGTTTCGGACCTCAGTCCTACTAGTGTTGCTAGACCTGACGACTTTCCGGGTTCATTTTATCGACAGTTTTTGCAGGTTATTCACTTGGATGTACTTAAGGCCGTACATGAATTTTTCCCTGGTATCCGTCTGCCTTGGTTAGTTTCTTCGGCACTTATTACACTTATTCCTAAGGTGATGAACCCCCAAACATTTGCTGATTATCGCCCTATATGTTGAACAAATTTTTTCTCTAAGGTGATTACTCGGTTGCTAGCTACGCATTTATCCACCCTTCTTCTGATATTAATTTCTCCAGAGCCAAGGTAGGTTTTATGAAAGGACGTGGTATTACAGAATAGATTCTGTTGTCTCATGAGATGGTGCTTGTATTAGATTAACCCATGAGGGAAGGCCATGTCATTGTCAAACGAGATATGGCCAAGTATTTTGACAGAGTGTGTTGGACTTATTTGGATAAGTTATTTGTCAAACTATTGTTCAATTCCCATTTGCTTCGCATCCTTCTGAATAATCTTATTGTACACAATGTCCAGTGTTGATTAATGGAATGCTAGTGGGTTATTTTCCTGTGCGGCATGGTGTTAAGCAGGGGGACCATTTATCTCCCACTGCTTTTTATCTTAGCTTCAGAAGGTTTCTCTCACGAACTTAAGTCAATTATGCAGTCTGGCCACATCCATGGATTCCAAGAAGGTCAGGTACCACAAGTTTCACACTTAGGCTTTGCCGATGAGTTGGTCATATTTTTGAATGGATCAGTCGGGAATTTGCAACGCTTCCATCAATTTTTAGAGTCATATCAACATGCCTCAGGCCAGTTGGTCAATTATCACAAAAACCAGGTGGTCATCGGCTCAGGCGTCTCTGGTACCGTGTGTCACAGGCTTTAGGTATGCGCTTAGCTACATTGCCAATAAAATACATCGGTTCCTTTCTTTATAAGGGCATTAATCTCACGACCTATTGTCTCTATCATTTTGATGATAAGTTGAATGCCTAGTCTTCCAAGCTTCTTTCTATAGCCAGATGCTGGTCCTTATTCGGCATGTTCTATGTTTTATGCCCACTCATATCATTGCAAGCTCGCGACTCCCGAAGAAGATTATACATTCCTTAAATAAAAAGATGTCCAACTTTTTGTATAATGGTTGACATCATTGGATTTCTTGGGATCGCATTTGTCAACCAATAGCTGCAGGGAGGTTAGGTATTCCTAGCCTATTGACAATGCAGCAAGCATATGATTGTTTACTTTGGTGGAAGTATCATCAGTTTAGATTATAGTCAATTGGATTGCATGTAAAAAGTGTATTTCAAAGAAGTGTTGATGGGTGAATTAGTCCAAAGGTGGACTGTTTTTCTTTGTTCTTAGCTGAGACCTCCCATGGGGGTAAAAATGGTATTTTCTTCAAGATTATGACATGTATGATGCAGATAAGTATTGGGTTATGATGATGTAATTTTAGATTGACAATAGGGACTGAATGGAGACGTAAATGGACTGTACAAACAAAACATTAGAAAATTTTTTCATCGCAATGCATGTTTTAAAAAGTCACCCTCGCGTAACGAACAATATCGACAAAACAAGTGATTCTGAGACAAATGTTATAATATGTTATTGTATTGGCAGCCATCATTATTGGCCCGAGTGTAACACCTTGTTTGGAACAGAAGATCTCCGGAATATCGAGTCACCGTTAGAAATATGTACATATGACGTAACACCATGTTTGGAACATTGGGAGTCATATTTGTACATGTGAATATATGGAGAATCATTCCGCGTGTCGTACAATATTGTTACTATGTAAGGAAAAGTGCTATAAACATCATATGGAAAATGTAATGTTTTGAAATATTTATAGAAAATGGAATTGTTGTGGATTTTTGAAAGATCAAACTTTATGAGATTTTCAAGACATTGTTTTTTCATTGAATTACGTTAGTATTAAGTTGATC
Source organism: Eustoma russellianum (assembly GCA_036186865.1). Taxonomy (NCBI): domain Eukaryota; kingdom Viridiplantae; phylum Streptophyta; class Magnoliopsida; order Gentianales; family Gentianaceae; genus Eustoma; species Eustoma russellianum. The sequence goes on from AP025068.1 coordinate 19,796,340, forward strand.
AAAGATGATCTTGTGACATAGAAGTATAACTGATGTGAACATGAGGAATTATGACTTTAGTATAAGACATGGATTGGAATGCTAAGAATGGACATGTATAAGGTTAAAATCAAACGGGCAAAGATAGAAGATACATATTGTTCTTGATTGGCGATGTTATATGAATGTATCACATCTTGTTACTTGTACTCTTCTTTAATTGCGTATGTAGTGCCATTTATTTGTGAAAATATACATTGCATTTATTAGTTATGCTCTTATGTACTTTCTCACCATGTCTCCTCCTGTTTGATCCACATGACGGATACAAGAGGATTACTTGCTGGGCGATTTGTTATTGCTCAAACTTTCTATTTAAATTAACATGCAAAGAATAGGGAGTTCGAGGTCGAGTACATAGAGGATGAGCCACGATCAGACTACCCCTGATCTGGGAGACGTATACCTCTAGTTGACCTTTAAATATTTTGTCGATGTTATGTATTAAGGACTTTACAGACTATTGGGACTTTGATGTTTTGTATCTCGAACCATACCGGACATTATGTATTTTGTAAATGTTTAGATTTTTATTGCTTCCGCTATATCGAGCCATGTCTCGTATGTACTTTTCGTAGTAGAGTATGGCGGGTGAACTGTTCCAAGACCCTAGACTTGGACGGGGGGCTACAACATAAGATCCTATAACTCATTTTCATCGACACATGCAATGTCACACTCTATATAATCTTATCTTTATTTACACGTATTCACACATCACATCATAAACATTACCTTATTTTACATGCAAACATAATTTTGGCATATTCATGCTACTAAAACATTGAAGATACTTCATGAATAATCCCAAGTTGATTATGAACATAGATAATCCAATTTTTAGCAGTGCATGAATGATGTAAGTGGAGTACTTGCCTTTTTCTTGAGTTTAAGCCTTAGATAGATGATTCATCTCGTATCAACTTGCTTAGGACCTTATTCTCTCACTCTTGCTTGAAGAATGTTTCTCTTTTTCCTTGGTGGGGGAGTCACGGCGTAGAGGGATAGTAAGAGGGTGGAGTGAGTAAATTAAAAGAAGAGTTACTTAGAGGTTCCTAGCATCAATTATTAACAAAAGTCATCCCTTTGACTGTACTTAACTCTATCTTCTTCCCTTCAACTTAGAGAACTTCCTTCCTTTCCCTTGTGATGTGGTCTCGGCCTTGATGCATGGAGAGGGTGGTGATGAGCAATTCGGAGGAGGATAGAAAGAGAAGCAATTAGAATCAATTGTTGTAGGATCATACCATAGCCTTTCTTGAATTTCCTACTACTTCTTCATCTTCTACACCTCAGTCTTGAAGGTTTCTTCCTCTTATCCTTATTATACACCTAGGTTTAGAGGGGTAGAGAGGAAAGAGGTTGATTCTATTCCTGAAGAAGATAATAAAGGGTTCTTTCAAGCGGTCTTAGGAAGTGAGAGGATATATTAAATCTAGGTTGAAGATGCAATTGAGATGGGTCTTCTTCTCTTGCTTGGCTTATATGGACAGTTTTGCCTTCGAGGGCAGGAAAGAATATCATCATTGAGATCATGGATAAGGAAAAAGTAGACAACTTGATGTGTTGTACCCAACAAAAAGGTCATATTGTACTTAAAGACTTGTATAAGTGAATTGATGAAGTTGCATCCTTCAAGTGCATTTTTCTAAGTTTTATTAGTGCTTTTATTATATTTTGATAAAGCAAATATTATGATCATTCAAGCATGAGTTATGGATCATGGCCAATTCACCCAAGGGCTTAAGAGATTTCGACCACAAGGTTTAAAAAGGGCCTTAAAGAGTTTTACAAATTATAAGGAGGTTAATCTAAAGGGCCTTCTTAAGACAAGCCCAAATAGCAATTAAGGAGTTTTAAGTTGTGAGAGCAATTTTCCCTAACCCTCACTAATATTCGTCCCTTTAGCCCAAAAGGATTCAAGATTTCTCTAATTTCATTTTAAATCAAGAGAAAGGGGAAAATAATTTATAAAAAGGGGGCAACTTCCCAAATAGCTTTTCATTAAACACACTTGGATAGTGACTTAAGCATGATAATGGCTACCAATGCCCTACCCGCCAGATTTCCCCCCATGGAATAACCAAGAATCAATTCAAATCTTACTATAGTTACTTTATGTTAACAACAAGGCTAAAGTAACCCAAGTTAGCCTTAAAGTAACTCTAGTTAGACAAAGTAACCCAAGTTAGCATTAAAGTAACCTTGGTTAGCTAAAGTAACTCAAGTTAATTAACTCAAATTAACCTAACCATGCCATGGTAACCCCGTTCTTCCCTCTTGCTCCCCAACGGCTAAACCACTTAGCCTAGTGAAGAAATTCCTCTCCAAGAAACTCTAGAACACTCTCTCTCAAGAAATCACAAGGAGCAAGAGACTTCCCTCTTTTTCCCTCAAGGCACACGGCAACTTGAACCAAGAAGATTTAAGATTCATCCAATTTCAAACTTGGTCTAGGTAAGTACACTCTAAATTCCTTAAGAGAATTTTGTATCTTACATGGAGCGAAGCTCACATTTCTACCTTTTTCTTGCTCAAAAACCGTGACCCCCACGGTCACTAGGTTCAAGCTTTGAAGCTCTTAAGTGGTACTAGTTTCTTAAGAGGTTTAAGCACCATTTAAGCTTCATCTTGGTAAGCCAATCTAGCCTCTATTTAGTTTATCTTTCACTTAAGATAATGACTAACTATTGTTCTTTTCCTCCTCCAAAACTGTGGGTTTCATATGTTGAAGAGGAGGGAGACTTCACTTCATTTTCCAAGCTAAGGAAAGGTTAAGCTTGAAGAGGCAAGTACATTATAAATATTCATGACTTGTGTGTGAAAGTATATGCTTGAATGTCTAGATGTTACTAAGTTTTAATCTTAGATGTAAAATGTTAAGTTTGAAGCATGAAACTTTTGGATTCTTGAGAAAAGTGGCTTGCATGTATGGGATTCCTTTAAAGGTGGATTCTTTGCCCTTTTTGAGTATGAATATGATGCTTGTCTAAGATGAATGTGGCAAAGTTCTCTTCTTTAACATGTAAGAGGGACGGTTGGATGGAAGTTTGGGGTAAGTATTGTTCTTGTGAAAGATTGTAACTTGTGGGGTAAAGGATGTATGCAAGTTGGATGCTTTATGACCTAGGTGTAAAATGTTCATTATGGAAATGTAATTTAAGTTCTTTCATATGAGTGAAAATGGGCTGTTTTGGGGCTTATGGGACATGCAAACTAGATGTGCCATGAATAGACCTTACTATGTACAAAATGTGCAAATTCAAGTTGTGCTATGTGTAACCTTCAAAATCGTTGAAGTGACCAGTAGCTGAACTTTTGGAATGTATTAGAACCTGCAAAGCTTATGCCAAAAAGTGTATTTGATGATTAGTAAACCATTTATGAAGAATAACTCAAGTTGGAACACTTTTAGCAAGGAAAAGTGACAAAAATGGAAATTACTGGAACCGGGTAGAATAATGTGACGTTTTGTAGGACCTGAAAGGGGATCTTAGACGTATTCAATTAAGCTAATTTTTGGCATGGCACTAGCCATATGTGTATAGTAAATATGAGAGTTGGAATTTTGGTAAAAGAAGTTATGGGTTGTCCTTAATGGAATTTTTAGTAAAACTGGTCAAGCTGGAATTAATGGACTGGACAGAATTTAAGTGACGAATTAATTGACCCAAAAATGGACCTTAGAAATATGCAAATGGGCTGATTTTTGGTAGGATGCTAGCCCTATGTGTTTACTAAGTCTGTGAATTAGAATTTTGGAAAAAGGAATTACGGTTTGGTCGAAATAAAATTCGTAGCAAAACTGGCCACTCCAGAATCAGCATGTACCCGTTTTTGGAAAAGTTAGTGACCCTTAAAAGTTACTATATTACTCCAGAAGTTTTATGACAATTACTTAGAGCATAGATGAGTATATCCATGTAAATTATTCATCTTGAAATTATTATTTAAGGGGTAACTACGGAAATTAAGTAAGCACTACTAAACTGGAAAACTGGGCTGAATTATGGAACTAGTTGGGAGACTTCGTTCTTGTGGTTTAGACTTGCTCGAACGGCTTGGACTTATGAATATTCATTCTTGGCATGGTTGCAGTATTTTCCAGGCTTTGGCCCAAATTAAATAACACTTATTGGGCTTGAAAGAAAGGTAAAAGAGGGATACTGCGCTGCTGAATTCAGCAGTACCCTGTTTAGTAATTTAATAGCTTAAGGGTCATACATGTCTCGAAACCTTATGAAATTTTTATGGAAAGTAGAAAAGATACCTTTATGCATACGTATGTCAAGAAATCATGATAATGGGCCTAAGATATGAGGTTTTGAGGCCGTGCAAATGGAACGATAATTCTGGAAATTTTCCAGCCTAAAGAATAAGATCGTATTTGTATGAATGTGATACATATTGTTACAAATTGCATTGTGCATGTCATACATTGCATCATCGTCACTTACATGATTTATGAAACTGATTTTATGACAAAGAATGATGAAAAAAGCGTTTTTAAAGAAAAGATTCTGTTTTGAAAAGAACGCTTTCCATCGGTATCGTATATTTCTGGCCAGCATGACCCGCTCCAGATCCGGGGTTAATTGATTTGATGGTTATGACCGTTCAGGCCTGGAGAGAATAGACCTGATTATGATGATTATGACCATACAGGCCCGGAGAGAATAGACCTGATTATGACGATTATGACCGTACAGGTCCGGAGAGAATAGATTTGATGACTATGATTGATGATGTGGCCATTTTCAGATCCGGAAATAATAGATCCGAAGGGAAGAATATGACCACCTCAGATCCAGATAGAATAGATCTGAACACTCTCTTGTTTTTATTGACGATGATGTTTTGAAAGAAAGAAAGAAAAGAAGAATTTGTCCTTATATTTATCACGATGCATCCCATGCGCATACTCATGCATGTTGCATATAATGGTTCGTCGAATACTTGGTACACTATTACTTAGGCTAAGATGATATGACTTGATATTTCCTAAGTTCTGATTTTAAATAAGTTACGAGCATGCTACTTACGGATATTGGATGGAAGGTCAGGTATGTTACTAAACCAAATTTTTGGGATTTGGTTCTTGTATGTACTTTCAATTTAATTCATGATTATTTATGGTTTACTTGCTGGTGACGTTGTCACTCACCCCTTATTTTTCCTCCCAGAACCAGCAGGAAATAGGGTCGAGTGGAACGAGGATGAGCCTAGGGTTCCCTATTCGTAGAAGAGTGAAAGAAGGACGACTTAAGGGTTTTGTCATGAAGGTCATGATTGATGAACTATTTATGAACTTGTGCTGAAAACATTGACTTTCGGATTTCCGCATTTGTGAGCATGTTTGTAAAACTTATGATGGATGTTTAGACGCTTTTATTTTAAAAGTTTTTATTGTGCCTCGGTTTCGCTTACTTGTTAATGTGTAAGCATGAAGGTCCACATATTTTGTGATGGACCAAGACATGTTATGGATTGACGCCTGGTACTCCCCGTAGTGAAGTACGGCGGGCGCACTGTATCTGGCTAGGCTGGGGTGCGGGGCGCTACAGGTGGTATCAGAGCTAAGGGTCTAGATCCAGGCAGAATATAGAATTAAGCTATGATTTTAGAAATCTACGTTCGATCTTAGATCTAAGTCATGATCTTAGATGAGAGTTGACCTTAGACTAGGATGACTTAGACGGGAAATTAGAGTCATGACTTAATAACGAAAATCCTAGTCTATGAAATTTCACATCTTATTGAGTCATCCATTTAAACTTTCTATTGGATTATGAATTAAATTCTGTCACTTATTATGACACTCCAACCTTGGATAAAACCCCAAAACTTCATAGTGCAGATGGCACGACCACGAGGCAGACCTGCTAGAGCCAGACCAGAGGTGCAGGAGCCTATTCCTTCTCCACCTGCTCAGGTTCCTCCACCATCACCATCACAAGATCAAAATCCGCCCCCGGCTCAGAATATTCCCCAACCCCAGGGGCCTTTACCACAAATGATTCCAGACATAAATGCTTTTTAGAATTTCTTCCAGACCGTAACCCAAATCGGTCAGGTAATGTTACAGCAGAATGATCCTCAGCCTCCCGAGCCAGTCAGGGATGCTCAATACTATTTGAAAAATTAAAAAGAGCTAACGTTCCACCCTTCGAAGAAAAATCAAACTCAGATGCCGCTGAGAAGTGGCTGGACCATGAGTCAAGTTGCAGAAGAGACATGAGTTCGAATCATTAGTACAAGAGCAAGGAATGACAGTTGCAGAGTATGCTAACAAGTTCATAGCCCTGGGAAGATTTCAACCATCTACTATGAACGATGAAGAGACTAAAATGTTGAAGTTTGAGAGAGGGTTAAACCCTAGGATCAGGACCTGGTTGGTCAATGCAAACCTGACCAATTTTGGCGCACTATTGGACGCTTGCTACAAAATAGAGAGGGGTATCATTCACCATGATGAGATAGGACAGAAAAGAGGAAGAGAGACATCAGGGAATGGAGGGTCCCGCAAAGCCGCAAAGTAGAACTCAAAAGCCCAGGATGACAAGGAAAGAATCGGTTTCAATGCCGTTTCAAAAGAATCAGTGAAAGAATCAGGGCTAGCAGTCCGCTATTCCAAATTGTTCTCACTGCAATAAGCGTCACTTTGGGGAGTGCTACTTTCAGGCAGGAAAGTGCTTCGGATGTGGCAAGGTGGGCCACATTCTCAAAGATTGTCCGGATAAGGGAACCACATGCTTTGGGTGTGGAAAAGTAGGACACATGGCCAAAGATTGTTCGGAGAAAGGGGCCCCATAGCAGCAATAACCTAAGAACTAGAGTCAGCGTACAAATGCAAGAGTCCATGCTATGACAGACGCAGCTGCTGAAGAGGCCAATGATGTGGTGGCAGGTACATTTTAAAGTTGATGCCATACTTAGATTTTTGTCAATACTATTGCCCTGCTGTTGCTTAGTAAATCTCGCATATCCACGAGCTATTATAGTATGCTCAGTGCCTGCCAATGTATTATTTGATAGTGGCGCTAGCCACTCGTTTATCTCAAAGAAATTCGCAAAGAATATTGATCACACCCCAACACATAGTGACACGCCCTATAGGGTTCAAGCAGCTGGGGATCAGGTGCTTGTGTCTCATCACATTGTCAGAAATTACGAACTTGAGTTCGATGATTACCGGTTTGACGCCAACTTAATTCCAATACCCATCACGGATTTTGATGTGATACTTGGGATGGATTGGCTCTCCAAGAATTTCGCCCACATCGATTGTCGTAAAAAGCGGGTTACTATTAAGGACCACACTCGTAAGGAAGTAAATTTTCAGGGAGGTTAAAAATTAAGGAAGTGTCCCAAGAATGTTTATGTAAATGCAATCCGCGCTAGTAAGGCGTTAAAGAAAGGACATGAAGGGTTTCTCGTTTATGCTATAAATGTTGATCAAGCACCCTCCGATCTTTCTCAAGTCTCGGTAGTCCGAGAATATCCAGATGTTTTTCCAGAGGAATTACCGGGTCTTCCTTCGGATCGAGAAATATCCTTCGAAATTAATCTAATTCCAGGAGCTGAGCCAATATCGAAGGCTCCCTATCGAATGGCACCTGCGGAATTAAAAGAGTTGAAGGAACAGTTACGTGAATTGTTAGAGAAGAAACTTATTCGCCCAAGTGTTTTGCCTTGGGGTGCCCCTGTACTGTTTGTAAAGAAAAAGGATGGGAGTATGCGCTTATGCATTGACCATAGAGAACTCAACAAGATCACAATAAAGAACAAATACCCATTCCCTAGGATTGATGACCTATTCGATCAGCTTCGTGGGGCACGAATTTTCAGTAAGATTGATCTTCGCTCGGGATACTTCCAATTGAAGATCAAAGTTGAGGATGTCCTTAAAACTGCATTCAGAACACGTTATGGACATTATGAATTTCTTGTAATGTCATTCGGACTGACCAATGCCCCCGCAGCGTTTATGGATCTGATGAATCGAGTATTTCAAGAACAACTGGACAAATTTGTTGTGGTTTTTATCGATGACATCTTGATCTGCTCATCTGATGAAGAGACCCATGTGACCCATTTAAGGACCGTCCTCGACATCCTAAGGGGAAAAAAACTGTATGCCAAATTTAGTAAATGCGAATTCTGGTTGCGTAGCGTAGCATTTCTGGGACACGTGATATCTAAGGATGGTATATCTGTAGATCCCAAGAAAATCGAGGCAATCACAGAGTGGCCAAGACCGACAAACGTTACAGAAGTACAGAGTTTTCTCGGTCTCGCCGGTTACTATCGTAAGTTTGTTGAGGGGTTTTCTCGAATCGCCATGCCTCTCCGTTTGATGCAGAAAAAGACCAAGTTCGAATGAACCTCAGATTGTGAAAGGAGTTTTACTGAATTAAAGGAGAAGCTAACTTCTGCCCCAGTTTTGGTACAAACTATTCTGGGTGAAAAGTTTGTGGTGTATAGTGATGCCTCTAAGAATGGACTTGGATGTGTACTAATGCAGAAAGATCGAGTGATTGCGTATGCATCTAGACAGCTAAAACCATTTGAACAAAATTACCTGGTACACGATATTGAATTAGCTGCCGTAGTCTTTGCCCTAAAGATATGGAGACATTATTTGTACGGTGAGAGGTGCGAAATCTTCAAAGATCACAAGAGCCTTAAGTACCTCTTCACTCAAAAAGAGTTAAATATGCGTTAACGCAGATGGCTAGAGTTGATGAAGGACTATGACCTTTCAATTCAGTATCATCCGGGAAAAGCCAATAAAGTTGTCGACGCTCTGAGTAGAAAGACAAACCATCCGCGTCAACCACCTCTACCGCGTGATATGGAAGAATTTGATCTTGAGGAGGTTGATTCCATTGAGAGCATGCTCGCAAAGTTGGTATTGGTTCCTTCACTGATTGACAAGATTAAGGAGGGTCAAGAAAAGGATGAAACTTTGAAGAAAATAAAGGACATGTTGAGAACAAAACCATCTGAGGATTTTAAGGTCAGGGATGATGATAGCTTGTGGTTTCGAGAAAGACTGTGCGTACCCAATGACGATGATATAAGGAACAAAATTCTTCGTGAAGCTCATAATACACGTTTGTCTATCCATCCTGGAGCCAACAAAATGTACCAAGACTTAGAACAAAGATTCTGGTGGCATGGCATGAAAAGATAAATTGCGGAGTTCGTAGAGAAATGCCTTGTTTGCCAGAAGGTGAAAGCGGAACATCAGAGACCGCCGAATTACTACAACCTCTTGAAGTCCCCGAGTGGAAGTGGGATCATATTACTACGGATTTCGTGACTGATTTACCAAGGACAAAGAGTGGACATGATGCCATTTGGGTGGTTGTTGATCGTCTAACAAAATCCGCTCACTTCATGGCTATGACGATCAAGGCTCCTATGGAGAAGTTGGCTACGATGTATGTTGATCAAATTGTGAGCCTTCATGGAGTACCCATAAGCATTGTGTGTGACCGCGACACTCACTTTACATCACGATTTTGGACAGCTTTTCAAAAAGCTATGGGCACCGAGATACGAATGAGCTCTGTATTTCACCCTCAGACGGATGGTCAATCGAAGAGGACCATCCAAACGCTGGAAGACATGTTGCGAACTTGTACACTTTATTTTGGAGGGAGTTGGGACAAGAATCTCAAATTGGTGGAGTTTTCTTATAACAACAGTTATCATCGATCTATTGGGATGGCTCCGTATGAAGCACTCTACGGAAGAAAGTGCCGCTCTCCACTTCACTGGGATGAAATCGGAGAGAGTTTTCACAGGACCTTGTTGAGAAAAAGGGGTTTCAGTGATTTCAAAATGCATAATTTAAATAACGTGTTACAAAGAAATGCATGACATGTTTTATGACATAACACGTTGTTCCATGAAAGTTGCCTTATATAGTTCATATATAATGTTGCCGTACTAACGCGCCATGAAGCTTTAAAGCTTGCATCAAATGGCAAACATTTGTTGTGTTTGAACTATTTTCAGGTGCCACCATTAATGAACTAAACTAGTTCATTAAGTGAAGTACTTAGTTAATTAAACTAAGTAGTTCATTAAAGGAAGCAATATTTGGACAAGGCACAAAGGCAACAAATTGAAGAAAGAAAAGTCTTCCACTCTCCTCCCACACTTAATGCACGCATATATATACATAAATATATATATTTTCAGATTTTTTGAAAAAGGCACATACACATGTATTCCAACGTACTACCGACACGTTACATATTTTACGTACGTACGTTAACGTCACACCACCATACTTAACTCATATTTATGAGTATATTCAGGTCTTATATCATATGATATAAGTCATGGTGATGACAAATTAAATACGACACGTTAAAAGGTTCTAAACCGAAAATTGTCGTATCGGGCGAATACCGAAACTTCGCCAACGTGTCACGTACTTGCCATAAATGGATGGCCAGCCCCTACACCTCAAAAATATTCATAAATTTCATGGGTATGATGAAATTTACAGCCATAAAATTATTCCATGTTGGCACACACAAATCACCCCACATTAAGGCCAAATTGTGGAGATTCCAATTTCAATTTTGTCACATGGTTTAGGCGCCACTTTAAGACCAGCCAAGTGCTGAATATTAACGTTTAATTTATGTATATTATGTGTAACATAATATATATAACATGTGCAAAAATTTGGAAGTTAATTAGAGAAAAAATCGGGTAATCGATAAACATCGAAAATTCGGTTTTCTACGTACACGACACATGTAACGTTTTTTTGGCACATCATACAACATGTATCTAGACACTTTTTACACATATTATACATCTCAAAGTGTTCTGGAAAATTCAATTAAGGGCTGAATGGAATATACCATGTGTGTATTATTAAATGTGCACTGTTTTACAAAGTTTGCAAAAATAAAATTCAGCACATGTCAAAGTATTTCCAACGCCTATAACAGCTGAGTTGGAGCATATGTGGAGCCTTTGTGACAGCTTGATTGGTCAAGAATAAAGCATGCAATGTTGGTGACTTAAAGAAAGGAACTAGAAAAGGTAATGTTTCAAATTTTGTCACAATTGTGACACATGCTGAAAATTCAGCATGCGCGCTATAGAGCTGGCCGATTTTGACATGAATGTGAGCCATATTTTGTGTCTTGATTAAGGTGGATTAATTAAAGACAATTTGGAAGTGTTTTAAATAATTTATGGAATAAATAAAGTGATATTCATGAATATCACACATGCTGAAAATTTCAGCATGTGTGTAATGCATCTAGGCCGTTTTTTTGGCCTTGTTAGTGTCTAGTTTTATTCCAAAATTGATGAAAATATCTTCTACTAAATGGTGATTCATTTTCAAGAGATAAATCAAAGCAAACTTGGCAACATTTTGAAAAGAATACCCATGTGTCACATGCTGAAATTTCAGCATGTTAAGACATCTTTATGGCCGAATTTTTATGCCTTTTTGGAGAAAAATTATCTTGCTTAATTTATGTGATAATCTTGGTAGCTATGGTAATTGTTTTATGGTGATTCTGGCACATGTTTTTAGTGGAATTCTCAGATTTTCCTAGTCATCAAGTGATGACAACATTCAACCAATCAATTGTGCCAAGTAAGCAAGAGTTTAATGATCATCCAATGAGGAGGTGCCAAATAAGCAAGAACATGTCACAATGACGCAACATATTCTCCCAAGGACTTAGAAGATAATTTTCAAGAAGGGAAGAAGAGCCAAGGGGGGCGGCCATAATGACTAAAAGGAGAGAAGAAGAGCAAACAAAAATAAGACAAGCCTCACAAGTTCAAAAGTGCAAAAAGAGTCTTCCATCTCTTCTTCTACATTTTTCTTTCTTTCTTTTCTCTAAAAACCTATTGTATTCATATTCATACATCTTGAATAGCCTTCTTACATACCACCATATTCTCTTTATCATTCTAAAAGATTGATCAAGGTGTGATCAATCTTGGACTTGCAAGGTGGTGGTGTTCGTGTGCATTGTATTCACATACAAGGTTTGTAAAGGGTTGGAGTTAGTGTGTAACTCCATCAACCCTGTGGTGGTGTTTTTTTGTGTTGTGTGATTAATGTGAACCGATGAAGGTGTCCTCGAAGACTGGAGTAGGTTGTTGACAACCAAACCAGTATAAAATTCTTGGTGTTATTTACTTTCAGCACTTACTTTCTGTTTCAGCACTGTTTATCGTTTTTAATCACGTTCGTAAAAATAGGAAACGAATTTCAAAAATTACAAAACTTTCCAGAATCATAGCCACATGTCTTAAGGTTCTTTTGGCGCAAGTTTAAACCCTTTTGGACAAGATAAGTCATCCAAACGTCCAAAGTTCTGAGACTAGTGCAGTCTGATTTTCATGCTTGCAAAGGTTAAGACTTTGATCGTATTTGACTAAATTTCCAAAAGAATTTTTTAAAACTGTTTCAACCCATTTAAATATAACTAACAAGGGGTTAGTCATTAAAGTTTCAGATCATTTGGAGTTAAGGACAAATAGGAATTAATTTTTCAAAACAGACTACCAGTTCTGGCAGATTTGCGCAATCTGACCACCAACGATTTTAAAAGGTGTTCAAGGTTGAATTTTAATCTGAAATTTTTAGGAGATACTCTGAACATCTGAGGCTAAGTTATCTCCAAATTTTAGAATTTTTGAAGACCTACAACCTAGTTTTCAAAATGTTTTAACACTAGTCCTGAAAACAAAAACTGTTTTTAGAAGTTGGATTTTTGGTTTAAAATAATTTTAAAAACCACATTTTCCGCACCCACCATTCAACCCTTCCTTCTAGTGGTTCCTTGCAGATCCTACAGACCTGACCTAATAGAACAAATGCGAGAGAAAATAATGGTCATAAAACAAAGGTTACAAGCGGCCCAAGATAGAAGTAAGATTTGGTCGGACGAGAAACGGCGGTCATTGGAATTTCAAGCAGGAGAAAAGGTGTTCTTGAAAGTGTCGCCATGTAAAGGAGTTAAGAGGTTTGGTATCAAAGGCAAGCTAAGTCCCAGGTTTATTGGACCGTATGAGATTCTTGAAAGAATTGGAGAAGTCGCTTACCGGCTAGCACTACCGTTGTCGCTATCTCAATTGCACGATGTATTTCACGTATCACAACTTCGTCGGTATGTGCATGAGCCTAGACATATCATAGAGGAGCAGCCTTTGAAAGTTGAAGCCGACGCGACCTACGTAGAAGAACCGGAAAGGATTATTGGTCGTAAGGAAAAGACATTAAGGAAACGATCCATACTATGGTTAAGGTGCAATGGAAACACCATTCGATTGATGAAGCTACTTGGGAGATGGAAGAAAACATGAAGAACTTGTACCCTCACCTTTTTGGGTAGCGCTTTGAAGTTTCGTGGACGAAACTTGTAATAAGGGGGGATGATGTTGTACCCAACAAAAAGGCCATATTGTACTTAAAGACTTGTATAAGTGAATTGATGAAGTTGCATCCTTCAAGTGCATTTTTCTAAGTTTTATTAGTGCTTGTTTTATTATATTTTGATAAAGCAAATATTATGATCATTCAAGCATGAGTTATGGATCATGGCCAGTTTACCCAAGGGCTTAAGAGATTTCAGCCACAAGGTTTAAAAAGGGCCTTAAAGGGTTTTAAAAATTATAAGGAGGTTAATCTTAAGGGCCTTCTTAAGACAAGCCCAAATAGCAATTAAACACTTTTAAGTTGTGAGGGCAATTTTCCGCAACCCTCACTAATATTCGGCCCTTTAGCCCAAAAGGATTCAAGATTTGCCTAATTTCTTTTTAAATCAAGAGAAAGGGGAAAATAATTAATAAAAAGGGGGCAACTACCCAAATAGGTTTTCATTAAACACACTTGGAAAGTGACTTAAGCATGGTAATGGCTACCAATGCCCTACCCGTTGGATTTCCCCCCATGGAATAACCAAGAATCAATTCAAATCTTACTATAGTTAGTTTATGTTAACCACAAGGCTAATGTAACCCAAGTTAGCCTTAAAGTAACTCTACTTGGATAAAGTAACCCAAGTTAGCATTAACGTAACCTTGGTTAGCTAAAGTAACTTAAGTTAATTAACTCAAATTAACCTAACCATGCCATGGTAACCCCCTTCTTCCCTCTTGCTCCCCAACGGTTAAACCACTTAGCCTAGTGAAGAAATTCCTCTCCATGAAACTCTAGAACACCCTCCCTCAAGAATTCACAAGGAGCAAGAGACTTCCCTCTTTTTCCCTCAAGGCACACGGCAACTTGAACCAAGAAGATTTAAAATTCATCCAATTTCAAACTTGGTCTAGGTAAGTACACTCTAAATTCCTTAAGAGAATTTTGTATCTTACATGGAGTGAAGCTCACGTTTCTACCTTTTTCTTGCTCAAAAACCGTGACCCCCATGGTCACTAGGTTCAAGCTTTCAAGCTCTTAAGTGGTACTAGTCTCTTAAGAGGTTTGAACACCATTCAAGCTTCATCTTGGTAAGCCAATCTAGCCTCTATTTAGTTTATCTTTCACTTAAGACAATGGCTAACTATTGTTCTTTTCCTCCTCCAAAACCGTGGGTTTCATATGTTGAAGAGGAGGGAGACTTCACTTCATTTTCCAAGCTAAGGAAATGTTAAGCTTCAAGAGGCAAGTATACTATAAATATTCATGACTTGTGTATGAAAGTATATGCTTGAATGTCTAGATGTTACTAAGTTTTAATCTTAGATGTAAAATGTTAAGTTTGAAGCATGAAACTTTCGGATTCTTGAGAAAAGTGGCTTTCATGTATGGGATTCCTTCAAAGGTGGATTCTTTGCCCTTTTTGAGTATGAATATGATGCTTGTCTAAGATGAATGTGGCAAAGTTCTCTTCTTTGACATGTAAGAGGGACGGTTGGATGGAAGTTTGGGGTAAGTATTGTTCTTGTGAAAGATTGTAACTTGTGGGGTAAAGGATGTATGCAAATTGGATGCTTTATGACCTAGGTGTAAAATGTTCATTATGGAAATGTAATTTAAGCTCTTGCATATGAGTGAAAACGGGCTGTTTTGGGGGTTATGGGACATGCAAACTAGATGTGCCATGAATAGACCTTACTATGTA
The DNA here is from genome assembly GCA_036186865.1 of Eustoma russellianum. Taxonomy (NCBI): domain Eukaryota; kingdom Viridiplantae; phylum Streptophyta; class Magnoliopsida; order Gentianales; family Gentianaceae; genus Eustoma; species Eustoma russellianum. The sequence goes on from AP025068.1 coordinate 19,811,504, forward strand.
TAAAATGTGCAAATTCAAGTTGTGCTATGTGTAACCTTCAAAATCGTTGTTGAAGTGACCTGTAGGTGAACTTTTGGAATGTATTAGAACCTGCAAAGCTTATGCTAAAAAGTGTATTTGATGATTAGTAAACCATTTATGAAGAATAACAAAAGTTGGAACACTTTTAGCAAGGAAAAGTGACAAAAATAGAAATTACTGGAACAGGGCAGAATAATATGATGTTTTGTAGGACCTAAAAGGAGATCTTAGAAGTATTAAATTAAGCTAATTTTTGGCATGGCACTATCCCTATGTGTATAGTAAATATGAGAGTTGGAATTTTGGTAAAAGAAGTTATGGGTTGTCCTTAATAGAATCTTTAGTAAAACTGGTCAAGCTGGAATTATTGGACTGGACAAAATTTAAGTGACGAATTAATTGACCCGAAAATGGACCTTAGAAATATGCAAATGGGCTGATTTTTGGTAGGATGCTAGCCCTATGTGTTTACTAAATCTGTGAGTTGGAATTTTTGAAAAAGGACTTACGGTTTGGTCACAATAAAATTCGTAGCAAAACTGGCCACTCCCGAATCAGCATGTACCTGTTTTTGGAAAGGTGAGTAAGTGACCCCTTAAAAGTAACTATATTACTCCGGAAGTTTTATGACAATTACTTAGGACTTAGATTAGTATATCCATGTAAACTATTCATTTTGAAATTATTATTTAAGGGATAACTATGGAAATTAAGTAAGCACTACTAAACTGGAAAACTGGGCTGAATTACGGAACTAGTTGGGAGACTTCGTTCTTGTGGTTTAGACTTGCTCGAACGGCTTGGGCTTATGAATATTGATTCTTTCCATGTTTGCAGTATTTTTCAGGTTTTGGCCCAAATTAAATAAGACTTATTGGGCTTGAAAGAAAGGTAAAAGAGGGGTACTGTGCTGCTGAATTCAGCATTACCCTGTTTAGTAATTTAACAGCTTAAGGGTCTTACATGTCTCGAAACCTTATGAAATTTTTATGGCAAGTAGAAAAGGCAACTTTATGCATACGTATGTCAAGAAATCATGATAATGGGCCTAAGATATGAGGTTTTTAGGCCGTGCAAATGGAACGATAATTCTGGAAATTTTCTAGCCTAAAGAATAAGATCGTATTTGTATGAATGTGATACATATTGTCACGAATTGCATAGTCCATGTCATACATTGCATCATCGTCACTTACATGATTTATGAAACTGATTTTATGATAAAGAATGATGAAAAACGTGTTTTTAAAGAAAAGATTCCGTTTTGAAATGAACGCTTTCCATCGGTACCGTATATTTTTGGCCAGCATGACCCGCTCCAGATACGGGGTTAATTGATCTGATGGTTATGACCGTTCAGGCCCGGAGAGAATAGACCTGATTATTATGATTATGACCGTACAGGCCCGGAGAGAATAGACCTGATGACTATGATTGATGATGTGTCCGTTACTGATTATGATGATTATGACCGTACGGGCCCGGAGAGAATAGACCTGATGACTATGATTGATGATGTGTCCGTTTTCGGATCCGGAAATAATAGATCCGAAGGGAAGAATATGACCGCCTCAGATCCGGATAAAACAGATCTGAACACTCTCTTGTTTTTATCGACAATGATGTTTTGAAAGAAAGAAAGAAAAGAAGAATTTGTCCTCGTAATTTTCACGATGCATCCAATGCGCATACTCATGCATGTTGCATATAATGGTTCGTCGAATACTTGGTACACTATTACTTAGGCTAAGATGTTATGACTTGATATTTCCTAAGTTCTGATTTTAAATAAGTTATGAGCATGCTACTTACGGATATTGGATGGCAGGTCAGGTATGTTAGTAAACCAATTTGGTTCTTGTATGTACTTTCCATTTAATTCATGATTATTTATGGTTTACTTGCTGGTGACGTTGTCACTCACCCCTTATTTTTCCCCCCAGAACCCGCAGGAAATAGGGTCGAGTGGATCGAGGATGAGCCTAGGGTTCCCTATCCGTAGAAGAGTGAAAGAAGGACGACTTAAGGGTTTTTGTCATGATGGTCATGATTGATGAACTATTTATGAACTTGGGTTGAAAACATTGACTTTTGGATTTCCGCATTTGTGAGCATGTTTGTAAAACTTATGATGGATGTTTAGACGCTTTTATTTTAAAAGTTTTTATTCTGCCTCGGTTTCGCTTACTTGTTAATGTGTAAGAATGAAGGTCCACATATTTTGTGATGGACCAAGACATGTTATGGATTGACGCCTGGTACTCTCCGTAGTGAAGTACGGCGGGTGCACCGTATCCGGCTAGGCCGGGGTGCGGGGCGCTACATGATGGGTTACATGTCTTGAGAACTTGCAGAGGTTGAGTGTTGGAAAGAAGATTCCTCTCCTTTTATCATGGGTGGCCGTTTAAAGAGAGGGATGAAGGAGGTGGAATTATTTTGCTTCTTGAAGAATGGAGGAGATATGACAAGATGAAGCTTTTAGAGGAGAGATAGATGGAAGGTTGTACACTCTTTGGCCAACTCAAGATGGTCTAATAAACTAATGATGGTGGTTGCCTATATTTTATTAATCTTATTCTAATTTTGTTCTTTATTTATTTAAATGATGTTAAGAGTTTGTATCTTATTTTTTCTTTTGATTTAATTTATTCTAGTAAATCAAGTTGTTACTTACTAATCTCACTCTAAGTTCACTTATATAATTATAAGATATTTGTTACCTAATTTATCCATTTTTTTAGCGAAAGGACGGCGGTACCGTTCGGTTGTTTTATTAATAATTGGGAGCCCTTACTTGTGGCAGAGGAATACCATGGTTACATTGAAGTTCCTATCTAAAGCGTGAGACTCTCCCAAACCAAAGGTGATAAGAAAATAAAGACATACATAGACCGAAAGAAATTAGAGAGCATTAATGGATAAATTGAAAGGAGAAGTGTTTTTTGAAAAAAAAGAAAACAATACAATTCTACGAAGTAAATATCATTTTTGGATAGCTGCTGCATGATCCATTTTAGTGACGTTGATGGCTTGTTGAATGATCTTGTCCTCCATAGCATTTAACTCGAAGGCAAGGAAACAAGATGTTAAAACAAAAACGCTAAAGGAAAGCCCAAACATAACAATGGCCAGTGGATACTTACCGTCGTTACCTCAGTCGATTGTAGACCAAGGCAACAATGTACATGATGAAACGGTTAATGCATGTACGTGTCATGAGGTCCGGAAGGGTATGTTGAGAATATGAGCTTGATCTTGATTCAAACCTGTGTATTTGTGTTTTGACTCGCCCCATCCTCCGTTGTGATGAAACAATTCATCATTAAATGAAGCAAATAGCAATTACAGAAAGTGCTAGTAGCCAAAAAGAAACATACTGCCGTTGCCCATACTGTGATAGTATGGGCAACAATCAAAACTTCCAAGCGGGCTGCGGTCCAGCATGTTGGCGAAAAGAGTACGTTTGCACATTGATGCCGTAATAAGCTCGCACAAAAGACAATCAAGTAAATGACGAGAGTGTGATATGCATACTGTGGTCGAAGACATCGTAGTGAGAAATACATAACAAAGTTGCCTGTATCACGGGGATACATGCAACAACTATGAATTTCCAAACGTCAGCAGCACTCAATCTGAAGCACGCATTGTTGATGTGGTAACATCCATAAAATAGTAGCCGCAAGCAACATACGGGAGGTGAGAAGGAGACGTGAACGTGAGTGTGCTAGATATGAAACAGACATGTTGTGCCAGATGATGCGCCACTATATTTACTTGACGAGGTGCATAATGAAGCGAAATGCATGTAAGTCGAAGAAAAATCTCCAATTGTTTATATTCCGGCATTCTGGATATCAATGAGTCCCCCATTTTGGTTACCTCTAAACAATCTGTCTCCACGAGTATATTCCGATACAAACGTCCAAAATAAATGAGACTATATAATACTGCCTGCAACTTTGTATGAAGAGGTGGAAGGCATGGAAGAAGAAAAGCAAAAGCCCCCACCATCTGACCAGAATAATCTCTAAGTATTGCCCCTACCGTAGCTGATTGCCTTCATGAAGATGCGTCAACGTTCAACTTTAACTTTCCTGACGGAGGCATCTGCCATTTCAAAACTATGATCTTAGGAGGCTGAAGGATTGGAGAAAGACCAAGATGAATAAGGTGCATATAATTTGTTGCCAACTTAGTGCCTGATAATGTGGATGCCCAAACATAACATTGTTGTCTCACTCGCGTATATAAGTATTGCAATGTGATATCGGATGAGCCAAAGATGATGTTCGTATAGATCTTCAAAACTGTCCAGCAAAGCATAATCGGTAATATAATGCAGAAGTGTCCCAGAAGAGAGCGTTGTGTCGAAGATAACCACCACTGTGATATATTTGCCCATAATGATGAACCCCGAGGTAGAGGACAATCCAAGTGAATAGCGAACATTGTCCACACATTCCATACAAGGCGACATCGCTGAAAAACATGATCCATGGTGGCTGAATCTGTCTTACAAAATGGACAAATGGTTGGGCAAGTGTGAGAGAAACAATGCAAATCCAGAAAACATCAGCATCATGCGTTGTATGGCTAGAACATATAGTATGAACGGAGCATATTCTCTTCCAGCCTGGCGAATCATATATACGAGGGATGAAATCCAACCGCTTGCCATAGTGTTACTGCATATACCTAGCCCACAACGTTGAGCTTGTATGATAATTCCACCATATTTTACAATCATATGCAAGTTGTATGTGATGTAGACTACGAATACCCAACCCACCTTCAAGTTCCGGACGCATAATATCGTTCCATGAGACCCAATGATGCTGAGGTCCCAAATAAAGTTTGTCATCCGCTGTTGAATTGAGTTTATCACGCTTTTTGGTAACCGAGCAGCTGCCATTAAATGCAGTGGAAGAGATGCAAGGACAGATTTAAGAAAACTTGCCATCCTCCTGGTGTAAGGAGATGACGCTTCCAACCCAAGAGTTTGGCGTCAAAGTGTTGTAACAGAAATTGACAGTATATGGCTCGATTAACTCCATGATATAAATAAGAGCCCAAATATTTAATAGGCAGAGATGAAGCTTGCATATTCAATACAGCCCCCATGGCAGCCAAGGTCGACCGATTGACATAAGAACTTGCAACAAATTGGATTTTTGAGTAGTTTACTAACTGGCAAGACGCTCTCTGATAAGTACCAAGAAAAGACTGGAACAGTCACAAATTAATGGCAGAGCCGTTTAAAAAGACAAATCATCTGCGTATGCTAAATGAGACACCCCAGAAACTCGTCCCGTGTTAAATCCAAGAATAGTACCAGATAAGAAAAGATGATTAAGACCTCTACTGAAACCTTCAGATCCCAATATAAATAATAGTGGAGAGAGTGGATCTTTTTGTTTCACCCCTCGGGTTGGAGAAAAGAAGCCATAACTTTTACCATTCACTGCAACAAATAGCTTTGACAATCCCATGGTATTTAAAATAATTGTAATGAAGCAATCATGGAATCCGAATTTGTGCAAAATATTTTCTAGATAACACCAGTTAACACGATCAAAGGCTTTAGCCATGTCTAATTTGATCATGACATTCGCACCACGTGATTTCTTATCAATGAGGTGGACCATTTCGTTAGCCAGCATTACATGCTCGCTGATTTCATGGCCTTTCAGAAAAACCAATTTGTTCCACAGACATAATAGAAGGCAGCAGCGTAGACAGTCGAGTTCTGATCACCAGCGTGGTGACTTTACTGATGAAATTTGAGAGACAAATAGGACGGAAGTCAGCGTAAGTATCAGGGCTTTGTTTCTTAGGTATCAATGTTATCACCGATGATAACATAGCCTGCAGCGGAGGAACCCCAAGAAAGAACTCCTGAACAGCATAAGTTACATCTTGTTTAAGGATATGCCAGCACGTTCTGAAAAAATGTCCATTGTAACCATCGGGGCCTGCGGCACTATTTGGATTTAAACTCCACATACCATCTTTAATTTCCTACATATCTGGAATGCGCATTAGCATGGCATTGTCAGTTGTTGGCACCAGAGATGGGATATGTTAGAGAATGGACTCTATATCCATGACAGGCTCATCTGTGAACAACTGTGTCAAATAGGCAACCGCTGCGTGACCTAGCGCATCTGAGTCCTCAAAAATATTGCCCGTTAAATTAGTCTACTATCGGATCTGCTGACGCCGATATCCATCTTTAACCATATCGTGAAAATAGGCTGTATTTGCCTCACCTTCTGCAGCCCAACATATTCTGGACTTTTGCTCCCAATATGAGGCATGTTCTTTATTGGCGCATAATAGAGTGGATTGGGCAAGACAATATTCTTCTCTATTCTCGGTAGTAGGATTTTGATCATACGCTGTCTCCATTCGAGTAAATTCTAGCTCTGCCGTAGCCACCTGGCTGAATATATTACCATAAATTTCCTTGTTCCAGCATCGCGATTCATGTTTTAAGGAACGCAGCTTAGCATATAAGCCACGCATGCCTTCAATCATTGGATATTTAGACCAAGCTTCCTCAACAAACTTCCTAAAGTCATCATGCAATGTCCATGCACTCAGAAAGAGAAACGGTGTAGGCGGCTTATCTATCATAAATCTTTTCAGCAAAGAAATAAAGGAGATTGATCAAAAGACACTCGGAGAAGATGCTTCACTGTCACATTTGCAAAAATATTGTTGAATGAGGAGTTACATAGCATGCGATCCAAACGATGCAAGACCCGATTTAATCCACTACCCCTTGCCCACGTATAAGAGGATCCCAAAGTGGGGATTTCCTGCAGCTGAAATGAATCCAAACATGCATTAAAATCTAAAGAGAACGATAAGTGGGGGTTGATCGACCTTGATGTTCATTAAGCCGCAAAAAATTGTTAAAGTCTTCGCCAATTATCCATGGACCAGTAATATTCTGAGAGGCGGCAGACAGGATAGTCCATCGATGTTTATGTTCCACAATGGTATGACGACCGTATACCACTGTCTAGTGAATCTGCAGTTGACGCCAAGTGAACGTAAAAGTCGATGCCTGTTTATTATGATCTACCAAATGAAATTGTAAAGATGTAGTTTGCCAAAAAAAACACAGACATTTCCTTCACAAGTCTCCTGCGCATGGCTAAAACCTAATTTGAGCCGATAATATGTAAGTTTATCAGATTGTTGTTTAGGTTCTATTATAACCAGCATATCGACATGATTATTTCGTAACATATTGAGAAGAGTAGATAGTAAAGTCCTCAACCTGCCTACATTCCAGGTTATGGATTCATTGAGATTGTGTTTAAGAAGCTTGAAGAAATTGTTCACTATGGGTTGCACTGCATGTGACCATTTGAGATGGTGGGTGCGGGGGAAGTTTTTTTATGCATTCTTCGACGTCGTCTGGATGGAGCTGGGAGAAATCCCTCGGAATCAGGCATCTCATCCAATATATTCAACAAGCTGTGATCATCAAAACTACTCGGTTTGGGTGCCAAGCATTTACCGATTTCTCAAAAGCCGTCGCCATCAAAATAATAAAGTCTGCACGCTCACAAGTATCCACCATTGCAACTGCTGTTGTCAGATTAGTGATCTCTGAATCGGAGTTATGACACTCGTCTGGATCATCGAGTGTATTTTGTTGAAGGACTATATCCTCTTTATCTGCATGTAAAAGGCCCAATTCCTACTTCTCCAGTATCTCTGGATCTTGTGCCGGAGGTGTTGATAAAATCTCAGTCGATTTGGACTGAGTATGTGGAGTTGTGGTGGAAAAGGGGATGTTCAACCTGGTAAGCAGCATTAATGGAGCAGAATGTAGTTTAACACCCAAAGGTTTGACCTTTTTAAGCATCTAGCATGTAGACTACTTTAAAGGCTTCTCCACAGTCAATGGCGGCTGCTACTGATCGCATTGTCCAGTCGCATGGCCCAATCGACAGCAATCAGCACAGAATGATGTCAAATCCTCATAGACAATCTGCTGCAATATTAACACATTTTTCCCCTGAAGGTAAAGCTTTTTGGGGAGTTCTTGCAGGATGTTAACTTCAACGCAAACACGTGCCATAGAAGGGCGTAATCCATCAGCAGTGGTGACATCCAATTTAATCGAAGTTCCAAAAAGTCTGGAGATTTCAAAAAGGACCCATTTTTTATGATGATCTACTAGCAATATTGGGAAAGCAATCCAAATGGGTATGATCCGCATCGGACGCCGGATCAAAGTCCACAGTCCATTTTGTTACTCTCATATGACATCTTGCAATTTGCCATGTCCTACGATAAAAACATCAGATATAATCAGGTTCATGTGTGAAATTCAGCAGAATATGAGATTTATCTATCAAGGTGATTCTAACATCTGATTTGTATCAAATTTTTTCGAACACCTCTCTTATCACCTTGATTGGTGGCCTCCCATAGCAAAAGGTACCAACTAACGCTAATCGATATGGATCAGCCAGGGCATCGATCTCCTCATCCAAAAATGTAATCGTTGGAATTCCTTTATGTTTAGATGCTTTTTTAGTTGAAATTGTGATTGGTTGAGCGCTAGAATTGACGACAGCAGCAAAGGTTTTGCCGCTGCCGCCATGATCGTCAGGTGAGGGAGAGAGTATGCAGCAGGAATTTTTTTCTTCTTTTCTTACCTAATTTTTTTAATGAAAGCGATGTTATTGATAAAGCCTCACTTGTGGCGGAGGAATAACATATTACAAAAGTCATCATATGAAAATAAATAAAACAGTGATCTAATGATTGTCAACCTGCAATCGTATACGATATGCCCCATTAAAACCTTGCCAAGAAAAACCACCCTTGTGGATAAAACCTTGGCGAAGGAAAAAAGCATACACATTTTTACACTCAAGAGTGTTGAAATAATACAGTGAAATGCGGAAATTTGAACGTCCCTATCAGTCCATAAATTTTGTTGCATTGAAATCCATCAATATGCAAGTTCGCCGGTGAGAGATAAAAAGATCGTGACAGTTGATCGGAAGTTCCACATCCCACCTCAGCACAAAGAGAACCAAGGCGACACCCACAAGATATGGCGTCCTCTGATCTCAGATATTTCCACCGAAGAATATGACTCCAAGTTGGATTGGAGACCTCATCAGACAGCACAACACATCCATTTGAAGCATGGTCACCAGAGACAATGCCAAAGCGAGCAGAAGGAAAATAGGTGAATATAAATTTAAATGGCTAACAGTAGAAATTGAAAGTAGGTCAAGGAATGAAAAAGAACGCACCAGCGTTGCCTGTCTGAAGTTGACACAGGCAACAAAAAGCGTTCATCGGCAACACCATGTGAGACATTTGTCAGTGCTGTAAAGCAGGTAGCTTGAGATCCGTTAGTATAACGCCACGAACCTCACATGGGAGGTCATGAAGAGATGTATAACGCTATAGTCCGGCCTCTCTATAGCCATGACGTGCTAACCAATGAGATGCAGTATTAACTTCACGTGGGTGGACTGGTTTAATGTCAACAACAAGATTGCACGCTGAAGTTCGACCGCCAACAAGCCCGTAACTGGACGAGAACTAGACAACAAGGTACGAAAGATTGGCCATCCGTCTCAACAATAATCTTGTCATATTCTTGCGCATAAGGAATCAATGCTAACGTCATTGCTAACAGTTCCGCACGCAGCGGACTGACCATAGGTAATGAAAAGCATATAGCTTACATCCGCTGGCCTTGATCAAATCTCAAGATTGCTCCTCCTGCTTCTTGATTTATGCCTACTGTTGCATCTACATTTAATTTCAGCTTGCCATATGGGGGCAACTACCATCGGACTATTTGCATGCGCTTTGAATGCAAAGGTGGAGAAAAGTTAAGGGCTACTAAGTGAGGCACATTCATAGCAAACTTTTTACCATTCATTCCCGAGCACCATGTGTAAATTGTCATTTTTACATTCTCGTACAACCGTATATAGTCAAAGTGGTCAGAACCAAACCTGATTGTTGCATATTCCTTCCGGATAACCCATGCAACAATCGATGGCACTGTCGCCCTAAGCTGGCCCAACATAGATGTTTTATTGGAAAGTCACCACCAGCGATAAAGATGTGCCATAATCGTGCGACTGGATGGCATAAGATCTAAAAAGATAACCGCTATTTTGGTCCAGAGGGGACGGATGCTCAAGCATTGTAAAAATACATTGGTTTTGTGTATCCAAATCCATGCGACAGAAATCACATTGCGATGGATATGTCGTCAGCCAGCATCGCAAGTTATTCACCATTGGCAAAGACCCAGTGCAAAGCCTCCATAGAAAAATCCGCATGTTTGGATGCGAATGTTTCCACCAAACATAGCGTGACTTAGCCAAAAAAAGCTTGATCCCATGATTACCGAATAAGCCGATTTAATGGAAAATTCCCATTTACATTCGCTGCCCATTGCATGATAGTCCCTGAGCGTTCAACCTTTGATGCGTGCAACTCGTGGGCTCCAACAATTCCACCTTCCAAATGTCCTTCACAAAGGGTTAGGCACAAGGAAGAAGACTTCCCCTTGCTTCCTTAGTGAACAAAACGTATGGATTAAAACGAGCAAGACCAACACTTCAAGATGGTCGTTGATCAGGCAAACCAATAAGGCCCTCCTAGACGGCACCTTTAAGCAATGGCAACACCTTCAAAATGTTCAACTTTGAAGGATCTTAACCTAGGTTTTTAATGCAAAACCAAGAAAACAAAGTCTCACACAAAGTGAAAGAAATATCAAGAATTCTTATTCATCAAAAGTTTTTGGTGTTCCATGCGTCCCCTAATGTGGCGCCCCGTGCCCCGGCCCCGCCGAAGTCGGTGCACCCACCGTACTTCACTAAGGAGAGTACTAGGCGTCGTCCATACGCGTCGTGATCCATGATACTAATACATGGATCTCTGTGCTTTCGTGCAATAAACATGCGAAACCGTGGCAGAATTTAAAACTTCAAATTAAAGCGTCATCACAAGCAGTTAAAGTTTACAACCCACATAAATTGTAGCATAAAACGACAAAAGCAAATTGTTTCCCATCACAATTACAAAACAACATCATCATCCCTTAACGCTGGTATGCTCGGTCTACTAATCCTGGCCATCCTCCAACACACTCACGGGTAGGGAACCCTAGGCTCGTCATCAATCCATTCAACTTTGTCTCCTGCCACCTCTGGAGAGAAAAATAGGATGAGTGACAGAGTCACCAGCAAGTATACTATAATAGTCATGAGTTAAATGGAAAGTATGAGCAAGAACAGAACCCCAAATAATATTTGGTTTAGAAGCATACCTGTCCTCCAATCAACATTCGATAAGGATCATCGCTTAAGGTGATACGGTCATAACTTAAGAAATTACTAGTTAGAGCAGAATATAACATAAAGAGACTGTGACATGCATCGACGTAGAACACAATAATCATCATCACTTAGGCTCTACAAGATCGTGACAACTTAGTTTAAGTAACACGAGCTGCTACACAATGATTCCATATGTGTCATGCATGCATGTGCACATGTGATGCATCATGGTAAAAATGAGAAAATGGCTTTTCATGCTTTTCTTTCAAATCATCATCGTCATAAAACAATAGAGTGTTCAGATCTATCTTCGCGAATTTGAGGCGGTAACTTCTCCCTTTCGAATCTATTACTCCCGGATTCGGAACGGTAACGTCATCATACTTGCCGGGTCTATTCTTTTCCGGGCCCGCACGGTCATCATACTTGCAGGGTCTATTCTATTCCGGGCCCGCACGGTAATCATTCATACTGGCCAGTTCATACTCACATACGGTACCGGTGGGGAAGCGTTCTTTTAAAAACCCAAAAATCATCTTTTTGAAAATGCTTTTCATCTTTATTACACGTAAAATCCATGCCATAAATCATGCACGTGACGATGAATGTAATATATGACATGTGACATGCAAATGACGGCATAGTGCATAACAAAAACGAATGGACACATTCCGTTGACATGCTGGAATTTTCCAGCTTCGTAACGTCTACTTCTTCTTAGGAGTTTTCTGCTAAAATGCATGTTTTAGACCCATTTAACCACATGAACTCCTCCGTGACTGTCATAAGTGAATGCCATGCATGTGTTGCGAACTTACGATATCAATATGGGACTCATTTTCGCCTTTTCATAAAACAATGCAATCTGAATTCTGAAACGACCATATTTTACTATAAAATTTATTGTGACAAATCCTTTAATCTTTTTCTGGAAATTCCAACCCCCTAACTTAATAAACTCATAGGGCTAGCATCCTGCCAATTTTTAGCCCAAAACCAATGCTCTAAGGCCTTTTTTCAGATCATGCAAAGCGTGACATAAATTCTGCCTATCCAACATAATTTAGTTGGACCCATTTTACTAGGAAATTAATTGAAAATAAACCACAACTTATTTTGATAAAATTCCAACTGCCATCTCTCCTTTATTCATGAGGCTAGTACCATGCCGAAAATTAATGGATTTGCATACCCCTAAGGTCCATTTTTAGGCTACTAAACACATTACTTGAATTCTGTCCAGTACAACTTTTCCAGTAAGACCAATCTTAGTAGAAAATTCATTAAAAATAAACCGTGGCTCTTTTTAAGGTGATTCCAACTCTCACACTTAAGAAACACATAAAGCTATTAGAATACCAAAAATCAGTGGAATTGAAGGTTCCTAAGGTCCCTTTTCTGGCTTCACAAGACAACTAAAATTTCGGTCCAGCTCCAGAATTTTTCAGTGATCACATATTTTTCCTAAATGTCCTTGGCTCACATTTTTGTCACTCTTACTTAGCAACAATTTGAGATAAACACACACACACCCTTCACATCAGCCTCATTATTTGAAGCATGCAAGAAAATGACAAACTCGAGAGTATTTTAAGCCTAACACACAACAAGATTAAACCTTGTCCCCATTTCCTTGCTATAATGACATTTTCCATTTGAAACTCACCCAACCTCCCTTATCCTTCTACCGTGAGCATTTGGTCATGAAAGAAAGAATCTTTAACACATTCAAGCCTAGATTGACACTTAAACATGCATAAGATCATCAAAGAACTCATCTTGGGAGCAAAGTGCCCCTCCTACACATTTACATACATAGGGCCGAAAGTTTTGGACTTAAAACTCACCATTTCACAACTAAGATCAAATCTTAGACATTTCTAGCCATTCATGCACACACTTTCACATCTAAACCATAAAAAGTATAGTGTACTTGCCTTGGAAGTCCTTCGATTGGGCTCGGGCTGGTTGGCACAGGAAGCACTTTCTCTTCCCTTTTCCTATTACATACGGCATAGGCTATTGTTAGCCATCTTTTAGATTATGTGATACTTCTTATAGGGAGAACGAAGGGTCTTACCATTTGCACCTTGGATGGATGGAAGGAGATCTCCATTTGCTTAAGTGTTCTTCTTGTTTGAAGTTTAGGAAAATCTCCCCCTAGAGTCGTGACACCTACGGCTTGGTCAAAGAAGGGGGATATAAATTTCTCTTCTCTTAGTTTGTAACTCACTAGGATTTGTGGAGGGATCTTACCTAGATGGCCTTGGAATGGTGGTTCTTTGGTCTTCCTTCTTGGTTCCTTATTTTCGCCGGTGTAATGAGAGGAGAGGAAGGTGCACCTCTCCTTTGAAATAGCCTTTTAAAGTTCCTTTGTTTGAATGGGTAGAGAAAGACCTTTCTTGTAACAAGGAAGGAATTAACTCCTTCCCTTGGGTTGTGCAGCCGGCGGTCCTCATGGGGAGAGGGAAAGTCCCTTTTTAAATGACCTTTAACCATCATCTCAACCACATTATTTATTTAAGATCCTTTCCTAATCTTGAATGCAAGGGTTTATCTTCCTTGGGCATGATTGGCCGAAGAGCATATATATATATTCATATATGTTTGTATAAGTATAATTATCTTTCTTTTATTTTTGTCATTTCAAGGATATTCTTCATACACAATTCATCCCACGGCACTTTTATACCTCTGACTAGTATACGTACATATATCCCACCTGTATTTTCCTTAATCCTTATCCATACATGTGGAAGTATATATATATATACCCGTATATATATGCACGTACGCCCATATACATTCATAGATTTAGCCATATGGGTATATATTTAGATATATATATATGACATGCTTTCCGAAGATTATTTTATTGTTCTACATATACTTCTAGACCCGTGTATATCAATGCGTATACCTACATATTAGTCATAAGCTAGTTATTCCCTCGGTCTTGCAGTTTTTTCTTCGCTATGTTTGGATCCATGGAACTCATGAATTTACATACTAACTCTCACTTATGGTGACTCCCATACACCTATTCGTGCTTGTCTATGCACATACATATATTAGTATATTTATGTGTGTGTGTGTGTGTGTGTGTATATATATATATATATATGTTCCCTGCTTACACAAGTGTGTAGTGCCACTGATTCCCTGCCAAGTTAGATCTACTAGACCTTTCCAGATTTATAAAGTTGATGGCCAAGGTTCCTTGGGTCTTATCTCCAGACGATATTTAGATTAGGGATGAAAGAAGAGGGTTCTCGATTTTGTTAAGGCTTACTTGGACTCATCTTCTGGAGTTGTTAATCGAGCTTATTCTTAGGGTTTCCTTGTCTATATCCCCTATGGCCCATCCTGTGATGCGTACATATTTCTGGGTGTATGCCCATATCATTTGCGTATGGGCATGTTATATGCTTCGAATCCTCTTTTAAAGCTACCCAATTTACCTCCTTCCATTAGTTCTCAATTTCTCAGGTCGTCACTAGATACTTATACGCAGGTCTTGATCAGCCCCTTTTTGCTTCAGGTTTGTACTTAGGGTAGGCTAACCACCTTTCCTCCTTATTTGCTATGTTAGTTTGTAGCGGGGTATAACAGTCTCCCCCCCTTAAAATATGTTTCGTCCTCGAAACTGGAGAATGTGTGCCAAAGTTCCCATGTGACCCTTTGGTCCTGTAACCATTCTTAATTATCACTCTATCTATCTGGAGATAGTCTTTCTCGTGGTTCCTATGATGCTCACCTTTTCTTTAGGATAAATAAACAAGGCATAAGTGCTTTAGTTTGGAATTTTGTTGTACCTGTCAGTAATTTGGGTGCCTCGGGGTCCTCGGGGTCTCGCTCTTCGATTATCGTCTCTGGTCACCCTATGTGTGGCTCCACGTGGGTGCCGCGGCCACCTTTCACTTGCCCTCCTCATTTGTCTTTTCAGCCTCCTTCGTACTTTCATCATTCGAATGTTGCGTTCCACCTCATAACATCCTTTTACCAGATCATCAAACGTGTTTGGGTGTGCTCTGTCCAATCCTTCTTTGATTCGGGGGTTCAGTCCTCGCATGAACCTCGTTATCTTCCACTGTTCGTCCTCCATAATCAAGGGTACGTACCGCCCTAAGGTGGTGAATTGGCGGACATACTCTAAAACTGGGGTGTCTGGTCCTTGCCTTAGTGCATCAAATTCTTCCATTCTTTTAACCACTAGTTCCCTAGAGAGGTAAGCTCCACAGAATTCTTCTAAAACTCTAGCCCAAGCTATAGGTCGAGGTAGTGATTGGACCCTTTCTCTCCACCATTGTCTGGCTTTGCCGTTCAAGAAGGGGCGGATAATCAGGGCCCCCATTTCGTCGGGTACTCGAGCTCGGATCAGCTGGTCCTCTACCTCATTCAACCAGTTTTCGGCCTCCTCTGGTGTAGTCTCCCCTCCAAACCTTGGGACTTGCACTCTTGTCATCTTTCGAAAGTAGAATCCCATACTTCCAGGGGGTGACAACGAGGATGTCCCCACGCCCATTGGTGGGGTTATCTGCACCATGTAACGTCCGTTTACTCGAGGTCATACTAATAATAAGGAACTTCTACTTAATTGGTACGGAATGAAAGTCAGGTGTCATATAACAAATTGGATATAAGTTGGTTTCCAATGGAATGATCTTCTACTAAGGCCCAGCTCTGGCTGGTCTCCCTCTGGGTCGTACCATCTGCAGCACGCAGTGTCGACTTTATTCAATACAGAAACGTCACAACCAGTAACAAAATGTAACTGAACATATCGGGAGAACATATGCATGCATACATTACTGTTCAGACTTATGACAGGTCATGAGGTGGGACCTACCACTGGGCCGTGCCCTACTCAGTTGGTCAACGTCGTTTCGTTCTAAGGTCAACTCTCATCTTGATCAATTCTTAGGTCTAAGATCAAACTTAGTCGACTATAATCATAACTTAGTTCTACATTCTGCCCAGATCTGGAGCCTTAGCTCTGAACCACCTGTGGCGCCCCGTGCCCCGGCCCCGCCGAAGTCGGTGCACCCGTCGTACTTCACTAAGGAGAGTACTAGGCGTCGTCCATACGCATCGTGATCCATGATACTAATACATGGATCTCTGTGCTTTCGCGCAACAAACATGCGAAACCGTGGCAGAATTTAAAACTTCAAATTAAAGCGTCATCACAAGCAGTTAAAGTTTACAACCCACATAAATTGTAGCAGAAAACGACAAAAGCAAATTGTTTCCCATCACAATTACAAAACAACATCATCATCCCTTAACGCTGGTATGCTCGGTCTACTAATCCTGGCCATCCTCCAACACACTCACGGGTAGGGAACCCTAGGTTCGTCATCAATCCATTCAACTTTGTCTCCTGCCACCTCTGGAGAGAAAAATAGGGTGAGTGACGGAGTCACCAGCAAGTATACTATAATAGTCATGAGTTAATTGGGAAGTATGAGCAAGAACTGAACCCCAAATAATATTTGGTTTAGAAGCATACCTGTCCTCCAATCAACATTCGATAAGGATCATTGCTTAAGGTGATACGGTCATAACTTAAGAAATTACTAGTTAGAGTAGAATATAACATAAAGAGACTGTGACATGCATCGACGTAGAACACAATAATCATCATCACTTAGGTTCTACAAGATCGTGACAACCTAGTTTAAGTAACACGAGCTGCTACACAATGATTCCATACGTGTCATGCATGCATATGCACATGTGATGCATCATGTAAAAATGAGAAAATGACTTTTCATGCTTTTCTTTCAAATCATCATCGTCATAAAACAATAGAGTGTTCAGATCTATCTTCCCGGATCTGAGGCGGTAACTTCTCCCCTTCGAATCTATTACTCCCAGATTCGGAACGGTAACGTCATCATACTTGACGGGTCTGTTCTATTCCGGGCCTGCACGGTCATCATACTTGCAGGGTCTATTCTATTCCAGGCCCGCACGGTCATCTTACTTGCAGGGTCTATTCTATTCCGGGCCCGCACGGTCATCATTAATACTGGCCAGTTCATACTCACACACGGTACCGGTGGGGAAGCGTTCTTTTAAAAACCCAAAAATCATCTTTTTGAAAACGCTTTTCATCTTTCTTTCACGTAAAATCCATGCCATAAATCATGCACGTGAGGATGAATGCAATATATGACATGTGACATGCAAATGACGGCATAGTGCATAACAAAAACGAATGGACACATTCCGTTGACATGCTGGAATTTTCCAGCTTCGTAACGTCTACTTCTTCTTAGGAGTTTTCTACTAAAATGCACGTTTTAGCCATTTAACCACATGAACTCCTCCGTGACTGTCATAAGTGAATGCCATGCATGTGTTGCGAACTTGCGATATCAATATGGGATTCATTTTCTCCTTTTCATAAAACAATATAATCTGAATTCTGAAACGACTATATTTTACTATAAAATTTATTGTGACAAATCCTTTAATCTTTTTCTGAAAATTCCAACCCCCTAACTTAATAAACTCATAGGGCCAGCATCCTGCCAATTGTTAGCCCAAAACCAATTCTCTAAGGCCTTTTTCCAGATCATGCAAAGCGTGACATAAATTCTGCCTATCCAACATAATTTAGTTGGACCCGTTTTACTAGGAAATTAATTAAAAATAAACCACAACTTATTTTGATAAAATTCCAACTGCCATCTCTCCTTTATTCATGAGGCTAGTACCATGCCGAAAATTAATGGATTTGCATGCCCCTAAGGTCCATTTTTAGGCTACTAAACACATTACTTGAATTCTGTCCAGTACAACTTTTCCAGTAAGACCAATCTTAGTAGAAAATTCATTAAAAATAAACCGTGGCTCTTTTTAAGGTGATTCCAACTCTCACACTTAACAAACACATAAATCTATTAGAATACCAAAAATCAGTGGAATTGAAGGTTCCTAAGGTCCCTTTTCTGGCTTCACAAAACAACTAAAATTTCAGTCCAGCTCCAGAATTTTTCAGTGATCACATATTTTTCCTAAATGTCATTGGCTCACATTTTTGTCACTCTTACTTAGCAACAATTTGAGATAAACACCCACAAACCCTTCACATCAGCCTCATTATTTGGAGCATGCAAGAAAATGACAAACTCGAGAGTATTTTAAGCCTAACACACAACAAGATTAAACCTTGTCCCCATTTCCTTGCTATAATGACATTTTCCATTTGAAACTCACCCAACCTCCCTTATCCTTCTACCGTGAGCATTTGGTCATGAAAGAAAGAATCTTTAACACATTCAAGCCTAGATTGACACTTAAACATGCATAAGATCATCAAAGAACTCATCTTTGGAGCAAAGTGCCCCTCCTACACATTTACATACATAGGGCCGAAAGTTTTGGACTTAAAACTCACCATTTCACAACTAGGATCAAATCTTAGACATTTCTAGCCATTCATGCACACACTTTCACATCTAAACCATAAAACGTATAGTGTACTTGTCTTGGAAGTCCTTGGATTGGGCTCGGGCTGGTTGGCACGGGAAGCACTTCCTCTTCCCTTTTCCTATTACACACGGCATAGGCTATTGTTAGCCATCTTTTAGATTATGTGATACTTCTTATAGGGAGAACGAAGGGTCTTACCATTTGCACCTTGGATGGATGGAAGGAGATCTCCATTTGCTTAAGTGTTCTTCTTGTTTGAAGTTTAGGAAAACTCTCCCCCTAGAGCCGTGACACCTACGGCTTGGTCAAAGAAGGGGGATATAAATTTCTCTTCTCTTAGTATGTAACTCACTAGGATTTGTGGAGGGATCTTACCTAGATGGCCTTGGAATGGTGTGGTTCTTTGGTCTTCCTTCTTGGTTCCTTATTTTCGCCGGTGTAATGAGAGGAGAGGAAGGTGCACCTCTCCTTTGAAATAGCCTTTTAAAGTTCCTTTGTTTGAATGGGTAGAGAAAGACCTTTCTTGTAACAAGGAAGGAATTAACTCCTTCCCTTGGGTTGTGCAGCCGGCGGTCCTCATGGGGAGAGGGAAAGTCCCTTTTTAAATGACCTTTAACCATCATCTCAACCACATTATTTATTTAAGATCGTTTCCTAATCTTGAATGCAAGGGTTTATCTTCCTTGGGCATGATTGGCTAAGCGCATATATATATATTCATATATGTTTGTATAATTATAATTATCTTTCTTTTAATTTTGTCATTTCAAGGATATTCTTCATACACAATTCATCCCACGGCACTTTTATACCTCTGACTAATATACGTACATATATCCCACCTGTATTTTCCTTAATCCTTATCCATACATGTGGAACTATATATATATATGTACCCGTATATATATGCACGCATGCCCATATACATTCATAGATTTAGCCATATGGGTATATATTTAGATATATATATGACATGCTTTCTGAAGATTATTTTATTCTTCTACATATACTTCTAGACCCCGTGTATATCAATGCGTATACCTACATATTAGTCATAAGCTAGTTATTCCCTCGGTCTTGCAGTTCTTCCTTCGCTATGTTTGGATCCATGGAACTAATGAATTTACATACTAACTCTCACTTATGGTGACTCCCATACACCTATTCATGCTTGTCTATGCACATACATATATTAGTATATTTATGTATATATATATATGTTCCCTGCTTACACAAGTGTGTAGTGCCACTGATTCCCTGCCAAGTTAGATCTACTAGACCTTTCCAGATTTATAAAGTTGATGGCCAAGGTTCCTTGGGTCTTATCTCCAGACGATATTTAGATTGGGGATGAAAGAAGAGGGTTCTCGATTTTGTTAAGGCTTACTTGGACTCATCTTCTGGAGTTGTTAATCGAGCTTATTCTTAGGGTTTCCTTGTCTATATCCCCTATGGCCCATCCTGTGATGCGTACATATTTCTGGGTGTATGCCCATATCATTTGCGTATGGGAATGTTATATGCTTCGAATCCTCTTTTAAAGCTACCCAATTTACCTCCTTCCATTAGTTCTCAATTTCTCAGGTCGTCACTGGATACTTATACGCAGGTCTTGATCAGCCCCTTTTTGCTTCAGGTTTGTACTTAGGGTAGGCTAACTACCTTTCCTCCTTATTTGCTATGTTAGTTTGTAGTGGGGTACAACACCTAAGGCTCTATTTATAGGCTGAGCTTGAGCCTTAAAATGTCTAGAACTAATTCAAAATAAAGCTAGCTAGCAATGTTTGAAACTTGAAATTTATTTGAATTCAAAACTAAAATAAATTCTAGCTACAATTTGAATTGCTTGCAAGATATCTTCTCTTCTATGTTCAGGCGTGTATGGGGACTTGATTGAGTCTTGGAGAAGCTGATTTGATGAGTAGAATGTGCTTGAACTTGAATTCAAAAGTTGGATGAAGTTTGAATTCAAGTTGAGTTTGAACTTGAGTGTATCTTGAATTGTTTGTTGGTTTATCCTTCCCACCTTTTCCAGCTGTGCTCCTTGAGTGAATGAGATGTAGAAAACCTGATTTGATGATGATAAGATGGCAGGGATTGAATTCAAATGATGGTTGAAGTTTGAATTCAAATTGAGTTTGAATTTGAATTCAAAGTTGGATTCAATTTGAATTGTGATCTATCTCCTTCTTTTCTCTTCAAGAATGGCGTGTAGAAGGCTGTTGATTTGGCTGAATTCATCTTGAGTTTGAAACCTCAATTTGGTTGAGACTTGAATTCAAATCAAGATTGAGTTTAAATTCAAGTTTGTCTTCAAGTTCAAATTCAGATAGGATTTCATCCTTCAATTCAAAATGGCCGGCCCCTTTTGTGATCCTTGGAGATGATTTTGATTTCAATTTGGACAAGGAATTCCATCTAGGACACATTTTGAATTTGTCTTTGTGGAGACAAACATTCTTTTCAAGACAACATTCCTTTTGTTCCCTTCTTTTGTGACACACGCCTAGAATGCCCTTTTTGTGCCTCCATTTTATTTGGATTTTCCATGTACCTAATTTGCCTACAAAGAAAACACATAAAAAAAAGATCACAAGAAAATAAGGTAAACTTTAAGATAAATAATGCACGCACATGTTAGCACACACACGTGTACAATCAAGGTGAAGGTTCAATGAAATGAACCCAAGGAATCTTAGGTTCATCTTGAACATGCTTGTACAAGAAGGTGGCAACTTGATGACAAAGTTCTCTTGCCCTCCTTCTTGTCATAGGACCTTTGACCTCTTGATGGGGCCCTTGATCCTCATTGGACCCTTGATCCTCATCAATCTTCCCCTCCTCAAAAGGATTCGTCCTCGAATCAAAAAGGTCATCATTGAAAGGGGTGAGGAAAAGGTTAGGTCAATTGTGGAGTGGCCTATACCTAAGACTGTAGGGGAAGTTCGTAGTTTTCATGGACTAGCAAGCTTTTATAGACGCTTTGTCAAAGATTTTTCTTCCATAGCTGCACCCCTAAACGAAATTGTGAAAAAAGATGTGCCTTTTAGGTGGGAAGAGCCACGACAACAGGCATTTGATGAGCTCAAGCGTAGGCTGACCACTGCACCCATACTTAGGCTACCAAATTTTGATGAGACCTTTGAGATCGAGTGTGATGCAAGTGGAGTGGGTATAGGTGCAGAATTACTCTACCTACGATAAGGAACTTTACGCCCTCGTGAGATCCCTACAAACTTGGCAACACTATCTTCAACCCAAAGAGTTTGTGATCCACACTGACCACGAAAGCCTTAAATATCTTAAAGGGCAGGGAAAGTTGAACAAAAGACATGCCAAATGGGTAGAGTACATAGAACAATTCCCTTACGTGATTAAGTACAAACAAGGAAAGGACAATATAGTTGTTGATGCCCTCTCTAGGAGATACACGTTAGTCACTACATTATCCTCACGCTTCTTAGGATTCGAATCACTTAAGGAATTGTACCCCAATGACCATGACTTTGGCACCATTTTTTACCATGTAAAGAAGCACCATTTGGGAAATTTTACATATATGAGGGTTATCTTTTCAAAGAACAAAAATTGTGTGTTCCCCAATCATCACTACGAGAAGCATTGACTAGAGAAGCCCATGGGGGAGGTTTAATGGGTCATTTCGGAGTGTTCAAAACCCTTGAGACTCTTAAGGAACATTTCTATTGGCCCCACATGAGAGTAGACGTCGAGAGGTTGTGTGGTAGTTGCATCACTTGCAAACAAGCCAAATCCAAGACCCAACCACATGGCCTTTACACACCTTTACCCGTCCCTGATGCCCCTTGGATTGACATCTCCATGGACTTTGTTTTAGGACTTCCTAGGTCTCGGGGAGGACGCGATAGAATTTATGTTGTGGTAGATCGATTTTAAAAAATGGCACATTTCATTGCATGTAGGAAAGTTGATGATGCCACGCATGTTGCTGATTTGTACTTCAAAGAAATTGTTAGATTGCATGGCATGCCACGTACAATTGTAAGTGATAGAGATACGAAATTTTTGAGTCATTTTTGGCGTGTTTTGTGGGCTAAACTTGGTACACAATTGTTGTTTTCAACCACCGCACACCCACAAACGGATGGACAAACTGAAGTCGTTAATCGTACTCTTTCTCAAATTTTGCGTGCCATTTTGCAAAAACACATTAAACATTAGGAAGATTGTTTACCATATATCGAATTTGCATATAATAGGAGTGTCCATCACGGTACTTTGCATAGTCCATTTGAAATCGTGTATGGCTTTAATCCCTTGTCTCCCCTCGAGTTGATTCCTATTCCCGTGCATGAACATTCTAGTCTTGATGGTAAACAAAAAGCGGAAAAGATAAAGAAACTGCATGAACAAGTTAAAACACAACTTGAAAAGAAAAACAAAGCTTATGAAAGACGAGCTAACAAACATCGGAAACGAGTTGCATGAACAAGTTTAAACACATTCGATCTCAAAGGTCTCGTCAAAATTTGGTAGCCTAAGTATGGGTGCAGTGGTCAGCCTACGCTTGAGCTCATCAAATGCCTGTTGTTGTGGCTCTTCCCACCTAAAAGGCACATCTTTTTTCACAATTTCGTTTAAGGGTGCAGCTATGGAAGAAAAATCTTTGACAAAGCGTCTATAAAAGCTTGCTAGTCCATGAAAACTACGAACTTCCCCTACAGTCTTAGGTATAGGACACTCCACAATTGACCTAACCTTTTCCTCATCCATTTCTACTCCCTCAGCCGAAATGACAAAGCCTAGAAAAACTACGCGTTCTAAACACAAGGAGCACTTCTTAAAGTTGGCGTAAAGTTGTTCTTGCTTAAACTTTTCAAAAACGGCTCGAATATGGTCAAGATGATCTTCTATGGTTTGGGAATAGATTAGGATATCATCGAAATAAACAACAACAAATCGGCCTATGAACGCTCGTAAAACTTCATTCATTAGCCTCATAAAGGTGCTAGGGACGTTGGTGAGCCCGAATGGCATCACTAACCACTCATAGAGCCCAAACTTGGTTTTGAATGCAGTCTTCCATTCGTCCCCTTCTCTAATGCGTACCTGAAAGTACCCTTGCTTAAGGTCAATTTTGGTGAAGAATTTAGATCCGTGCAACATGTCTAACATATCGTCTAGCCTAGGTATGGGGTACCTATACTTGATGGTAATCTTGTTTATGGCTCGGCAATCGGTACACATTCTCCACGTTCCATCCTTTTTGGGTACTAAAATGACTGGGACGGCAGATGGGCTTAGGCTCTCTCGGACTTGTCCACTCGCTAGGAGCTCCTCTACTTGCCTTTGGATTTCTTTGGTTTTGTTCGGGGTTGGCTCGATAGGCTGGGCGATTGGGTAACACGGCTCCTGGGACAAAGTCGATTTGGTGTTCTATTCCTCTAATGGGTGGTAATCCAGATGGTGGTTCGGAGGGAAATAGAACTTCATATTCTTGGATAAGGGACGCAACTGAGGTAGGTAAGTTTGGTGGGAGTTCTTCAAGGGCAAGGTGACACGACTTTGGGATGATGATGAGGACAGTTTGGTTGCTATAAAGTGCGCATGTGACCTCTCTTTTCTTTGCGAAATACCCACACTTCTTTTTGGACTCGTTGACACTTAGGGGCACTACCTCTTTTCCCTTGCTCTCATGTTTTTTGTTCTCACTTTTCATACACTCCACGAATTTTCTCTCGGCTTCTTTTTCCTTAGGATCGGCTCTAGACTTGGACATGCGTTGGTGATCCT
The DNA here is from genome assembly GCA_036186865.1 of Eustoma russellianum. NCBI lineage: Eukaryota > Viridiplantae > Streptophyta > Magnoliopsida > Gentianales > Gentianaceae > Eustoma > Eustoma russellianum. The sequence goes on from AP025068.1 coordinate 19,836,088, forward strand.
CGTGGACTTTGTGTGGTGGAAGTGCTTGCAGTTTGTAAAATTTGCCATTCAATTTGAAAGAATAACGATTCAAATAACCATCATATGTCACATGTCGATCAAATTGCCATGGCCTACCAAGTAAGATATGACTAGCATGCATTGGTGCGACATCACATAAAACATCATCTTTGTAACTACCAATGCTAAGAGAAATCAAAACTTGTTTACTTACGCTAACTTCACCGCAGTCATTTAGCCATGCAAGTTTGTAAGGGTGCGGATGATTAGTCATAGGCAAATTTAGTTTTCTTACTAATTCGATGCCAGCCACATTCGCACAAGAACCGGAATCAATGATCATGGTGCACACTTTACCATTTATCATGCAATGAATATGAAAAATGTTTTCTCTATGTTTTTCGTGATCATCTAATTTCGGATATGCATTTAAAGCTCTACGCACAACAAGAAACTCCTTAGTGTCAAAATCATCTAATGCGCCTAGATCCTCTTCAGGTTCAATTTCATTATCATGCTCAGACTCGTTTTCATGCTCGGACTCGGACACATATTCGTTTGTCTCTTCAATTAACATGATTCGTTTTGCATTAGGACATTCTTTTCCTATGTGACCACGTCCTTGACATTTATAACATTTAATGTCTCCAAACCTGTTTGAGGAATCCGAAGAATTTCCGGTAGGAGCCTTTTGTTGGGTGTGTTCATCTCTCCTTTGTGTGGATTGCACACGATTGTCCATTCTTTGTGACGCACCGTGGTCACGTGCTTGTCCTCCTGTAGGCTGTGAACTTCCCGTTCCTGAAGGCTTGTTGGAAAATCTTTACGAAGACTGATTAGTACGATAATTGGAATTGAAAGTGGAGGAATTACGTACCTTTAATTGCGTTTCAACCTTTTCAGCCATATGCACCATGGTGGTGAGGTCGAGATAAGGTTGAAGATCAACCCTTTGCGCAATCTCCCTATTTAAACCATGTAAGAATCGAGCTTTGGTGGCCTCTTCAGGTTCCTACAAGTTAGACCTTTCCAACAAAATTTCTAGCTCTTTATAATACTCGTCTACACTTTTGGAACCTTGACGTAAGTTGTGCAAACTCGTGAAAATAGAACTCTCATAATTGTTTGGAATAAAACGTTGTCTCATATCAAACTTCATTTCTTCCCAAGTAGTAATTGGAGGATGTCTCGTCTTAGTTCTATTTCGGCACAAATTCGTCCACCAATTAGGTGCATAACCAGAAAACTCAATAGAAGCATACCTCACTTTTTGCAATTCACTATAATTGGTACAAGAAAAGATCAAATCCACTTTCGTTTCCCATTCTAAATATTCCTCCGCATTACTTTTACCATAAAACGTGGGAATATTTATTTTCGTTTTAAGAAAATCATCATCTTGCGGGAAAAGGGGATTTTGGCGTCTTTGGTAACCACGGGGATGGTGGTCATCAAAGTCATAATCATCATGCTCAAAGGGAATGTAATCATCATTGTACCTTCTTGGAGCGTACCTTCTTGCTTGTGTAGGAGGAGCAAACCTTCTTGCTTCGGTGTTAGGTGGTCTAAGGTTGTCATCCTCAACTTCTTCTGGGGGATGGCGCCTTGGTTGTGGTAGGGGAACGGCCCTGCTTGTTCCTTGGCCATCACTCGTTTTGTAGCTACGCTCCACGTCTTCCAAGCGGTGCTTAATTATCTCATTGTCATGCATGAGTTTCTTAAGCATCTCCAGCATTTGTTGTTGCGTGTTGTCAACAGTTTCTGCCTCTTTAGACTTGCTAGATGCGGAATGATTGCTGCTGGCCATTGTACCTAAGGAATTGAACGAAAACAAAGGGAAAAGAAAGGAGCAAACTAACACAAAGACAAACAAACGTTAAGGGATTAGTAAAAAAAAGCTATGAACACTCCGCTTTCGGTTCTTTCCACTCTCTTACCACTTTGGTTCTTGGATAACCTGAAGTTAAGAAGGCTCAAAGTGATCAATAAGGAAGTGTATTCCCAAGGCTTCTTCAAATCACAATGTTCTCCGCTTGTTTCCTCCTTTTTGCTTTCAAGTTGTACCAATTAGTATCAAAGTAGAATCAATTTGAAATGAACACAAACTTGAACTTTATACTAAGATTCAAAGAAAATAAGCAACCAAAGTTGATGTATAAGGCTGAACCAAAGATAGACTAAGGGTTGCCGTGGGCAATCTTTAGTTAATTTTGATTCTATGCACTTACTATCCACAAAATGGTTCAAGTCATGCAACAATCGAGCAACCAAAAGTGTGATTGGTTCAAGAAGATCAGAAGATGGAGAATAAGGTTTATATATAGGACGGCAATGTGGGTTTTAAAGGAGATATGGTATCCAAGGTTTGCAAATCGTACCAAAAAATTTTCCACGCAATGTACAAACGTCTTGCCCTTTTTTTTGTTCTTTTGTTTTCCTTTTTCTTCCTTGCTATTTCAATTGAGCAAGGTTCAGATTCTCTTTTTTTTACTAAGGACAGAATTGAAATTTCACACGTTTTGCACTTAGCACTTGCGTTTTTGGACAGAATAGTGCAATGTATTTAAAATGCAATTTGTAACTTGGACTTGCAACAAAAATAACCTTAGGATGTGAGGGAAATTGGGGTAAGGCCGAATGGGTTAGGGTTAGGGTTTTTGATTTAGGGTTTTCTTTTGAACGTTTTGGGAATTTGCGGGATGGGGTTGTAGGAACGGAATGGGCGTTGTAAATGGACTATTTGGGTTGGTAATTGATGATTGGTGTGGTCAATTCGGATATTGGTTGGTTTAGGACAGAATTTGAACAAAATTCAAATTCTAGGGTTAGAGTTTATTTGAATGAATTGGGATCTTTAGAATCTGATTGTGTTTGGTAAAATTGGGTTGGGGCTTTTTGTTGGGGGTGTAAATAGGGTTGTTTGGGATCAGGTTGGTGAGTTTTTAGGGTTGGGTTGGGGTGGAGCTGGTTGGGGCGTGGGGTGTTGGGTGATTTGAGGGTGTGATTGATGTTGAAAATGGGTTATGAAGACAAGCACACGTAGGACTACTTGATTAAAGCATGAAATCAATCACAATGCGAATCACAAGATGCATACAATCATCACCAACTAAAAGCTTCGGTAGCAACAAGATGACTTGAAACCGAGGTAGCTTTATAGGCTGATGGTTGGAATATTTAAAAGAAGGCTGAATGTAACCTAAAATTCAACAAACCCTAATTTGTTCAAGTTTGAACGACTCAGAATCAGATTGTGATGCGAAAAGGAAATAAAAGAGATGACACTTGAATGATGAAAAGCAAAATGCAGCAACATGCAGGGAATCAAGGTAATGTGGACGTTTTTTTTTTGTATGACATGCAAGACGTGTAGAGTGAGGGGTAGAAGAAAGACTCAACTGAAATTGAAATGACTAGACTCAAACGAAAAGGAAATGATAGATGGTGGAATAGAGTAACCTGGGCTCTGATACCAATCTGATGCGTGCAACTCGTGGGCTCCAACAATTCCACCTTCCAAACGTCCTTCACAAAGGGTTAGGCACAAGGAAGAAGACTTCCCCTTGCTTCCTTAGTGAACAAAACGTATGGATTAAAACGAGAAAGACCAACACTTCAAGATGGTCGTTGATCAGGCAAACCAATAAGGCCCTCCTGGACGGCACCTTTAAGCACAACACCTTCAAAATGCTCAACTTTGAATGATCTTAACCTAGGTTTTTAATGCAAAACCAAGAAAACAAAGTCTCACACAAAGTGAAAGAAATATCAAGAATTCTTATTCATCAAAAGTTTTTGGTGTTCCATGCGTCCCCTAAGGCTCTATTTATAGGCTGAGCTTGAGCCTGAAAATGTCTAGACCTAATTCAAAATAAAGCTAGCTAGCAATGTTTGAAACTTGAAATTTATTTGAATTCAAAACTAAAATAAATTCTAGCTACAATTTGAATTGCTTGCAAGATATCTTCTCTTCTATGTTCAGGCGTGTATGGGGACTTGATTGAGTCTTGGAGAAGCTGATTTGATGAGTAGAATGTGCTTGAACTTGAATTCAAAAGTTGGATGAAGTTTGAATTCAAGTTGAGTTTGAACTTGAGTGTATCTTGAATTGTTTGTTGGTTTATCCTTCCCACCTTTTCCAGCTGTGCTCCTTGAGTGAATGAGATGTAGAAAACCTGATTTGATGATGATAAGATGGCAGGGATTGAATTCAAATGATGGTTGAAGTTTGAATTCAAATTGAGTTTGAATTTGAATTCAAAGTTGGATTCAATTTGAATTGTGATCTATCTCCTTCTTTTCTCTTCAAGAATGGCGTGTAGAAGGCTGTTGATTTGGCTGAATTCGTCTTGAGTTTGAAACCTCAATTTGGTTGAGACGAATTAAAATCAAGATTGAGTTTAAATTCAAGTTTGTCTTCAAGTTCAAATTCAGATAGGATTCCATCCTTCAATTCAAAATGGCCGGCCCCCTTTGTGATCCTTGGAGATGATTTTGATTTCAATTTGGACAAGGAATTCCATCTAAAACACATTTTGAATTTGTCTTTGTGGAGACAAACATTCCTTTCAAGACAACATTCCTTTTGTTCCCTTCTTTTGTGACACACGCCTAGAATGCCCTTTTTGTGCCTCCATTTTATTTGGATTTTCCATGTACCTAATTTGCCTACAAAGAAAACACATAAAACAAACATCACAAGAAAATAAGGTAAACTTTAAGATAAATAATGCACGCACATGTTAGCACACACACGTGTACAATCAAGGTGAAGGTTCAATGAAATGAACCCAAGGAATATTAGGTTCATCTTGAACATGCTTGTACAAGAAGGTGGCAACTTGATGACAAAGTTCTCTTGCCCTCCTTCTTGTCATAGGACCTTTGACCTCTTGATGGGGCCCTTGATCCTCATCGGACCCTTGATCCTCATCAACCTTTGATTCCATAAAATCATTAATGCCACAAAATCTTTTCCACATTGACAAATCATAAATGTGCGAGTAAATGGATCGGCGATGTCTATATTTGCATTTGCAAAACTCAGCCCATAAAGTGTTTGAGTGGAAATACTTCCACCACAGTTGACAATCATAAGCTTTCTGGACGGACAAAAGATTACGAATTCCCAAACCACCCTCTTTGTTGCCTGGCAAACTCGAGGCCAGGATTGCCAATGATATCGTCCTTTCCGGAGAAACGTTGCCATCTTATGATTTAATACATTGATGACAGTTTTTGGTAACCGTGAACTCGCTATAAGATGTGCGGGCAGCGAGTTTAGAACATACTTGATTAGAACTATCCGTCCCGCCATTGAAAGCAATTTACTTGACCAAGTTGCTAATTTAGCATCAAAATGATTAATGAGAGTAGTACAATACCCGGATCTGTTAATGCCTTTATATAAAAATGAACCAAGATACTTTATAGGTAGCAAGGACAACCTCATTCCCAGCACAGTTGATGCAGCACAGCCGGAGACACCCATACCTACCACAATTTGGCTTTTGTGATAATTCACCAGCTATCCTGATGCATGCTGATATGACTCCAAGAATTTGCGAAACCTTTCTAAGTTTCGGCTCGCACCATTTAAGAAAATCAACAAATCATCTGCGAAGCCTAAGTGAGAAACACATGAAACTCGCCCTGCTGCAAACCCTTTGATTGTACCTGCTAACATCAATGCCTTCAATCCCCGAGAAAATCCTTCCAAAGAATGAATGAATAGTAAAGGAGACAATGGATCACCCTGCTTTACACCACATCCAACAGGAAAGAAACCTGCTTGCTTACCATTAATAAGGATCGAACAACGAGTTGCATGAAAATTATTAATTACAGTCCGAACAAATCGTACACTAAAACCAAGTCGCTGTAGAAGAAGGTCAAGGTACCTCCAACTAACCCGATCAAAAGCTTTATCCATATCCAACTTAATCATCACATGACTGCCTCTAGGATGTTTATCTATGACAAGCACCATATCTTGTGCAAGTAGAATTTGCTCTGTAATGCCTCATCCTTTCATAAAACCCGCCTGCTCCGGGGAGATAAGTTTGGGCAACAACCGCCCCAATTGAGAAGAAATCAGCCTTGTAATAACTTTTGAGATAAAATTCATCAAACAAATGGGGCGGAAGTCCGCAAATGTCTGAGGATTAAGGACCTTAGGAATTGATATTATAGTGGCCGCAGCTACTTGCTTGGGCATAATCACACCCAAATAGAACTCCTGCACCGCTTTAAGCACATCTAAATGTATTTTCTGCCAGAAACATCTGTGGAAAGAGCCAAGATACCCATCCGGCCCAGCCGCACTGGTTGGACTAAGATCCCATACCGCCTCCTTGACTTCCACTAGTGTCGGAATTTCTTGCATCATGGCATTAACTTCCTCTGTTAATAACGATGGGATATGTTGAACAATTTCATCAAAATCAGCCACCGGCTCCACCGCAAAAAGAACATAGAAATAGCAAACCGCTTCTATTTCAATATCTGAATGTAGCACACATTTGCAACCATCTGGACGTAGGATACGGCGAATAGCTTGTCTTCTTCTTTTATCTTTCACTGTTTGATGGTAAAAGGAGGTATTCGCATCACCTTCTTTAAGCCAATTGACATTCGCCTTTTGTTTCCAATAAAGAAAGGCTCGCTTATAGACAAGTTTTAGTTGGGCAACACTATGTTGATATTGCGCCCGCGCCCTCTCATTAGGATCAGAATCAAATCCCTTTCGGATATGATATCTGAATGCAGCAGGGCCCCTGGGACTATCAGAATCACATGTCAAAAATAAGGGAGCATGATCGGAGGTAGCTCTTGTGAGATGTTGAACCTGCGTAACGGGAAACATATCCGAGAAGGATTCAAAGCACAAAAACCTATCAAGCCATCGCCAAACACGGCGTAACCCACGGTCATCACACCAAGGATATAATGATCCCTGAAAAGATATTTCATGTAAACCGCACACTTGGACACAATCATTGAACTCATGTAACGATTGTAGCGTTGGCAATGATCTTCTGCTATGCTCATCTAATGTGCTAAACGTATTAAAATCACCACCCACTGACCAAGGTAATGCTAATGAAGTATGGAATTGCCTCAAATCATCCCACAAAGGGCGCCTCGCTGTTATGGAATGCAGTCCATACACTACCGTCAGCCAGAATCGCTCCCCCGACACCAACCAATGATACTTGATGGAATAATTTTGCAGGCCGAGACGCTCCTCTTCCATCGATAATATTGATTCCTTCCAAAAAAACCATATATGATCATCACAGGCAGATACAGCTTTGGAAAAACCCAATTGCGATTAATAAGATAATAATAACAAAGGCCTAACTTTTGGTTCTACAACAACTAAAATATGCAAATGATGCAGTCGGACCAGCGAAAGTAATCGATTCAATGAGGTACGTATACCTTTAACATTCCATATTATCATCTTCATTAAGATAAAACATCAAAAGATTTAGAGAGGTGAGCTACCCGTAACCTGGTGAGGCGCGACGAAGTTGGAATTGCCTGCTGTGTCCACTGCAGAAGGTGCGAGGCGATACTAGTTTGAGGATCCTCTAACTCTGCAACAGTAGTCCCATGGCGGCTTGTATATAAATAAGTTAGCTTCAAAAAGATTAGCCATATTCACATAAAGATATCGATCCTGTTCATTCAGTCTTTTGACATCTAACGGAAATTCCAGTTCACTGTCTAAATGGGAGGAAATGGCCACTGGATCTGTAAGATCCCCCAATATACAATCATCTACTCCCATTAGTCGCAAGATATCTTGAACATCTGTAATTTCCGTAACAGCTCCCATTTCAGGCGACTGAGGTTGCGCTATTTCAGAAGGAGGCAGAACATCTGTAATATCCGTAAACTGGTGAGGCATCACAGTCATAGCGTCCTGCGATATTGCGACTGGCACAAATTTTTTTGGAGTCCAACGTTGATTTTCCCCCTTATCTGCTTGCTTTGTATTTTTGGTCTCCATTGTTGTGAGAGTCGGCAATTGCTTAGTGGCTAGATCGACTGTTTTACCACAATCAGCTAATATATGTCCCAATCGATAATAGCCTCACAGTATGGCGGCAAGTCTTTGTATTCTACACTCTGCATGATGAGGCATATGGGCGCTTGAATGTATACGCATTGTGGCAACTCTTTTGAAACGTCTAGTTCTACGTATATACGTGCCACAGAAGGACGGTTGACAGACGTAGTGGCTGCATCCAGCTTTAGCGGGGACCCTAGCATTCGTGCAATCTGAAAGAGTGCATCCTTAGGATGAAAATGTATGAGGAGTCCTGGAAAGGAAACCTAAATCGGAACTATTGGAACTTCGACTGCCGGATCATAATCTGGTGTCCATTTACAGATTCGCATATGCTTTCCAAAGATCAGCCAACAGCGACGTGAAAAACACCGAAAATATTCTTGCTCTTGATCAAAGTGAATTAAGATATGGGATGCGTCCAATAAACACACTTTTACTGCTCCCGCAAAGCCAATGAGGTTAATTGCTGATCAGATGGTTGCAAGTGGCGGTTGCCAATACCAAAACATTTCGACCAATCTAAAGCGATATGGGGATGCCAAAGATTGAATTTCTTCATCTGTTAACGTGATCATTGGACTGCCATTGAATTTTTGGATTGGTTTCACTGGCATGATCATTGAGGATTGTGCAAACAGAGACGTGTAAGATCGCGGTGGCACCAGAACCGCGTCTGACGAAGGAATGATGGGAGTCGACTGAGATGCCATAGATACAAGAAGAAGATGAAAGTGAGATTAGATAGAAGAGGAGATGCGAAAAGAATGCTAGGCATGTGAGAATCAATGAAGAAGAAGAGCTAATGGCAGTCGACGGCGGCTACGCCGCCAGCTGCTGCAAATCACTCCAGGGAGAGGGGAAGGGCAGCATTTTTATTCTTTTCTTACCAAATTCATCCATATATATGTATATATATAGATATTTACGAGATGAATGTTCACAGCCTGATACGTCTCCAAGAGTTTCAGTGACACAAATTTCTTGGCATTCCATAGTTATAGGTCATCTCTCCAATCATATAAATATGTACGCTTTTTCCTTCGCCAAGGTTTTGTAGAAATAAGAGGGTTTGAGTGATTTCAAAATAAGAAATTTGAATGCATATAAATATATATGTATAAACGTGAATAAATGTGTATATGTATGCATGATGGCAAGCTTTGCCATTACTTGCCTTATTTAGCTTATATATTATGTTGCTGTACTAACGAGCCATGAAGCATTAAAGCTTACATCATATGGCAAACATTTGTTGTGTTTATACTATTTTCAGGTGCCACCATTAATGAACTAAATTAGTTCATTAAGTGAAGTACTTAGTTTAATAAACTAAGTAGGTCATTAAAGGAAGATTAATTTGGAAAAGGCACAAAGGCAACAAGGCCAAGGAAGGAAAGTTCTCTCCTCCTCCCCATCTTCATTAAACATGCCACATATACATATATTATACATATTTTCAGATTTTTTTAAATAAAAGCACATACACATGTATTCCAACGTACTACCGACACGTTATATATTTTTCGTACGTACGTTAACGTCACACTACCATACTTAACTCATATTTATGAGTATATTCAGGTCTTATATCATATGATATAAGATATGGTGATGACAAATTAAATACAACACGATAAAAGTATCTAAACCGAAATTTGTCGTATCGGGCGAACACCGAAACTTCGCCAACGTGTCACGTACTTGCCATAAATAAATGGTCAGCCCCTATACATCAAAATATGATGTAAATTTCGTGCTACACATGACATATTCAGCCAAAAATACTTTCCATGTTGGCACACACAAATTACTCCACATTAAGGCCAAAATGTGAAGATTCCAAGTTCAATTTTGTCACATGTTAATGGTACCACTTTAAACTAGCCAAGTGCTGAGATTTAAAGTATATATTATATATATTATGTATAACATAATATATATAACATGTGCAAAAGTTGGAATTTAAATTAGAGAAAAATCGGGTAATCGATAAATATCGAAAATTCGGTTTTCTACGCACATAACATGGAACGTTTTTCTTGTACATCATGTGACACGTATCTAGACACTTTTTACATATGATATACATCTTAAAGTGTTCTAGAAAATTAAATTAAGGGCTGATTGGAATATTGCATGTGTGTATTATTAAATGTGCACTATTTTACAAAGTTAGCAAAAATGAAATTCAGCACATGCATATACATGTATACACGCCCCTACAGCTGAGATGGAGCATATGTGGAGCCTTGTTGGCATATTGATTGGTGAAGAATCAATCATACATTATTGGTGACATAAAGGAAGGAGCTACACAAGGTAATACTTCAAAATCTTGTCACAATTGTGACACATGCTGAAAATTCAGCATGTGTGCTAATGGGTGGCGTTTTTAAGGTCATTATGAGACATATTTTACTTCTTGATTAAGGTGGATTGATTGGAAGAGGATATGGTAAGGTTTTGAATAATATTTAAAATAAATAAATGGTGATATTTAGCATATCACACATGCTGAAAATTTTTCAGCATGTGTACATGTTGTGGCCGAACATGATGAGCTTCTTGTGTCCAAGTTCATGTCTCAATTGATAGCAAGACTTACCATGTATTGTTGATTCATTTTTAATGAGAAAAATCAAAGTAAATTGGGAATTATCTTGAATAAAATTAAATGGTGCACATGCTGAAAATTCAGCATGGCAAGATGACTATATGGCCAAAATTATGCCTTGTTTGGGAAGGATTTGTTGGTCTTGCAATTTATGGTGTATCTCTTGACTTATGGTATGATTTTATGATTGATATTGGCACATGTTTAAAGTGTTGATCTCAGATTTTTTCCATGTCATCATGTTGACAACATTGAGCCAATAAAGAGGTGCCAAGTAAGCAAAGACTAAATGATGATCCAATAGAATGATGCCAAGCAAGCAAGGCATTGTCACAACGATGTCTTACACTCTCTCAAGCACTCAAAAGGAAATTTTCAAGAGGGAAGACAACAGAAGGGGGGACGGCTGCCACAATTAAAAAGAAGAAGAGGAGAGCAAACAAAAACAACAACAAGCATTGCATTCTAAAGAGATCAAATAGCCAAGCTCTTCTTCTCCTACATCTTCTTTCTTTCTCTTTTCTTGTAAAGCCTATTGTATTCATATTCTTTCAATCTTGAATAGGCTTCATATAAACCACCATTCATTCATCTTTGTAAAAGATTGATCAAGGTGTGATCAATCTTCATTCTAGCGAGATGGTGGTGTTCGTGTGAATTGTACTCGACATACAAGGTTTGTAAAGGGTTGGAGTTAAGGTGTAACTCTATCAACCCTGCGGTAAGGTGTACTGCGTGTGTGTGATTAGTGTGAACCAAGGAAGGTGTTCCTTGAAGACTGGAGTAGGTTGTTTATAACCGAACCAGTATAAAATTCTTGGTGCCATTTACTTTCTGCATTTACGTTTCAGTTACTGCACTGTTTATACTTCTTGTTCACGTTCGTAAAAATAGTAAACGATTTCCAAAAATTATAAACGTTTCCAGAAACATACTTACACGTTCTAGGGTTAATTTGGCACAAGTTTCAACCCTTTTGGATAAGTATAAGTCAGTCAAACATCAAAAGTTCTGAGACTAGTGCAGTCTGATTTTCAGACGTGCAAAGGTTGAGACTTTGATTGTATTTGACCTACTTCCCAAAAGAATTTTCCAAAACTGTTTCAACCCATTTAAATATAGTATATAAGGAGTAATTGGTCAAATTTTGCAGATCATTTGGACACTCACACAAATAGAAATTAATTTTTCAAAACCATCTACCGTTTCTGGCAGATTTGCACAATCTGAGTACCAACGGTTTTTGAAGGGGTTAAAGGTTGAATTTTAATTTGAAATTTTTAGGGGACCCTCATAACATCTGAGGCTAAGTTCTCTCAAAATTTCATAATTTTTGGAGACCTCTAACCTAGTTTTAAAAACGTTTTAAAACAGGTCCTAAAAACAGAATCTGTTTTCAGAACTTGAATTGGTTAGGTTTCAAGAAATTTTAAAAACCATATTTTCCGCACCATCTATTCAACCCCCCCCCCTTCTAGTGGTGCCTTGAAGATCCTACAAGTGGTATCAAAGCGCAGGTTTACTCACTACAAGGAATCCAACGATTTAGTGAGATGGCATCCACAAATCTCAAAACCGAACAAGAAGGTATGTCGAGCCAAAGGCCTCCACTTTTTGACGGTGAGTCCTTTATTCAATGGAAACTTAGGATGAAACTTTTTCTTATGGCTATAGATATAGATCTTTGGTCAATAATTGAAGATGGTCCATATGTCCCATCTAAGTCATCCACTGTAGACGGAGTCACACTAGAAGTCGTTAAAACTAGACAAGACTATACTAGTGAAGATAAAAAGAAACTTAGTATGAATGCTAAGGCCATGCAGTTACTCTTAAATGGATTGAGTAAGAGTGAGTCTAGTTATGTGTCAAATTGTTCGAGTGCACAAGAAATGTGGAGAATTCTAGAAATGAAACACGAAGGCACGAGTCAAGTAAAAGAGTCAAAAATTAATATGCTCATGTCTACTCTTGAGTCTTTTAAATTGTTGCCTAATGAGTCGATTGTAGATATGGATCTTTGTTTAACTAACATCTATAACTCTCTTGAGTCTCTTGGTAAGGCTTTTACTACGCAGGAAAAGGTACAGAAAGTCCTACGAAGCCTTCTTTCGGAATGGGACCCTAAAGTGACTGCTATAGAAGAAAGCAAGGAAACCAAATCAATAAAGATGGAAGAGCTAATTGGCTCACTCAAAGTTTATGAAAACAAACTTACTATTCGGAAATCGGAATCATCTAAACAAGGTAAAACCATTGCTTTTAAATTAAATGAACACGTCTCCCCTCCCTCCGATCACGTAGATGATAGTGATTCCGAATCGGATAATGATGATTTAATCCTATTGGCTAAAGGACTAAGAAGATTCATGAGAAAGTCATTTAAAAATAAAAACAAGGGCACTACATCTAAGAGAAATAAAAACAAGTCAAATGATAAGGACATTAAATGTTATGAATGCGGCAAACTCGGACACTTATCATATGACTGCCCAAACAAAGAAAAGCAAACTAATAAGTACCCTGACAAGGAGCGGAACAAAAATAGACTCGTCTCAGATCCTAAACAAAGGAAACGTGCACTAAAGGCCTCCACCTGGAGTGATTCATCAGACTCTGAAACTGAGACCGAAGAGGAGACCACTCAAGTATGCTTTGCCTCCAAAGCATCTAATGAGGTATCATCTGATTCTGACTCTGACTCTGAACCTTCTTATGATGATCTTTTTAGTCAGTATCTAGAACTGCATAGATTCACTAAGACTCTCGCAAAAGAAAAGAAACGATTAATTGAAGACAAGAAACTGTTAGAATCCTCTAACGAGAATCTTGTCGCTCAATTAAGCGATTCAAAGAAAGAGTCTTCATGTGTCATCACTGCATTAAAAACCGAGATTTCATCATTAACTATTCAAAATAATGAAATGAAATCCGAGATTTCAAATTTGAAATCAAGGAATACAGATTTAGAGAAAATGATGAAACAATTTGATACAGGGTCAAACATGCTGCATCGCATCATATTATCACAAAAGCATGACAGTAACAAAACTGGATTGGGATACGTCAATACTAACGAAGCATCAACCAAACCAACCAAGTTTGTTGTGTCTAAGAAAGTAGACACCCCCAAGCCTCAAGTGGCGTCTAAGATGACGCAAAAAGCGCCCCCTTCCTCACGCCCCACTCCATCATATCATGTGAAATATAACGTTGTACCATATAGATATGAAAAGAGAAGAACAATGCATACACGAAATACATATCATCCACGGACTACGCACACACACACAAGGACATATCAAAAGCGTCCTTCATTCAATGAGTATAAAGGAGTCCTTGGGCAAAGACCCAAAGTACATGCACCACATGTCTATTATATTACACCTTCACCTAAATTCTTGCCATTTGATAGACCGAGAAGGATCACCCAAGTATGGGTACCAAAAGGTACCTTTACCAAAAGGTGATTAACTAACTCGAAAGGACCCAAAATTGAAAGGGTACCTAAATCACCTTTCCACATTGCAGGGAGACCACACATGGAAGGATACATCAATAAAGTGGTTCCTTGACAGTGGTTGCTCGAGGCACATGACGGGTGACCCAAGCCTGTTCTCCAAATTAAAGAAGGTCACAAAAGGCGGATCCGTGACCTTTGGAGACAACAATGAGGGCAAGATCATTGGAAAAGGTACGATTGGCAATCCGAACACACTCCAAATCTCCAACGTACTTTTGGTAAGCAACTTATCTTACAATCTTCTTAGTATTTCTCAATTTGTTGACAATGGTTTCAATGTGTGCTTTACTCATCCTTATTGCAACATAATAGATAAAATGGAGAAACCGTTTTAAAAGGAAAACGAGAAGGCAATATTTTTACGCTATCTATGGATGATGTAGTAGACGCTAAAGTTAAGTGTTTTATGTCAAATGAACCCAATGTGAATTTATGGCATAGACGTTTAGGACACATTGGTATTTCCACACTAGAAAAATTACAACGAAAGAACCTAGTACGGGGATTGCCTACGCTTGATCTAGACAACTTTCAGTTGTGTGAATCTTGCATAAAAGGCAAACAAATACGTGAGTCACTTAAGCCGAAAAATGAAATAAGCACGACTAGAATACTAGAACTATTGCATATCGATTTGTTTGGTCCTAGTCGTACTACAAGCCTTGGTGGGCATCACTATGCATGCGTAATTGTTGATGACTTTTCTCGTTATACTTGGACTTTATTTCTTGCACATAAGGATGATAGCGCCGTAGAGATTGCTAAATTAATTAAACAACTTGAAAATCAATACGGTGTAAATGTGAAAAGAATAAGAAGCGATAGAGGCGGTGAGTTTAAAAATAAAGAGATGATTTCGTTTTGTGAAGAAAAAGGAATTAAACATGAGTTTTTGCCACCTAGAACTCCACATCCACAATTAAATGGAGTAGTAGAAAGAAAGAATCGCACATTACAAGAAATCGCTAGAACCATGCTTTGCGAAAATAAATTGCCTAGATTTCTGTGGGCGGAAGCCGTAAATTGTGCATGCTATATTGTAAATCGCCTATCTATAAGAAAGAAATTAAACAAGACGCCTTACGAAATTTTGAATGATCGCATGCCTAAGATTGACTATTTTCGTGTGTTTGGATGCAAATGCTTTGTCTTGAATACAAAAGATAATTTAGATAAATTTGAATCCAAATCAATTGAGTGCATTTTTGTTGGGTATTCCATAAATTCAAAAGCATATAGATGTTATGATCCTCTCACTAGACAAATTATAGAATCTATTCATGTTAAATTCAATGAATTTGGTGAGATTGATAAAGATAAGGAATATGACGATGATTTTGAATTGAAACCCGTTGTAAATGAAGATAATGATTCTTTTGATATGCATGATATGAATGAGACACTAGAAATGCATGATCATATCGAAATGCATGATAACATAGAAAATAATCAACCAAGATGGCATAGAGATCACCCACATGATCTCATCATAGGCGACATCACTCACGGTGTGCGACCACGTAGAAGAATCACTTCGGATGAAATAAATGAATTTCATGCTATGATTTCTGAAATTGAGCCCAAAAATGTGCATGATGCTTTGAGTGATTCATCTTGGATTGATGCTATGCATGACGAACTTAATCAATTCGTTAGAAATGATGTATGGGATTTAGTGCCACGTCCACAAGATAAGACTATTATAGGCACAAAGTGGGTATTTAGGAATAAAATGAATGAAGAAGGAAAGGTCGTTAGAAATAAAGCAAGACTCGTAGCTCAAGGATATAATCAAGAAGAAGGAATAGACTACGATGAAACATTTGCACCCGTAGCACGTTTAGAAGCTATACGACTCTTACTTGCTATTGCTTGCATGAAAGATTTTAAATTGTATCAAATGGACGTCAAAAGTGCTTTTCTAAACGGATTCATACAAGAAGAAGTATACGTGAAGCAACCACCCGGTTTTGAAGATTTGAAACATCCAGATCACGTGTACAAACTAAAGAAGGCACTATATGGCCTAAAGCAAGCGCCAAGAGCATGGTATGATCGTTTTGCCACTTTTCTTTTAGAAAATAATTTTAAACGCGGTACTATAGATAGTACACTATTTTTGAAACAAGAAAAATCAGATCTACGTAGATGACATTATTTTTGGTTCTACCTCACATAGACTCGTTAAAGATTTTGAAAATTGTATGAAAGCTGAATTTGAAATGTCTATGGTTGGTGAACTTAATTATTTTCTTGGCTTGCAGATTAAACAAACGAGTAAAGGAATTCATATAAGCCAAGCTAAGTATGTAAATGACATGATCAAAAAGTTTAATTTTGAACATTTGAAACCCTCCCCCACGCCTATGAGTGTCACTACTAAATTAGACAAAGACGAACATGGTAAAGACGTTGATAATGGATTATATCGATCTATGATAGGTTCTTTACTATATTTAACTGCTATTAGGCCTGACATCATGTTTAGCGTATGCATGTGTGCTCGTTTTCAAAGTCAACCTAAGGTGTCACACTTAAATGCGGTAAAAAGAATATTCCGTTATATTAAACACACGCCCACCTTAGGTATTTGGTATGATAAGGATTCTACATTTGACTTACATGCTTACACTGATGCAGATTATGGTGGCTGCAAAATAGATAGAAAAAGCACGAGCGGAACTTGCCAATTTATAGGAAATTCCTTTATTTCATGGTTTTCCAAAAAGCAAGCAAGTGTTGCTTTGTCCACTACTGAGGCTGAATATATGGCTCTTAGCCTTTGCTGCACACAGTTGTTGTGGATAAAACAACAACTTTCGGACTTTGGAATTACCGTAAATAAAATTCCTATATATTGTGACAATATGAGTGCAATAAATTTGTCTAAGAACCCCGTGTTACACTCTAAGGCTAAGCATATAGAAGTTCGCTGTCACTTTCTTCGTGATCACGTTAACAATGGTAATATTGTCATAGATCACGTACGCACAGAATCACAAGTAACGGATATATTTACAAAGGCCTTAAATCAAGCCACATATGAATCTCTTCATTCTAAATTAGGCATGATTCCCGTTGATATGATTTGATGCGATATTATTTGATTTACTTTCCTTTTTGACAGGAATCTTTTGATTAACTTTCCAAAATAAAGGGGGAGAGAAAAGCATGATTTAAGGGGGAGAGAGAGGCACTGATTGTTAATTGATCTTAATTGCACAAATCAAGGGGGAGCCGGATTTGAAATTCGAAATTCAAATTTCAAATCTGTGCATAGTTCAAGGGGGAGAGATAGCATTTAAATCATGTACACAAGTTATTTTGAAAATCATCAAAAGGGGGAGATTGTAGAAATAAGAGGGTTTGAGTGATTTCAAAATAAGAAATTTGAATGCATATAAATATATATGTATAAACGTGAATAAATGTGTATATGTATGCATGATAACTTGCCATTACTTGCCTTATTTAGCTTATATATTATGTTGCCGTACTAACGAGCCATGAAACATTAAAGCTTACATCATATGGCAAACATTTGTTGTGTTTATACTATTTTCAGGTGCCACCATTAATGAACTAAATTAGTTCATTAAGTGAAGTACTTAGTTTAATAAACTAAGTAGGTCATTAAAGGAAGATTAATTTGGAAAAGGCACAAAGGCAACAAGGCCAAGGAAGGAAAGTTCTCTCCTCCTCCCCATCTTCATTAAACACGCCACATATACATATATTATACATATTTTCAGATTTTTTTAAATAAAAGCACATATACATGCATTCCAACGTACTACAGACACGTTATATATTTTTCATACGCATGTTATCGTCACACTACCATACTTAACTCATATTTATGAGTATATTCAGGTCTTATATCATATGATATAAGATATGGTGATGACTAATTAAATACGACACGATAAAAGGTTCTAAACTGAAATTTGTCGTATCGGGCGAACACCGAAACTTCGCCAACGTGTCACGTACTTGTCATAAATAAATGACCAGCCCATATACATCAAAATATGATGTAAATTTCGTGCTACACATGACATATTCAGCAAAAAATACTTTCCATGTTGGCACACACAAATTACTCCACATTAAGGCCAAAATATGAAGATTCCAAGTTCAATTTTGTCACATGTTAATGGTACCACTTTAAACTAGCCAAGTGCTGAGATTTAAAAGTATATATTATATATATTATGTATAACATAATATATATAACATGTGCAAAAGTTGGAATTTAAATTAGAGAAAAATCGGGTAATCGATAAATATCGAAAATTCGGTTTTCTACGCACATAACATGGAACGTTTTTCTTGTACATCATGTGACACGTATCTAGACACTTTTTACATATGATATACATCTTAAAGTGTTCTAGAAAATTAAATTAAGGGCTGATTGGAATATTGCATGTGTGTATTATTAAATGTGCACTATTTTACAAAGTTAGCAAAAATGAAATTCAGCACATGCATATACATGTATACACGCCCCTACAGCTGAGATGGAGCATATGTGGAGCCTTGTTGGCATATTGATTGGTCAAGAATCAATCATACATTATTGGTGACATAAAGGAAGGAGCTACACAAGGTAATACTTCAAAATCTTGTCACAATTGTGACACATGCTGAAAATTCAGCATGTGTGCTAATGGGTGGCGTTTTTAAGGTCATTATGAGACATATTTTACTTCTTGATTAAGGTGGATTGATTGGAAGAGGATATGGTAAGGTTTTGAATAATATTTAAAATAAATAAATGGTGATATTTAGCATATCACACATGCTGAAAATTTTTCAGCATGTGTACATGTTGTGGCCGAACATGATGAGCTTCTTGTGTCCAAGTTCATGTCTCAATTGATAGCAAGACTTACCATGTATTGTTGATTCATTTTTAATGAGAAAAATCAAAGTAAATTGGGAATTATCTTGAATAAAATTAAATGGTGCACATGCTGAAAATTCAGCATGGCAAGATGACTATATGGCCGAAATTATGCCTTGTTTGGGAAGGATTTGTTGGTCTTGCAATTTATGGTGTATCTCTTGACTTATGGTATGATTTTATGATTGATATTGGCACATGTTTAAAGTGTTGATCTCAGATTTTTTCCATGTCATCATGTTGACAACATTGAGCCAATAAAGAGGTGCCAAGTAAGCAAAGACTAAATGATGATCCAATAGAATGATGCCAAGCAAGCAAGGCATTGTCACAATGATGTCTTACACTCTCTCAAGCACTCAAAAGGAAATTTTCAAGAGGGAAGACAACAGAAGGGGGGACGGCTGCAACAATTAAAAAGAAGAAGAGGAGAGCAAACAAAAACAACAACAAGCATTGCATTCTAAAGAGATCAAATAGCCAAGCTCTTCTTCTCCTACATCTTCTTTCTTTCTCTTTTCTTGTAAAGCCTATTGTATTCATATTCTTTCAATCTTGAATAGGCTTCATATAAACCACCATTCATTCATCTTTGTAAAAGATTGATCAAGGTGTGATCAATCTTCATTCTAGCGAGGTGGTGGTGTTCGTGTGAATTGTACTCGACATACAAGGTTTGTAAAGGGTTGGAGTTAAGGTGTAACTCTATCAACCCTGCGGTAAGGTGTACTGCGTGTGTGTGATTAGTGTGAACCAAGGAAGGTGTTCCTTGAAGACTGGAGTAGGTTGTTTATAACCTAAATTCTTGGTGCCATTTACTTTCTGCATTTACGTTTCAGTTACTGCACTGTTTATACTTCTTGTTCACGTTCGTAAAAATAGTAAACGATTTCCAAAAATTATAAAAGTTTCCAGAAACATACTTACACGTTCTAGGGTTAATTTGGTACAAGTTTCAACCCTTTTGGATAAGTATAAGTCAGTCAAACATCAAAAGTTCTGAGACTAGTGCAGTCTGATTTTCATACTTGCAAAGGTTGAGACTTTGATTGTATTTGACCTACTTCCCAAACGAATTTTCCAAAACTGTTTCAACCCATTTAAATATAGTATATAAGGAGTAATTGGTCAAATTTTCAGATCATTTGGACGCTCACACAAATAGGAATTAATTTTTCAAAACCATCTACCGTTTCTGGCAGATTTGCACAATCTGAGTACCAGCGGAATTTTAAAGGGGTTAAAGATTGAATTTTAATTTGAAATTTTTAGGAGACCCTCATAACATCTGAGGCTAAGTTCTTTCAAAATTTCATAATTTTTGGAGACCTCTAACCTAGTTTTAAAAACGTTTTAAAACAGGTCCTGAAAACAGAATCTGTTTTCAGAACTTGAATTGGTTAGGTTTCAAGAAATTTTAAAAACCATATTTTCCGCACCATCTATTCAACCCCCCCCTTCTAGTGGTGCCTTGCAGATCCTACAGGTTTTATCCACAAGGGTGATTTTACTTGGCAAGGTTTTAATGCGGCATATCATATATGATTGGAGGTTGACAATCATTAGCTTTCTATTTCATTTATTTCGTTACACGGAGTCTTATGTAATATGGTTTTCCTCCGCCATAAGTGAGGCTTCTTAATAAGATTTTGTTTTAAAAAAATATGTATATTTATATGTATATATATATATATCAAGTGATATAGCACTTAGTCACAACTTCAATTGCCACTGCTCATGATATTACAATATGCTTTGTTGTATAGCAATTGGGGCGCGACCGTCTCTCCCCCTATAAAAAGTTTCGTCTTTGAAACATACGTGCCTTAACTGAAAAGCTGGGGGTACTGCTCTTGCATCTGCTGCTCCGGTTCCCACGTCGCTTCCCTTTAGGAATGATTACTCCATTGCACTTTAACATAAGGGATAGAGCCTCTCCTTAGAACCCGTTCCATTCGATCAGCAATGCGGACCATAATCTCGTCGTAAGTTGCACCATTTCTTATTCTTATCGTTTGCGCCTCCAAGATATGGTTAGGTTCATGCACATAGCATCACAACTGTGACACATGGAACACGTCATGGATCTATGCTAAGGAGAGTGGCAAAGCCAAATGCTACGCCACTGACCTGACTCCCTCCAAAATCTCATAAGGGCAGATGAATGGAAGGCTCAATTTCCCTTTCACTCCGAATCGCATTACCCCTTTTGTGGATGATACTCTTAGATAGACTTTGTCGCCCACCTCAAACTCGATAGGTCTCCTTGGAGAATCTACCCAACTCTTATTGAGGTCCTGGGCTGCCTTCAGCCTTTCACGTATTACACTAACCTTTTCCGAAGTCTGCTCTATAAACTCTGGTCCAGTGAGGGCTCCTTCCCCAGCCTCGTCCCAGTAAAGTGGAGACCGATACTTTCGACCATACAGAAGTCCAACACACAAGCACGCAGCATATCTTCTAGAGTTTGTAGTTCTCTTACATTGTCCATCTATCTGAGGGTGGAATGTGGTACTCATTCTGATCTTGGTACCCATCATACGCTGACACACTGTTCAAAATCGTGAAGTGAAGCGCGAAACTTTGTCGCATATGATACTTATTGGTACTCCATGTAATCTCACAATGTCATCTATATACATGTTCACCAGCTTCTCCATAGATGCCTGAATCGACATGTGTAGAAAGTGTGCGGATTTGGTAAGTCGATCTACAATCACCCATATCGTGTCATTTTTGCTCTTCAACTTGGGAAGTACCGTAATAATGTCCATAGTGACATGTTCCCACTTCTACTCAGGGATCTCTAATGGCTACAATAAACGCACGGGTCGCTGATGTTTTGCTTTGACTTGTTGACAAACTAGACATTGTTCCATGAGTTCTGCAATCTAGCGTTTCATACCATTCCACCAATAATTTCTTTTAAAATCTTGGTACATTATGGTAGCTCCAGGATGAATTGACAATCGCGAACTGTGCCTTATTTAGTATTTCCTGCTTAATATCCTCGACATCAGGCACACAATCTGCTATGAAACCATAGGCTGCCATTGTCATGAGTCTTCAAGTCCTTCACTGGCTCCTTCTTCAATTTCTCAACAATTTTCAACATCTCTGTATCACTTTTCTAGGAATCTTTTAACCGGTCAATCAAACTTGGTGAGATTACCAATGTGGCCAGGATGTTAGCAGTGGACTTAACCATGTCTAATCCGAATTCAACCATCTCCCTTTCTAGTGGAATCTACCCTACATGACTCCATTTTTTGCTTAAGGCATCTGCTACCTTGTTTGATTTGCCGAGATGGTAGTGGATACCAAAATTATAATCGTTGATCAGTTTAAGCCACCTTTTCTGTCTCGTGTTTAGTTTTTTATGAGTGAAGAGGTATTTCAAGATCTTATGATCTATATACACTTCACATCTTTCGCCATACAGATAATATCGCCAGATTTTCAATGTGAATACCACTACTGCCAACTCCAAATCATGGGTAGGGTAATTTTGCTCATACAATTTTAGCTGTCTGGATGCATAAGCTATCACCCGATCCTTTCGCATTAGTACACATCCTAAAAGAAGAGGTTTCAAACATGTGTACAATAATTGAATGGACCATAGTAAAGTGATTTATTTATTTACCTAATCCATTCCTAGAAGCGTCGTTGTATACTATAAATCCTTCATGAGATATAGGTTGTGCCAGGGCTGGAGCCGTGGTCAGTTTCCTTTTGAATTCTGTAAAGCTCTGCTCGCACTATGAGGTCCATTCAAGTTTGGTCTTTTTCTGGGTTAGCCTTGTCAAGAGGACCACAATTCTGGAGGCCCTCAACAAACTTCCGGTAATATCCTGCAAGACCCTAGAAACTTCTGACCTCCGTCACATTCGTAGGCCGTGGCAACTCTGTTATGGCCTTAGTCTTCTTAGAGTCAACTGATATGCCTTCCTTGGAGATTACATGACCCAAGAATGTCACATTGTCTAGCCAAAACTCGCACTTACTGAATTTGGCGTACAACTTTTTCTCCCTCAGTATCCTCAACACTATTCTCAAATGTTCAGCATGAGTTTCCTCGTCGGGTGAATATATCAGAATCTCATCAATAAATACAACCACGAACTTATGTAGTTGCTCATGAAGACAGTGTTCATTAAGTCCATGAATGCTACAGGGGCATTCGTCAGTCCAAATGATATTACCAAGAACTCATAATGGCTATATCTGGTACGAAAAGCAGTCTTAGCAACGTCCTTTGCTTTGTTTTTAGCTGGTGATATCCGATCCGAACGTCAACCTTGCGAAAAACTTTAGCAGTCTTCATACATGTGTACAT
Source organism: Eustoma russellianum (assembly GCA_036186865.1). Taxonomy (NCBI): domain Eukaryota; kingdom Viridiplantae; phylum Streptophyta; class Magnoliopsida; order Gentianales; family Gentianaceae; genus Eustoma; species Eustoma russellianum. The sequence continues at coordinate 19,859,553 of AP025068.1, forward strand.
TTCATATTTTGTACAAACTTCCGGATCGATCGAACAAGCCATTGATCCCAGGCAGCAGATACTTGTTCTTGATTGTGACTATTCAATTCTCGAAAATCGATGCACAGTCTCATACTGCCATCCTTCTTTTTCACAAATATGACTGGTGCTCCCAAGGGTGAGACGCTGGGGCTTATGAACTTTTTCTCAATCAGCTCCTGTAACTGTACTTTCAACTCCTTCAACTCGGTTGGGGCTGTTCGGTACGGCACCTTAGAAATAGGCTCCGGTCCAGGTAGCACGTTAATCTCAAACTCCACTTCCCTACCTGGGGGTAATCCAGGCAATTCGTTGGGGAAGACATTGGGAAATATCTTCACCACTGGATGCCGTCAGGTAAGGGTATCTCTTGTTCGGCGTTCGCCTGGGCTGTTGTCAGATATGCAGTCTTAAGTGCTTTCTTCAATTTAGAGTTCCCCTGGTGGGTGATCTCTTCTTCGACTGGATTTTTAATGATTACCCGCTTCCTTCGGCAATCAATGTGAGCATGGTTCTTGGATAGCTAATCCATACCCAAGATGACGTGAAAGTCTGTCATATGTATAGGAATCATAGTGGTATCAAACGGTCGTCCCTCCATTTCAAATTCACAGCCCTTGTGTAGATGATGTGAAACAATAATCTGGTCACCGGCCTCCTAAACTCGATACGTCGTTTCCAACCACAACGGACAATTATTAAGGTTCTTGGCAAACTTTTTAGAGACAAAAAACTATCAAAGAATGCGTTCACTGAAATAATATTCACTAGTATAGCACCTAAGGTAGTCCCAAATTCAAGTACAGATTCCAATAAACAGGAGGTAGGATGATCTAAAATGCGCAATTTTAAAGTTACCTGTCACCACATCAGGGTCTTCCTTGACTTCTGCATCAGCCATCACATGTACCCTGCATTGGCTCGTGGTCTATCTCTTTGAGGCACTCTCCTAGGCTTGGGACAATCTCGAGATATGTGACATAAAAGTATAACTGATGAACATGAGGAATTATGACTTTAGTATAAGACATGGATTGGAAAGCTAAGAATGGACATGTACAAGGTTGGATTAAAACAAGCAAAGATAGAAGATACATATTATTCTTGATTGGTGATGTTATATGAATGTATCACGTCTTGTTACTTGTACTCTTGTTTAATTGTTTATGTAGTGCCATTTATTTATGAAAAGAGACATGTAGTTATTAGTTATACTCTTATGTACTTGATTACCATGTCTCCCCTGTTTGATACACATGACAAATCCAAGCGGATTACATGCTGGGCGATTCGTTATTGTTCAAACTTTCCATTTAAATAAGCTATTAAGAGAATAGGGAGTTCAAGGTCGAGTACATAGAGGACAAGCCACGATTAGACTACCCCTGATCCGGGAGACGTATGCCTCAGGATGACCTTTAGATATTTTGTCAATGCTATATATTAAGGACTTTATGGACTATTATGACTTCGATGTTTTGTATTTCAGACCGTACAAGACATTATGTATTTTGTAAACTTTTAAGTTTTTACTGCTTCCGGTATATCAATCCATTTCTTGTATGTGAAGTGTATATGATTGGTATCAACACCTTGTACTTATCATAGAAGAGCATGATGGGTGAACGGTTCCAAGACTGTATACTCGGGCGGGGTGTTACAGGTGGCATCAGAGCCTGGCTCCCGATCCACAGCGGAAACAATAATTAAACGAAGGCCTTAAAATCTAAGTGATGTTCTTAGACATAAAGAATGATCTTAGACTGAGAATTACAGCCTTAGACTAAGAAAACTAGAATGGTTTAGAGATAAACAACCAAAAGAACATTGCTAAACTTAATTAATAGATGGACACCTTGGAACCTTAACAACTAAGAACTTTCCCTGTAGGGATTAATTAACCAAATCTAATTGGATTTCACATGTAACTATGACATGTTAAAATAATTGACACCTTGAACTATGGCAAGACAAAAATTGTTCCCTATAGGATATGGATAGAGAACTCTAATCAAAATTTTCCTTAAATATATATATGACCTATTAAACTAATCTGAATGTCTGCGATAGATGCCTCCACGACCACGTGGGAGGCCTGCTAGGGCTAGGCCCGTACCACCACATCCAGGGCCAGTATCGTTGCTTCAAGAGCATGCGCCACCGCCACAGGCACATGCACCAGTGGGTCTTCCACAGGCCTTACTCGATACCCTGCTACACATTGGTCAGGCTGTCGGTAATAATCAGGCTGCACCTCTACCTCCACCGCCACCACAATAGTACGGTACTTGTTTCTTCTTCGGGGAGATAAAGAGAGCCCTAGTTCCTATTTATGAGGGAGAACCTGGCCAGAATGAAGCTGAAAAGTGGTTGGATGAGATTGAGAATTGCTTTGAACTGATATAGGTGCCGGATGAGATGAAGGCACAGGTGATCCAACCTTTTCTAATTAGAGAGGTCAATCAGTGGTGGAAGACTAATATACAGCCACTGCCACGGCAGTTGCATGGACCCATTTCTTGGAGGAGTTTTATAAGTTCTACATTCCACCCTCCATGAATTCAAAAAATTGGTGCTTTCGAGTCACTTAAGCAGGAGCCTAGGGTGAGAGTGTCAGAGTACGCCAACCACTTCACAGCTAGTGGCAGATATATTCCATCTACTATAGGTGACGAACGTCTTAAGATGATCAAGTTTGAACGCGGTCTAAGCTCACGTATCCATACTTGGATTGTCAATGCAAATCCAATGAACTTTGGAGAATTATTTGATGCTTGTTATCGTGTTAAGAGAGACATTCTGAGACGTGATGCGGAGGCTCGGGGCAAGAGGCCCAGAGATATTGGAGGTGATAGCCAGGAAAAAGGGCTAAAACAGCAAGAAAGGAAGTTAATTGTACTCAGCAGCGACCCCAACGTCAGCAACAGCCCTAGCATCGGCCACAACCGCAGCGTTATCAGCCACAACTAGTTGTTCTTTGTTGCCCTACTTGTCTGAAATAGCACACCGGAAAGTGCCGACTGAGGACCAGTGCCTGTTTTAACTATGATAAGACGTGTCATATTGTAAGGTACTATCTAGAGCCAAAGAATGTGCCACATAAATGCTCCATGGCAGAGGGACCGCCCATAGGCTAATGCCCGAGTACTTGTGATGACATATGCTGAAGTACATGATGTCCCTAACGTAGTGACAGGTACATTTAATTACACAATTTTAATATTGTTGTTATAGACTGATGCGCGGTTGTCATGCCTCATACGGATCGTCTCCTTTAACACTTGGATCCTTAACGGTTGTAGGCAAGAGTTTAACTCCCTCCTATCCGTTGATCACCAAGGTTTTTGTTTAAGCCTTCCTCCTACAAAAGTTACCCGTTTCCCAAGAAAGTTTGCACCCTCTTGGACGGCCACACCTTTGATTTTGGATATCCCCCACAAGGTTGCTCACTCCTTGATTGGATTCTAACTTTGATCTTCAAAGAAACAAAGAAAACACTCAACTTGTTCTTAAGAAGAATCAAAAACAAAACTCACAAGTGTTTATGAAGAGAAAATAGGCTAATTTTGCCCAAGAATTCTTATGAATCAATTGTCCAGCTTTCTTACTCTGTTTGGACGTCCGTGACTCCTTTAAATAGGGCCAAGAAGACCAAAAAAAAGTCTAGTCTACAAAGCTAAAGAAAAGGCTAGTCAAAAGGTTACAAAAAAGGCTAAAAATGTGTAATCTGTTGGAAAATGGTTTGGCCCCTTCTAGAAGCAGATTCTGGTCTTTATCACTCTTGAGCATTGTAGATCATGCTTTAAAATTGAATTTGTGCTTTTGAATCACCTCATTTGGATATGGGACGAGTTAGATATGGCCCTCCAAAGTTTGGGTGTCCTGAATGCTTTCTGTACGGGCTCCTGAAAACTTGTATGAATTATGGTCTGTTTTTGGATCACTTACAGCTCGAATTAGGCCTTGAAGAGAATTGTAGCCCATTGAGTGTAGAAAATAAACATATGCAGTTCTCTGAATTTGGCCCATCCATTAAAGAGATAAGTCCAAGGTACTAAACATGTGTCACAGAATTCGGCAGAAACAATACTTGAACTTCAATGCTCTTTTTGGCCATTATAACGATAGATCTTGGAAATGTGCAAAACATGAATGTGCTAGATCTTTGTCTTGGGTTTCCAAGGAAACTTGAATCACTTGATTTTCCATTGTGGTTGAAGAGATACGCCTGTTTTACGAAAACTTGTTCTGCCAGAAAATTACATTCTGAAATGGGCTTGCTTCTCTTCAACTCCTTCGGTCTTCAAAAGTCTCCAGCAACCTTACAAGTCCTTAAAATAATTTTAATAAATATAGAAACATAATAAACAACCCTAAAGGCCTAACAAGCTAAAAGACTCAAGGTTTGGTCATACAAGACCGAAAGAACAACCTTTACAAACTAGAAACTTTAAGCGAACGACTCAAGGAATGAAAGAAATAATACAAACGACTCATATATGTTACAACACATAAAAACTCAAAGATTGGGCTCAAGTAAGTGAACCCAACAACACTCTTTGTTTACAGGCTCGTCTTGCACGTGTCTGAACAAGAATGCATCAACTTCTTGGCTCAAACTCGTTGTCATACTTCTTGTCTCTTGTCCTCGACTTGCCTCGTCCTTGTTGCCGCTTGGCACCTGTACCTCATCATTCCCCCGCTCCTCAAAAGGATTCGACCTTGAATCTAAAGCATCACTAAAAGGAGATAGATCAGAAACATTATAAGTATTTGAGACAGAACCATACTTACCTCGCGGGAGGTCAATGATGTAGGCATTGTCATTGATCCTCTCAAGCACCTTGAAAGGACCATCACCTCTTGGCATCAATTTGGATTTCCTTTCATTAGGAAACCGCTCTTTGCGCAAGTGCAACCATACTAAGTCGCCTGGCTCAAAGACAACTCTCTTCCTTCCTTTGTTGGCTTGCTTAGCATACTGCTTGTTCTTCTTTTCAATTTGTAATCTCACTTTGGCATGTAACTTCTTTACTGATTCAGCCCTTGCCTTACCATCTAGGTTTAATTTTTCATTTGTAGGTATAGGCAATAAATCAAGTGGGGAAAGGGGATTGAAGCCATAAACAATTTCAAAAGGAGAATACAAAGTACCACTATGCACACTCCTATTATATGCAAACTCAATATGTGGCAAACAATCTTCCCAATTCTTTAAGTTCTTCTGAATCAAAGAACGTAAAAGTTGAGACAACGTCCTATTTACTACTTCGATTTGACCGTCAGTCTGTGGATGAGCAGTAGTAGAAAATAAGAGCGTAGTACCCAACTTAACCTAAATGACATGCCAAAAGTGACTCAAAAATTTTGTATCCCTATCACTAACAATAGTTCTAGGCATACCATGCAAACGAACAACTTCCTTAAAGAACAAATCAGCAACATGGGATGCATCATCAACTTTTCTGCATGATATGAAGTGAGCCATCTTAGAGAAACGATCCACAACAACAAAAATACTATCCTTACCCGTCTTTGATCTAGGCAGTCCTAGAACGAAATCCATACTAACATCAACCCAAGGTGAAAGGGGTACGGGTAGTGGATGATATAAACCATGTGGATGCAACTTAGACTTTGCTTGCTTACATGTAAGGCAATGAGCACAAATCTTTTCTACATCTGCACGCATGTGGGGCCAGAAGAAATGCTCATGCAATGCCTCAAAAGTCTTAAAGACACCAAAGTGACCCATAAGGCCGCCTCCATGTGCCTCCTTAACAAGCAATTCACACAAAGATGATTGTGGTATGCACAACTTACCTTCCTTAAACAAGAATCCATCATGAATGTAGAACTTACCAAAAGATGATTTAGTACATGCTGCATACATTGAATGAAAATCATGATCACTAGCATATAACTCCTTAATTAGTTCAAATCTAAGCAAACGAGAAGACAATGTAGCAATCAAGGAATATCTCCTAGACGCATCAACTACTACGTTATCTTTTCCTTGCTTATATTTAATCACATAAGGAAATTGTTCAATGAATTCCACCCACTTAGCATGTCTTTTATTCAACTTACCTTGGCCTTTAATATACTTAAGAGATTCATGATCCGTGTGAATCACAAATTCCTTAGGTTGTAAGTAATGCTGCCAAGTTCGAAAAGATCTTACCAATGCATACAACTCTTTATCATATGTAGAATAATTCAATTGGGCACCTTTCAATTTCTCACTGAAGTATGCAATGGGACGTTTAGCTTGTGTTAACACGGCTCCAATTCCTATACCCCTAGCATCACATTCAATCTCAAATGTTTCTTCAAAGCTTGGTAGTTTAAGAATAGGTGCTGTCGTTAATCTTCTTTTAAGCTCATTAAACGCCAATTGTTGTGCCTCCCCCCAACGAAATCCAACATCTTTCTTTACAATCTCATTTAAAGGTGCAGCAATAGATGAAAAATCCTTAACAAAACGCCTATAAATGCTGGCTAAGCCATGAAAACTTCTAAATTCACCAACTGTTTTAGGGATAGGCCACTCAAGGATTGACTTCACCTTTTCTTGGTCCATTTCAATGCCATTTTCACTAACAACATATCCTAAGAATATCACTTTGTCCAAGCAAAAGGAACACTTTTTAAAATTAGCATATAGTTGTTCTTTCTGTAAAGTCTCAAACACAGCTCTTAAGTGTCCTATATGTTCATGCAATGTCTTAGAATATATCAAGATATCATCGAAATAGAGAACAACAAACTTCCCAATGAATGCACGCAAGACTTCGTTCATTAACCTCATGAATGTACTAGGTGCATTAGTTAAACCAAAAGGCATTACTAACCACTCATACAAACCAAACTTAGTCTTAAATGCAGTCTTCCATTCATCTCCCTCTTTGATGCGCACTTGAAAGTACCCACTTTTCAAATCAATTTTAGTAAAGTATTTAGCTCCATGCAATTCGTCTAACATGTCATCGAGTCTAGGAATAGGGTACCGATACTTCACTGTGATCTTATTAATAGCGCGACAATCAATGCACATTCTCCATGAGCCATCCTTTTTGGGCACGACAATCACTGGTACAGCACATGGGCTCATGCTCTCCCTCACCTTGCCCTTGGCTAGTAGCTCCTCTACTTGGCATTGGATCTCCTTTGTCTCCTCGGGATTTTCCCTATAGGCTGGTCTGTTAGGCAATGTAGCACTGGGTATGAAATCGATTTGGTGCTCTATCCCACGCAAAGGTGGCAATCCAGCAGGTTCCTCCTCAGGAAACAAATCTGAAAACTCTTCAAGCAAAGATACAACTCCACTAGGCAATGTAGATGGTAAGTCAGTTACAAAAAACAATGATTCCTTGTAAAGCATCATATAAACAGTCTTTCGATCATATAAAGCATGTGAAACCTTAGAATGACTAGCAAAGAATGCATGCTTCTTTTCTTGCTTGATTAAGTTTTTCTTCGCCGAAGATTCAGCCTTGGCTGAACCCTCTTTTGTTGTCTCCTCCTTGGCCAAGCCCTTACGGGAATCGAGCCAAGTCTTTTCTTGCTTGAGGCTTTCAAGAAACTTTTTTCAGCCTCTCTTTCAGTAGGATCTGAACGCTTTTGCGCAAGGCGTTTTTGATCCTAATAGACTTTGTGCGGGGGCAATGCACGCAGTCTATACGTCTTATTATCCATCTTAAATGAATATGTATTAAGGTAACCATCATGAATGACTCTCCTATCAAATTGCCATGGTCGTCCCAAGAGAATATGACTAGCATGCATGGGTGCAACGTCATAAAGAATGTCATCCTTATAATTACTTATGGACAATGAAACCAAGGCTTGCTTACTCACTTTAATTTCACCACATCATTAAGCCATGTCAAACTATAAGGTCGTGGATGTTTAGTCATGGGTAAGTCAAGTTTCCGAACTAATTCTGCACTAGCAACATTAGTACAAGATCCTGCATCTACAATCATGGTGCACACTTTTCCTTTTATCATGCAATGTGTATGAAATATGTTCTCCCTTTCTTGTTCATGCTCATCTACTTTAGTTTGTGCGTTAAGTGATCTCTTAACAACTAAAAGCTCACTAGATGCAAGTTCTTCCTCAATAGTGCATTCCTCAACCTCATTATCTTCTACTCCCTCGTCAACATGCTCTTCCTCTTCATGCTCAGAATCAGAATAATACTCTCCACTCTCCTCTATGTACATGATACGTTTAACATTAGGACATTCAGATGCAATATGACCTAAACCCTGACATCTAAAGCATTTAATGTCCCTAGATCTGCTAGAAGAGTTAGAAGATTTTACCTGGAGGTTGTTCACCAACCTTTTGTTTGCCTTTGTCGATTCGGGAGGGAGCTTGTGGTGTACGATCTTGCTGCTGAGGTGGACGGTGTAGTGGCTGTTGCACACGGCCTTGAAATGGTGGTGGTGGACGGTGTGGGGCTTGGCTTCACCGTGTAAACAGTGGATTCTGTCGTGTGCTAAACCTGTTCATGGGTTGGGTAGAGGGCCGAATATTACCTTGTGTTGAAGGCCTCCTCAACTGTCTTTCCACCTTTTCTGCCAAGTGTACCATCGATGCTAAGGTTGCACAAGATTGCAACTCCACAGGAAGGGCAATTTCTTTGTTCAGTCCTTCTAGAAACCTTGCCATGGTAGCATCTTCTCTTTCATCAATCTGTGCTCTCATCATCAACAACTCCATTTCTTTATAGTATTCATCAATAGTTCTATTTCCCTGCTCGAGTTGGGTTAGTCTTTGAATCATAGTTCTTTCATAAAATTGAGGCACAAATCTTTTTCTCATTCCTCTTTTCATCTCCTCCCATGTTTGAATGGGACCTTTTCCACTCCTTCTTGAACATAGCGTTTGATCCCACCAAAGAAGTGCATATTCTGTAAACTCAATGGCTGCAAAACGCACTTAGTTTAGAAAAGGAAGTACAAGAGTAAATGAGTTCTACCTTTCTCTCCCATTCGAGGTATGCTTCGGGATCACTTCGCCCCTGAAATGGAGGAATGCTCATCTTGATCTTATGGGAATCATCATCATGCTGATTGTGCCTAGGATAGTACTAACGATTAGGAACATCATAGTCACGGTTTTGACATTGAAAGTTACGGGTTTCAACATCAAACGGTTCCTCATAATCTCTTCCCCGTTGACCATCATGCATATGTGGATCATCCTCAGGATACCTCTCTTCTAATGGTGGCATGTACACTGGGGCGTGTTGTAGGCTTCCTCTGCCTCGTCCTCTTTGTCCCATCATTTGACCACAAATGGCTTGCCGTGGTGGATCAACTGGAATACGGCTTGGACCCTCAAATTGGGTAGCCATGTTTCTAATCATGGAGCGATTTCCTTCGATGGTTCCTGGTTGAGATGTTTGGTGGCGGGGGTTAGATCTTTCAGCCTCCAGTAGGTCTAACCTCTCGGTAATCCTTCTAAGCATTCCAAGTACATTCTCTTCCGCCACGGAATTCCTCATATCCTCCAAAGGTGGGGGAGTATTGGAATTTTTAAACGGTGTCTCATCCATCTAAACCTGAAAAAAAATTAAAAGAACACAAAGAAAAAAAGGAAAACTAAAACAAAGAGCGAAGAAGATTTGTTACGTTAGTGTAAAGAGAATTTCAACTTGTGCTTGTCCTTTCTTACTCGTATTTTGACTCTCAAGGCTTTTACCTCCCCTCTTTAAGTCCTTTCAAGCCCTTACAAGCCTTTTACCTCTCTTTTCTTGTGCCTCCAATCCAATCGTGGGCTAGAAGCAACCAAGACGAGCAACAACGTGGAGGTCTTCAGCAGCTTGTACAATCTTCAAAAACGGGGTTAGTATCACCAAAGTAAGAATAGATACCGAGCAAAAGGACACAAAACACACTTGGACAAAATCTAAGATTCAAGAAAATTATGAAACCAAATGTGATGTAAAGGGATGAGACAAAGAATTGCCAAGGGGTTGCCTTGGGCAATCCTTAACCACACTTGGACTCAATGCACTTAATCAAACGTATGCAATGTCCAAGATGCATAAAGGAAGAAGTGTCCGAAGTTGTATATAAAAGGGTGTTTTGTTTTGGTCGTAGGTGTTGTAGGAAGTTTTTTTTGTGTTTTGATTGTGCAAGGAGACCGTTTCAAGCAATTCAAATAGCCTCTTTTGAATAACGGCTATTTTGTGTTCCTCTTTTTTTTGTAACGCTCCTTTTTTTCCTTTTTGATGTTCTCTTTTTTTTTGGGCTGAAATACAAGAAACTCAAAGTAACCAAAGGATTAATCAAAGAACACAACAACCTTCTTGCTCAAATTTTTTTTTGTTCTAATGCGAATCATATACAAAAGGATGTTTAAAGATGCTCTTGTGAAAAGAGACTCAATCTTTTGTAGCGTAAGAATTGTATGAGTATGGATCACTTGTATGCATCAATAAACACAACATACAATGCAAGTAAGATGCATAAACCCAAGCATGACTAAGAGCTTCAAATGGCAACAAGATTTAAAGTTAACAACGGTAGATTTTTAGGCTAGTAGAAGCAATATAAGTGTGACTGAAATGAAAGCTCTCTATGCAACGATCCTAATAACCAAGTATGTATTCAAGTAAGAGTGGATACAAGTCAAAGTAACCCAAATGAAAATAGTTGTGAACAACAACAAAGATGCAATCTTTTGAATGTTTTAAGATGTTTTAAAGATTGTCCTTGTCCTTGTATAGGGTCCTTGTCAAGGTATCTCCAATACGTCACGGTCCTTTGTCAAAATGTCCAAGGAGTTCGGTATTTTGGTCCTGTCCAATTTGTCCAAATTGTCCAATATAGTCCAATAGGTCCAAAGTGTCCAATAGGTCCAATATGTCAAATAGGTACAAAGTGTCCAATAGTCCAATATGTCAAGGAAATTTCGGTCCTTTGTTCAATATGTCAAGATATTGATATTGTCAAGTCCAGAAAGATAGGTTTTTATTTTTTTATAAAGTATCAAGTTGGATGAAAGTTTTAAGGCTGATTTTTTTTGGAACGGGATTTTTTTTTGATGACACAAAAATGAAGACAAAAAAAAGAAGACACGAAATGAATGATAGATTAAAGGAGAACCTTTGCTCTGATACCAAACTGATGCGCGGTTGTCACGGCTCGTACGGATCGTCTCCTTTAACACTTGGATCCTTAACGGTTGTAGGCAAGAGTTTAACTCTCTCCTAGCCGTTGATCACCAAGGTTTTTTTTAAGCCTTCCTCCTACAAAAGTTACCTGTTTCCCAGGCAAGTTTGCACCCTCTTGGATGGCCACACCTTTGATTTTGGATATCCCCCACAAGGTTGCTCACTCATTGATTGGATTCTAACTTTGATCTTCAAAGAAACAAAGAAAACACTCAACTTGTTCTTAAGAAGAATCAAAAACAAAACTCACAAGTGTTTATGAAGAGGAAATAGGCTAATTTTGACCAAGAATTCTTATGAATCAATTTTCCAGCTTTCTTACTCTGTTTGGACGTCCGTGACTCCTTTAAATAGGGCCAAGAATACCAAAAAAAAGTCTAGTCTACAAAGCTAAAGAAAAGGCTAGTCAAATGTTTACAAAAAAGGCTAAAAATGTGTAATCTGTTGGAAAATGGTTTGGCCCCTTCTTGGCCATTATAAAGACAGATAATGGAAATGTATAAAACATGAATGCGCTAGATCTTTGTCTTGTGTTTCCAAGGAAACTTGAATCACTTGATTTGTCCTTGTGGTTGAAGAGATACGCCTGTTTTACGAAAACTTGCTCTGCCAGAAAATTACATTCTGAAATGGGCTTGCTTCTCTTCAACTCCTTCGGTCTTCAAACGTCTCCAGCAACCTTACAAGTCCTTAAAATAATTATAATAAATATAGAAACATAATAAACAACCCTAAAGGCCTAACAAGCTAAAAGACTCAAGGTTTGGTCATGCAAGACCGAAAGAACGACCTTTACAAACAAGAAACTTTAAGCAAACGACTCAAGGAATGAAAGAAATAATACAAACGACTCATATATGTTAAAACACATAAAAACTCAAAGATTGGGCTCAAGTAAGTGAACCCAACAACACTCTTTGTTTACAGGCTCGTCTTGCACGTGTCTGAACAAGAATGCATCAACTTCTTGGCTCAAACTCGTTGTCATACTTCTTGTCTCTTGTCCTTGACTTGCCTCGTCTTTGTTGCCGCTTGGCACCTGTACCTCATCATAGACCTGTTTAAAACCTTGTACTTGAATTACAAATTGTCCCAGGTGCTATTAGCAAACAATATACCCGCAAATGTGTTGTTTGATAGTGGTGCAAGCCACTCTTTCGTATCTGAAAAGTTCGCCAAGAACCTTAGCAGTTGTTCTACATGGTTAGAGATGCCTTATCGTGTTCTGGCAGTTGGTGATCAAGTTATTATTTCCCACCATCTGTACAAGAACTGTGAAATAGAAACGGAAAGGCAGCAGTTTGATGCCACCCTAATTCCTATACAGATGGGAGACTGACATCATTCTGGGCATGGATTGGCCGTATAAAAATCATGCCTATATCGGTTGTCATGGAAAGCGAGTAGTTATCAAAGACCCGACCAGAGAAAAAGTTGTTTATCAGGGAAATATTAGGTTGTAAAAGATACCGCAAAATGTATACCTGACTGCAACCCAATCTTACCAAGCTCTGAAGAAGGGAGATATAGGTTTTCTTGTATACGTCCTCAACGATGAGAAAGATATACCTTGGCCTGATGGTATTCCAGTAGTCAATGAGTTTCTGGATATCTTTCCGGATGATTTTTCTGTCTTACCTCCGGAAAGGGTGGTAGAGTTTGAAATCAATGTCGTACCTAGAGCATAACTGATTTCTAAAGCACCATACCAGATGGCCCCAGAATAGCTAAAAGAGTTGAAAGTACAGTTGCAAGAGTTGATCGAGAAGAAATTTATACGCCCAGTGTTTCACCTTGGGGTGCACCTGTACTATTAGCAAAGAAAAAGGATGGTCGTATAAGGTTATGCATTGATTACAGAGAATTGAACAAAATCACCATCAAGAATAAATATCCACTGCCCAGGATCGACGACTTTTTCAATCAATTGAGGGTAAGTGCTTTACATTCTTGTATATCACAATTTATACCTATATGTGTGAATATGAACTATAACCCTTGTATACAGGGTGCCAAAGTGTTTAGTAAGGTTGATCTTCACTTCAGATATCATCAACTAAAAATCAAAGCAGGGGATGTTGCTAAGACTGCTTTCCATACTCGAACGATTATTATGGTTTCTTAGTAATGCCACTTGGGTTGACAAATGCCCCCACAACATTTATGGACTTAATGAACACTGCCTTCTGTGAGCAACTATATAAGTTCGTGGTTGTATTTATTGATGAAATTCTGGTATATTCGGTTGATGAGGAAACTCATGCTGAACATTTGAGGATCGTTCCCACTATATTGTGGGAGAAAAAGCTTTATGCTAGATTCAGTAAGTGTGAGTTCTGGCTATGCAGTGTGGCATTCATAGGTCATGTAATCTCTGAAGAAGGCATATCTATAGAACCTAAAAACAACAAGGCCATAACTAAGTGGCCAAGGCCTACGAATGTGACAGAGGTCAGAAGTATCTTGGGAATGGCAGGGTATTATCAGAAGTTTGTTGAAGGGTTCTCCGGAATTGCAGTCCCACTGACCAGATTAACACAAAAGAAGACGAGGTTTGAATGGACTTATGAATGTGAATAGAGCTTTTCTGGACTCAAAAAGAAGTTGACCTCAGCTTCAGTTCTGGCACAACCTATCTCCGGTGAAGGATTCGTAGTATACAGCGATGCTTCAAGAAATGGACTAGGTTGTGTATTGATGCAGAAGGATCGAGTAATTGCTTATGCTTCAAGGCAGTTGAAGCCTAACGAGCAGGATTACCCTAATCATGACTTGGAATTGGCAGCAGTGATGTTTGCTTTGAAAATCTGGAGACATTATCTGTACGGTGAGAGATGTGAAGTGTACACAGACCATAAGAGTCTAAAATATCCTTTCACCCAGAAAGAGTTGAACATGAGACACCATAGGTAGTTGGAATTAATCAAAGATTATGAACTTGCAATCCATTATCACCCAAGTAAAGCAAAGAAAGTAGCAGACGCACTAGTAGGAAATCAAGTCATGCGAGGCAGACTCCACTTGAAATAGCCGAATTCAGATTTGACATAGTTGAGTCTACTTCTAATATCCTGGCCATTTTGGTGATCTCACCTACTCTGATTGACCAAATAAGGATGCTCAAAAAAGTGATGCAGAGTTGTTGAAAATTGCTGGGAAATCGAAGAATGTGCAGATAGATTATTTCAAGATTCAGGATGATGGCAGTCTTTAGTTTTGAGGAAGATTGTGTGTACCAGACATTGATGGACTTAATAAAGAAATTCAGAAAGAGGCACATAACTCTCGGATGTCGATTCATCTGGGAGCTACTAGGATGCACCAAAATCTAAAAAGGAAGTATTAGTGGAATGGTGTGAAACGTCAAATTGCAGAGTTCATGGAGCGATGTCTAGTATGCCAACAAATTAAAGCAGAATATCAGTGACATGCCGGTCTACTGCTGCCATTGAAAATCCCTGAAGGAAAATGGGAACACATCACCATAGACTTTGTCACATGACTTCTTAAGACTCAAAGTGGGAATGACACAATTTTAGTGATTGTTGATAGACTTACTAAATCAACGCACTTTTTGCCTCTGTCGAATCAGGCGTCAATGGATAAGTTGGCAAACATGTACATGGATGATATGTGAGCTAACATGGTGTGCCGGTGAGTATTGTATGCGATTGAGATGTTTGTTTCATGGCATGATTCTGGAAGGCTTATTAGCGGGCATTGTGTACTAAAATCAGGATGAGTACCCTTTCCATCCTCAGACTGATGAGCAATCTGAACGAACCATCTAGAATTTAGAGGATATGTTGTATGCTTGTGCATTGGATTTCAAGGGTAACAGGATAAGCATATGAATTTGATGGAATTCTTGTACAACAACAATCATCAAAGTTCAATTGGTATGACACCGTTTGAGGCATTTTATGGACGAAAATTTCAATCCCCGCTGTATTGGGATGAAGTTGGAGAAAGAACTATTCGAAGCACGGAATTGGTAGAGAACACCATGGAAAAGGTCAACGTGATACGCGAAAGATTGATAACAGCCCAGTATCACAGGAAAAGATGGGATACTTGAGGGTTTCGCCTACGAAAGGCGTAATAAGATTTGGAGTTAAGGGGAAGTTGAGTCCTCGATTTATTAGCCCCTATGAGATTGTGGAGAGAGTTGGAACAGTGGTGTATCGTTTGGCATTGCCTCATACACTGTTGCAGATGCATGATGTGTTCCATGTATTGCAGTTGCGACGTTACTTGCATGACCCGAGTCATATTTTGGAG
>AP025068.1:19875639-19931425 GCA_036186865.1 Eustoma russellianum
AGCCATGCAAAGGAAGAAACACTTCTCATTTGCAACTTCAAGCAAAAAACTTCACCTTTCGTCGTATTTCCTAAAGCCACTTGAAAGAATACTTTATTACCTTCTTGAACAAGAGAATCAACCTCTCCCAAAGGTGCTAGGAAATTCAAAAAAGGTAAAGGTATGATCTTACAACTATAGATTCTACTGCTTTTCTTTCTATCCCGCATCTAATTATTTATCCCTCACCATCACCATGGATCAAGGCCTTACAACAGGAAGGAAGGAAGTTCTTTAAATTGAAGGGAAGAAGATAGCATTAGGAGCACTCAAAGGTATGACTTCTATTAAGAATTGATGCTAGCAACCTCTAAGAAACTCTTCTTTTAGGTTGCTCAGTCTATCCCTCTAGGCCGTTACCCCCATCAAGGAAAAGGCAAAATTCTTCAAGCAAAGGTGAGAGAATAACGCCCTAGACGAGTTGATCCAAGAGCAATCACATATCTAAGGCTTAAACTCAAGAAAAGGCAAGTAATTCTCTTAAATCATTCATGCATTGTGAAAATCATATGTATTATATTCATATCAACCCAAGGATCATTCAAGGATAGCTTCAACCTATTTTCACAGTGTTACAACCTATGCCCCCGTGCCTTAAGGAAAAGAAAACAAAGGAAAATTATAATTATAAAGATAGGGTGTACCAAATAAAATTGATCAAAACATTATGCCACGTTAAGTAGTATATGTAAGTAATATGGTACATCTTAAATAAATAAAGTATACCCTAGGTAACAAATAATTTATGTTGAATACTTAAAGGAAATTAAAAATAGGGCACAAACTTTTTCTACGCTTAAATAAAAAGAAAAAGGAAAGGTTGGACATAGAAAAATGATGTCGGAAATTTTGTCATATTCTACCCAACTAAATATACCCTTAGCCGCCACCACTAAGAAAAAGAGGGTAGATTATTTTATTTCTTCTTCCACATAATCAACACTTGTTATACATGTTCACCAACTTCTCCATAAATGTCTGAATCGACATGAGTAGAAAGTGTGCGGATTTGGTAAGTCGATCTACAATCACCCATATCATGTCATTTCCGCTCTTCGTCTTGGTCAGTTCTGTAACAAAGTCCATAGTGACATGTTTCCACTTCCACTCAGGGATCTCTAATGGCGGCAATAAGCCCGCAGGTCACTGATCTTCTGCTTTGACTTGTTGACAAATTAGACATCATTCCAAGATTCTGTAATCTAGCGTTTCATACCATTCAACCAATAATTTCTTTTAAAATCTTGGTACATATTGGTAGCTCCAGGATGAATTGACAATCGCAAACTGTGCCTCATTCAATATTTCCTGCTTAATTTCCTCGACATCGGGCACACAATCTGATACGGAACCATAGGCTGCAATCATTATGAGTCTGAAAGTCCTTCATCGGCTGCTTCATCAATTTCTCAACAATTTTCAACAACTCTGTATCACTTTTCGGGGCATCTTTTATCTGGTCAATCAAAGTTGGTGAGATTACAATGTTGCCAGGATGTCAGCAGTGGACTCAACCATGTTTAATCCAAATTCAGCCATCTCCCTTTCCACTGGAGTCTGCCTTGCATGACCCAATTTTCTACTTAAGACGTCTGCTACCTTGTTTGCTTTGCC
Organism: Eustoma russellianum; assembly: GCA_036186865.1. Classification (NCBI taxonomy): domain Eukaryota; kingdom Viridiplantae; phylum Streptophyta; class Magnoliopsida; order Gentianales; family Gentianaceae; genus Eustoma; species Eustoma russellianum. The sequence goes on from AP025068.1 coordinate 19,877,293, forward strand.
GAGATGGTAGTGGATAGTTCGATCATAATCCTTAATCAATTCAAGCCACCTTCTTTGTCTCATGTTTAGTTTTTTTAGTAAAGAATATTTCAAGCTCTTATGATCTATATACACTTTGAATCTTTCACCATACAGATAATTTTGCCAGATTTTCAATGCGAATACCACTACCGCCAACTCCAAATCATGGGTAGGGTAATTTTGCACATGCGAGCTTAGCTGTCTGGATGCATAAGCTATCACCCAATCCTTTTGCATGAGTACACATCCTAAAAGAAAAAGGGTTAAAACATGTGTACAACATGTGAATTTACGATAACAAATTCATTTATTTATTTACCTCATCCATTCCTCTAAGCGCCGCTATATACTACAAATCCTTCACAGGAGATAGGTTATGCCAGGATTGGAGCCATGGTTAGTTCCCTTTTGAATTTTGTAAAGCCTTGCTCGCACTTCGAGGTCCATTCGAATTCGGTCTTTACTGGGTTAGCCTTTTCAACAAGACTGCAATTCAAGAGAATCCCTCAACAAACTTGCAGTAATATCCTGCAAGTCCCAAGAAACTTCTGACCTGCGTCATATTCGTAGGCTGTGACCATTCTGTTGTGGGCTAAATCTTCTTAGGGTCAACTGATATGCCTTCCTCGGAGATTACATGACCCAAGAATGTCATACTGCGCAGCCAGAACTCGCACTTACTGAATTTGGCATACGTCCTTTTCTCCCTCAGTATACTCAACACTATTCTCAAATGTTCAGCATGAGTTTCCTCGTTGGGTGAATATATCAGAATGTTGTCAATAAATACAACCACAAACTTATCCATTTGCTCATGAAAGACAGTGTTCATTACGTCCATGTAATGGCTATATCGGGTACAGAAAGCAGTCTTAGCAACGTTATGTGCTTTGATTTTTAGCTGGTGATATCTGAATCAAGTAGGCATGATCAAACACTTCAACCTCCCCTCACCCACCCCCTCCTATTAGATGAGAGATGGCTCTCTTTTATTCTCATTTCCCACACAGCAAAATATTCATCTCATAAATACTCTCATTCCTCTCCCAAGCAAGAAAACCAGTCTTATGACCAATAGAGAAACAATGCTTAAATAACTTATTTAACTCATCAAAACGAAGAAATAGACGACTGTCTTTCATTTCTCAGCAAGGCATACATATATACAAAGGATTGCAATGGCTAGATAGTCCATGACAACGACACCCAATGGCTAGTTTTAGCCGGGTAAAAACTAACGTGTAATCCTACCTTTAACCACCAAAATGATGATTATCCTTTATTCCTATGATTAAATAACATTTATGTCCAAACAATTAATGATCTTGTCTGAAATTAACAGAAATATAGGTTAATGAAGAGTTGTTTGACGCTTTAACAAAACTACTCGATGAAATGCCTGAAGGGAGAACTCGGAAGTTGAACACACTTGTTTCCTCGTGCTTTCTGTTCTATTTCATCCTGATATGCTTTGTATTCCAACACTCCCTTTCAAGCTAGAGTTGTATATATTGATACAACCTAGCTTGTCTAGTAAAGATTTGAATATCTGAACACTTACAGGCTTGAACAGTACATCATCAATTTGATCTTTTGATCGGATGAAGTGCATTTTGAGCTGTTTTCCCTCCAATATCTCCCTTAAGAAGTGTCTGTCAATCTCATTGTGTTTGGATTTGTCGTATTGTATTGGATTTTCAGTCATATGAATAGAAAAATGTTGTAACAATATACATGGATAGGCAGCTGGACATTAATCTTCATGTCCTTTATTACTTTGTTGAAAGAGAGATAGCCGAATTCAGATTTGACATAGTTGAGTCTACTTCTAATATCCTGGCCATATTGGTGATCTCACCTACTCTGATTGACCAAATAAAGGATGCTCAGAAAAGTGATGCAGAGTTGTTGAAAATTGCTGAGAAATCGAAGAATGTGCAGATAGATTATTTCAAGATTCAGGATGACGACAGTCTTTAGTTTTGAGGAATATTGTGTGTACCCGACATTGATGGACTTAATAAAGAAATTCAGAAAGTGGCACATAACTCTCGGCTGTCGATTCATCTGGGAGCTACTAGGATGCACCAAAATCTAAAAAGGAACTAATAGTGGAATGATGTGAAACGTCAAATTGCAGAGTTCATGGAGCGATGTCTAGTATGCCAACAAATTAAAGCAGAATATCAATGACCTGCTGGTCTACTGCTGCCATTGAAAATCCCTGAAGGAAAATGGGAACACATCACCATAGACTTTATCACAGAACTTCTTAAGACTCAAAGTGGGAATGACACAATTTTAGTGATTGTTGATAGACTTACTAAATCAACCCACTTTTTGCCTATGTCGAATCAGGCGTCGATGGAGAAGTTGGCAAACATGTACATGGATGATATGTGAGCTAACATGGTGTGCGGGTGAGTATTGTATGCGATTGAGATGTTTGTTTCATGGCATGATTCTGGAAGGCTTATTAGCGGGCATTGTGTACTAAAATAAGGATGAGTACCCTTTCCATCCTCAGACTGATGAGCAATCTGAACGAACCATCTAGAATTTAGAGGATATGTTGCGTGCTTGTGCATTGGATTTCAAGGGTAACAGGATAAGCATATGAATTTGATGGAATTCTTGTACAACAACAATCATCAAAGTTCAATTGGTATGACACTGTTTGAGGCGTTTTATGGACGAAAATTTCAATCCCCTCTGTATTGGGATGAAGTTGGAGAAAGAGCTATTCGAAGCCCGGAATTGGTTGAGAACACCATGGAAAAGTCAACGTGATTCGCGAAAGATTGATAATAGCCCAGTATCGCAGCAAGAGATGGGATACTTGAGGGTTTCGCCTACGAAAGGCGTAATAAGATTTGGAGTTAAGGGGAAGTTGAGTCCTCAATTTATTAGCCCCTATGAGATTGTGGAGAGAGTTGGAACAGTGGCGTATCGTTTGGCGTTGCCTCCTACACTGTTGCAGATGCATGATATGTTCCATGTATCGCAGTTGCGACGTTACTTGCATGACCCGAGTCATATTTTGGAGTAGCAATTGTTAGTGATCCGAGACGATGCTACCCATGATGAGGTTCTGGTAAGTATTGATGACCGCAAAGAGCAAGTGTTGAGAAGGCGATTGATTCCGTTTGTGAAAGCGCAATGGAGTAATTATTCCGAACGTGAAGCTATATGGGAGCCTGAACAGCAAATGAGGGAGTGGTATCTTCGACTATTCAATTAAGGTACGTAAGTTTCGAGGACGAAACTTTTTATACGGTAAAGGAATTGTCACGCCCCAATTTCGTTACAATAAAACCTATCGTAATATCATGAGTAGTGACAATTGAAGTGTTGGTCAAATGCTGTCACTTAATATATCTATATACGGATTAATTAGGTAACAAATATCTTATAATTAAATAATTGAACTTAAAGTAAGATTAATAAGTAACAACTTGATTGACTAGAATAAATTAAATCAAAAGAAACGATAACACAAACTATAAACATCATTTAAATAAATGAAAAACAAAATTAGACTAAATAAAATATATATCTCACCCACCATCATTAGTTTTCTTACACCATCTTAAGTTGGCCAACAAGTGTACAACTTTCCATCTATTCTTCTCCAAAAGCTTCCATCTTTTCATATTTCTTACACCCTTCAAGAAGACAAATAATTTTCCCTCTTTTCACCTCCCTTGGCCAGCCACCCATGACAAAAAGGAAGGAATCTTCCTTCCAACACTCAACCCCTCCCACTCTTCAAGACATGCAATCCATCAAATATCTACCTTTTCTCTCTACCCAAGAACCCGATGATGATATTCTTCCCTCTTCAATAAGGCCAAACCGCCCATATAAGCCATGCAAAGGAAGAAACACTTCTCATTTGCAACTTCAAGCAAAAAACTTCACCTTTCGTCTTATTTCCTAAAGCCACTTGAAAGAATACTTTATTACCTTCTTGAACAAGAGAATCAACCTCTCCCAAAGGTGCTAGTAAATTCAAAAAAGGTTAAGGTATGATCTTACAACAATAGATTCTATTGCTTCTCTTTCTATCCCGCATCTAATTATTTATCCCTCACCATCACCATGGATCAAGGCCTTACAAGAGGAAGGAAGGAAGTTCTTTAAATCCAAGGGAAGAAGATAGCATTAGGAACACTCAAAGGTATGACTTCTATTAAGAATTGATGCTAGCGACCTCTAAGAAACTCTTCTTTTAGGTTGCTCAGTCTATCCCTCTAGGCCGTTACCCCCATCAAGGAAAAGGGAAAATTCTTCATGCAAAGGTGAGAGAATAACGCCCTAGACAAGTTGATCCAAGAGCAATCACATATCTAAGGCTTCAACTCAAGAAAAGGCAAGTAATTCTCTTAAATCATTCATGCATTGTGAAAATCATATGTATTATGTTCATATCAACCCAAGGCTCATTCAAGGATAGCTTCAACCTATTTTCACAGTGTTAGAACCTAGGCCCCCATGCCTTAAGGAAAAGAAAACAAAGTAAAATTATAATTATAAAGATAGGGTGTACCAAATAAAATTGATCAAAACATTATGCCACGTTAAGTAGTATATGTAAGTAATATGGTACATCTTAAATAAATAAAGTATACCCTAGGCAACAAATAATTTATGTTGAATGCTTAAAGGAAATTAAAAATAGGGCACAAACTTTTTCTACGCTTAAATAAAAGAAAAAGGAAAGGTTGGACATAGAAAAATGATGTCGGAAATTTTGTCATATTCTACCCAACTAAATATACCCTTAGCCGCCACCACTAAGAAAAAGAGGGTAGATTATTTTATTTCTTCTTCCACATAATCAACACTTGTTATACATGTTCACCAACTTCTCCATAAATGCCTGAATGGACATGAGTAGAAAGTGTGTGGATTTGGTAAGTCGATTGACAATCACCCATATCGTGTCATTTCCGCTCTTCGTCTTGGTCAGTTCTGTAACAAAGTCCATAGTGACATGTTTCCACTTCCACTCAGGGATCTCTAATGGCAGCAATAAGCCCGCAGGTCACTGATCTTCTGCTTTGACTTGTTGACAAACTAGACATCATTCCAAGATTCTGCAATCTAGCGTTTCATACCATTCAACCAATAATTTCTTTTAAAATCTTGGTACATATTGGTAGCTCCAGGATGAATTGACAATCGCAAACTGTGCCTCATTCAGTATTTCCTGCTTAATTTCCTCGACATCGGGCACACAATCTGATACGGAACCATAGGCTGCAATCATTATGAGTCTGAAAGTCCTTCATCGGCTGCTTCTTCAATTTCTCAACAATTTTCAACAACTCTGTATCACTTTTCGGGGCATCTTTTATCTGGTCAATCAAAGTTGGTGAGATTACAATGTTGCCAGGATGTTAGCAGTGGACTCAACCATGTTTAATCCAAATTCAGCCATCTCCTTTTCCACTGGAGTCTGCTTTGCATGACCCAATTTTCTGCTTAAGGCGTCTGCTACCTTGTTTGCTTTGCCGAGATGGTAGTGGATAGTTCGATCATAATCCTTAATCAATTCAAGCCACCTTCTCTGTCTCATGTTTAGTTTTTTTAGTAAAGAATATTTCAAGCTCTTATGAACTATATACACTTCGCATCTTTCACCATACTGATAATTTTTCCAGATTTTCAATGCGAATACCACTACCGCCAACTCCAAATCATGGGTAGGGTAATTTTGCACATGCGAGCTTAGCTGTCTGGATGCATAAGCTATCACCCAATCCTTTTGCATGAGTACACATCCTTAAAGAAAAAGGGTTAAAAAATGTGTATAATATGTGAATTTATGATAACAAATTCATTTATTTATTTACCTCATCCATTCCTCTAAGCGCCGCTATATACTACAAATCCTTCATAGGAGATAGGTTATGCTAGGACTGGAGCCATGGTTAGTTCCCTTTTGAATTTTGTAAAGCTTTGCTCGCACTCCGAGGTCCATTCGAATTCGGTCTTTACTGGGTTAGCCTTTTCAACGAGACTGCAATTCAAGAGAATCCCTCAACAAACTTTCAGTAATATCCTGCAAGTCCCAAGAAACTTCTGACATGCGTCATATTCGTAGGCTGTGGCCAATCTGTTGTGGGCTAAATCTTCTTAGGGTCACCTGATATGCCTTCCTCGGAGATTACATGACCCAAGAATGCCATACTGCGCAGCCAGAACTCGCACTTACTGAATTTGGCATACATCCTTTTCTCCCTCAGTATACTCAACACTATTCTCAAATGTTCAGCATGAGTTTCCTCGTTGGGTGAATATATCAGAATGTTGTCAATAAATACAACCACGAACTTATCCATTTGCTCATGAAAGACAGTGTTCATTACGTGATGAGCTACAGCCTAACCTTGTGGATACAATCACTGATGATGACACCTCACTGCCCCGCACAGGTCCCATAACAAGGAGTGTGGCTAAGAAGTTGTTACATTGTGTTGAGTCATTTCTTTATAGGCATGAAGAGGATGAACCAAGCAAAGATGATGTCCATTGGGTTTATATGATACAAGCTTTGATCTAGTTGTATCAAAAACATGTTGTACATATCTTTAGTTGTTCTTTTTAATATTGTTGGTTGGTTAACCTTGTTTTTGGATAGTTTGTGTTGTATTATTGCCTTGTCTTTCAGGTACACGTACTTAGCTAGAAAATGCAATTAGAACCTGAATTTTTGTTCAAGCAAGGAGGTGATAAGCAAGTAGCTTACAAGCAAGGAGGTGACAAGCACTCATGTCAAATTCAGAATTGTTCTTCATGCAAACATGGATGTATAAGCTGCTCAAAGCTTTAACCAATAGGAAGAAGTCTTGCAAATGTTCAAACCAATCAAAAACAAGTTGGAGACAAGCAAGCAAGCTGCACAACAATTGATACAATCATATTAAGGCTGTTTAAGGCCTAGATCACGCAAGAGAAGGTTTGAAAATTCAAAGTCAAACTTGCAACCAATCAAAGGCATTTCAAACCAAGTTGCTCAAAGTATTATCCAATCAAAATTGATCTAGAAATGTGGCTGAAACAAAGCAAAGAAGCACGGCAAGGAAACCAGCTTTCTTGGAACCAAAATTGTTCAAACAAGTTACCAAGCAAGCATGTTACTTTTAGACTTATACTTTGTACTTTAAACTTTGTACCTTTGTAATTTTCGTTGGTTATAAGTAGAATAGGAAACTGAATGTACAAACAACCACAATTCAAATACATTTCAATCAAAATTTCCTTTAATGAATTCTCAACTTTTCTAGTTGAAGTTTAAAACCACTATCGGTTTTCTTTCAAGTTCATAGCCTAGAACTTGTTAGTATTTACTTCATTTTTGGTTTACAGCATCTTAGGGTCTCAATGAGGTTTTAGATGTGTTGGAATGCCAAAGAGGAAGAGGTGTTGGTATAAATTGAGCCAAGAACAAACGGTTACAGTTCAAGGGGTGTCATTGTGATGTTCTTTGCCATAGCTGAGGTTCAAATCAATTTGGAATAGAAGACAAAGTCTTGAAAACGTTTTCTAGCCTTTATTTGGCTCATCAATTGGTATCAGAGCTTTGGTTAGTCTTCTATTCATGTTTACATTGTTTAAACTTGCATATGAATGATGCTGCCCAAAACCGTGTAGTAGACTGTTTTTATGTCCATTTAGAATCTGTTAGTTTAGGTAGTTAGTTTATGTTTTAAAGTGTTTATTAGTTAGTTTACAACAGTTTGGTAAGTTAGTTTAAGTAGCAAAAACCGAAAACACCACAAAAAGAACTTAGGCTAGACTTAATTGTTGTTAGAATCCGTTTTTGTAGTTTAGATTAAAACCGTGTGTATCTTGTTGTTTTTGTTAAATCTAGCTTAGACAATGTTCATTAGGTCCTAATCTAGAAGTTTAAATGGTAGTTTAGTTAAGCCCTTAAAACAGAAAACTTTGAACACAAAAATAGATTAGTTGATAGTTTAGTTTGTAATCAAGTTGTTAAATTCTGTTTTTAGTAGTTGTGTGCAATTCGTTTTTGACGTTTTAGTTGCTGCCTTATTTAGCTTAGTTAGACTAGTTTGCAACATAGTTTAAAGGTTTAGTTGGTTGTTTAGTTTAGTACAAGAGAATCCGAAAACTAAGAACAAAAAAAGTAGCTTTAGTTAACTATGTTTGCTGCCTAGTTTCTAGTTGATATACGTGTGTTATGTAGAATACAAAGACTTGCATCTAGTACCATCTAGTTTAGAAAGTGATTGCATCATACAAACGAAAACCAAAACAAAAACAAGTAGAATAGATAACTTAAAAACAAAACAAAACAAGTGAGTTAGTTTGCATCAAAACTGATTTCCATTAGTTGTTATAGTAATCAGCCCTTACAATTGCATTTAAAAACAACTAAGTTGCATTTAGCTATCTTAAGATTAGTTAGATCATTTGCATCAAAAACAAAAAAAAACAATTGCCCAAAACCGTGTGTTTAGAACAAGTTTTTAAAGCTCATTTGAAATCTTGGTGAATGCTAATAGCTATATCTTTTTGTTGATTTCAATTGTTTCAAACAACTTGTTGGACTTAGATACATCCTGGAAGTTAGGAATTGTTTAAGCCCCACACTGTTAAAGAGCTATCCAATTGTTGTTTTAGATCAATTTCTGAACTTACCTTGCACTATATTCAATTTGAACTTGTTGTAATTGTGAATTGATTTCTCACTACATGGTGTTTAGCCATGTTGTGTACGAGAAACTTTCAAATTCCAAATACAACAAACCTTGTGCAATTGAAGGTCGTGAGCAATGACTCATGTAGGCCGTGAGGAGTAGTCTCACAACAATCAAGCAAACCCCCCACAAAGAAAGAAAATTAAGCTTGATTGAGAAACACACGAGAGAAAAGCCATTATTTGTCAACAAGAAAGAGGCAAGACAAGAGAGAATTGCACAAGAAAGAAAAGTGAGGAAAAGCCCAAAATTGAACATTGCAAAAGGGAAATTCATGTGCAAAGCTCAAAAGAAAGAAAGTGCCCAAAAATCAATGTGTTGTAGATTTGAAATATTGAAAGGTTCTAAAGCAAACCCTTGCTGACACTTTGTTTGTGTGCTTTTACTTTCACTTTACTTCAATTGATAATTGCATATGCTGTAAAGTAAATTGAGGGATTGTCTTAAACAACCCCGTAGATTTCATTCAGCCAGAACAACAATTTGACTTCTGTGATTTTCTTGAATCCTTAGGAGAAATAGTCCAAATTGCTGTTTTAAACAATTGTCAACATAAAGTAGAGTATTTGCATCTTGTCAATATTTTAATTGGCTTTTTGAGATTGTTTTCTGAATCATGGGTCCCCAACAGAAAGATAATGCACCATCCCCGTCCCCATCTACTCCTGTCCCATCCCCAGTCCCTGTTACCCTAGAGAATATACAGCAAACACTCACTTTCCTTGTTAATCAGTTTGGTTTAATGAGAAGTGACATAGAGGATAACAAACAAAGGATAAGCAAAGTAAAAAAGCCAACCTCAGATCAAAAGGAACCTAGTATACCTTTTCAAGAAGGCACCTCTTATGGTAATGAGTCTCATGTTGAACGTAGAAGAGTCACATCACTTAGAGGTAGAGGTAGAGGTCGAGGTAGTAATGGTGGTCGTAGGAACATTTCTTTTGAGGAAAGATTTGATAATCTCCCTGAGTACAATGAAGAACACTATCTGGAAGAACGGTATGATGAACGTCAGCCTGATAGAGATGAACATCTTGAAGAAGAGTTCATTACTACTAAACATACAATACCCTCCTTCCAAGGGAAAAGTGATCCTGAAACATATCTGCAATGGGAAACAAAAGTAGATCATATGTATTCTTGCACTAACTATCCTGAATTGGCCAAAGTGCGGTATGCAACTTTTGAATTTGTAGATTATGCTTTACTCTGGTGGGAACAATTGAAGAACACCAGGAGGAGAACAAGACAGCCCCCTGTTGTTACTTGGTCCGAGCTGAAACAAGAGATGAGGAAGAGATTCATATCTCCTTCCTATGAAAGAAGCATTTTCCAGAAATTGCAACAACTTTCTCAAGGTAATAGATCTGTTGATGAATTTTATAAAGAATTATAACATCTGCTTACCAGGGCTAACATAGAAGAAGCTGAGGAAGCCACAATGGCTAGATTTCTAGCTGGTTTGAACAAAGAAATTGCATTTAAGGTGGAACTTACACCTTACTCTTATCTGGCTTCTATGGTTCACATTGCTGAGAAAGTGGAAAGACAATTGAAGGTTAAAACTTCTAACCCTTCTTTTCGGACTAATCCTTTGAGTTTTCCTAGAACACAGCCCAGGACGCCTTTCCGTCCACAACAAGGTCAAGGCCGTGGATTCCAAGGAAAATCAACCCAGAATATCCAAAATCGTCCAAAGCTTCCAATCACTGACAAAGGCAAAGCCAAGGTGGAAGGTACGCCTAACTTTAAGACTCGTGATATTCAATGTTTTAAATGCTTAGGAAAAGGTCATTTTGCTAATCAATGTCCCAACCCTAAACGCATCTTGTTTATTGAAGAGTCTAATGAGTATTATTCTGAGGAAGAATTGGAAGAGAGTGAGGAAAACAATGAAATTGAACAAACATGTGAGGAAGAAGAAGAGATTAGTGAAGAGATTAATGAGTGTGAAACAAAAGAGTTCTTAGTTGTCCGTCGAGCTCTAAGTGCCCAAATTAAAACTGAAGAACCTGAAATACAAAGAGAGAACATATTCCACATTCACTGTATGGTTAAAAAGAAAGTCTGCACTTTAATCATTGACTCCGGTTCATGTACCAATGTTGCAAGTTTTGAACTTGTTAGGAAACTTGAGTTACCTTTAATTAGTCACCCCCATCCTTATAGACTTACATGGCTTAATGAGTGTGGTGAAGTTAAAGTAACAAAGCAAGTCCTAGTTTCTTTATCAATAGGTGGGTATTCTGCTGAGGTGTTATGTGATGCAGCCCCTATGCAATCAAGTCATATCTTATTAGGTAGACCGTGACAATTTGACAACAAGGTTACATATGATGGTTACCTGAATAGATATTCCTTTAGGCATAACAACAAACTGTTCAAATTAAATGCCTTGCCCCGGCACAAAGTCTTTGAGGATCAACAACGAATGTTAAAAAGCCATAATGATCCAAAAGAAAAGGAACTGGAAATGATTTTCATCAAAGAAAACCAACTGAAAACTTCTCATCTTAAAATTGAACCGAAAGAAATCAAAGTTTCTGCTGAACCATCCCTAAAGAAAAGTGCATTCTTTGCATCTCAAAGCGAGGTATTCCATGCTATTAATTCAAACAAAAATATTTATATCTTGCTTTACAAAGAAACTCTGCTCTCTTTATCTGAAATGCCATCTACTTTACCAAGTGAATTTGCATCTTTACTTCAAGAATTTTCTAGCTTGTTTCCTGAAGGAGATCCCCCAGGTTTACCACCTCTAAGAGGCATTGAGCATCAAATAGATTTCATTCCAGGAGCTGTTCTGCCAAATAGACCTGCCTATAGAGCCAATCCAGAGGAAACTAAGGAAATCCAAAAACAAGTGGAGGAATTATTGGCCCAAGGTAAAGTAAAAGAGAGTATGAGTCCTTGTGCTGTTCCTGTTATCATTGTCCCTAAGAAAGATGGAACTTGGAGAATGTGTACTGATTGCAGAGCCATCAATAAGATCACTGTGAAGTATAGATACCCTATTCCTAGGTTGGATGACATGTTGGATATGTTGCATGGGTTTAGATGCTTTAGCAAAGTAGATCTTAAACAAGGTTATTTCCAAGTGAGAATTAGGGAAGGCGATGAATGGAAAACTGCCTTTAAGACTAAATTTGAATTGTACGAATGGTTAGTTATGCCCTTTGGTTTAACCAACGCCCCTAGTACTTTCATGAGGTTAATGAATGAGGTCTTAAGGAGATTCATAGGGAAATTTGTAGTAGTTTACTTTGATGACATTCTTATCTACTCCAAAACCCTAAGTGAACATCTGATCCTTCTTCGAGCTGTTTTTGTCACCCTACAGAAAGAAAAGTTGTATGCTAATTTCAAGAAGTGTTCTTTCTGTCTGGAGAAGGTTACATTCTTAGGATTTGTGATTAGTGCTGAAGGAATTGAAATGTACCAAGCGAAAGTTAAATCCATAACTGAGTGGCCAACCCCTAAGTCTGCTGGAGATGTTAGGAGTTTTCATGGATTAGCTAGCTTCTATAGACGTTTTGTGAAGGATTTCTCTACCATAGCTGCACCCTTGAATGAGTTAGTCAAGAAAGATGTAAGTTTTGAATGGGGAGAATCACAACAACAAGCCTTTGAGGAACTTAAGAAACGTCTAACTTCTGCACCTATCCTGAGATTGCCCAACTTTGATGAAATGTTTGAAGTTGAATGTGATGCCAGTGGAGTTGGCATTGGAGCTGTATTGTATCAAGGTAACAAACATGTTGCCTACTTTAGTGAGAAATTGAAAGGAGCTTCCATAAATTATTCAACCTATGATAAAGAATTGTATGCCCTTGTCCGTTCTTTACAAACTTGGCAACATTATCTACAACCTAAGGAATTTGTGATTCATACTGATCATGAAAGCCTTAAGTATCTAAAAGGTCAAGGAAAATTGAACAAAAGACATGCCAAATGGGTTGAATTCATTGAACAATTCCCTTATGTGATCAAGTATAAGCAAGGAAAAGAAAATGTTGTTGCTGATGCATTATCTCGTCGCTATACTTTGATTACTACTCTTTCATGTAACATGTTTGGTTTTGAGTCTATCAAAGAGATGTATCATTCTGATCATGACTTTAGTTCTATCTATCAAGCATGCATTGATTCACCTTTTGCTAAATATTACTTGCATGATGGTTATTTGTTTAAAGAACATAAGTTATGTGTACCAATGTGTTCATTAAGAGAGTTGTTGATAAAAGAAGCTCATGGAGGAGGTTTAATGGGTCATTTTGGCTCGTTAAAAACTTTGGAAACACTTAAGGAGCATTTTTTCTGGCCGCATATGAAAGCACATGTTGATAAGGTATGTGACCAATGTATTACTTGCAAACAAGCAAAATCTAGAACACAACCACATGGATTGTACATTCCTTTATCTGTTCCAAGCTCACCTTGGACTGATCTTTCTATGGACTTTGTATTGGGATTGCCTCGATCCAAAACTGGTAAAGATAGCATCTTTGTTGTTGTTGATAGATTTTCCAAAATGGCACGTTTCATTGCATGTAAGAAATTTGATGATGCTATTCATATTGCTGATTTGTTCTTTAAGGAGATTGTTAGATTGCATGGCATGCCACGTACACTTGTTAGTGATAGAGATACAAAGTTTCTAAGTCATTTCTGGCGTGTTTTGTGGAGTAGACTTGGTACTAAATTGTTATTTTCTACAACTGCTCACCCACAAACCGATGGTCAAACTGAAGTTGTTAATAGAACTTTGTCTCAATTGTTACGTGTTGTCATTCAAAAGAACTTAAAGAATTGGGAAGACTGCTTAGCTTATATTGAGTTTGCATACAATAGAGTTGTTCATAGTGGAACACTGCATTCTCCTTTTGAAGTTGTTTATGGCTTTAACCCTTTGTCCCCGCTTGATCTTGTTCCCATACCTGTTCATGAACGTGTTAGTTTGGATGGTGAACGAAAAGCAAAACTTGTGAAAGAATTGCATGAAAAGGTTAAGTCACAACTTGAAGCTAAGAATAAAGTGTATGCCAATAGGGCCAACAGGAATCGTAAAGTTGTTATATTTGAGCCTGGTGATCTTGTTTGGTTACACTTGAGGAAAGAAAGATTCCCTAAGGAAAGAGACTCAAAGTTGAAGCCAAGAGGCGATGGACCGTTCAAAGTGTTGAAACGGCTTGGTGATAATGCCTATGTTCTCGATCTTCCTGAAGAAAGGTATGGTCCTATCTCTAAAACTTTTAATGTTGCTGACCTTTCTCCATTTAGTATTGATTCAGATTCGAGGATGAATCCTTCTCAAGTGGGAGGGAATGATGAGCTACAGCCTAACCTTGTGGATACTGATGATGACACCTCACTGCCCCGCACAGGTCCCATAACAAGGAGTATGGCTAAGAAGTTGTTACATTGTGTTGAGTCATTTCTTTATAGGCATGAAGAGGATGAACCAAGCAAAGATGATGTCCATTGGGTTTATATGATACAAGCTTTGATCTAGTTGTATCAAAAACATGTTGTACATATCTTTAGTTGTTCTTTTAATATTGTTGGTTGGTTAACCTTGTTTTTGGATAGTTTGTGTTGTATTATTGCCTTGTCTTTCAGGTACACGTACTTAGCTTGAAAATGCAATTAGAACCTGAATTTTTGTTCAAGCAAGGAGGTGATAAGCAAGTAGCTTACAAGCAAGGAGGTGACAAGCACTCATGTCAAATTCCGAATTGTTCTTCACGCAAACATGGATGTATAAGCTGCTCAAAGCTATAGGAAGAAGTCTTGCAAATGTTCAAACCAATCAAAAACAAGTTGGAGACAAGCAAGCAAGCTGCACAACAATTGATCCAATCAGATTAAGGCTGTTTAAGGCCTAGATCACGCAAGAGAAGGTTTGAAAATTCAAAGTCAAACTTGCAACCAATCAAAGGAATTTCAAACCAAGTTGCTCAAAGTATTATCCAATCAAAATTGATCTAGAAATGTGGCTGAAACAAAGCAAAGAAGCACGGCAAGGAAACCAGCTTTCTTGGAACCAAAATTGTTCAAACAAGTTACCAAGAAAGCATGTTACTTTTAGACTTATACTTTGTACTTTAAACCTTGTACCTTTTTAACTTTCGTTGGTTATAAGTAGAATAGGAACCTGAATGTACAAAAAACCACAATTCAAATACATTTCAATCAAAATTTCCTTTAAGGAATTCTCAACTTTTCTAGTTGAAGTTTAAAACCACTATCGGTTTTCTTTCAAGTTCATAGCCTAGAACTTGTTAGTATTTACTTCATTTTTGGTTTACAGCATCTTAGGGTCTCAATGAGGTTTTAGATGTGTTGGAATGCCAAAGAGGAAGAGGTGTTGGTATAAATTGAGCCAAGAACAAACGGTTATAGTTCAAGGGGTGTCATTATGATGTTCTTTGCCATAGCTGAGGTTCAAATCAATTTGGAATAGAAGACAAAGTCTTGGAAACGTTTTCTAGCCTTTATTTGGCTCATCATTACGTCCATGTAATGGCTATATCGGGTACAGAAAGCAGTCTTAGCAACGTTATATGCTTTGATTTTCAGCTGGTGATATCTGAATAAAGTAGGCATGAGCAAACACTTCAACCTCCCCTCACCCGCCCCCTCCTATTAGATGAGATATGGCTCTCTTTTATTCTCATTTCCCACACAGCAAAATATTCATCTCCTAAATACTCTCATTCCTCTCCCAAGCAAGAAAACCAGTCTTATGACCTATAGAGAAACAATGCTTAAATAACTTATTTAACTCATCAAAACGAAGAAATAGACGAATGTCTTTCATTTCTCGGCAAGGCATACATATATACAAAGGATTGCAATGGCTAGATAGTCCATGACAACGACAGCCAATGGCTAGTTTTAGCCGGGTAAAAACTAACGTGTAATCCTACCTTTAACCACCAAAATGATGATTATCCTTTATTCCTATGATTAAATAACATTTATGTGCAAACAATTAATGATCTTGACTGAAATTAACAGAAATATAGGTTAATGAAGAGTTGTTTGACGCTTTAACAAAACTACTCTATGAAATGCCTGAAGGGAGAACTCGGAAGTTGAACAGACTTGTTTCCTCGTGCTTTCTGTTCTATTTCTTCCTGATATGCTTTGTATTCCAACACTCCCTTTCAAGCTAGAGTTGTATATATTGATACAACCTAGCTTGTCCAGTAAAGATGTGAATATCTGAACACTTACAGGCTTGAACAGTACATCATCAATTTGATCTTTTGATCGGATGAAGTGCATTTTGAGTAGTTTTTCCTCCAATTTCTCCCTTAAGAAGTGTCTGTCAATCTCATTGTGTTTGGATTTGTCGTGTTGCATTGGATTTTCAGTCATATGAATAGAAAAAATGTTGTCACAATATACATGGATAGGCAGCTGGACATTAATCTTCAGGTCCTTTATTACTTTGTTGAAAGAGAGAGAGCCGAATTCAGATTTGACATAGTTGAGTCTACTTCTAATATCCTGGCCATTTTGGTGATCTCACCTACTCTGATTGACTAAATATAGGATGCTCAGAAAAGTGATGCAGAGTTGTTGAAAATTGCTGAGAAATCGAAGAATGTGCAGATAGATTATTTCAGGATTCAGGATGACGACAGTCTTTAGTTTTGAGGAAGATTGTGTGTACCAGACATTGATGGACTTAATAAAGAAATTCAGAAAGAGGCACATAACTCTCGGTTGTCGATTCATCTGGGAGCTACTAGGATGCACCAAAATCTAAAAAGGAACTATTAGTGGAATGGTGTGAAACGTCAAATTGCAGAGTTCATGGAGCGATGTCTAGTATGCCAACAAATTAAAGCAGAATATCAGTGACCTGCCGGTCTATTGCTGCCATTGAAAATCCCTGAAGAAAAATGGGAACACATCACCATAGGCTTTGTCACAGGACTTCTTAAGACTCAAAGTGGGAATGGCACAATTTTAGTGATTGTTGATAGACTTACTAAATCAACGCACTTTTTGCCTATGTCGAATCAGGCGTCAATGGAGAAGTTGGCAAACAAGTACATGGATGATATGTGAGCTAACATGGTGTGCCGGTGAGTATTGTATGCGATTGAGATGTTTGTTTCATGGCATGATTCTAGAAGGCTTATTAGCAGTCATTGTGTACTAAAATCAGGATGAGTACCCTTTCCATCCTCAGACTGATGAGCAATCTGAACGAACCATCTAGAATTTAGAGGATATGTTGTGTGCTTGTGCATTGGATTTCAAGGGTAACAGGATAAGCATATGAATTTGATGGAATTCTTGTACAACAACAATCATCAAAGTTCAATTGGTATGACACCGTTTGAGGCGTTTCATGGACGAAAATTTCAATACCCGCTGTATTGGGATGAAGTTGGAGAAAGAGCTATTCGAAGCCTAGAATTGGTAGAGAACACCATGGAAAAGGTCAACGTGATTCACGAAAGATTGATAACAGCCTAGTATCGCAGCAAGAGATGGGATACTTGAGGGTTTCGCCTACGAAAGGCGTAATAAGATTTGGAGTTAAGGGGAAGTTGAGTCCTCGATTTATTAGCCCCTATGAGATTGTGGAGAGAGTTGGAACAAAAGCGTATCATTTGGCGTTGCCTCTTACACTGTTGCAAATGCATGATGTGTTCCATGTATCGCAGTTGCGACGTTACTTGCATGACCCGAGTCATATTTTGGAGTAGCAACTGTTAGTGATCCGAGACGATGCTACCTATGATGAGGTTCTGGCACATATTGATGACCGCAAAGAGCAAGTGTTGAGAAGGCGATTGATTCCGTTTGTGAAAGCGCAATGGAGTAATCATACCGAACGTGAAGCTATATGGGAGCCTAAACAGCAAATGAGGGAGTGGTATCTTCGACTATTCAATTAAGGTACGTAAGTTTCGAGGACGAAACTTTTTATACGGGAAAAGAATTGTCACGCCCCAAATTCGTTACAACAAAACCTATCGTAATATCGTGAGTAGTGACAATTGAAGTGTTGGTCAAATGCTATGTCACTTAATATATCTATATACGGATTAATTATTTAACAAATATCTTATAATTAAATAATTGAACTTAAAGTAAGATTAATAAGTAACAACTTGATTGACTAGAATAAATTAAATCAAAAGAAACAATAACACAAACTATAAACATCATTTAAATAAATGAAAAACAAAATTAGACTGAATAAAATATATATCTCACCCACCATCATTAGTTTTCTTACACCATCTTAAGTTGGCCAACAAGTGTACAACTTTCCATCCATTCTTCTCCAAAAGCTTCCATCTTTTCATATTTCTTACACCCTTAAAGAAGACAAATAATTTTCCCTCTTCTCACCTCCCTTGGCCAGCCACCCACGACAAAAAGGAAGGAATCTTCCTTCCAACACTCAACCCCTCCCACTCTCCAAGACATGCAATCCATCAAATATCTACCTTTTCTCTCTACCCAAGAACCCGATGATGATATTCTTCCCTCTCCACTAAGGCCAAACCGCCCATATAAGCCATGCAATGGAAGAAACACTTCTCATTTGCAACTTCAAGCAACAAACTTCACCTTTCGTCGTATTTCCTAAAGCCAGTTGAAAGAATACTTTATTACCTTCTTGAACAAGAGAATCAACCTCTCCCAAAGGTGCTAGGAAATTCAAAAAAGGTTAAGGTATGATCTTACAACAATAGATTCTACTGCTTCTCTTTCTATCCCGCATCTGATTATTTATCCCTCACCATCACCATGGATCAAGGCCTTACAACAGGAAGGAAGGAAGTTCTTTAAATTGAAGGGAAGAAGATAGCATTAGGAACACTCAAAGGTATGACTTCTATTAAGAATTGATGCTAGCAACCTCTAAGAAACTCTTCTTTTAGGTTGCTCAGTCTATCCCTCTAGGCCGTTACCCCCATCAAGGAGAAGGGAAAATTCTTCAAGCAAAGGTGAGAGAATAACGCCCTAGACAAGTTGATCCAAGAGCAATCACATATCTAAGGCTTAAACTCAAGAAAAGGCAAGTAATTCTCTTAAATCATTCATGCATTGTGAAAATCATATGTATTATGTTCATATCAACCCAAGGATCATTCAAGGATAACTTCAACCTATTTTCACAGTGTTACAACCTATGCCCCCGTGCCTTAAGGAAAAGAAAACAAAGGAAAATTATAATTATAAAGATAGGGTGTACCAAATAAAATTGATCAAAACGTTATGCCACGTTAAGTAGTATATGTAAGTAATATGGTACATCTTAAATAAATAAAGTATACCCTAGGTAACAAATAATTTATGTTGAATAATTAAAGGAAATTAAAAATAGGGCACAAACTTTTTCTACGCTTAAATAAAAAGAAAAAGGAAAGGTTGGTCATAGAAAAATGATGTCGAAATTTTGTCATATTCTACCCATCAAAATATACCCTTAGCCGCCGCCACTAAGAAAAAGAGGGTAGATTATTTTATTTCTTCTTCCACATAATCAACACTTGTTATACATGTTCACCAACTTCTCCATAAATGTCTGAATCGACATGAGTAGAAAGTGTGCGGATTTGGTAAGTCAATCTACAATCACCCATATCGTGTCATTTCCGCTCTTCGTCTTGGTCAGTTCTGTAACAAAGTCCATAGTGACATGTTCCCACTTCCACTCGGGGATCTCTAATGGCGGCAATAAGCCCACAGGTCACTGATGTTCTGCTTTGACTTGTGGACAAACTAAACATCATTCCAAGATTCTGCAATCTAGCGTTTCATACCATTCAACCAATAATTTCTTTTAAAATCTTGGTACATATTGGTAGCTCCAGGATGAATTGACAATCGCAAACTGTGCCTCATTCAGTATTTCCTGCTTAATTTCCTCGACATCGGGCACACAATCTGATACGGAACCATAGGCTGCAATCATTATGAGTCTGAAAGTCCTTCATCGACTGCTTCCTCAATTTCTCAACAATTTTCAACAACTCTGTATCACTTTTCGGGGCATCTTTTATCTGGTCAATCAAAGTTGGTGAGATTACAATGTTGCCAGGATGTTAGCAGTGGACTCAACCATGTTTAATCCAAACTTAGCCATCTCCCTTTCCAATGGAGTCTGCCTTGCATGACCCAATTTTCTGCTTAACGCGTCTGCTACCTTGTTTGCTTTGCCGAGATGGTAGTGGATAGTTCGATCATAATCCTTAATCAATTCAAGCCACCTTCTCTGTCTCATGTTTAGTTTTTTTAGTAAAGAATATTTCATGCTCTTATGATCTATATAAACTTCGCATCTTTCACCATACACATAATTTTGCCAGATTTTCAATGCGAATACCACTACCGCCAACTCCAAATCATGGGTAGGGTAATTTTGCACATGCGAGCTTAGTTGTCTGGATGCATAAGCTATCACCCAATCCTTTTGCATGAGTACACATCCTAAAAGAAAAAGGTTTAAAACGTGTGTACAATATGTGAATTTACGATAACAAATTCATTTATTTATTTACCTCATCCATTCCTCTAAGCGCCGCTTTATACTACAAATCCTTCACAGGAGATAGGTTATGCCAGGACTGGAGCCATGGTTAGTTCCCTTTTGAATTTTGTAAAGCTTTGCTCGCACTCCGAAGTCCATTCGGATCTTTACTGGGTTAGCCTTTTCAACGAGACTGCAATTCAAGAGAATCCCTCAACAAACTTGCAGTAATATCCTGCAAGTCCCAAGAAACTTCTGACCTGCGTCATATTCGTAGGCTGTGGCCATTCTGTTGTGGGCTAAATCTTCTTAGGGTCAACTGATATGCCTTCCTCGGAGATTACATGACCCAAGAATGTCATACTGCGCAACCAGAACTCGCACTTACTGAATTTGGCATACATCCTTTTCTCCCTCAGTATACTCAACACTATTCTCAAATGTTCAGCATGAGTTTCCTCGTTGGGTGAATATATCAGAATGTTGTCAAAAAATACAACCACGAACTTATCCATTTGCTCATGAAAGACAGTGTTCATTACGTCCATGTAATGGCTATATCGGGTACAGAAAGCAGTCTTAGCAACGTTCTGTGCTTTGATTTTCAGCTGGTGATATCTGAATCAAGTAGGCATGAGCAAACACTTCAACCTCCTCTCACCCGCTCCCTCCTATTAGATGAGAGATGGCTCTCTTTTATTCTCATTTCCCACACAGCAAAATATTCATCTCCTAAATACTCTCATTCCTCTCCCAAGCAAGAAAACCAGTCTTATGACCTATAGAGAAACAATGCTTAAATAACTTATTTAACTCATCAAAACGAAGAAATAGACGAATGTCTTTCATTTCTCAGCAAGGCATACATATATACAAAGGATTGCAATGGCTAGATAGTCCATGACAACGACAGCCAATGGCTAGTTTTAGCCGGGTAAAAACTAACGTGTAATCCTACCTTTAACCACCAAAATGATGATTATCCTTTATTCCTATGATTAAATAACATTTATGTGCAAACAATTAATGATCTTGACTGAAATTAACAGAAATATAGGTTAATGAAGAGTTGTTTGACGCTTTAACAAAACTACTCTATGAAATGCCTGAAGGGAGAACTCGGAAGTTGAACAGACTTGTTTCCTCGTGCTTTCTGTTCTATTTCTTCCTGATATGCTTTGTATTCCAACACTCCCTTTCTAGCTAGAGTTGTATATATTGATACAACCTAGCTTGTCCAGTAAAGATTTGAATATCTGAACACTTACAGGCTTGAACAGTACATCATCAATTTGATCTTTTGATCGGATGAAGTGCATTTTGAGCTGTTTTTCCTCCAATTTCTCCCTTAAGAAGTGTCTGTCAATCTCATTGTGTTTGGATTTGTCGTGTTGCATTGGATTTTCAGTCATATGAATAGAAAAAATGTTGTCACAATATACATCGATAGGCAGTTGGACATTAATCTTCAGGTCCTTTATTACTTTGTTGAAAGAGAGAGAGCCAAATTCAGATTTGACATAGTTGAGTCTACTGCTAATATCCTGGCCATTTTGGTGATCTCACCTACTCTAATTGACCAAATAAAGGATGCTCAGAAAAGTGATGCCGAGTTGTTGAAAATTGCTGAGAAATCAAAGAATGTGCAGATAGATTATTTCAAGATTCAGGATGATGGCAGTCTTAAGTTTTGAGGAAGATTGTGTGTACCAGACATTGATGGACTTAATAAAGAAATTCAGAAAGAGGCACATAACTCTCGGCTGTCGATTCATCTGGGAGCTACTAGGATGCACCAAAATCTAAAAAGGAACTATTAGTGGAATGGTGTGAAACGTCAAATTGCAGAGTTCATGGAGCGATGTCTAGTATGCCAACAAATTAAAGCAGAATATCAGTGACCTGCCGGTCTACTGCTGCCATTGAAAATCCCTGAAGGAAAATGGGAACACGTCACCATAGACTTTGTCACAGGACTTCTTAAGACTCAAAGTGGGAATGACACAATTTTAGTGATTGTTGATAGACTTACTAAATCAACGCACTTTTTGCCTATGTCGAATCAGGTGTCAATGGAGAAGTTGGCAAACATGTACATGGATGATATGTGAGCTAACATGGTGTGCCGGTGAGTATTGTATGCGATTTGAGATGTTTGTTTCATGGCATGATTCTGGAAGGCTTATTAGCGGGCATTGTGTACTAAAATCAGGATGAGTACCCTTTCCATCCTCAGACTGATGAGCAATCTGAACGAACCATATAGAATTTAGAGGATATGTTGCGTGCTTGTGCATTGGATTTCAAGGGTAACAGGATAAGCATATGAATTTGATGGAATTCTTGTACAACAACAATCATCAAAGTTCAATTGGTATGACACCGTTTGAGGCGTTTTATGGACGAAAATTTCAATCCCCGCTGTATTGTGATGAAGTTGGAGAAAGTGCTATTCGAAGCCCGGAATTGGTAGAGAACACCATGGAAAAGGTCAACGTGATTCGCGAAAGATTGATAACAGCCCAGTATCGCAGCAAGAGATGGGATACTTGAGGGTTTCGCCTACGAAAGGCGTAATAAGATTTGGAGTTAAGGGGAAGTTGAGTCCTCAATTTATTAGCCCCTATGAGATTGTGGAGAGAGTTGGAACAGTGGCGTATCGTTTGGCGTTGCCTCCTACACTGTTGCAGATGCATGATGTGTTCCATGTATCGCAGTTGCGACGTTACTTGCACTGACCCGAGTCATATTTTGGAGTAGCAACTGTTAGTGATCCGAGACGATGCTACCTATGATGAGGTTCTGGTACGTATTGATGACCGCAAAGAGCAAGTGTTGAGAAGGCGATTGATTCCGTTTGTGAAAGCGCAATGGAGTAATCATTCCGAACGTGAAGCTATATGGGAGCCTGAACAGCAAATGAGGGAGTGGTATCTTCGACTATTCAATTAAGGTACGTAAGTTTCGAGGACGAAACTTTTTATACGGGAAAGGAATTGTCACGCCCCAATTTCGTTACAACAAAACCTATCGTAATATCGTGAGTAGTGACAATTGAAGTGTTGGTCAAATGCTATGTCACTTAATATATCTATATAAAGATTAATTAGGTAACAAATATCTTATAACTAAATAATTGAACTTAAAGTAAGATTAATAAGTAACAACTTGATTGACTAGAATAAATTAAATCAAAAGAAACGATAACACAAACTATAAACATCATTTAAATAAATGAAAAACAAAATTAGACTAAATAAAATATATATCTCACCCACCATCATTAGTTTTCTTACACCATCTTAAGTTGGCCAACAAAAAGGAAGCAATCTTCCTTCCAACACACAACCCCTCCCACTCTTAAAGACATGCAATCCATCAAATATCTACCTTTTCTCTCTACCCAAGAACCCGATGATGATATTCTTCCCTCTCCACTAAGGCCAAACCGCCCATATAAGCCATGCAAAGGAAGAAACACTTCTCATTTGCAACTTCAAGCAAAAAACTTCACCTTTCGTCGTATTTCATAAAGCCAGTTGAAAGAATACTTTATTACCTTCTTGAACAAGAGAATCAACCTCTCCCAAAGGTGCTAGGAAATTCAAAAAAGGTTAAGGTATGATCTTACAACAATAGATTCTACTGCTTCTCTTTCTATCCCGCATCTAATTATTTATCCCTCACCATCACCATGGATCAAGGCCTTACAAGAGGAAGGAAGGAAGTTCTTTAAATTGAAGGGAAGAAGATAGCATTAGGAACACTCAAAGGTATGACTTCTATTAAGAATTGATGCTAGCAACCTCTAAGAAACTCTTCTTTTAGGTTGCTCAGTCTATCCCTCTAGACCGTTACCCCCATCAAGGAAAAGGGAAAATTCTTCAAGCAAAGGTGAGAGAATAACGCCCTAGACAAGTTGATCCAAGAGCAATCACATATCTAAGGCTTAAACTCAAGAAGAGGTAAGTAATTCTCTTAAATCATTCATGCATTGTGAAAATCATATGTATTACGTTCATATCAACCCAAGGATCATTCAAGGATAGCTTCAACCTATTTTCACAATGTTACAACCTATGCCCCCGTGCCTTAAGGAAAAGAAAACAAAGAAAAATTATAATTATAAAGATTGGGTGTAC
The DNA here is from genome assembly GCA_036186865.1 of Eustoma russellianum. NCBI lineage: Eukaryota > Viridiplantae > Streptophyta > Magnoliopsida > Gentianales > Gentianaceae > Eustoma > Eustoma russellianum. The sequence goes on from AP025068.1 coordinate 19,901,694, forward strand.
CAAATAAAATTGATCAAAACATTATGCCACGTTAAGTAGTATAGTAATATGGTACATCTTAAATAAATAAAGTATACCCTAGGTAACAAATAATTTATGTTGAATAATTAAAGGAAATTAAAAATAGGGCACAAACTTTTTCTACGCTTAAATAAAAAGAAAAAGGAAAGGTTGGACATAGAAAAATGATGTCGAAAATTTTGTCATATTCTACCCAACTAAATATACCCTTAGCCGCCACCACTAAGAAAAAGAGGGTAGATTATTTTATTTCTTCTTCCACATAATCAACACTTGTTATACATGTTCACCAACTTCTCCATAAATGTCTGAATCGACATGAGTAGAAAGTGTGCGGATTTGGTAAGTCGATCTACAATCACCCATATCGTGTCATTTCCGCTCTTCGTCTTGGTGAGTTCTGTAACAAAGTCCATAGTGACATGTTCCCACTTCCACTTGGGGATCTCTAATGGCAACAATAAGCTCGCAGGTCACTGATGTTCTGATTTGACTTGTTGACAAACTAGACATCATACCAAGATTCTGCAATCTAGCGTTTCATACCATTCAACCAATAATTTCTTTTAAAATCTTGGTACATATTGGTAGCTCCAGGATGAATTGACAATCGCAAACTGTGCCTCATTCAGTATTTCCTGCTTAATTTCCTCGACATCGGGCACACAATCTGATACGGAACCATAGGCTGCAATCATTATGAGTCTGAAAGTCCTTCATCGGCTGCTTCTTCAATTTCTCAACAATTTTCAACAACTCTGTATCACTTTTCGGGGCATCTTTTATCTGGTCAATCAAAGTTGGTGAATTACAATGTTGCAAGGATGTTAGCAATTGACTCAACCATGTTTAATCCAAACTTAGCCATCTCCCTTTCCACTGGAGTCTGCCTTGCATGACCCAATTTTCTGCTTAAGGCGTTTGCTACCTTGTTTGCTTTGCCGAGATGGTAGTGGATAGTTCGATCATAATCCTTAATCAATTCAAGCCACCTTCTCTGTCTCATGTTTAGTTTTTTTAGTAAAGAATATTTCAAGCTCTTATGATCTACATACACTTCGCATCTTTCACCATACAGATAATTTTGCCAGATTTTCAATGCGAATACCACTACCGCCAGCTCCAAATCATAGGTAGGGTAATTTTGCACATGCGAGCTTAGCTGTCTGGATGCATAAGCTATCACCCAATCCTTTTGCATGAGTACACATCCTAAAAGAAAAAGGGTTAAAACATGTGTACAATATGTGAATTTATGATAACAAATTCATTTATTTATTTACCTCATCCATTCCTCTAAGCGCCGCTTTATACTACAAATCCTTCACAGGAGATAGGTTATGCCAGGACTGGAGCCATGGTTAGTTCCCTTTTGAATTTTGTAAAGCTTTGCTCGCACTCCGAGGTCCATTCGAATTCGGTCTTTACTGGTTAGCCTTTTCAACGAGACTGCAATTCAAGAGAATCCCTCAACAAACTTGCAGTAATATCCTGCAAGTCCCAAGAAACTTCTGACCTGCGTCATATTCTTAGGCTGTGGCCATTCTGTTGTGGGCTAAATCTTCTTAGGGTCAACTGATATGCCTTCCTCGGAGATTACATGACCCAAGAATGTCATACTCCGCAGCCAGAACTCGCACTTACTGAATTTGGCGTACATCCTTTTCTCCCTCAGTATACTCAACACTATTCTCAAATGTTCAGCATGAGTTTCCTCGTTGGGTGAATATATCAGAATGTTGTCAATAAATACAACCACGAACATATCCATTTGCTCATGAAAGACAGTGTTCATTACGTCCATGTAATGGCTATATCGGGTACAGAAAGCAGTCTTAGCAACGTTCTGTGCTTTGATTTTCAGCTGGTGATATCTGAATCAAGTAGGCATGAGCAAACACTTCAACCTCCTCTCACCCGCCCCCTCCTATTAGATGAGAGATGGCTCTCTTTTATTCTCATTTCCCACACAGCAAAATATTCATCTCCTAAATACTCTCATTCCTCTCCCAAGCAAGAAAACCAGTCTTATGACCTATAGAGAAACAATGCTTAAATAACTTATTTAACACAACAAAACGAAGAAATAGACGAATGTCTTTCATTTCTCGGCAAGGCATACATATATACAAAGGATTGCAATGGCTAGATAGTCCATGACAACGACAGCCAATGGCTAGTTTTAGCCGGGTAAAAACTAACGTGTAATCCTACCTTTAACCACCAAAATGATGATTATCCTTTATTCCTATGATTAAATAACATTTATGTGCAAACAATTAATGATCTTGACTGAAATTAACAGAAATATAGGTTAATGAAGAGTTGTTTGACGCTTTAACAAAACTACTCTATGAAATGCCTGAAGGGAAAACTCGGAAGTTGAACAGACTTGTTTCCTCGTGCTTTCTGTTCTATTTCTTCCTGATATGCTTTGTATTCCAACACTCCCTTTCAAGCTAGAGTTGTATATATTGATACAACCTAGCTTGTCCAGTAAAGATGTGAATATCTGAACACTTACAGGCTTGAACAGTACATCATCAATTTGATCTTTTGATCGGATGAAGTGCATTTTGAGTAGTTTTTCCTCCAATTTCTCCCTTAAGAAGTGTCTGTCAATCTCATTGTGTTTGGATTTGTCGTGTTGCATTGGATTTTCAGTCATATGAATAGAAAAAATGTTGTCACAATATACATGGATAGGCAGCTGAACATTAATCTTCAGGTCCTTTATTACTTTGTTGATCCACATACCCTCACATACACCAAGTGACAGTTCCTTTAATTCAGCCTCAGCGCTGATCCTGTAGACCAATGCTGCTTTTTCCTTCTCCAAGTAACTAAATTTCACCATAAATAGGAGGCATAGCCAGAAGTTGACCTCATATCTGATTTTGATCCAGCCAATTCAACATCAGTGCACACGTTGATGTTCTTGTCTTTATTATTTTTGGAAAATAGTCCTTGACCGCGGAATACTTAGAATACATTACCATTCTTAAAGCATAATTATAATGTTCAACAGCAGGATTATGCATAAGTTGACAAATGAAACTTACACCATAACATATGTCTTTTCTGGTATGTGACAAATAAATTAACTTACCTGTTAACCTCTGGTACCTTTGTTTACTAGCATATTCTGAGTCGAATGTCTCCTTTGGTCTGAATCCTGGTTCAACAGGGGGACTTGTAGTCTTGTAGTTTATCATCTGTGTCCTGCAACAGATTCAGTACATACTTCCTTTGGGATATATATACCCTTAGATGATTTGAGTACCTCCAAACCTATGAAGTATCTGATCTGCCCTAAGTCTTTCACCTCAAATGACTGTGATAATAGTTTCTTAGTTTCTAATATGCCATTTTAGTGATTTCCAGTAAGAATGATGTCATCAACGTATACAAGAATAATGATATAGTTAACAGTATCAACAGGCTTAATAAATAAGGTGTGATCACTTAGACAATGAGAGAAGCCAAGGAAAGAAACAGCTGAGTTAAAACATTTAAACCATGATCTTGCAGAGTGTTTCAATCCACAGAGAGCCTTTTTCAGTTTACATACCATATTTTTATTAGTCTGAGAAGTGTATCCAGAAGGATTTGCATGTAAACCTCCTCTTCCAAGTCACCATTAAGAAATGCATTCTTAATATCCAGTTGGATGAGTGGCCAGTCTAAGTTAACAGCCAAGGAAAAAAGAATAATTATAGTGTTTAGTTTTGCAACTGGTGCAAACATTTCTTTATAGTCAATTCGAAAGGTCTGAGTCAAACCCTTGGCAACCAGCCTTGCCTTGTTACCTATTGATTGATCCATCTGAATTGTATTTGATGGAGAAGATCCACATACATCCTATTGGTTTATCCCATCCTTAGCAGGTACCACATCCCATGTATAATTCTTGATTAGAGCATCCATATATTAAGACATAGCTTCCTTCCATTCTAGTTCAGTCAAAGCTTCATGAATGGTCTCTGGGACCTGCAGATTATCAAGAGAAGAGACAAATACCTTGCTGTTTCCCTGTCGAAAATCATATGATACATAGTTTCCAATAGGATACATTCTCTTTACACATTCCCTAACTCCTTTTCTGATGGCGACTGGTCTATCATCTATTGGAATAATTTCTCTTGAGGTAGATGATTCACTTCTTATTCTTCAGTAGGCATATGTTGATCAGGCTCAATGTGGCTGCTTTGTGGTGAGGCCTGATTCTCCCCCTCACCTGTATTACTTCCTTCCTTTCCATAGGTTGAGCTAGGTACATTCACAATGCTCCAGGTGTTGCATTCTTTACCTTGTTCAGACTCAGAGACACCTTTACCATGGAAAGCATTAGATTCATCAAATGAAACATCAAGAGACACATACATCTTCCTTGTTGTGGGAGAGTAGCACTTGTACCCTTTCTGGGTATCCTAGAAAGATACATCTCTTAGCTCCCATATCTAATTTTCTTCTAAATTCCTTAGGAATATGTCTATGCACAACACATCCAAATATTTTCATAGGTAGTTCTGAGAAGAGGTTGGAGTGAGGAAAATGTTGAGACATGGTATTTTTATGGGTGCCATAGTTTAAAACCTTAAAGGGCATCCTATTAATGAGGTGTGTAGCTGTAAGTACACCCTCACCCCAGTAATGCTTAGGTACCTTCATAGACATCATAATTGCTCTTGTAACTTCAAGAATATGTCTATTTTTCTTTTCGGCAACTCCATTTTGCTGTGGAGTGTAAGTGTAGGAAGTCTGATGATGGTTACCTCTAGTATGAAGATATTCCTTTACTGAAGATTCAAGGTATTCCAGTCCATTGTCAGTCCTTAAAGTTTTAACTATGGTGTTAAACTGTGTTTGAATCATACATATAAATCTCTTGAGGATGTTACAATGTCATATTTATGCTTCATTAAGTACAGCCAGGTAAGCCTGGTGTGATCATCAACAAAAGTGATGAACCACTTAGCACCATTTACATGGGCTATTTTAGAAGGTCCCCACACATCATAGTGAATTAGACTAAAAAGAGCACTGCTTATGTGAATTTTCTTTGGATAGTTAGTTCTGTAGCTCTTAGCAAACACACAATCTTCACAAAATAAGTCTGAGTGATTTATATTGTCAAACAAGGCTGGCATAAGCCTTCTGAGGTACAAGAAGTTAGGATGTCCTAAGCTTTTATGGCATAACAAAATACTCCAAGTATTCCTACTAGTAGCCATTCATGATCCTATACTAGTTTGATTACTTAGAGGACTTAACTTTTCAGCTTGAAGCAGGAAGAGACCATTGACCTTGTTGGCATTGCCAATCATTTTCTTGGAGAAAATCTCTTGAAAATAACATTTAGAGGGTAAGAATTTTACTTCACATAAGTTACCTCCAGCAAGTTTGCCTACACATATTAGATTAAAACTCAGCTCAGGTATAAAAAGGACATTTTTTAGTTTTAAGTTCCTACATAGCTCTACGCTTCCATGTCCCAGTATGCTAACCCACCATTGGCTACCTTAACTTTAGTAGGATTCTAAAATAGCATATAGTCAGTTAGTTTTTCTTTATTCCATGTCACATGGTGAGTGGCATCAGAATCAACAATCCATGTAGAAATAAGTTTAGAATCCGTACCATCGCTGCCATGGTGGCCTGGATAGCTTTTTCTTTGGCATCCAGAGGCCGTTTTTGTGACTGATGCTGTTTCATGAACTAGAAGATTGCATCTAGCTAGTTCTTAAGTGGGACATTAGTTGGTCCAGTGACATAGTTACTTGATGCATTATGAGAAGTTCCTCTCCAGCTTCTAGCATGAATAGTTTGAGACATCCATCGCTCAGGGTTTCTCCACTGTTCATTAGATTTGGTTGGTGGTCTATCATGCCTGGCATAGCACCAGTCTTGATTATGCCCATGTTTTTTTACAGAATTTGCAAAATACTTTAGAGTCCCTACTCCTTTTGTTGTCATTTTGGGAGGCATGTACCTTCTAGTTACAAAATTTGCAACAATTTGGTCTTGATTACTACTTAGTGCAGAAACACTCATTACAGTGCCTTCAGCATTGGAAGAGGAGCTTATCATAAGTTTGAGCATGTTCTCTTCTTGTCTAATTTCAGAGAACACAATGTTCATTGAAGGAAGGGGTTTTGTTCCAAGAATTCTACCCCTTATAGCATCAAATTCTTTATTCAATCTAGCCAAGAATTAGAAACTTCTCTTGGTGTCACTAATGATTTTATCTAGCTTCTCTATCTCATGATTAGGCCATTTATGTGAATCATAAATGTCTATCTATTGCCAGATTCTTGTCAACTATGCAAAGTATACATTCACAGGGGAGTCTCCCTGCTTAATGTCATGAAGCATAACATCCGGCTCATAATACTCAGATATATTATCAATTTTGGAATACATGTCTTGAACTGCCTTCTAGATATTAGCACCAGTGTCATACAAGATAAAATTGTCATTTATCTCTATAGTCATTGACCCAATAAGCCATGACATGATCATGGAATTCTTAGCATTCCATGTTTTGAATTGAGCATTATGCTCATTAGGGATCTCAATGTCAGGCTTTAGGTAACCTTACCCTTGCCTGTGATAAACATTTTGACAGCTCTAGACCATGCCGGATAATTGTTCTCATTCAGTTTGTGATGGGTTATAGTTACAGACTTTGAATAGACACTATGACTTGAACTTACCCAAGTTGAGTTCGTGGGAATGACAGATGGCCTAGGATTTGAAGGGGATTCACTCCCAACTGATTCCATGTCATGCTCTGTTAGTAAGTAGAATGCTAGAAGAATGAGGAAGAAGATAAATAGTAGAAAATTTTAATCTCACCCTCAGAAATAGAGCCTTAGCTCCGATACCATTTAGAGAAAACAACACTTAAATCACTTATTTAACTCAGCAAATGAAGAAACAGACGCATGTCTTTCATTTCTCAGTAAGGCATACATATATACGAAGGATAGCAATGGCTAGATAGTAGCACAACATCAAGCTCGTATAGCTCAAATACATTATCAAGTTTGGAGTACATCTCATGTGCTGCTTGCCATATATCAGCAGCAGAATCATATAGGATAAAATTGTCACTCACATCAGTAGTTATAGAGCTGATCAACCATGACATAATCATGGAGTTCTCAACGTTCCATACTTTAAATTGCACAGAGTTCACATCGGAAACTACAGTCTCAAGTTGTAGGTAATCTTCTCTACATTTTCCAGTTCTGAACATCTTGACCGCTCTTGACCAGGCTATGTAGTTATTGTCATTGAGCATATGATTGGTTCTACGTACAGGATTTGGATCAATAGTTGAATGAGATGAACTAAACCCTGTTGAGGTGCCTGGAGTTACAGGACCAGGAACAGATGGTGCTGCACTTCTAGCCGATTATATTATCAGATTTTAAGTAAAACAGAGGAGCTGAAGAAGAAGATGAACAATGAGTGATTTGATATTATAATGAACGCTTTTCAGCTCAACGGCTGTCATACCCCGTAACTTTTAAGTCAGACTTCTAATAATTAGAAAACAACTTAAAATATAATTTCATTAAATGTATAGGTTTATGAGGCTTAGTTAAATGAATTGTAGGTGAGAAAATGATCACAAGGCCGAAATTAAGAAAATTAGGCTAAAATACCTAAAATACCCCTCCCCACTTAAATGCCGGGGGAGTTACACAAAGGAGTATAACTCCCCATTAGCACAAAACGGCAGTTACAAAAGAAAAGGGAAACACGGCTAGAGGGAAAGAGAGGGAGAGAAGAATGAGAGAAAATAAAGAGAGGAAGAAAGAAGAAGAAAAGAAGAAGAAGAAGAAGAAGAGGAAGGAAGAGCGGCCAACCTAGGTCCAATCTATCATGAAATTCCTGCCACACACTCGTAAGACTATATAGATTTCAAGGTAAGTAATCTCTCTATACGCTTTACGCAAATTTTGGATTCAAAAGGCCCTATGTTCATATAAAGAGAAAATTTGGATCACACATTGGTAATCTTGATTTGTTTATGTTAATTTCTCTACAATACGTATTTGTTGTTGGTTGATTAAATTCATGTTCTTTAGGCAAAATTCTGAGAATATCTATGTTGTGCTTAGTTGTTGTTAAACATGCCCTTAAACTGTTATCTTTGGTGCAAATATTGCGGTGTGATAATTTGTTGTGTTTTCCAAGTATTGACTTAGGTGATTTGAGATTAATTGAGAAAAGTTTGAAGGTTTAGATGATGTGTTGCTGCAAATTTAGTGTGGGTAGAAAATTGATGATACATCCAAAGATGTGAATGGTAGTAGTCTTAGGTTGATGCAGGCTGATGAATTTAAGGATCAATCTGTGTTATGTGTATGTTAAGCATGATGGATTTAGGTGGTAAGATGGAATTTGAAGTGGTTAACATGAAAGGGGTGAAGGAAGAGGATGATGAGGAGAAGTGACTGTAGAATTTTAACTTTCCGGAACCGTCAGAACACTTCGAACACCTACTTTAGGTGCTCAATGTCACATTAGGCGCCTAAAGTAGGCGTTTGATGTGTCCCAGTGCATTCCAGAACACTTCGAACACCTCATAAGGCGCTTAACGCCACATAAGGCGCCTTATGTAGGCGTTCGATGTGTCACAGCACATTCTAGAATACTTCGAACGCCTAGTATAAGCGCTTCATGTCACTATAGGCGCCTCCTTAAGGCGTTCGAAATGTACTGGAAGTCCCTTTTGAGGCATTAAGCGCTCTATGTATGTGAGATACCTTTATTCTCTTCCTTTTCTCATAAAATACAAGAGTATTTTAGGTGTACTTGAGTTGTAAATGTTAAGTGTGAATTAGTAGGGTATTAAGAATGAATCCGAAGTGAATTTGTAATATGAAAGGAGTTAAAAAGGTATGAGCGTGGTGAGTTTGAGGTTCAGGACCTTGTACTTGATATGCAAAGAGTGTGTGTATGTTTACACGTTTGATATGATGTAACACAAGCATTCTGCATGACTTGTTTTGCAAAGGAACACGTGTTTGTAAAAGAAGATTTAAAGTTTTCGAAAGACAAGCTATGGCTGCTGGTTGATCACAGGGTATAAAAGTCACACCTGTAGTAGCAGGGTATAAAAGCGTGACCTGTGAATCAACAGCAGGGTATAAAGTTATGTTATGGGGTTGTGGACCTATCAGCATGAGGTATAAAGTTTATGTTATGGGGCCATGGACCTTTCAGCACGGGGTATGAAGTTCTGTTTGCTGTGGATTGATCACCCACAAGGTGTAAAGTTCAGCTACGCGAAGAATATTATAAGACGAATTGTGAAAAGTTTTATGAAATGACACGTATGACATGTTTACGAAAGAAGACATATGTATGGGTTTTGTTCAGTTTAGTCTGTGGTTTTAAAGAAGTAAATGCATCATGTGACACAAAGCACAAGATTTGACATGCAAGAAACGACATTCGCATATGATCTGTTTATGTAGTGTGTTTTGTTAGATACATGTTTGTTCCGTATTCGTGTATCATTTATATGACTTATTTGGCTTTGGTGAATTGTTATAAAGAAGTTATTTGCTAACCTGAGCACTTTATTTTTGGCATTGATTTATATACTGGAGACTCGTCGTGTAAGAATAGATACTATATCTGCTTTTCAGGTGAGCCGTAGTACGAGATGATTTTTATAGAATACAATGACGAGTGGGCTCATTGGGATAATGGTCACTAGAGTGGACAGACTCATACCAATTCTCTTTTTAAGATTAAAGACTTAATGTTTAATGTTTTGTATTGGTGAATACTTTAGACATTTCCCCAGCTATGTTTCTTTTCCCTTGTATTGTATTTGGTTATATTCTGGTTATTGAAGTTTTAAATTTTACAATGTTTCCGCTGATTCATCTTACGTCATGGATGATTTGCGCTGGATCTGCTTTGACGCTTCGTAGTTCTCATAGCAGACTACGGCGAGTGCACTGGTACCGATGTCCAGTATCGGGCTGGGGTGCTACAGGTGGTATCAGAAACTAGGCTTCAGATCTATCACGGAGACATAGGTTCATGATCTTTTAGCCATTTAAGATGTGATTTTCCCTTAAGTTTGATCCTTAGGTATAAGTGCTGATTTTCTAGAGTCCAAGTATGATCAGATTTGGGTGTGTGCTAGCACGTTAATCATTTAATTTTTTTATTAACGTTCTTATTTCATACCTCACCCATCCTTACGCATTCAAGCTTTCAGTAACATCTTGTATCTACTGATTCTTAATGGAACGTTGAGCTTTTAGAGAAAATTCCTCCACAAAGAGATAATGTAGGAAACTCTGGCAACAGACAGAAGAACCAGCCACCACAAGTGGTTCTACCCCAAGTGCTCATGGACGCACTGACGGTAATTGCATAGGGTTTTCCCAGCAGTAGCAGCCACGCCTCCTCTGCCACCACAGCATAATATCCGGTTCTTCTATGGAGAGATGAGAAAGATGTGAGTTCTGAGTTTGGGGGATGTACCAACCCTGAGGAGGCTCAGCATTAGTTGGATGAGGTGGAAAAGTGTTTCAGGCTGGTGCAAGTGTCTGAGGAGATCAAGGTGGATATGGTCACACCTCTTTTATGTGGCAAGGCGGGTGAATGGTGGGCTGGTATGGTAATGACAATGACTCCACCTATCTCGTGGGCACACAGTTTTGTGACGCTTTTTTAAAGTATTATGTACCAGAGGTGGCAATTCTGGACAAGGTCATGGCGTTTGACAGATTGGAGCAGGGTCGGATGACAGCGTCGGAATATGCAGACCGTTTTTATGCTTTAGGTAAGTTTGCCTCTGCGATTATGTTTGATAATTTCCTTAAGATGACGAAGTTCGAGAGGGTCTTGGACTCAAGAATACAGTCGGTAATAGTGAACGTGGGTTGAAAACTTACAAGGACATGTTAGACGCGTATTTTCGCGTTGAGAGTGACTTCCACAGAGTAGCGGCAAGAGAAGCTAGCGTAGGATCGTCTGAGATAGGCAAGAGGCCAAGGGAGGAGATTAGAGTTGGTGGCAGACCCGGACGTTGGGTCAAGATTCTGAAGAGGGGCCCAGTCAGAAATTTTAAGAGAACTCCAGCGCAGAATCCAGTAGTCCAGCAGGCTGTGGGAATTTGCCCAAACTTTAATAAAAGCCATGTTGGAGAATGCGGAAAGTTGGCTGGAGCGTGTTACCAATGTGGACAAATGGGCCATATGATTAGAGATTGTTCTGAGATGAAGAAAAATGCTCCGGTAGAAGTGTCTCAGTAGCCGAGGGCTAAGCTGAAATCGAATGCTTGCGTCCATCTCATGACGGACACTGACATACAGGAAGCCACTAATGTGGTAGCAGGTACAATTTAAATTATGTCTAAATTCTGATTGAATTCAGTCTCTACGTGTTTAACTCCCTAAGTAAAACTTGATATTGTCTTAGGTGCGTTTTTAGTAAATAAGATACCTGCCACCGTGCTTTTCGATGGCGGCGCAAGCCACTCCTTTGTGGCAAAGAGATTCACTAAGCACCTTGGTAATTTACCTGAGTGGTTAGAAACACTGTACCGTGTCCAAGCGGCCAGAGATCAAATTATGGTCTCGCACCAGCAGTATCAGGATTGCGGGTTAGAGTTTGAAGGACAAATGTTCTCCGCCACACGGATCCCCATTCAGATGTATGACTTTGACATTTTTATTAAGAATGGACTGGTTGGCCAATTATCATGCCAACATTGACTCTCGATTGAAGCAAGTGATAGTCAAGAATACTAAGATGGAAGAGGTAATGTTTCAAGGAGATGCGGAACGAAAGAAAGTCCCAGGAAGGTGTATATGTCAGTTGCTCAAGCTTGCAGAGCCTTAAGGAAAGGTGCCGAGGGATTCTTAGTGTATGCGATGGATGTTACTTAAGAAGTACCATCTATTGAGCAAATCCTAGTAGTCAACGAGTTTCTGGATGTGTTCCCGAAAGAACTTCCAGGAGTGCCACCTCCGATGGAAGTCGAATTTGAGATAAATCTGATTCTAGGAGGCGAACCCATTTCTACATCCCCTTACAGAATGGCTCCGATAGAATTGAGGGAGCTGAAAGAACAACTTCAAGAGTTATTGGACAAGAAGTTCATCCGCCCCAGTGTGTCACCTTGGGGAGCACCTATTTTATTCGTGAAGAAGAAGGATAGTTGCATGAGGCTCTGTATCGGCTGTCGAGAGTTGAATAAAATCACCATCAAGAATAAGTACCCCCTTCTGTGAATTGAGGATCTGTTTGACCAGCTCAAGGGTGCCAAGATCTTCTATAAAATTGACCTCAGATTAGGATACCACCAGCTACGAGCGAAGGTTGAAGACATCGCGAAGACAACTTTCCGCACGAGATATGGCCATCATGAGTTTTTAATGATGCCATTTGGGCTGACAAATGCCCCTATAGCCTTTATGGACCTTATGAATACCGTCTTTCGAGAACATTTGGATAAATTTGTGGTGGTATTCCTAGACGATATTTCTGGTTTATTCTCCTGACGAGCAAACTCACGCGGAGCATCTAAGAACCATTCTAGGCATTTTGAGGCAGAAACAACTGTATGCTAAGTTTAGCAAGTGTGAGTTCTGGCTAAGGAGTGTAGCTTTTCTGGGTCATGTGATATCAGAGGAGGGAATTGCTGTGGATCCGAAGAAGGTGGAAGCTATCACGGAGTGGCCTAGACCCACTAATGTTATCGAAGTGCGAAGTTTCTTGGGCCTAGCGGGTTATTATAGGAAGTTCGTCAACGGATTCTCAACAATAGCAGTTCCTCTCAGTCGCATTACGCAAAAGAAGTCTAAGTTTGTGTAGTCGGCTAAATGTGAGAAAAGCTTCACGGAGCTTAAGAAGAGATTAACCACAGCTCCATTATTGGCTCAACCCTCCAGTACTGATGGGTTTGTGATCTATAGCGATGCGTCGAAAAATGGTTTAGGTACATAAATTGATACTTCCCTTGTTGGTTGTGTTTTGATGCAACATGAACGAGTCATCGCGTACACCTCAAGACAGTTAAAACCTTACAAGCAGAATTATCCGATGCACGATCTTGAGCTCGCGGCATTTGTGTTTGCCTTGAAAATCTGGCGGCATTATTTATATGGGGAAAAGTGCACGGTATTCATGGACCATAAGAGCTTAAAGTACTTGTTCTCTCGGAAAGAATTAAACATGAGGCAGCGCAGATGGTTGGAATTGCTAAAAGATTACGACGTGACCATTCATTACTACCCCAAAAAGGTTAACAAGTGGCTGACGCGTTAAGCAGGAAATCCAGTCATGCACGACAATCACCACTAGAAAGAGAAATAGAGAAATTTGGTTTGGATTTGGTAGAGTCCACAGTGAAAGTTGTGGCAGCTTTGACCATCACACAAAGTCTAGTTAATAGGGTGAAAGAGGCTTAGAAGAATGCTAAGGCCCTAGGTGAGATTTCTGAGAAGATGAGGCATAGCCAGGTTGAGGGATTCTCAGACCAGAGAAGAAGGGAGCTTATAGTTTAGGGGAAAGCTGTATGTCCCTGATGTAGACGAGTTAAGGAAAGACGAGTTAAGGAAAGAAATTCTGCAGGAGGCTCACAACTCAAGGTTATCGATGCATCCTGGTAGCACTAAGATGTACAGAGATCTCAAACAATATTATTGGTGGTCCGGAATGAAAAGATATTGCGGAGTTTATCGAGAGGTGTTTAGTTTGCCAAAAAGTCAAGGCAGAACACCAACGGCCAGGCGGATTAATTATGCCGTTAGAGATTCCATAATAGAAATAGAAACATGTCACGATGGATTTCATAGCCGGTTTACCAAAGATGAGAAGTGGATATGACATGATTTGGGTGATTGTGGATCGGTTAACCAAGTCTGCCCATTTTCTACCCATCTCAAATGAATTGTCTCTCGATAAGTTGGTAAATCTATATATGGATAATATTGTTAGCTTGCATGGTATCCCAGTGAGTATAGTGTCTGACCGACCACGGTTTACTTCCAAGTTCTAGACAGCTTTTCAGAAAACCATGGGCATAGAATTAAGGCTGAGTATAGCGTATCATCCTTAAACCGAGTGCAGTCGGAGCGAACTATTCAGACCCTAGAAGATATGCTAAGGGCTTGCGTTTTAGATTTCAAAGGGAGTTGGGATGGAACGGTGAAGTTAATGGAATTCTCTTATAATAACAGTCACCATATTGCAATTGATATGGCTCTTTTTAAAGCGTTGTATGGACTGAAGTGCAAGTCACCTGTTTATTGGGATGAAGTCGGTGTGAGGACCATCACTGGACCTGAGTTACTTAAGAAGACGCTAGAAAAGGTGAAAATCATTCGAGATATCAAGACAGCTCAGCACCGCAACAAAAGTTGGGCAGATTCCAAGCGACAGCCTTTGGAATTTAATGTAAGTGAAAAGGTTTATTTGAGAGTATCACCTACAAAGGGAATTATGAGATTTGGAGTGAAAGGCAAGCTAAGCCCTCGTTTTATTGGTCCTTACGAGATAGTTGAGAAGGTGGGAGCTTTGGCATATAGGTTGGCATTACCTCCGATATTGGCGCAAGTCCATAACGTTTTTCACGTATCACAGTTAAGAAAATACATGACGGATCCGAGCCATGTTCTCAAAGCACAAACTTTGGAACTTAATAGTGATGTTATCTATAAAGAGGTGCTGGTGAGAATAGTGGACCGGAAGAAACAAGTGTTGAGAAAATGGGTGATTCCTTACGTGAAGGTGCAGTGGAGCAATCACACAGAGCAGGAAGTCACTTGGAAACTTGAAAAGCAGATGCAGGAGAAGTATCATCAACTCTTCAATTAAGGTACACAAGTTTCGAGGACGAAATGTTTTGTAAAGGGGGTGGAATGTCATACCCCGTAACTTTTAAGTCCGACTTCTAATAATTAGAAAACAACTTAAAATATAATTTCATTAAATGTATAAGTTTATGAGGCTTAGTTAAATGAATTGTAGGTGAGAAAATGACCAAAAGGCTGAAATTAAGAAAATTAGGCTAAAATACCTAAAATATCCCTCCCCACTTAAATGCTGGGGGAGTTACACGAAGGAGTATAACTCCCCATTAGCACAAAACGGTGGTTATGAAAGAAAAAGGAAAACGGCTAGAGGGAAAGAGAGGGAGAAAAGAAGGAGAGGAAGAAAGAAAAAGAAAAGAAGAAGAAGAGGAAGGAAGAGCGGCCAACCTAGGTCCAATCTATCCGAAATACCCGCCACACACTCGTAAGACTATCTAGATTTCAAGGCAAGTAATCTTTCTGTACGCTTTACGCAAATTTTGGATTCAAAAGGCCCTATGTTTAAATAAAGAGAAAATTTTGATCACACATTGGTAATCTTGATTTGTTTATGTTAATTGCTCTATTATACATATTTGTTGTTGTTGGTTTATTAAAGTCATGTTCTTTGGGCCATATTCATGGTTTCCATCATCCTTTATGTTTGCATGTAATTTTCATCATGAACATAGTTATGATCATGGCTGTTGAAATCATAACTATGATGGAAACTAACATGCATGTGGTTGAGGATGTATAATTCATAAGTATGAGGCATGTTCTTGAAGTGATAAGTAAGATATGTTGCATGTCATAGGTCATTGCACCATGAAGTCATGTTCAAGATCATTGTAGGTTAAAATGGTTAAGTGGTACAATTATGATACATGCATGAAATATGTTTTAAGTGATGAATTATGTGTTGTATGAGCATATGTGCCCCTCGTCCCTATGCATATATGTATGTATCAATAAAGTTGTTTTCATATCTACATAGATATATGTATATGAAAGTATGTGTACTATGTATCATTCATTTTGCTAGTGGATGATGTGAGTAGTATGAAAATTAAGGAAATGATTATAGATGTTGATGTACAAAAGTGGATTGTTTTTGGGACGTTTTGCCGAGGTGCATACCAAGGGTAAGAATGGTATTTAATTAAGTTTATGACATGTATTCTGTAGATGTGTGATGATATATGATGATGAAAGTTTAGAATGGCTAAGTTGACCCCAAAACCGAGCCCAATGATCATATGAACCTAAAAGTGATTTTGAAACAAAATATTTTATTGCATTATATGTTTGAAAAGTTCTCATGCGTAACGAACCATACCAGAAGACGATTGATTCCAATTACTCATGTTATGTTATGTTATGTTGCTGATGCGCCGTCCTGACATCGAGACCGGAGTTGTAGGTGTCAGGAGCATATGTTATCGTTATGGCCGAGTGTAACACCTTGTCCAGGACACTGGATCTCTGCCATAACGCGTCACCGTTAGATCCATGTACATAGGATGTAACACCACGTTTGGAACATTGGCCTTCATATTTGTACATGTGACTATATGAACAATCATTCGGTATGTGGTGCGTTATCATTCTTACGTTATGAAAAGTGCTATAGCCATCATATAAAAATGTCATGTTATGAAAGTTATGTGTTATGTTTTGAAATGTTTTATGAAATAATAATCATGTTATGAATTTTCAAGACCATATGACATGAACCCACAAGTCACTTATTATAACCCATCCATGAGCCTTTGGTATGAAAAATTACACTTGTATGAACATGAGGAATGTGTGACTTTAGCCTAAGGAATGGATTGGAAGATAATAATGATTAAGTTTAAGGTTGAGTTCATGTGGATTTAGATAGAAGAAAGTTGTTGACTTTATTTTTCGCATTTTATAGAAATGTGATATGTTTACGGTTACATGTATGGCATGCTAATTTATTTGTGAACGGTGACGTGTTATATTATTTAATTATGCATGTATTTATTTTATCACTCCGTCTCTCATGTATGATCCACTTCTCGAACTCGAACGAACTACTTGCTGGGCGATTCATTATCGCTCATACTATATTTTTATCATCATGTAGAGACCCGAGAGCACGACTTGGACTTTGTAGAGGAAGAACCGAGAATAGGCTACCTTTGAAGATGTTAGTGGGCCCTGATGTTATCGTTTGTACTTATGATTTATCAACCATGTACTTGTTACCCTTTTGTACTGATAACACTTTTCGATGTGCGGATTTACTTATGATTGTTGGAATACATAGTACATCAGGTGAAGGACCAGACAAAAAATACAGGAAGGAGTCCAGTGTGTTCAATAGCAGAAACTCGCTTTGAGGCATTTAATCGAACAATTTATTAAAAGTGTCAAACACTTATTCTCGAGCTTAATTCTGCTTGAATTTTATTCAAAATCATCATTTGATTGTACATAATCATTATTTAATCATAGGGCTTCATATAAATCATCACTTTGATGATTAAATTTAGTTTTATCCATTAGATTTTACCCGATGTGTTGTCAAGGCTCTTCTAGCCAGTTCACCAGTCGTGTATATATGTATAACTTGGATCTGTTTGGATGAGAAGCGCTTCTTCTCATTTCAAGTGCCAACTGTGTGATATTTGTGCTATTTTCTCTATATGGTACCAGAGCTGTGGTGCTTTGCGTGAGCTCAGGATTCAAACTTTTGTTTACGGTTTATCTTCTTCATCATCATCTTTAGCTCAAATTTTCTGTGTCTGAAATTGAGAAATGGAATCAGTTTGAAGCGAAGCTCCATCTACTCCTAGTCCTGTTGTTATCCCCACTAATTCAACAGGAGTGAGCTCAAGCCATAACACGATTGATTCTACTCCTGTAACCATAACCAATCACAAACTGAATGGAAACAATTATCTTGCTTGGTTCAGAGCAGTCAAGATGTTTATCACGGGCAAAGGTAAGGAAGATTACCTTAAGCCTGACAGTGAAGCTCCTAATGAGAATGACGCTCAATTTAAAACATGGAATCTGAAAATTCCACGATCATGTCAGGGTTGATTAGGTCAATGACCACTGGTATAAGTGATAATTTCATCTTATATGATTCTACGGCTGAGATTTGGAATGCAGCCCAAGATATGTATTGTAAGGTTGATAACATCTCTGAGTTCTAGGAGCTAGATATCATGAAGCAAGGAGACTCACCCATGAATGTATACTTTGGACAATTGAAAAGAACATGTATATGATTCCTATAAGTGGCCTAATCAAGAGGCAAACAAAATGTATAAGAACATTACTGAAACCAGAAGAATCTTTAGATTCTTAGCTGGCTTAAACAAGGAATTTGATGCTGTTAGAGCAAGGATTCTTGGCACTAAGCTCATTCCTTCTATGAACAATGTTTTTTCTGAAATAAGGCAAGAAGAAAGTAGGATCAAACTTGTAGCGCCTCGCCCGAAGCTAAGGTTTCGGCACGATGCACTCGCTGTACTCTACTACGAGAAGCACAAAGCGTCGATACCATACATGTGCATATCGACATGAATCGTAAATCAAGATAGTGGAAGCAAAATAAAGATAAACACACGACATGAATAATAATACAAATTGTCCAAAGTGCATACAAATCATAATGTATAATGTTTCAAAATAATCTAAGTACATCATGGTCAAAACCCAAAATATGGAGTACATAACTCCCGCCTACATCTCAGCTCACTAATACTCTAGTCGAGATACGTCCTCTAGGAGTAGCAGATCTATATCCATGTTATCTGCAATGCGATAAGGCAAGTATGAGCGATAAGCGTAATCGCCCAGCAAGTAATTCGTCTAGATAAATATGTGGATCATGCATAAGGGACGGGGTAATAAAATAACGATACGTAAACATAACATGTCACGTCTCCAACATTAATAAATAAAGTGCATCTCACAAATGAAATTAAATACAAGTAACGACTATATCATTATTACAGTAACCATGATATACTATAAGTCTCTATACTAGTCATGGAAGTGCGGCATTCCTACGATGCGATGTCATAAACGATACCATGAACTGTCTATACACAATCAAAATCAAACCGGACGAATTGTCCATAAAAAGTAAAATCACACAAATGCCATGAACTGTCCACACACAATAAAATCCAACCGATGTCATAAACTGTCCGTACATAATAAAATCACATCGATGCCATAAACTGTTAAAAACATTTTTGGAAATATGACAAATGTATGCATATACCTTAACCACTGATACATATCATCATCTATGTGTTTGTTAAACCTCCTCATATTATCATATTCTTTTTTTCTACGTTAAGGACGGGCAGTACCGTCCGAAATTTTATTATTAATAATAAACCCTCACTTGTGGTGGAGGAATACCGTGGTTACATGTGTTGCGGGAGACTCTCCCGAAAAAACCGAATGAATGAAAGAAAGTGCACTAAATTATTGTTGCAGAAATATAAAAGACAATGCAATGCAAAACCTATGCTATACACACAATGTTGCAATTCTATGTATATAAAGGCAGCATCTTCAAGTTGCCACTCCAATATAGTGTCGAGCAGGATGTCCCTCGGAATGCATATATGCCACATAAAAGAAACAGTCAATATAGTATAAGCAAGATATAGTAAAGATAGTAGTGTGAGAGCCATGTACATACCGACGTTGCCTGTATTCAAAATGAACACATGCAACAGTAAGAAAATCAAACTATAAGTCTGTGTCCACCAATGCCTATGAGCATCATAAGAGTCTGGACGCAATCGATTATATTCCTCAGCAAATCCAGGGAATAAAGCTGATGAGGATCAAGGGTCCGATGAGGATCAAGGGCCCCATCAAGAGGTCAAAGGTCCTATGACAAGAAGGAGGGTAAAGGAACTTTGTCATCAAGTTGCCACCTTCTTGTACAAGCATGTTCAAGATGAACCTAAGACTCCTTGGGTTCATTTCATTGAACCTTCAACTTGAGCATGTATCACATGCACGTCTACACTCTTTGTTTTTTTGGATTTTATTTTGTGTCGTGTGATCTTAGTTTTATGTATTTGCTTTGTAGGTAAATTAGGTACAAGAGAATGTTTGAAGAGAATGTTTCAAGAGAATGTTTCAAGAGAATGTTTGAAGAGAATGTTGAAGAGAATGTTTGAAGAGAATGTTGAAGAGAATGTTCGAAGAGAATGTTTGTCTATGCGAAGACAAATTCAAAAGTGTCCAAGATAGAGTCTCTTGATCAAGTTGAAATCAAAGTATCTTCATCCACCAAAGGAGGGGCCGGCCATATGGAATTCAAAAAGGGAGATTAACCTGAATTTAAAATTCAGCCACGATTTAAAATTCAAGATAAAGATTTCAGCCATTTTTTGAAGAAACCACACGCCTATCTTGAAGCAAGGATGAGGATAGATCACAAATCAAATTTGAATCCAAGTTTGAATTCAAATTCAAACTCAATTTGAATTCAATCTTCAATCAACATTTGAATTCAATTCCAACCACTTTATCATCATCAAATCAAGTCTCCAACAGCCTCATGAGTCATCAAAAACGCCAATCTCATCATCAAACATGACCAGATTCATTGAAGATAATGTCTTGCAAGATTTGAAGTTTTAGCTAGAATTTGTTTTAGCTTTGAATTTAAATAATTTTCAATTTTCAAACATTGTTAGGTAGCTTTATTTTGAATTAGTTCTAGATATTTTAAGGCTCAAGTTCAGCCTATAAATAGAGCCTTAGGGGGACGCTTGAAAGACACCTTTTGATGAATAACAATTCTTGATATTTCATTCACTTTGTGTGATAGTTTGTTTTCTTGGTTTTGCATTAAAAACCTAGGTTAAGATCCTTCGAAGATGAGCATATTGAAGGTGTTGCCATTGCTTAAAGGTGCCGTCCAGGAGGGCCGTTTTGGTTTACCTAATCAACGACCATCTTGATGTGTTGGTCTTGCTCACTCGTTTAATCCACACGTTTTTAATCACTAAGGAAGCAAGGGGAAGTCTTCTTCCTTGTGCCTAACCCTTTGTGAAGGACGTTTGGAAGGTGAAATCGTTGGAGCCCACGAGTTGCACGCATCAAATTGGTATCAGAGGCCAGGTTACTCTATTCCACCATCTATCATTTCCTTTTCGTTTGAGTCTAGTCATTTCAATTTCAGTTGAGTCCTTCTTCTACTCCTCACTCTGCACGTCTTGCATTTCATACAAAAAAAAAAGAAAACAAAAACGTCCACATTAGCTTTGAGTCTTTGCACGTTGCTTCATTTTGCTTTTCATCATTCAAGTGTCATTTCCTTTATTTCCTTTCGCATCACAATCTGATTTTGAGTCGTTCAAACTTGAACAAATTAGGGTTCGTTACATTTTAGGGTACATTCTGCCTTCTTTTAAATATTCCAACCATCAGCCTAAAAAGCTACCTCGGTTTCAAATCATCTTGTTGCTACCGAAGCTTTTAGTTGGTGATGATTGTATGCATCTTGTGATTCGCATTGTGATTGATTTCATGCTACAGATGTAGTAGTCCTACGTGTGCTTGTCTTCACAACCTACTTGCAACACCAACCAACCCCTAAAACAAACAGCCCCACACCCCACGGCCAACCAACCCCACCCCCCAACCCAACCCTAAAACTCACCAATCTGATCCCAAATAACCTTATTTACACCCCGCACAAAAAGCCCCAATCCAATTTTACCAAATACAATCAGATTCTAAAGATCCCAATTCATTCAAATAAACCCTAACCCTAGAATTTGAATTTTGTCCAAATTCTGTCCTAAACCAGCCAATACCCAAATTGACCACACCAATCATCAATTACCAACCCAAATAGTCCATCTACAACGCCCATTCCGTTCCTATAACCCCATTCTGCAAATTCTCAAAACGTTCAAAAAAACCCTAAATCAAAAAAAAACCCTAACCCTAACCCCCATTCGGCCGTACCCCAAATTCCTTCACTTTCCAACGTTATTTTTGTTGCAAGTCCAAGATACAAATTGCCTTTTAAATGCATTGCACTATTCTGTCCAAAAACGCAAGTGCTAAGTGCAAAACAAGTGAAATTTCAATTCTGCCCTTAGTCAAAAAAAAAGGAGAATCTGAACCTTGGTCAATTAAAATAGCAAGGAAGAAAAAGAAAAACAAAAGAACAAGAGCAAAGAAAAAGGGCAAAACGTTTGTGCATTGCGTAGAAAATTTTTGGTACGACTTGCAAACCTTGGATACCATATTACCCCACATTGCCGCCCACTATACCCAATTATCCATTTCTTCATCTTCCTAAACCAATCACACACTTGGTTGCTCGATTGTTGCATGACTTGAACCATTTTGTGGATAGTAAGTGCATAGAATCAAAATTGACTAAAGATTGCCCACGGCAACCCTTAGTTTATCTTTGGTTCAGACTTATACATCAACTTTGGTTGCTTATTTTCTTTGAATCTTAGTATAAAGTTCAAGTTTATGTTCATTTCAATTGATTCTACTTTGATACTAATTGGTGCAACTTGAAAGCAAAAAAAGGAAGAAACAAGCGGAGAACATTGTGATTCGAAGAAGCCTTGGCAACACACTTCCTTATTGATCACTTTGAGACTTCTTAACTTCAGGTTATCCAAGAACCAAAGTGGTAAAAGAGTGAAAAGAATCGAAAGCAGAGTGTTCATAGCTTATTTTTTTACTAATCCCTTAACGTTTGTTTGTCTTTGTGTTAGTTTGCTTCTTTCTTTTTCCCTTTGTTTTCGTTCAATTCCTTAGGTACAATGGCCAGCAGTAATTCCGCATATAGCAAGTCTAAAGAAGCCGAAACTGTTGACAATACTCAACAACAAATGCTGGAGATGCTTAAGAAACTCATGCATGACAATGAGATAATCAAGCATCGCTTGGAAGACGTGGAGAGAAGCTACAAAACGAGTGATGGCCAAAGAACAAGCAGGGCCATACCCCTACCACAACCACGGCGCCATCCCCCAGAAGAAATTGAGGATGACAACCTTAGACCACCACACACCGAAGCAAGAAGGTTTGCTCCTCCTACACAAGCAAGAAGGTACGCTCCAAGGAGGTACAATGATGATTACATTCCCTTTGAGCATGATGATTATGACTTTGATGACCACCATCCCTGTGGTTACCAAAGACGCCAAAATCCCCTTTTCCCGCAAGATGACGATTTTCTCAAAACCAAAATAAATATTCCCACGTTTTATGGTAAAAGTAATGCGGAGGAATATTTAGAATGGGAAACAAAAGTGGATTTGATCTTTTCTTGTATCAATTATAGTGAATTGCAAAAAGTGAGGTATGCTTCTATTGAATTTTCTGGTTATGCGCTTAATTGGTGGACGAATTTGTGTCGAAATAGAACTAAGACGAGACAACCCCCAATTGCCACTTGGGAAGAAATGAAGTTTGAAATGCGACAACGTTTTATTCCAAACAATTACGAGAGTTCTATTTTCACGAGTTTGCATAACTTACGACAAGGTTCCAAAAGTGTAGACGAGTATTATAAAGAGTTAGAAATTTTTTTGGAGAGGTCTAACTTGCAGGAACCTGAAGAAGCCACCAAGGCTCGATTCTTACATGGTTTAAACAGGGAGATTGCGCAAAGGGTTGACCTTCAACCTTACCTCGACCTCACAACCATGGTACATATGGCTGAAAAGATTGAAACGCAATTAAAGGTACGTACTTCCTCCAATTTCAATTCCAATTATCGTACTAATCAGTCTTCATCAAGATTTTCCAGCAAGCCTCCAGGAACGGGAAGTTCACGGCCTACAGGAGGCCAAGCACGTGACCAAGGTGCGTCACAAAGAATGGACAATCGTGTGCAATCCACGCAAAGGAGAGATGAACGCACCCAACAAAAGGCTCCTACCGGAAATCCTTCGGATTCCTCAAACAGGTTTAGAGACATTAAATGTTATAAATGTCAAGGATGTGGTCACATAGGAAAAGAATGTCCTAATCAAAACGAATCATGTTAATTGAAGAGACAAACGAATGTGTCCGAGTGATGAGCCCACAATGGGGTCAACGCAACATATTTTCATCTATCATTTATTGTTACATGTTAGTTCTGTAAGACATGGCATATCACTCATCACTCCGCACACACTAGTGCTAGTTTAGATGTCTTATTGTCTTAACTAACCCTTAGGACATGTCATATATGTTGTGTACATTGCATATGTTGCTTGGTGCCTTTCTTTGAATTGTTCATAGGTCAAATGAGGTTGAACGATCGATCGTAGGCCGAATTCTGTCGGATCATCTAATCACCCACCTACACCGATCGTTCGATGTAGCAACCAGCTTTGTCACCTGCTTCTGAATTGCGGATGCAACTTATAGAAACTAGCCATGTAAATGCTGCGAGTTTCCCCAATTAGATTTCGACATCAATGAGACCCAATACTGAAGATTCATAACTGCACAAATTGAGTTCCAATCAAATGGGATTACTTTCAGAACTCATTCACGCAAAATACAAACCAGAGAAAGCTTACAGCACCACATATCCTCCAATGAAAACAAAGGAGGAACGCATGCTGAAGGACAAACCAATTTGAAGGCTGCAAAGTACATTTGGGAAAAAAAACATCATGCGCATCAAATGTTTTCTTTTAATTGGACCAAAAATTGCTTTCATAAACATTGGACCGATTGTATATTTAGTATGTATAAATATCAGTAGGCAAAACTTGTAATTCAAACCCTTTTTTTATCAAATTTCAAACAGAACGTTTTGTTCTTTCTTTGAGCCGTGTGCTCATTAAACAGAACCTTTTGGTTCTTGTTCTACCTTTAATTCTGCCTGAGGTGAAAGAATTCCTTTTAGTAATTCAACCGGTTACTTAATTGTATCAACATCATCTTTTGGAATACAGCATCTTAGGGTCTCAGTGGAGGTTTTAGATGTGTTGGAAAGCCAATGAAGAAGAGGTTTTGGCGTAATCTGAGCCAAAAGCGACTAGCTACAGTTCAAGGGGTGTCATTGGATGTTCTTTGCCATAGTTGGCCTTGAATCAGTTCTTGGAGTTAGAGGAAACGATCCATTCCGCATTTGTCTTCATTGAACCGTCCGTTCCTTTGATTTGGGCTGCCCGGTGTCGTATCATTTGGTATCAGAGCTTTAAGGTATCTTCTAACTTCATCAATTTTAGAAACTAAATTCATATTAGTTTCTTTTTTTTTGAATTGTGTTAATCGGATTATTTATATATGTTTTGTATTTGCGTTTGAATGCACTGGAAATAAGATAGGTGCCTGACAATCAAAATTAACTTAAAGGTCATAAGTTAGTTTGTTGAGGTGCTATGTTATTCTGAGCTAAAATATTAATATGTGGTGCTTGAAAGTATCTTAGCTTCTGTTAACGTTTTCAGTTAGAAACATAAAATTAAAAAAATCCAAGAAAAAACTCAAATGCGTAGTTATCATTTCAGTTTGTTTATGTTTTAGTATGTAGCTATCTTGTGTTGTGCAAAAATTTTTTGGTTATTGTACCTGATAGTCAACTTGTTCCTACTGCTGTCCCTTTGTAATCTTTGCGATAGACTACAAATAACAGGCTGTAGAAGTTGAAAGTATATAGATACAAACCAAAAGAAAATCAAAGCATAGAGTGAAACGGATTTTAGTTATATTGAGTTTAAGTAAAAAAAACGTTTGTTAAGAATGGAAAACCGAAAACCAAAAGTGTTAAAAACAGATTTTAGTTGGTGTGTTAGACATTGTTGAATTGAAACAAGAAAAACCAAAACAATTTTTAGGATGTGTTGTTTAAGTGTCTAAACTTGTCGTCCTGTGTCAATTTTTTTGTCAATCTGTTGTCACATCAAGTTATAGACATAGGAAATAAGTTGAACAAAATTGGATTGAATTTGATTTCACCACCCCTGTTACATCTTAAGTCATTCATTGGTAAAAAGTTGTCTGAACTTTTAATTAAAGCATTATTGACTTGAGATTGTAAAAAAAAAGTGAAGTAAATTTGTAAGAAACAAGATTTGATTTCAAATTTTAACGTTGGCTTTACGTTTATCGTTACTTGGGATTGATTCAATTGTTTAAAGACATTATTGGACTTAAGTTCTTACTTAGGATCATTTTGTCTATATTTATCCCTACATTTTTATATTGCCAACCTGTTTATCATCTTGTTGTCTTTACACTTCTTCATACTTGCATTAAACTTTCATCTATATTTGGTTGTTAAATTTGTGAAACAGTTTTCATATCATTAGTGTTCTTCCGTGTTGTTCAAAGAACGTTTCACAAAAGCCACACCAAAACCATGTGCAAGTAAAACCAAAGAAAAAGAAGCCGTGAGCAATGTCTCATAAAGGCAAGTGAGCAGTAGACTCACAAAACAGACAAAGCCAAACCAAAAAAAAAATCATCAGGCTTGTTTGTGAAAAAAACTGAGAGAAAAGTCAATTTTAACGTCAAAAAAGCAAGAGACAAGACGTATGAGTGATTTGCACAAGAAGTGAGATATAGCAATATCCAAAAAAAATTCACAAAAGTGAATTGTGCAAAACCAAAAGCCAATACCTACACCAAAAGTGTTGACTGTTGTAAAAGGTTCCTAGAACAAACCCTTGTTGAACACTTGTGTGTATGTACTGTCTTTCACTTTATTTACAATTGAATGTGCATTAAAGTTTAAAGTAAGTTAAAGGATTGTTCTGTACAAACCCTTAGCTTTCTTTGATTCAGCCATAAACATCACTTGACTTCTATCTTTCTTTGAATCTTAGATAGTCCAAGATTGTTGTTTATTCAATTGTCAATTTAAAGTAGAAATTTACGTTTTGTCAAAGTTATAGTTTGATCTTGCTTGTATTCTGACTTATTTATCTCATTGTTTTACCATCTTGGTTGATTGTTTTGATTAAACATGATTCTGAAAACCATTTGGGGAGTTGAATGTCATAGGAGTGACTATGATGAACTGGAAAGACATATGAACTCCTTTGGTCGTACGAATGGTTTATGGGTTGGATATTGGGAATGTAAAACTCCTAGATATCAAACTCTTCCTCAGTGCAATAAAGATGTTAGTGCATATTACAATGAAATGCTTGATGATTTGTACTATGCTTATGTTGATGAACATGAGGAATTAAGCATGATTAGGTTCTTTGCTGGTCTAGATAAAGAAATTGCCGATTGCATGTTAAATGAAAAATTCTCATCACTTAATGACATGTATAAAAAGGCAAATATTGTTCAATCAAACCTAATCCCATGCCAAGTTAATCAAAACTATGGGCATGAACTGAACTCTCATGATTCTGAAAATGACAAACAAAATCCAGTTAAGTTAAGCAATTTGAGTCAGACTATGGATAATATTGAAAATGCATTGCTTCAACTTAGAGACATGGTGCAAGTAATGATAGAATCTGAAAAGAACAAAGACTTGCAATCTGACATTTCTGTGAATGATGGTTTGTATGAAATTAGCCCCAACATGCTTGAAACTGAAACTTCTTTATCTGAATTGCATGTTCAACCTTGTGTACTGTCTGAAGAAGATCCTTCACTTGATTCTAATTGTGGTGATTTCCAAAGTGTTACCAACATGCCATTAGTTGATTTTACAATTGATAACACTTTGTCTGAAAATGATTTTAACTGTGTCATGCATATAAATGAAATCCTTGTGCATGATCTGCATTCTGCTGAGATGCTTGTTTCTGGGTTACAGATTGATTTACATCCTGAACTTGATATTGTTGACAATGATGTTACTATACCTGTTGAGAATGACATTGTTGAACTAGATTCATATGATTTGATGTTCGCTGAACTAGATAGTCTACTTGACGTAGAACTTGATGATGTTTACATTGATACACATTCAACTGCAAATGAACATAAGTCTTTGAATGATCTAGTTGATGAATTGTATGACATATTCAGTTTAGATGATAATCTTATTTCTAGAACATCTGGCATTACACATCATGCTGAATACATTCTTGTTGTCATTCCATCTGTTACATCTAGTCTAGATATTGCATGTGTACCTATCCCTTGTAAGATTATTGTAAACACATTGCAATATGCATATTGGATGTTCTTTTATCTGTTAGGATGTATGTGTTCTAAAATCTTTTTTATCATTTTGATAATACATCCTAAACACTTTAGAAAGCGTGTACACACCTTATTCTTTTCTAAAAAATAAGGGTGCACGAAGGTATTTCACTTTCACCATTCTGCATTATCATGTTCATATTTGATTCTGGTGGATTTGAGCATACGTGTACATCCTGAAACCCTATCCCTTGTGTTATTCATGTTGAGATTCGAGGACGAATCATTTTCAAGAGGGAGGGAATGATGAGCCCACAATGGGGTCACAACATATTTTCATGTATCATTTATTGTCACATGTTAGTTCTGTAAGACATGGCATATCACTCATCACTCCGCACACACTAGTGCTAGTTTAGATGTCTTATTGTCTTAACTAACCCTTAGGACATGTCATATATGTTGTGTACATTGCATATGTTGCTTGGTGCCTTTCTTTGAATTGTTCATAGGTCAAATGAGGTTGAACGATCGATCGTAGTCCGAATTCTGTCGGATCATCTGATCACCCACCTACACCGATCGTTCGATGTAGCAACCATCTTTGTCACCTTCTTCTGAATTGCGGATGCAACTTATAGAAACTAGCCATGTAAATGCTGCGAGTTTCCCCAATTAGATTTCGACATCAATGAGACCCAATACTGAAGATTCATAACTGCACAAATTGAGTTCCAATCAAATGGGATTACTTTCAGAACTCATTCACGCAAAATACAAACCAGAGAAAGCTTACAGCACCACATATCCTCCAATGAAAACAAAGGAGGAACGCATGCTGAAGGACAAACCAATTTGAAGGCCGCAAAGTACATTTGGGAAAAAAAACATCATGCGCATCAAATGTTTTCTTTTAATTGGACCAAAAATTGCTTTCATAACCATTGGACCGATTGTATATTTAGTATGTATAAATATCAGTAGGCAAAACTTGTAATTCGAACCCTTTTTTTATCAAATTTCAAACAGAACGTTTTGTTCTTTCTTTGAGCCGTGTGCTCATTAAACAGAACCTTTTGGTTCTTGTTCTACCTTTAATTCTGCCTGAGGTGAAAGAATTCCTTTAAGTAATTCAACCGGTTACTCAATTGTATCAACATCATCTTTTGGAATACAGCATCTTAGGGTCTCAGTGGAGGTTTTAGATGTGTTGGAAAGCCAAGGAGGAAGAGGTTTTGGCGTAATCTGAGCCAAAAGCGACTAGCTACAGTTCAAGGGGTGTCATTGGATGTTCTTTGCCATAGTTGGGCTTGAATCAGTTCTTGGAGTTAGAGGAAACGATCCATTCCGCATTTGTCTTCATTGAACCGTCCGTTCCTTTGATTTGGGCTGCCCGGTGTCGTATCATTTGGTATCAGAGCTTTAAGGTATCTTCTAACTTCATCAATTTTAGAAACTAAATTCATATTAGTTTCTTTTTTTTTTGAATTGTGTTAATCGGATTATTTATATATGTTTTGTATTTGCGTTTGAATGCACTGGAAATAAGATAGGTGCCTGACAATCAAAATTAACTTAAAGGTCATAAGTTAGTTTGTTGAGGTGCTATGTTATTCTGAGCTAAAATATTAATATGTGGTGCTTGAAAGTATCTTAGCTTCTGTTAACGTTTTCAGTTAGAAACATAAAATTAAAAAAATCCAAGAAAAAACTCAAATGCGTAGTTATCATTTCAGTTTGTTTATGTTTTTAGTATGTAGCTAT
>AP025068.1:19931435-19952227 GCA_036186865.1 Eustoma russellianum
TTGTGTTGTGCAAAAATTTTTTGGTTATTGTACCTGATAGTCAACTTGTTCCTACTGCTGTCCCTTTGTAATCTTTGCGATAGACTACAAATAACAGGCTGTAGAAGTTGAAAGTATATAGATACAAACCAAAAGAAAATCAAAGCATAGAGTCAAACGGATTTTAGTTACATTGAGTTTAAGTAAAAAAAAACGTTTGTTAAGAATGGAAAACCGAAAACCAAAAGTGTTAAAAACAGATTTTAGTTGGTGTGTTAGACATTGTTGAATTGAAACAAGAAAAACCAAAACAATTTTTAGGATGTGTTGTGCGTAGAGCATCAAAATGAGTTTGAGCATGATAATGAAATTGAACCTGAAGAGGATCTAGGCGCATTAGATGATTTTGACACTAAGGAGTTTCTTGTTGTGCGTAGAGCTTTAAATGCATATCCAAAATTAGATGATCACGAACAACATAGAGAAAACATTTTCCATATTCATTGCATGATAAATGGTAAAGTGTGCACCATGATCATTGATTCCGGTTCTTGTGCGAATGTGGCTAGCATCAAATTAGTAAGAAAACTGAATTTGCCTATGACTAATCATCCTCACCCTTACAAACTTGCATGGCTAAATGACTGCGGTGAAGTCAGCGTAAGTAAACAAGTTTTGATTTCTCTTAGCATTGGTAGTTACAAAGATGATGTTTTATGTGATGTCGCACCAATGCATGCTAGTCATATCTTACTTGGTAGGCCATGGCAATTTGATCGACATGTGACATATGATGGTTATTTGAATCGTTATTCTTTCAAATTGAATGGAAAATTTTACAAACTGCATGCACTTCCACCACACAAAGTCCACGAGGATCACCAACGCATGTCCAAGTCTATAGCCGATCCTAAGGAAAAAGAAGCCGAGAGAAAATTCGTGGAGTGTATGAAAAGTGAGAACAAAAAACACGAGAGCAAGGGAAAAGAGGTAGTGCCCCTAAGTGTCAACGAGTCCAAAAAGAAGTGTGGGTATTTCGCAAAGAAAAGAGAGGTTACACGTGCACTTTATAACAACCAAACTGTCCTCATCATCATCCCAAAGTCGTGTCAACTTGCCCTTGAAGAACTCCCACCAAACTTACCTACCTCAGTTGCGTCCCTTATCCAAGAATATGAAGTTCTATTTCCCTCCGAACCACCATCCGGATTACCACCCATTAGAGGAATAGAACACCAAATCGACTTTGTCCCAGGAGCCGTGTTACCCAATCGCCCAGCCTATCGAGCAAACCCCGAAGAAACCAAAGAAATCCAAAGGCAAGTAGAGGAGCTCCTAGCTAGTGGACAAGTTCGAGAGAGTCTAAGCCCATCTGCCGTCCCAGTCATTTTAGTAACCAAAAAGGATGGAACGTGGAGAATGTGTACCGATTGCCGAGCCATAAACAAGATTACCGTCAAGTATAGGTACCCCATACCTAGGCTAGACGATATGTTAGACATGTTGCACGGATCCAAATTCTTCACCAAAATCGACCTTAAGCAAGGGTACTTCCAGGTACGCATTAGAGAAGGGGACGAATGGAAGACTGCATTCAAAACCAAGTTTGGGCTCTATGAGTGGTTAGTGATGCCCTTCGGGCTCACCAACGCCCCTAGTACCTTTATGAGGCTAATGAATGAAGTCTTACGTGCGTTCATAGGACGTTTTGTCGTTGTCTATTTCGATGATATCCTAATCTATTCCCACACCATAGATCATCTTGACCACATTAGAGCCGTTTTTGAAAAGCTTAAGCAAGAACAACTTTACGCCAACTTTAAGAAGTGCTCCTTTTGTTTAGAACGCGTGGTTTTTCTAGGCTTGTCATTTCGGCTGAGGGAGTAGAGATGGATGAGGAAAAGGTTAGGTCAATTGTGGAGTGGCCTATACCTAAGAATGTAGGGGAGGTTCGCAGTTTTCATGGACTAGCAAGCTTTTATAGACGCTTTGTCAAAGATTTTTCTTCCATAGCTGCACCCCTAAACGAAATTGTGAAAAAAGATGTGCCTTTTAGGTGGGAAGAGCCACAACAACAGGCATTTGATGAACTCAAGCGTAGGCTGACCACTGCACCCATACTGTTACACCCCGTGATTTTTTTAGCGCAACTTTCGATACTTAGGTCAACCTTGAATGCAACCTAATCAATTATGTAGGTAATGTGACTTAGTTACACAAAACATAGAAGAACAAAAGAAAGGGGTTAAAAGTAGAATTAAAGGAAAGTATGAGAAATTACCTAAGAGGTCCTTACTAGGAGATAAGGGAGTTACACCACTTTTAGTATAACTCCCCATCTCAACCTAGGGGACGGTTTTAACATCAAAAAGGAGAGGCAAACCGCAGGAAAAAGAGAGAGAGGAGAAAAGGAGAGGAAGAAGAAGAAGAGAGGAAGGAAAGGAAGGAAAAGGCCATTCTAGGATCAATCTTTATCAAGGTTCTGCAGTAAATCCGTAAGGTTAACTAGAAATCAAGGCAAGTAATCTTTCTATACGCTTTATGTAAATTTTGATACTCTAGGCCCTATGTTCTTACAAAGAGAAAACATGAATCACACATTAGTATTCTTGTCTTGTCTATCATACATGCTTTGTTATATGTAAGTCTTGTTGGTAATTGTGTACGTCTTGTTCTTTGGGCCATATTTCTGAAATAGTTGTGCAGTATTTGTTGTTAGTCAACCATGCCCATGAGAGTATATATGTTGATGTGTTTCTTGTCTTTCTCTACTCTTGTGTTGATTGTATACACTTAGATGTTGAGAGTAAGTGCAGGAAATTGAGGGATGAGTGATGACATTGTTGTAGTCTTGTTGGTTGGGTATTGTTGATGATAACTCTTGAAGGTGGTGAATGATTGAAGATTTAGAGTGGATCTTGTTAGACATTCACTAAGCATCAATTCATGATTAGATGTATGTTAAGTATGATGAATCTAGTTGTTAAGATGGATCTTTAAGTGTTGAACCTGGAAGGGTTGAAGGAGAAAGGAGTTGGGTGGAAGTTACTGCAGAAAAACTGCAGTTTGGCATCGTCAGAACACTTCGAACGCCTACATGAGGCGCTTCAAGTCACATTAGGCGCCTAATGTAGCGTTCCATGTGTCCTGGAACTTTCCCGTACAGAAAAACTGCAGTTTAGAACCGTCCGAACACTTCGAACACCTACTTGAAGCGCTTCATGTCACATTAGGCGCTTCATGTAGGCGTTCAATGTCTACGGAACATCCCCGAACACTTCGAACACCTAGTATAGGCGCTTGAAGTCACTATAGGCGCTTCATGTAGCGTTCCAACTGTACTGGAAGTCTTTTTGACCCTTTAAGCGCCCTATGTAAGTGTAGTAACTTTATACACTTCTTTTGAACATAAAATGCAAGGGTATTTGAGGTATATTTGAGGTGTAGATGGTAAGTTTGATTAAGTAAGCATAAGATTGAATTCTAGTGAATAAGTGAGACAAATAGACTTGGTAAAACCCGTTTAGGGAGTGTTTGAGGTGCAAGACCATATCCTTGATAGACAAGATGTATGTGTGTGTGTGTTACATGTTGATATGAAGCTATTTGTGCATCCTGCATCATGACATGGGCACTTGCATTTGATTTGAGATATGTTTTGCAAAGAACAAGAAAGGTAAAGTTTGCGAAAGACAAAATGGCTGCTGGTTGATCACAGGGTATAAAAGTCACGTCTGCGAAAGCAGGGTATAAAGAGCGTGATCTGTGAATCAACAGCAGGGTATAAAGTATGTTATGGGGCCGTGGACCTATCCGCACGGATATATGATATATGTAATGGGGCCGTGGACCTTTCAGCACGGATATATGATATATGTAATGGGGCCGTGGACCTTTCAGCACGGATATATGATATATGTAATGGGGCCGTGGACCTTTCAGCACGGGGTATAAAGTTATGATTGCTGTGGACTGATCACCCACAGGGTATAAAGTTCTGCTACGCGAAGAATATGATATGTAAAGTGATGAAATGTTTGTGAAATGACATGCATGACATGTTTATGAAAGAAGGCATATGCATGGGTGTTGTGTGTGATTTTACAGAAGTACATGCATCATGATACACGAAGCATAAGACTTGACATGCAAGAAACGTGGTTAGTCTATGACTTGCTTATGTGATTCGTTATTTTAATACATGTTGGTTCTCGTAACTGTGTTCACATATGTGCTTTATCTGTTTTGAGTAATTCTTATTAAGATGCTATTTGTTAACCCGAGCACCTTATTTTTGGGCAATGTTTTGTACACTGGTGACTCGACGTGTGTGATTCCGTAGGGTGTATAGACGGGTTACTTGCTGGCGAAGTTTTCGCTAAGAACAATCATTCTGTCTCCTTTTTCAGGTGAGCCTGATTATGAGTTGATATTCATCGAAGACGACGGCGAGTGGGCTCAATGGGATGATGGACAAGGGAATAGATAGATGCTGGACTATTTTGTTTGAGTTTGGAACTCATTGTTATTATGTTGTTCTAAAACTTATGTCGGCTAGGTGAACAAACAGTTTTATTTCCGCTGCAGTTTTCTGGTTGTAATATTGACAACGAAGGTTTAGATTTTATGACGTTTCCGCTGGTTTTAACTTACATTATGAAGGATGTATGCTTGATCTGCTTGACGCTTCGTAGTTCTCATAGTAGGCTACGGCGGGTGCACTGGTTCCGATAACGGTATCGGGCTGGGGCGCTACAGGTGGTATCAGAGACTAGGCTTCAGATCTATTTCGGAAACTTAAGTTTATGATCTTTTAGACTCTTAAGCTATGATTCTCCCTTAAGGTTGATCCTTAGTTATAAGTACTGATCTCTTTAGTGGTTAAGTATGATACGGGTTGGGTGTGTGCGAGTGCGTTTATCATCTAATTTTGTATTAATAGTTATGCTACACACCTCACCTATTAGTACGCATTCGAGCCTTCAGTAACCTTTTTGTATTTACTGAATGCTAATGAAATGTTAACCTTTCAGCGAAATATGCCTCCAAGAAGAGATAACACAGGCAACTCTGGCAATGGACAGGAGAACCAGCCACCACAAGTGGTTTTACCCCAAGTACTCACTGATGCGCTGACGGTCATTGCACAAGGGTATGTGCAGCAGCATCAGCCTCCGCCTCCACCACCGCCGCAGCATAACATCAGGTTCTTTTATGGAGAGATGAGGAAGATGAGGGTGCCGGAGTTCGGTGGATGTACGGATCCTGAAGAGGCTCAGCATTGGTTGGCTGAGGTTGAGAAATGTTTCCGGCTGGTGCAAGTTCCGAATGAGATAAAAGTTGAGGTGGCCACACCCCTTTTAAGTGGCAAGGCTGGTGAATGGTGGGAAGGAATGGTGCTGAGAATGACCCCACCAATCTCATGGACACAGTTTTGTGATGTTTTCCTGAAATACTACGTACCGGAGACGGCGATCTTGGACAAGATAAGGGCGTTTGACAGACTGGAGCAAGGAAGGATGACAGTGTCGGAGTATGCAGATCGTTTTCATGCCCTGGGTAAGTTTGCCCCTGCGATTATGTCTGATAATCGTCTTAAGATGACGAAGTTTGAGAGGGGCTTGGACTCGAGGATACAATCGGCGATAGTGAATGCGGGGATGAAAACTTATGAGGATATGCTAGATGCGTGTTACCGTGTTGAGAGTGATTTTCGCCGAGTGGCGGCAAGAGCAGCTAGCGCAGGAGGGTCTGATAGAGGCAAGAGACCAAGGGAGGATGTGAGAGTTGGTGGAAGACCCGGACGTTGGGTCAAGATTCCGAAGAGAGGGCCAGTTGGGAATTTTCAGAGACTGCCACCCCAGAATCAAGTAGCTCAGCAGGCTATAGGAGTTTGTCCACATTGCGGCAGGAACCATGTTGGAGAGTGTAGGAAAGTGGCTGGGGCATGTTTTCGATGTGGTCAAGTGGGCCATATAATTAGAGATTGCCCGGAGATGAAGAAAAATAATCCTGGAGAGGCGGCTCAGCAGCCGAGAGCGAAGCCTAGAGCAAATGCCCGTGTACATCTCATGACGGATACGGATGTGCAGGAGGCTACCGACGTAGTAGCAGGTACCATTTAAACTAAGTTTAAATATTTAATGAATTGAGTATTATGTGCTTAATTTTTCGTGTATAACTTGATATGGCTTTAGGTGCAATTTTAGTAAATAAAGTACCTGCCAACGTGCTCTTTGATAGCGGCGCAAGCCACTCCTTCGTAGCAAAGAGATTCACTAAACACCTGAGTATTCTGCCTGAGTGGTTAGAAACTCCGTATCGTGTTCAAGCGGCCGGAGATCAAATTATGGTTTCGTATCATCGGTACCGGGATTGTGAACTTGAGTTTGAAGGACAAACATTCCCTGCCACACTGATCCCTATTCAGATGTATGACTTTGATGTCATATTAGGAATGGACTGGTTAGCCAAGAATCACGCTAATATTGATTGTCGGTTGAAGCAAGTGACAATCAAGAATGCTAGGATGGAGGAGGTAATATTTCAAGGAGATGCGGAACGAAAGAAGATACCCAAAAAGGTGTACGTGTCGGTTGCACAAGCGCGCAAGGCATTAAGGAAAGGTGCTGAGGGATTTCTAGTGTATGCTATGGATGTTACTCAGGAGGTACCGTCTATTGAGCAAATTCCAGTGGTCAATGAATTCCTTGATGTGTTTCCGGAAGATTTACCAGGAGTACCACCCCCGAGGGAAGTTGAGTTCGAGATCAACTTGATTCCAGGGACAGAACCTATTTCTAAAGCTCCTTATAGAATGGCTCCGGCAGAACTGAGAGAGTTGAAGGAGCAACTGCAGGAGTTATTGGACAAGAAGTCCATCCGCCCTAGTGTATCGCCTTGGGGAGCACCTGTTCTGTTTGTAAAGAAGAAGGATGGTCGCATGAGGCTTTGTATCGATTATAGAGAGTTGAATAAAGTTACCATCAAGAATAAGTATCCCCTTCCACGAATTGAGGATTTGTTTGATCAACTCAAGGGCGCC
Source organism: Eustoma russellianum (assembly GCA_036186865.1). NCBI lineage: Eukaryota > Viridiplantae > Streptophyta > Magnoliopsida > Gentianales > Gentianaceae > Eustoma > Eustoma russellianum. The sequence goes on from AP025068.1 coordinate 19,938,460, forward strand.
AAGATTTTCTCTAAAATTGATCTTCGATCAGGATATCATCAGTTGCGAGTGAAGGCCGAGGACATTGCAAAGACAGCTTTCCGCACAAGGTATGGCCACTATGAATTTTTAGTGATGCCATTTGGATTGACAAATGCCCCTGCGGCTTTTATGGATCTTTTGAATACCGTCTTTCGAGAACAGTTGGATAAGTTTGTAGTGGTATTCATAGATGATATTCTTGTGTACTCTCCTGACGAGCAAACTCACACTGAGCAGTTGAGAACCGTACTAGGCATTTTGAGGCAGAAACAACTTTATGCAAAGTTTAGCAAGTGTGAGTTTTGGTTAAGAAGTGTGGCTTTCTTGGGTCATGTGATATCAGAAGAGGGGATTGCTGTTGACCCGAAGAAGGTGGAAGCCATACCTGAATGGCCTAGACCTACCAATGTCACCGAAGTGCGAAGTTTCTTGGGTCTAGCAGGTTATTACAGAAAATTTGTTGAGGGATTCTCGAGAATTGCCGTACCTCTTAGTCGCCTTACTCAAAAGAAGTCCAAGTTTGAGTGGACGGCGGAATGCGAGCAAAGTTTCACGGAGCTTAAGAAGAGATTAACGATAGCTCCAGTATTGGCTCAACCCTCTGGAACGGATGGATTTGTGATTTATAGTGATGCGTCAAAGAATGGGTTAGGTACGTAAATTATAGTATAAGGTTATGATCTTGTATACCCATTAAGTTTAGACTAACACTTTGTTTGTAGGTTGTGTTTTAATGCAAAACGAACGAGTCATCGCGTATGCCTCAAGACAGCTAAAGCCTTATGAACAAAACTATCCCACACATGATCTTGAACTTGCCGCGGTTGTGTTCGCCTTGAAGATTTGGCGGCATTATTTGTATGGAGAGAAGTGCGCGGTATTCACGGATCATAAGAGTCTAAAGTATTTGTTCTCACAGAAGGAATTGAATATGAGGCAGCGGAGGTGGTTGGAGTTGCTAAAAGACTACGACCTAACTATTCATTATCACCCGGGAAAGGCTAACAAGGTAGCCGACGCCTTAAGTAGGAAGTCCAGCCATGCACGACAATCACCACTGGAAAGAGAGATGGAGGAGTTTGGTTTGGATTTGATTGAATCCACGGTGAACGTTTTGACAGCATTAACTATCACCCCGAGTTTGATCGATCGGATAAAGGAGGCACAGAAGAGAGATAAGGCTTTAAGTGAGATAATGGAAAGGGTGAAACATAGTCCAGTTGAAGGATTTCGGACTAAGGATGATGGGAGCTTATGGTTTAGGGAAAGATTATGCGTGCCGGATGTTGACGAACTTAGGAAAGAAGTTTTGCAAGAAGCTCATAATTCAAGGTTATCGATACACCCCGGTAGCACCAAGATGTATAGAGATCTCAAGCGATACTATTGGTGGTCCGGGATGAAAAGACATATTGCAGAATTCATAGAGAGGTGTTTGGTGTGTCAACAAGTCAAAGCGGAACACCAGCGGCCCGGTGGATTGTTGATGCCGTTGGAAATTCCGGAATGGAAATGGGAACATGTCACAATGGATTTTGTAGCCGGATTACCAAAGACAAGAAGTGGATGTGACATGATTTGGGTGATCGTGGACCGTTTAACAAAGTCTGCCCATTTCCTACCCGTTTCAAGTGAAACACCTCTCGACAAACTAGTGAATGTGTATATGGAGAACATTGTGAGCTTACATGGTGTTCCGGTAAGTATAGTATCCGACCGAGACTCACGGTTCACATCTAAGTTTTGGACAGCATTTCAAGAAGCCATGGGTACAGAATTAAGGTTGAGTACGGCATATCATCCCCAAACTGATGGACAGTCCGAGCGGACAATTCAAACCTTGGAGGATATGCTAAGAGCTTGCGTGCTGGATTTCAAAGGGAGTTGGGATGGAATGGTAAAGCTGATGGAGTTTTCTTATAACAATAGTTACCACAGCGCAATTGATATGGCTCCTTTTGAGGCTTTGTATGGAAGAAAATGTAGGTCTCCGATTTATTGGGACGAAGTGGGCGTGAGGACCATCACTGGGCCTGAGCTATTAGAGAAAACATTAGAGAAGGTGAAAGTCATCCGGGAAAGACTCAAGACGGCTCAGGACCGCAGCAAAAGTTGGGCAGATTCCAAACGACGACCATTGGACTTTGATGTGGGTGAAAAAGTTTATTTGAAGGTATCACCTACGAAGGGCGTCATGAGGTTTGGAGTAAAAGGCAAGCTAAGCCCTCGTTTTATTGGTCCTTATGAAATACTTGAGAAGGTAGGAGCCTTGGCATATAAGTTGGCATTACCTCCGGTGTTGGCGCAAGTTCACAATGTATTCCACGTGTCACAATTAAGAAAGTACGTGGCGGATCCAAGTCATGTACTTGAAGCTCAACCTTTGGAACTCAAGGACGATGTTACATATGAGGAAGTACCCGTGAAAATTGTGGACCGAAAGGATCAAGTGTTGAGGAAGCGAGTGATTTCTTATGTAAAGGTTCAATGGAGCAATCACGCGGAACGGGAAGCCACTTGGGAGCTCGAAGAACAAATGCGGGAGAAGTATCCTCAGCTCTTCGACTAAGGTACGTAAGTTTCGAGGACGAAACTTTTTGTAAGGGGGAGGAATGTTACACCCCGTGATTTTTTTAGCGCAACTTTCGATACTTAGGTCAACCTTGAATGCAACCTAATCAATTATGTAGGTAATGTGACTTAGTTACACAAAACATAGAAGAACAAAAGAAAGGGGTTAAAAGTAGAATTAAAGGAAAGTATGAGAAATTACCTAAGAGGTCCTTACTAGGAGATAAGGGAGTTACACCACTTTTAGTATAACTCCCCATCTCAACCTAGGGGACGGTTTTAACATCAAAAAGGAGAGGCAAACCGCAGGAAAAAGAGAGAGAGGAGAAAAGGAGAGGAAGAAGAAGAAGAGAGGAAGGAAAGGAAGGAAAAGGCCATTCTAGGATCAATTTTTATCAAGGTTCTGCAGTAAATCCGTAAGGTTAACTAGAAATCAAGGCAAGTAATCTTTCTATACGCTTTATGTAAATTTTGATACTCTAGGCCCTATGTTCTTACAAAGAGAAAACATGAATCACACATTAGTATTCTTGTCTTGTCTATCATACATGCTTTGTTATATGTAAGTCTTGTTGGTAATTGTGTACGTCTTGTTCTTTGGGCCATATTTCTGAAATAGTTGTGCAGTATTTGTTGTTAGTCAACCATGCCCATGAGAGTATATATGTTGATGTGTTTCTTGTCTTTCTCTACTCTTGTGTTGATTGTATACACTTAGATGTTGAGAGTAAGTGCAGGAAATTGAGGGATGAGTGATGACATTGTTGTAGTCTTGTTGGTTGGGTATTGTTGATGATAACTCTTGAAGGTGGTGAATGATTGAAGATTTAGAGTGGATCTTGTTAGACATTCACTAAGCATCAATTCATGATTAGATGTATGTTAAGTATGATGAATCTAGTTGTTAAGATGGATCTTTAAGTGTTGAACCTGGAAGGGTTGAAGGAGAAAGGAGTTGGGTGGAAGTTACTGCAGAAAAACTGCAGTTTGGCATCGTCTGAACACTTCGAACGCCTACATGAGGCGCTTCAAGTCACATTAGGCGCCTAATGTAGCGTTCCATGTGTCCTGGAACTTTCCCGTACAGAAAAACTGCAGTTTAGAACCGTCCGAACACTTCGAACACCTACTTGAAGCGCTTCATGTCACATTAGGCGCTTCATGTAGGCGTTCAATGTCTACGGAACATCCCCGAACACTTCGAACACCTAGTATAGGCGCTTGAAGTCACTATAGGCGCTTCATGTAGCGTTCCAACTGTACTGGAAGTCTTTTTGACCCTTTAAGCGCCCTATGTAAGTGTAGTAACTTTATACACTTCTTTTGAACATAAAATGCAAGGGTATTTGAGGTATATTTGAGGTGTAGATGGTAAGTTTGATTAAGTAAGCATAAGATTGAATTCTAGTGAATAAGTGAGACAAATAGACTTGGTAAAACCCGTTTAGGGAGTGTTTGAGGTGCAAGACCATATCCTTGATAGACAAGATGTATGTGTGTGTGTGTTACATGTTGATATGAAGCTATTTGTGCATCCTGCATCATGACATGGGCACTTGCATTTGATTTGAGATATGTTTTGCAAAAGAACAAGAAAGGTAAAGTTTGCGAAAGACAAAATGGCTGCTGGTTGATCACAGGGTATAAAAGTCACTTCTGCGAAAGCAGGGTATAAAGAGCGTGATCTGTGAATCAACAGCAGGGTATAAAGTATGTTATGGGGCCGTGGACCTATCCGCACGGAAAATGAAGTATTTTATGGGGCCGTGGACCTATCAGCACGGATATATGATATATGTAATGGGGCCGTGGACCTTTCAGCACGGATATATGATATATGTAATGGGGCCGTGGACCTTTCAGCACGGATATATGATATATGTAATGGGGCCGTGGACCTTTCAGCACGGGGTATAAAGTTATGATTGCTGTGGACTGATCACCCACAGGGTATAAAGTTCTGCTACGCGAAGAATATGATATGTAAAGTGATGAAATGTTTGTGAAATGACATGCATGACATGTTTATGAAAGAAGGCATATGCATGGGTGTTGTGTATGATTTTACAGAAGTACATGCATCATGATACACGAAGCATAAGACTTGACATGCAAGAAACGTGGTTAGTCTATGACTTGCTTATGTGATTCGTTGTTTTAATACATGTTGGTTCTCGTAACTGTGTTCACATATGTGCTTTATCTGTTTTGAGTAATTCTTATTAAGATGCTATTTGTTAACCCGAGCACCTTATTTTTGGGCAATGTTTTGTACACTGGTGACTCGACGTGTGTGATTCCGTAGGGTGTATAGACGGGTTACTTGCTGGCGAAGTTTTCGCTAAGAACAATCATTCTGTCTCCTTTTTCAGGTGAGCCTGATTATGAGTTGATATTCATCGAAGACGACGGCGAGTGGGCTCAATGGGATGATGGACAAGGGAATAGATAGATGCTGGACTATTTTGTTTGAGTTTGGAACTCATTGTTATTATGTTGTTCTAAAACTTATGTCGGCTAGGTGAACAAACAGTTTTATTTCCGCTGCAGTTTTCTGGTTGTAATATTGGCAACGAAGGTTTAGATTTTATGACGTTTCCGCTGGTTTTAACTTACATTATGAAGGATGTATGCTTGATCTGCTTGACGCTTCGTAGTTCTCATAGTAGGCTACGGCGGGTGCACTGGTTCCGATAACGGTATCGGGCTGGGGCGCTACACATACTTAGGCTACCAAATTTTGACGAGACCTTTGAGATCGAGTGTAATGCAAGTGGAGTGGGTATAGGCGCAGTTTTGACCCAAAGTAAGAAACTCATAGCCTACTTTAGTGAAAAGTTGAAAGGAGCAACATTGAATTACTCTACCTATGATAAGGAACTTTATGCCCTTGTGAGATCCCTACAAACTTGGCAACACTATCTTCAACCTAAAGAGTTTGTGATCCACACTGACCACGAAAGCCTTAAGTATCTTAAAGGGCAGGGAAAGTTGAACAAAAGACATGCCAAATGGGTAGAGTTCATAGAACAATTCCCTTACGTGATTAAGTACAAACAAGGAAAAGATAATATAGTTGCCGATGCCCTCTCTAAGAGATACACGTTAGTGACTACATTATCTTCACGCTTCTTAGGATTCGAATCACTTAAGGACTTGTACCCCAATGACCATGACTTTGGCACCATTTTCGAGGCATGTAAAGGAGCACCATTTGGGAAATTTTACATACATGAGGGTTATCTTTTCAAAGAACAAAAATTGTGCGTTCCCCAATCATCCCTACGAGAAGCATTGACTAGAGAAGCCCATGGGGGAGGTTTAATGGGTCATTTTGGAGTGTTCAAAACCCTTGAGACTCTCAAAGAACATTTCTATTGGCCCCACATGAGAGTAGACGTCGAGAGGTTGTGTGGTAATTGCATCACTTGCAAACAAGCCAAATCCAAGTCCCAACCACAATGGCCTTTACACGCCTTTACCCGTCTCTGATTCCCCTTGGATTGACATTTCTATGGACTTTGTTTTAGGACTTCCTAGGTCTCGGGGAGGACGCGATAGCATTTATGTTGTGGTTGATCGATTTTCAAAAATAGCACATTTCATTGCATGTAGGAAAGTTGATGATGCCACACATGTTGCTGATTTGTTCTTCAAAGAAATTGTTAGATTGCATGGCATGCCACGTAGAATTGTAAGTGATAGAGATACGAAATTTTTGAGTCATTTTTGGCGTATTTTGTGGGTTAAACTTGGTACACAATTGTTGTTTTCAACCACCGCGCACCCACAAATGGATGGACGAACTGAAGTCGTTAATCGTACTCTTTCTCAACTTTTGCGTGCCATTTTGCAAAAACACATTAAACATTGGGAAGATTGTTTACCATATATCGAATTTGCATAAAATAGGAGTGTCCATCACGGTACTTTGCATAGTCCATTTGAAATCGTGTATGGCTTTAATCCCTTGTCTCCCATTCATTTGATTCCTATTCCCGTGCATGAACGTTCTAGTCTTGATGGTAAACAAAAAGCGGACAACATAAAGAAATTGCATGAACAAGTTAAAACAAAACTAGAAAAGAAAAACAAAGGTTATGAAAGACGAGCTAACAAACATCGGAAAAGAGTTGTGTTTAAACCTGGAGATTTAGTTTGGTTACATTTGCGCAAGGAAAGATTTCCCAATGAACGAAAGTCAAAATTGTTGTCTCGAGGAGATGGACCTTTTAAAGTATTGAAACGCATAGGTGACAATGCATACATCCTTGATCTTTCCGACAGGTATGGTTCAATTTCACCTACTTTTAATGTTGCTGACCTCACCCCTTTCAACGATGACCTTTTTGATTCGAGGACGAATCCTTTTGAGGAGGGGGGGATTGATGAGGATCAAGGGTCTGATGAGGATCAAGGGTCCCATCAAGAGGTCAAAGGTCCTATGACAAGAAGGAGGGCAAAGGAACTTTGTCATCAAGTTGCCACCTTCTTTTACAAGCATGTTCAAGATGAACATAAGACTCCTTGGGTTCATTTCATTGAACCTTCAACTTGAGCATGTATCACATGCACGTCTACACTCTTTGTTTTTTTTGGATTTTATTTTGTGTCATGTGATCTTAGTTTTATGTATTTGCTTTGTAGGTAAATTAGGTACAAGAGAATGTATTTGCTTTGTAGGTAAATTAGGTACAAGAGAATGTTTGAAGATAATGTTTGAAGAGAATGTTTCAAGAGAATGTTTGAAGAGAATGTTTCAAGAGAATGTTTCAAGAGAATGTTGAAGAGAATGTTTCAAGAGAATGTTTCAAGAGAATCTTCGAAGAGAATGTTTGTCTATGCTAAGACAAATTCAAAAGTGTCCAAGATAGAGTCTCTTGATCAAGTTGAAATCAAAGTATCTTCATCCACCAAAGGAGGGGCCGGCCATATGGAATTCAAAAAGGGAGATTAACCTGAATTTAAAATTCATCCACGATTTAAAATTCAAGTTTAAACCAGATTAGGCCTTCAAATTCAAGATAAAGATTTCAGCCATTTTTTGAAGAAACCACACGCCTATCTTGAAGCAAGGATGAGGATAGATCACAAATCAAATTTGAATCCAAGTTTGAATTCAAATTCAAACTCAATTTGAATTCAATCTTCAATCAACATTTGAATTCAATTCCAACCACTTTATCATCATCAAATAAAGTCTCCAACAGCCTCATGAGTCATCAAAAACGCCAATCTCATCATCAAACATGACCAGATTCATTGAAGATAATGTCTTGCAAGATTTGAAGTTTTAGCTAGAATTTGTTTTAGCTTTGAATTTAAATAATTTTCAATTTTCAAACATTGTTAGCTAGCTTTATTTTGAATTAGTTCTAGATATTTTAAGGCTCAAGTTCAGCCTATAAATAGAGCCTTAGGGGGACGCTTGAAAGACACCTTTTGATGAATAACAATTCTTGATATTTCATTCACTTTTTGTGATACTTTGTTTTCTTGGTTTTGCATTAAAAACCTAGGTTAAGATCCTTCAAAGATGAGCATATTGAAGGTGTTGCCATTGCTTAAAGGTGCCGTCCAGGAGGGCCGTTTTGGTTTGCCTGATCAACGACCATCTTGAAGTGTTGGTCTTGCTCACTCGTTTAATCCACACGTTTTTAATCACTAAGGAAGCAAGGGGAAGTCTTCTTCCTTGTGCCTAACCCTTTGTGAAGGACGTTTGGAAGGTGGAATCGTTGGAGCCCACGAGTTGCAGCATCAAAAGCTTTGTTCTCTTGACAGTTAATGTGATATAATATAATGAATAAAGTAGGGAGGAGAGTTAGAAAGATGACTACCAACGTTGCCTATGCCAAGAAATGACATAGGCAACTATTTCATGATTGGGAGACATAATAATCAGAATCGCAGGTTGGGTACGGAAGTATCTAACGTAATTTCTCCTCGAACTTCGCAAGGTAAGGCTGATAAAGATGTGTAAATAGTCACACCTACGGAACGAAACATGTGCCTGCATAATGTATGCACCGCAGTGTTGGCCTCTCGTGGGCAGTAATGCAAAGACGAGGCATTTAGGATCAGAAATTGTATGGAGAATTACAAGTCTGTAGCATATGTCTTGTGTATCGGTTAGGCAGATAGATGATTTACCAACAAGCGATAATCCTTGTCAAGTATCATTTGATCATGGTTCTTGGAGTAAAATATGAGAGCATACTGAAGCACCTTGAGTTCGACCCTCAACGGCGTCGTAGCTGGCAAAGTGAAGAAAATGGTAGAGACAAACTCCCCATGGTGATTCCGTAAGACCGCGCCTGCTGCAGCAGTAAATCGGCCCACTGCTACATCGACATTTATTTTAATTTGCCCATTAGTGGTAATTCCCAATGAATAATCTGTGGTCGACGTGCACGTATTGGAGGAGAGAAATAGCGTGTGATCAAATATGGTATTTGCTGAGAGTATTTCCGGCCCTGCGTTGCTGCACACCAAATATATATATGATCCCAAACCCTCTCAAACAATCTCCTATATGAGTAGTTGTTGTCCCCAAATCTAATATTCGTATATTCTTTCCAAATGACCCATGTTACCAATGAGGGTACCACGGCTCTCAATTGACCAAGCATAGTATGTAAAGATGAAGTTTGCCACCAACAAAGTATATTCGCGCGAATAGTCGGTTGGCAAGGCATCAGGCCAGAAAATAGAATGGATATCTCATGCCATAATGGATGTATTGCTGGACAACGCCGAAAGATGTGATCTTGCCGATCTGAGTGTATCTGGCAGAAACCAGATAGTGTTGGAAATATGGTTTGCCAAGTGCGATGGTTGTCAGCCAGAGGCAATGAACGTATCCATAATTTCCAGATGAATATGCAGCCCCCAAAACGCATGCTTGGCCACCAAATATACCGTGAGTAATGAAATGATGGAGAGATAGAGACAAGCTGGCTATAAGCCGACTTAAGTGTGAATTGTCCAGAAGATTCAGCGGGCCAAGAGAGTCCATCCGGAGTAAACTGTACACGATGGATCATATGGGCATGTATCTAATAAATGCGCTTCCAAATAGCTATATCATAAATATAAGCATACGTGGTTCGGCGACCATATTTAGCCCCACTATAAGCTGCCCACAACGACTGAGATTGATGGTATTTCCACCACAGAAGACAGTCATATGCCTGCTGGACCAGTGTAAGATTACAAATGTCCAAACCCCCATACTCCTTGGGCCGACAGATATTATGCTAGAATTCCCAATGATGGCTGCCATGCCAAAAATGGTGACATTTTTCGGTTTAAGATATCCAGAACACTCTTTGGTAATCTCGAACTAGCTATAATAAGAAGTGGCATGGAACATAGGACATATCGATTCAAAATCACACCACCAACCATAGAAGGAAGCTTAGAATACCAAGAATTCATAGTAGCATCGAAAAGGGCAATCAACGAAGTACAATAAGCAGCCCGATTTATATCCTTATACAGAAAAGAGCCCAGACATTTGATAGGCAAGATAGTCAGATGCATACCTAACTTTTGAGAAACCCGAGACCACAAAACACCCATTCCAACAACGACTTGGCTTTTATGAAGATTCACCAGCTGTCCAGAAGCTTGCTGATAAGCATCCAAAAAATGTCTAAAATGCTGCAGATTTTGAAGTGAGATGTTTAAGAAAATTACAAGATCACCCGCAAATCCCAAATGCAATACCCTAGGGACTCGGCCTGCGTGGAATCCGCGTATAACACCATTCGCCATAAGTGTGTTAAGACCTCTCGAAATCCTTCAGAAGCCATAATAAATGAGATAGGCGATAGCGGGTCACCTTGTTTAACTCCATGTGACACGGAGAAGTAACTTGCCGGTTTTCCATTTATTAAGACCGAACATCGTGTGGCAAACAAATTGTTTAAAAGAATGCGCACTAAACGCGGATGAAATTCCATTTTTATCAGAAGCTACTTGAGGTAAGATCAGCATACCCTATCAAAAGCCTTTGTTATATCTAACTTGATAATAACATGGCCACTGCGAGCTGCCCGATTGAAGACATGTACTATTTCTTGGGCCAAGAGAATCTGCTCCGTGATATCGCGTCCCTTCATAAGCCTAGCATGCTCTTGGGATATGAACCGCGGTAGTAAAGACATTAGCCTGGTAGCTTGTAGTCGTGTAATTACCTTGGCTAAAAAATTTGTCAGGCAAATAGGCCGAAGCTCAGAAAATGTTTTTGGATTCGCCACTTTAGGAATAAGCGTAATAAGGGCCGCAACCATCTGACATGGTGGACGAATACCTATGAAAAACTCTTGCACTGCTTTATAAACATTCATAGATATTACCTGCCAGAAGTGACGATGAAAAGATCCAAGAAAACCATCATGACCAGCCGCACTTGTCGTACTTAGATCCCACACCGCCTGTTTTACCTCCTGTAAGGATAACATGGAGAGAAGATGGTGATTATCGTCATTGGATAGCAGCCGTGGGATATATTGTAGAATGGCCTCATGCTGATCAGTTTGGGTTCCCGTAAACAGAGTCTGATAATAACGAATCGCCTCGAGCTCAATATCCTGTGAACTGTCACACTCTAAGCTATCTTCACGAATGATCAGACTTATAGCTTGCCGACGAAGCCTCTCCTTAACTGTTTGATGGAAAAACCGCATATTGGCATCTCCTTCGCGCATCCATTTGACATTTGCCTTTTGTTTCCAAAATAATAATGCACGAGATTGTGCAAGGCGCAATTTAGCCGTACTCAGAAGATATTCTGTCCTTGTGTGATTAGATGGATTAGAATCGTAAGCTCTTTCACAATATGTCGCCTCAGCCTCAGAAACAACTACTACATCAGAGATATTACCTAAAGCATCTTTGTTCCATTGTCGTAAATGGTGCTTGAGTTGGCTCAATTTAGAGTAAAAGTCCAACATTCCTCTAACTGACCGGAACGAGCACCAATGATGAGTGACGGAACTGTCAAAAACAGGGTGGGTTGTCCAGACATCAAAATATCTGAATGAAGCATGCGTGTTGGAATTTTTTGCAGAACAATCTAAATATATAGGAGAATGATTCGAAGTAGTTTGATTTAGATGCTTATATTGCACGATCAAAAATAAGTCAAAGAAATCCGGTGAGCAAAGGAAGCGATCTAATCGACGCCAAACTCTGCCTAATCCCCTGCCATCACACCAAGTATATGGAGATTCCTTGAAAATTAATCGATTTTAGGGAGCAGGCAGAGACAAAATCATTAAAATCCTGCAATGTGCGAAGTGGTGGAGAAGATCGGCCTTTATGTTCATCAAGTGTCAAAAAAGTATTAAAATCTCCTCCAACAAGCTAAGGTATGTCTAATGAGCCATGAAATAAAGAAATGTCTGCCCACAAACGATGACATGCAGTAATAGAATAAAGACCATATACAAATGTGCACCAAAAAGAATCTCCTATAGGTAACCAACAAAACCGCATAGAATGATTTTGAACACTGGAACGCTGTTCTTCCAACTGAAAAAGAGTCTCTCCAATATATCCAAATGCGATCACTACTAACAGACACTGCTTGAGAGAAACAAAGTTTAAGACGGTAGCATACCAAGGATGTGGCCCTGGCCTTAGGCTCAATAACGACAAGAAGATGTAAATGATACCAACAAACTAATGATAATAAGCGATCAACTGAAGTACGAATACCTCTGATATTCCAAATCATAACCGTCATTGGGTCAACAATATATCAAATGAGTTAGAGAGAGCTGCCCGAGACCGTGTAAATGGTGGAGAAATTGGCTCAATGTTTCTATGTTGATGCCTCAATAACTTCGGTGGAACTTGAAAGTTTCCATCGGCGCCTAAAACTGTTGGCGTTGTCGGGTGGCCGTGGGAATCACCATGATTATCCTACTGTGTCTCATCAATAACTACCGCTTGGACTAAGTCACAAATAAAAGTAGCAATAACATCATCAGAAGATGCTATAGTCGACTGATCATGACAAGGATTAATATCAACTTCACTATCCGAAACAGAAAAGGAATCAGGATTAGCAGGCAAATCATTTAAATACTATCATCAACGCCATGTAACCTTGAAATATCTTATGCATACGAGACTAAAATATTCGGAACCATATCGGGGGAAAAAATACCGAAGGTTGTGAAGACGAGGGCAAAATGGGTTCCTATTGCATATCCTCGTGAGTATGCACAGGCTGCGGTTTCTTTGGGGTCCAGCACTGAGGAGGTTTCGTCCTTGGCTGCCGCCACGTCCCTTCGGACTCATTGGCATTGGATGGATAATCTGACATTTCTATCTTCCCACAATTTTTCGTCTTGTGTCCTAGACGATAGTATGAGGTGCAATATAATGGAAGATCTTCATAAATAACCGGTTGAGAAATCACACGATTGAAAACCTGAATGAAAACACGTGTTGGAAGTTTGTGCGAGATGTCCACCTCCACACATAGACGTGCCACCGACGGACGAGCGGCTTCTGCTGTGGCTACATCTAATTTCATGGGTGTTCCGAGCATGCGGCTAATCTGGAATTGAGCCTCCTGCTGATGAAAACGGACCGGCAATCCCAGCAAGGATACCCATATCAGAACAATGGGTACATCAACTTTTGGATCATAATCGAGAGTCCATTTTGTAACTCTCATATATTTGTCTGCAATAGTCCAGCTTTGTCGCGCAAAACGTCGAAGATAATCTGCTTCCTATGCAAATGCAACAGGACATGCGTAGGGTCGAGAAGGCCTACTTGTACCATGCTTGTAAAACCTATGCGATCAATAGTCAATCATATGGTGGTCATCAGTGGTCTTCCATACCAAAAGATTTCCACCAATGTGAATCGGTAAGGAGCCGCAAAAGAACTGATTTCATCTTCTGATAATTCAATCATGGGGCTTCCTTTATAGCGTAGAATTGGTTTTAGGGCAATTGAAGGTTGGGATAATGATGATGAAAACCAAGAAGCAAAGGTTTTCCCCAAAACCGGCCGTGAGGAGTGTGGTTGCGGCGGCTGCAAGGCCACCGGTGTTGCCATTCGCAATAGCGGCCGTCAACGATGAATGGCAGAAAATGGCGAGGAGAAGTAGTGGAAGATAGGAGAGTAGTCTGGGATGGCGGCCAAGCCGGTC
>AP025068.1:19952237-20014966 GCA_036186865.1 Eustoma russellianum
ATGGCGGCCAAGCCGGTCGCGAGGGTTAGAGAGCATTTTTTCCATCCGGTCTTTTAAGATATACTATCATATTCTACAACCTCACATGTATATACATAAACCATGCCATAAATCATGAAAACGCACCCTCTTTTCCTCACGCTAAACTTCGGCCAAGGCTTCCTAAAACAGCCACTTTTCCTTCATTTTTCTACATCATTATTTCCTTAAAATACACATCTTTCACTTAGCTAAAATACCTAAAAACTCTAATTACATGTTACTCTACATATGTTTACATATTCCATAATAATATACATAAGGAAATCATATTTTCTACTATACTTTATTTTATACATATTTATATCCATACGCTTGTCAAAAGCTATTTATTTTTTATCGAAGGACGGACGGTACCATCCGGATTTTATTATTAAAATACCCTCACTTGTGGCAGGGGGAATACCATGGTTACATATAATATGGGAGACTTGTTGAGAAAAAGAGTTTGAGTGATTCACAAAATACATGATTTAAATAACGTGTATTAAAGAAATGCATGACACAATTTATTACTTGACACGTTTTTGCAACAAACTTGCCTTACATACTTTATATATAATGTTGTCATACTAAAAAGCCATGAAGCTTTAAAGCTTATAACAAATAGCAAACATTTGTTGTGTTTGAACTATTTTCAGGTGCCACCATTAATGAACTAACTAGTTCATTAAGTGAAGTACTTAGTTAAATGAACTAAGTAGTTCATTAAATGGAGATATATTTGGAGAAGGCATGATGGCAACAAATTGAAGAATGAAAAGTCTCTTTCTACACTCATTCACACGTTTTTGATATATATTATATATATATTCAGATTTTTTTTAAAGGCACAATACACATATATTCCGACGTACTACCGACACGTTACATATATTATGAATGTACGTCAACGTTATACCACTACACTTACCTCATATTTATGAGTATATTCAGGTCTTAAATCATATAATATAAGTCACGGTGATGACAAAATTATTACGACATGTTACAAGGTTGTAAACCAAAAATTGTCGTATCGGGTGACTACCGAAACTTCACCAACATGTCACGTACTTGTCATATATAGATGGCCAGCCCCTACATTTCAGAAATGGCCACAATTTTCGTTGCTAACATGGTACACTTAGCCATAAAATCATTCCATGTTGGCACACACAAATCATCCCCAATTAAGGCCAAATTGTGGAGATTCCAATTCACTAATTAAGCACATGTTGGTGCCACATTAATCAGCCATTAGAGCTGAATATTCAAGTTATTTTATGTATATTATGTGTGACATAATATACATAACATGTGCAAAAAGTTTGAATTTAATCGGAGAAAAATCGCGTAATCGACAAAAGTCAAAAATTCGGTTTTCTACGAACATAACACATGGAACGTTTTTGGCATGACATGTAACATGTATCTAGACACTTTTTACATATTCAAGACATTAAAGTATTCTAGAATATTCAAATCAGAGCTGATTGGAATTTACCATATATGTGTAATTATTGTGCATTATTTGGCAAAGCTTACTAAAGTAAAATTTCAGCACATGCACATTAGTTCTATACATAATTCTCAGCTATGATGGAGCCTAGATGATGAGAATCAAGGGTCCGATGAGGATCAAGGGCCCCGTCAAGAGGTCAAAGGTCCTATGACAAGAAGGAGGGCAAAGGAACTTTGTCATCAAGTTGCCACCTTCTTGTACAAGCATGTTCAAGATGAACCTAAGACTTCTTGGGTTCATTTCATTGAACCTTCAACTTGAGCATGTATCACATGCACGTCTACACTCTTTGTTTGTTTGGATTTTATTTTGTGTCGTGTGATCTTAGTTTTATGTATTTGCTTTGTAGGTAAATTAGGTACAAGAGAATGTTTGAAGAGAATGTTTGAAGAGAATGTTTCAAGAGAATGTTTCAAGAGAATGTTTCAAGAGAATGTTTGTCTATGCTAAGACAAATCCAAAGGTGTCCAAGATAGAATCTCTTGATCAAGTTGAAATCAAAATCATCTTCATTATCCACAAGAGGGGGGGCGGCCATGCTTAAAGCAAATAGATAATGATCAATTGAGTTTAAATTCAAAGCTAGGCTTGAATTTAAAAATTAAACCTTAATTTGAATTCAATCTCAATCAAATGGAGACTTAAAGTTCAAGAGGATTTCAGCCTAATCTACATCCACTCCAAACGCCAACATGAAGTCAAAATTGATGGATAACAAAGATGAGATGACAATTCAAATTTGAATCCAAGTTTAAATTCAAGTTCAAGTTAAACTCAATCTCCAACCAGCATTTGAATTCGACATCTCAACCATTTGAAGACATCTCACACGCCTTGCTATCCTTCCACATGCCAACTTGGAGATAAGAAAAGGATGGGATCATAATTCAAAGATTGAATTCAAGTTTGAAGTCAAATTGAATCCAATCTTCAACTAGCCTTTGAATTCAAGTTCAACCACTTCATCTACATCTCCAACGCCAATTTCATCACCAAACATGACCAGATTCATTGAAGATAATGTCTTGCAAGATTTGAAGTTTTAGCTAGGATTTGTTTTAGCTTTGAATTTAAATAGTTTTCAATTTTTAAAAATTATTAGCTAGCTTTATCTTGAATTAGTTCTAGATATTTTAAGGCTCAAGTTCAGCCTATAAATAGAGCCTGAGGGATGCTTGAGAGACCACCTTTTGATGAATAACAATTCTTGATATTTCATTCACTTTGTGTGATACTTTGTTTTCTTGGTTTTGCATTAAAAACCTAGGTTAAGATCCTTCAAAGTTGAGCATATTGAAGGTGTTGCCATTGCTTAAAGGTGCCGTCCAGGAGGGCCGTTTTGGTTTTCCTGATCAACGACCATCTTGAAGTGTTGGTCTGGCTCATTCGTTTAATTCACACGTTTTTAATCACTAAGAAAGCAAGGGGAAGTCTTCTTCCTTGTGCCTACCCTTTGTGAAGGACGTTTGGAAGGTGGAATCGTTGGAGCCCACGAGTTGCACGCATCAAATTGGTATCAGAGACAGGTTACTCTATTCCACCATCTATCATTTCCTTTTCGTTTGAGTCTAGTCATTTCAATTTCAGTTGAGTCCTTCTTCTACTCCCCCCTCTACACGCCATTTGTATTGCATTTCATTCCAAAAAAAACGCCCAAAACAAAAACATTGCTTTGAGTCCTTACACATTGTTGCATTTTGCTTTTCATCATTCAAGTGTCATTTCCTTTATTTCCTTTCGCATCACAATCTGATTTTGAGTCGTTCAAACTTGAACAAATTAGGATTCGTTGCATTTTAGGTTACATTCAGCTTTCTTTAAAATAGTCCAACCATCAGCCTATAAAGCTACCTCAGTTTCAAATCATCTTGTTGCTACCGAAGCTTTTAGTTGGTGATGATTGTATGCATCTTATGATTCGCATTGTGATTGACTTCATGCTATAAATCTAGTAATCCTACGTGTGCTTGTCTTCACAACCCATTTGCAACACCAACCAAACTCAAAAAAAAAAAATTAAACCAGCCCCACCCCCCCCCCACGGCCCAACCAGCCCCACCCCAACCCAACCCTAAAACTCACCAACCTGATCCCAAATAACCCTATCTACACCCCAAACAAAACCCCCAAACCAATTTCACCAAATACAATCAGACTCTAAAGTTCCCAAACCGTTCAAACAAAACCCTAAATCAAAAAAAACCCTACCCCTACCCCAATCGGCCTTACCCAATTCCTTCACTTTCCAAGGTCATTTTTATTGCAAGTCCAAGATACAAATTGCATTTTAAATACATTGCACTATTCTGTCCAAAAACACAAGTGCTAAGCGCAAAACAAGTGAAATTCCAATTCTGCCCTTAGTCAAAAAAAAGGAGAATCTGAACCTTGCTCAATTGAAATAGCAAGGAAGAAAAAGAAAAAACAAAAGAACAAGAGCAAAACAAAAAAGGGGCAAAACGTTTGTGCATTGCGTGGAAATTTTTTGGTACGACTTGCAAACCTTGGATACCATATTACCCACATTGCCGTCCCCTATACCCAATTCTCCAACTCTTGATCTTCTTGAACCAATCACACATTTGGTTGCTCGATTGTTGCATGACTTGAACCATTTTGTGGATAGTAAGTGCATAGAATCAAAATTAACTAAAGATTGCCCACGGCAACCCTTAGTTCATCTTTGGTTCAGCCTTATACATCAACTTTGGTTGCTTATTTTCTTTGAATCTTAGTAGAAAGTTCAAGTTTGAATTCATTTCAATTGATTCTACTTTGATACTAATTGGTGCAACTTGAAAGCAAAGAGGAAGAAACAAGTGGAGAACATTGTGATTGGAAGAAGCCTTGGCAATACACTTCCTTATTGATCGCTTTGAGACTTCTTAACTTCAGGTTATCCAAGAACCAAAGTGGTAAGAGAGTGGAAAGAATAGAAAGCGGAGCGTTCATAGTTTATTTTTTTTACTAATCCCTTAACGTTTGTTTGTCTTTGTGTTAGTTTGCTTCTTTCGTTTTCCCTTTGTTTTCGTTAATTCCTTAGGTACAATGGCCAGCAGCAATCATTCCGCATCTAGTAAGTCAAAAGAGGTCGAAACTGTTGACAACACTCAACAACAAATGCTGGAGATGCTTAAGAAACTCATGCATGACAATGAGATAATTAAGCATCACTTGGAAGACATGGAGCGAAGCTACAAAACAAGTGATGGCCAAGGAACAAGCAGGGCCGTTCCACCACCACAACCAAGGCGCCATCCTCCAGAAGAAGTTGAGGACGATAACATTCGACCCCCACACACCGAAGCAAGACGGTTTGCTCCTCCTACACAAGCAAGAAGGTACGCTCCAAGAAGGTACAATGATGATTACATTCCCTTTGAGCATGATGATTATGACTTTGATGACCACCATCCCCGTGGTTACCAAAGACGCCAAAATCCCCTTTTCCCGCAAGATGACGATTTTCTCAAAACCAAAATAAGTATTCCCACGTTTTATAGTAAAAGTAATGCGGAGGAATATTTAGAATGGGAAACGAAAGTGGATTTGATCTTTTCTTGTACCAATTATAGTGAATTGCAAAAAGTGAGGTATGCTTCCATTGAATTTTCTGGTTATGCACTTAATTGGTGGACGAATTTGTGTCGAAATAGAACTAAGACGAGACAACCCCCAATCGCCACTTGGGAAGAAATGAAGTTTGAAATGCGACAACGTTTTATTCCAAACAATTATGAGAGTTCTATTTTCACGAGTTTGCATAACTTACGACAAGGTTCCAAAAGTGTAGACGAGTACTATAAAGAGTTAGAAATTTTGTTGGAGAGGTCTAACTTGCAGGAACCTGAAGAAGCCACCAAGGCTCGATTCTTACATGGTTTAAACAGGGAGATTGCGCAAAGGGTTGACCTTCAACCTTACCTCGACCTCACAACCATGGTCCATATGGCTGAAAAGATTGAAGCACAATTAAAGGTACGTAACCCCTCCAATTTCAATTCCAATTATCGTACTAATCAGTCTTTGTCAAGATTTTCCAGCAAGCCTTCAGGAACGGGAAGTTCACGGCCTACAGGAGGCCAAGCACGTGACCAAGGTGCGTCACAAAGAATGGACAATCGTGTGCAATCCACACAAAGGAGAGATGAACGCACCCAACAAAAGGCTCCTACCGGAAATCCTTCGGATTCCTCAAACAGGTTTAGAGACATTAAATGTTATAAATGTCAAGGACGTGGTCATATAGGAAAAGAATGTCCTAATGCAAAAAGAATCATGTTAATTGAAGAGACAAACGAATATGTGTCCGAGTCCGAGCATGAAAACGAGTCTCAGCATGATAATGAAATTGAACCTGAAGAGGATCTAGGCGCATTAGATGATTTTGACACTAAAGAGTTTCTTGTTGTGCGTAGAGCTTTAAATACATATCCGAAATTAGATGATCACGAACAACATAGACAAAACATTTTCCATATTCATTGCATGATAAATGGTAAAGTGTGCACTATGATCATTGATTCCGGTTCTTGTGCGAATGTGGCTAGCATCGAATTAGTAAGAAAACTGAATTTGCCTATGACTAATCATCCGCACCCTTACAAACTTGCATGGCTAAATGACTGCGGTGAAGTTAGCGTAAGTAAACAAGTTTTGATCTCTCTTAGCATTGGTAGTTATAAAGATGATGTTTTATGTGATGTCGCACCAATGCATGCTAGTCATATCTTACTTGGTAGGCCATGGCAATTTGATCGACATGTGACATATGATGGTTATTTGAATCGTTATTCTTTCAAATTGAATGGCAAATTGTACAAACTGCATGCACTTCCACCACACAAAGTCCACGAGGATCACCAACGCATGTCCAAGTCTAGAGCCGAGAGAAAATTCGTGGAGTGTATGAAAAGTGAGAACAAAAAACATGAGAGCAAGGGAAAAGAGGTAGTGCCCCTAAGTGTCAACGAGTCCAAAAAGAAGTGTGGGTATTTCGCAAAGAAAAGAGAGGTTACACGTGCACTTTATAATAACCAAACTGTCCTCATCATCATCCCAAAGTCGTGTCAACTTGCCCTTGAAGAACTCCCACCAAACTTACCTACCTCAGTTGCGTCCCTTATCCAAGAATATGAAGTTCTATTTCCTTCCGAACCACCATCCGGATTACCACCCATTAGAGGGATAGAACACCAAATCGACTTTGTCCCAGGAGTCGTGTTACCCAATCGCCCAGCCTATCGAGCAAACCCCGAAGAAACCAAAGAAATCCAAAGGCAAGTAGAGGAGCTCCTAGCTAGTGGACAAGTTCGAGAGAGTCTAAGCCCATCTGCCGTCCCAGTCATTTTAGTACCCAAAAAGGATGGAACGTGGAGAATGTGTATCGATTGCCGAGCCATAAACAAGATTACCGTCAAGTATAGGTACCCCACACCTAGGCTAGACGATATGTTAGACATGTTGCACGGATCCAAATTCTTCACCAAAATCGACCTTAAGCAAGGGTACTTCCAGGTACGCATTAGAGAAGGGGACGAATGGAAGACTGCATTCAAACCAAGTTTGGGCTCTATGAGTGGTTAGTGATGCCCTTCGGGCTCACCAACGCCCCTAGTACCTTTATGAGGCTAATGAATGAAGTCTTACGTGCGTTCATAGGACGCTTTGTCGTTGTCTATTTTGATGATATCCTAATCTATTCCCACACCATAGAAGATCATCTTGACCACATTAGAGCCGTTTTTGAAAAGCTTAAGCAAGAACAACTTTACGCCAACTTTAAGAAGTGCTCCTTTTGTTTAGAACGCGTAGTTTTTCTAGGCTTTGTCATTTCGGCTGAGGGAGTAGAAATGGATGAGGAAAAGGTTAGGTCAATTGTGGAGTGGCCTATACCTAAGAATGTAGGGGAAGTTCGCAGTTTTCATGGACTAGCAAGCTTTTATAGACGCTTTGTCAAAGATTTTTCTTCCATAGCTGCACCCCTAAACGAAATTGTAAAAAAAGATGTGCCTTTTAGGTGGGAAGAGCCACAACAACAGGCATTTGATGAACTCAAACGTAGGCTGACTACTGCATCCATACTTATACTACCAAATTTTGATGAGACCTTTGAGATCGAGTGTGATGCAAGTGGAGTGGGTATAGGCGCAGTTTTGACCCAAAGTAAGAAACCCATAGCCTATTTTAGTGAAAAGTTGAAAGGAGCAGCATTGAATTACTCTACCTACGATAAGGAACTTTATGCCCTTGTGAGATCCCTACAAACTTGGCAACACTACCTTCAACCTAAAGAGTTTGTGATCCACACTGACCACGAAAGCCTTAAGTATCTTAAAGGGCAGGGAAAGTTGAACAAAAGACATGCCAAATGGGTAGAGTTCATAGAACAATTCCCTTACGTGATTAAGTACAAACAAGGAAAGGATAATATAGTTGCCGATGCCCTCTCTAGGAGATACACGTTAGTGACTACATTATCTTCACGCTTCTTAGGATTTGAATCACTTAAGGACTTGTACCCCAATGACCATGACTTTGGCACCATATTCGAGGCATGTAAAAAAGCACCATTTGGGAAATTTTACATACATGAGGGTTATCTTTTCAAAGAACAAAAATTGTGCGTTCCCCAATCATCCCTACGAAAGCATTGACTAGAGAAGCCCATGGGGGAGGTTTAATGGGTCATTTCGGAGTGTTCAAAACCCTTGAGACTCTCAAAGAACATTTCTATTGGCCCCACATGAGAGTAGACGTCGAGAGGTTGTGTGGTAATTGCATCACTTGCAAACAAGCCAAATCCAAGTCCCAACCACAATGGCCTTTACATGCCTTTACCCGTCTCTGATTCCCCTTGGATTGACATTTCTATGGACTTTGTTTTAGGACTTCCTAGGTCTCGGGGAGGACGCGATAGCATTTATGTTGTGGTTGATCGATTTTCAAAAATAGCACATTTCATTGCATGTAGGAAAGTTGATGATGCCACACATGTTGCTGATTTGTTCTTCAAAGAAATTGTTAGATTGCATGGCATGCCACGTATAATTGTAAGTGATAGAGATACGAAATTTTTGAGTCATTTTTGGCGTATTTTGTGGGTTAAACTTGGTACACAATTGTTGTTTTCAACCACCGCGCACCCACAAATGGATGGACGAACTGAAGTCGTTAATCGTACTCTTTCTCAACTTTTGCGTGCCATTTTGCAAAAACACATTAAACATTGGGAAGATTGTTTACCATATATCGAATTTGCATAAAATAGGAGTGTCCATCACGGTACTTTGCATAGTCCATTTGAAATTGTGTATGGCTTTAATCCCTTGTCTCCCATCGATTTGATTCCTATTCCCGTGCATGAACGTTCTAGTCTTGATGGTAAACAAAAAGCGGACAACATAAAGAAACTGCATGAACAAGTTAAAACACAACTAGAAAAGAAAAACAAAGCTTATGAAAGACGAGCTAACAAACATCGGAAAAGAGTTGTGTTCAAACCTGGAGATTTAGTGTGGTTACATTTGCGCAAAGAAAGATTTCCCAATGAAAGAAAGTCAAAATTATTGCCTCGAGGAGATGGACCCTTTAAAGTATTGAAACGCATAGGTGACAATGCATACATCCTCGATCTTCCCGACAGGTATGGTTCAGTTTCACCTACTTTTAATGTTGCTGATCTCACCCATTTCAACGATGACCTTTTTGATTCGAGGACGAATCCTTTTGAGGAGGGGGGGATTGATGAGAATCAAGGGTTCGATGAGGATCAAGGGTCCCGTCAAGAGGTCAAAGGTCCTATGACAAGAAGGAGGGCAAAGGAACTTTGTCATCAAGTTGCCACCTTCTTGTACAAGCATGTTCAAGATGAACCTAAGACTCCTTGGGTTCATTTCATTGAACCTTCAACTTGAGCATGTATCACATGCACGTCTACACTTTTTGTTTGTTTGGATTTTATTTTGTGTCGTGTGATCTTAGTTTTATGTATTTGCTTTGTAGGTAAATTAGGTACAAGAGAATGTTTGAAGAGAATGTTTCTAGAGAATGTTTGAAGAGAATGTTTCAAGAGAATGTTTCAAGAGAATGTTGAAGAGAATGTTTCAAGAGAATGTTTGTCTATGCTAAGACAAATTCAAAGGTGTCCAAGATAGAATCTCTTGATCAAGTTGAAATCAAAATCATCTCCATTATCCACAAGAGGGGGGGCGGCCATGCTTAAAGCAAATAGATAATGATCAATTGAGTTTAAATTCAAAGCTAGGCTTGAATTTAAAATTCAACCTTAATTTGAATTCAATCTCAATCAATTGGAGACTTAAAGTTCAAGAGGATTTCAGCCTAATCTACATCCACTCCAAACGCCAACATGAAGTCAAAATTGAAGGATAACAAAGATGAGATGACAATTCAAATTTGAATCCAAGTTTAAATTCAAGTTCAAGTTAAACTCAATCTCCAACCAGCATTTGAATTCGACATCTCAACCATTTGAAGACATCTCACACGCCTTGCTATCCTTCCACACGCCAACTTGGAGATAAGAAAAGGATGGGATCATAATTCAAAGATTGAATTCAAGTTTGAAGTCAAATTGAATCCAATCTTCAACTAGCCTTTGAATTCAAGTTCAACCACTTCATCTACATCTCCAACGCCAATTTCATCACCAAACATGACTAGATTCATTGAAGATAATGTCTTGCAAGATTTGAAGTTTTAGCTAGGATTTGTTTTAGCTTTGAATTTAAATAGTTTTCAATTTTTAAACATTATTAGCTAGCTTTATCTTGAATTAGTTCTAGATATTTTAAGGCTCAAGTTCAGCCTATAAATAGAGCCTTAGGGACGCTTGAGAGACCACCTTTTGATGAATAACAATTCTTGATATTTCATTCACTTTGTGTGATACTATGTTTTCTTGGTTTTGCATTAAAAACCTAGGTTAAGATCCTTCAAAGTTGAGCATATTGAAGGTGTTGCCATTGCTTAAAGGTGCCGTCCAGGAGGGCCATTTTGGTTTGCCTGATCAATGACCATCTTGAAGTGTTGGTCTTGCTCATTCGTTTAATCCACACGTTTTTAATCACTAAGGAAGCAACGGGAAGTCTTCTTCCTTGTGCCTAACCCTTTGTGAAGGACGTTTGGAAGGTGGAATCGTTGGAGCCCACGAGTTGCATGCATCACTAGATGGAGCTTTTTTGGCACTTTAAATGGTGGAAAATAAGTCACACATGATTGGTGACATTGAAGAAGGCAACACACAAGGAAACAATTCAAAATACAACACATGCTGAAATTTCAGCACATGTTGCTTTTTATGGCCGAATTTCAGCATTATGTTGTGTTCAATTTGAGTCCAAAATTGGATGGAGTAAATGTTGATTATTTGGAAATGTTTTGAACTTCATTTGGTACATTTTTTAATTTTTTTTCTCAGATTTTTCAGCCACTAAGTGATGACAAATCTCATCCAATCAAGGAGTGTCACGTAAGCAAGGCCAAGACAATCATCCAATCAAGTTGTGCCAAGTAAGCAAGATGATGTCACATCTATGCAAGGCATTCTTCCAAGGACATAAAAAAGAATTCTCAAGGTGAAGAAGAGCCCTAGGGGGGCGGCCAAGGCTGATTAAAAGGAAAAGAGATGTAGAAAACAAAAGCAAGACAATTCTCATATTCTCTCAAGTGCAAAAAGAGTCTTCCACTTTCTTCTTCCACATTTCTTTCTTTCTTCTTATCTCTCAAGCCTATTGTTATTATACTCAAACATATTGAATAGGCTTTTTATAGATCACTATACACACATTGTTGTAAAAGGTTGATCAAGGTATGATCAATCCTTCATTCGTTCGGTGGTGATGTTAGTGAAAGGCGTGATTGCTTGTATTGTTTGTAAAGGGTTGGAGTTGGTGTGTAACTCCAAAAACCCTTTGTGGTAAGGTGTTATTTTGTGATTAGTGAAAACCGAGGAAGGTTTCCTCGAAGACTGGAGTAGGTTGTGTTAATCGAACCTGTATAAAATTCTCGGTGTTATTACTTTCAGCACTTTACTTTCAGTTTTTAGCACTTTGCATCGTTTTTATTGCATTAGTAAAAATATCAAATGACTTTTAAAAATTACCAAACTTTGCAGAAACATAGGCACGCCTCTTTAAGTTTCATTTGGCACAAGTTTCAACCCTTTTGGATAAGTATAAGTCAATCAAATGTTAATAGTTTTGAGACTAGTGCAATCTGATTTTTAGACTTGCAAATGTTGAGAACTTGAACATATTTGACATACTTCCCAAAAGAATTTTTCAAAACTGTTTCAACCCATCAAAATAAATATCTTAGGGGGTTTGTTATTAAATTTTCAGACCATTTGTAGTCACGGATTAATCGGAATAAAATTTTCAAATCAGAGTAATGTTTCTGGCATATTTGCGGCAATCTGACCACAAACGATTTTTCAAAGGGTTAGAGGTTGGATTTTGATCTGAACTTTTTAGGAGATATCATCTGAGACTACAATCTCTCAAAATTTCAGAATTTTTGAAGGCCTGTAACTTAGTTTTTCAAATAACAGGACCTGAAAATAGAAACTGTTTTCAGAAGTTGGGTTTTTGGGTCAAAACATTTTAAAAACCAAATTTTCCGCATCCACTATTCAACCCCCCTACTAATGGTGCCTTACAGGTCCTACAAGACTCTCCCACTAAAATGCATGATATGAATACATAGACTGGCATAAAGAATTATGCTAAAAATGAAACGCAAAGTAACAATAGCAGAAACTATGCAGCAACCTAAACTAACGTGTGATGTAAACGCCGCACAAGTGTCGCATCGTGAAAACCTCCAGTGTAGCCAAACCGCATAATGTGCCGAATTAACCATGAAGATGTAACCTTCTGTCGCCCATGTATGCCACACAAAAGCAATGGTCAAACTAGTATAATTTACAAGCACTGAATTCAATAAATTATAGACCATAAAAATATCGGCATTGCCTGTATTCAAATAGAATGCAGGCAACTGTATGAATAGCCAGCCAGAAGATCACAAGTGCATAGTTTGCTGAGTCAACCGCGTAGAGGAGCCACCATATGAAATGCATTCGTCGTCCGTATATGCCACACAAAAGCAATGGTTACAAAAGCATAATGTTCAAATACTGAGATCAATACAACGTAGGCTATGAACATATACCGATGTTGCCTGTATTCAAGCAAAACACAAACACATGTAGGAATACACAGCCAGAAGATCGCAAATGTAAGGGATGAAGGAGACGGATAGCGCAAGCTAAAAGACTAAACAAAGCAGATAAAGCAGAAAGAAAGATGACATACCAACATTGTTTGCACCAATCAACGACGCAGGCAACCACCAGATGATAGAGTAACCCATTGGGAGACGATGGACCTCACAACCATAGACTAGGGACAGTAACTTCCATTGGAAGCGCTCCACGGACTACACAAGGCGGTGCAGATAAAGATGTGTAGAGTGACACACCCGCCTATCGAAAGCCATGACGTGATATAGTATGGGTTGCGGTATTTGCTTCTCGAGGACAATGCTGCAGCAACGAATCATTAAGACACAAATATGTAGCGGCACGTCAGAGGTCCATGGGTAAAGAGCCAGTATATTGATCCGGATAGGCCAGGTGGTGAAGCAGCATATGACAATCCGTCTCAAGTATGAGTCGATCATAGCCCCTGGCGTAAAAGAGCAATGCATATGTCAAAGCTAATAATTCAGCACGCAATGGGGTCACAACAGGCAATGTGAAACAGATAACCAAAATAAAACTCCCTTGCACATTTCGTAGAACAGCCCCAGCAGAAGCATTAAACTGACCTACCGCAGCATCCACGTTCAACTTGAACCTGCCAGACAGCGGAAGCTCCCAACGGATCACACGAAGTCGCCGTATCTGCAATGGTAGAGAAAAGTGTCGAGCTATTAAGTGAGGTATAGGATGCGAGAATTGACGGCCCTCTGTGGCAGCACACCAAGTGAACATGTTTGTGCGAACACTCTGAAACAAACGTCTGTAAGAAAAAATTTTGTCGCCAAAGCTTATGGTAGCATACTCCTTCCAAATAGCCCATAAAACAATGGAAGGTACAATGACTTCCAATTGGCTGCGCATAGATGTAGCTGAAGATGCACGCCACCAACGAAATAAATGCGCACAAATAGTCGACTGTCGAGGCATTGGCCCGGTGAATATAATGGACATCTCCTCCCGAAGAGATCGTAATGGCGTACAATGCAGGAATTTATTGTCCTACATATCAGAATGTGTCCTGCAAAAAGAACACTAGGATGGACACACCGAGAGCTAAGAACATAGATTATCCACCACTGGCAGCGAGCGTGTCCAACATTTCCAAAGAAATATACACATCTCGGATGTGATCCCGGCCACCAATCATATCATGAACATACAAATAAAGATGATGTCGTGGATACCAATGTATAAGTTGATTTTAACATTAACTGACCTGAAGAATCAGCTGTCCAGGTAATTCTGTCTGGAGCCCATTCAATCCACGAGACTATATAAGCATGAATGCTACAGAGACGCTTCCAAACTGCCGAGTCGTAAATATGCTCATACACCTCACCTCGTCTACCATATTTTGCCTGAGTATAATCTGAACTGATGATACTTCCACCAAAGTAAATAATCATATGCCTGCTACACTTTCGACAGGCTACGAATACCTAACCTCCCTGTAGCTATTGGTTGACAAATGCGATCCTAAGAAATCCAATGATGTCGACCATTCTACAAAAAGTTGGACATCTTTTTATTTAAGGAATGTATAACCCTCTTCGGGAGTTGCGAGCTAGAAATGATATGAGTGGGCATAAAACATAGAACATGCCAAATAAGGACCATGCGTCCGGCCATAGAAAGAATCTTGGAAGACTAGGCATCCAACTTGGCATCAAAATGATTAAGTAAAGATACACAATAGGTCGTGCGATTAATGCCCTTATAAAGAAAGGAACCGATGTATTTTACTGGTAATGTAGCTAAGCGCATACCTAAAGCCCACGAGTCACGGCACCAGAGATGCCCGAGCCGACGACCACCTGGCTTTTGTGATAATTGACCAACTGGCCTGAGGCATGTTGATATGACTCCAAAAATTGATGGAAGTGCTGCAAATTCCAGACTGATCCATTCAAAAATATGACGAAATCATCGACAAAGCCTAAGTGTGAAACTTGTAGTACCCGACCTTCTTGGAGTCTGCAAATGTGGCCAGACTGCATAAGTGACTTAAGGCCGCGAGAGAAACCTTCTGAAGCTAAGATAAAAAGTAGTGGAGATAAAGGATCCCCTTGCTTAACACCATGCCACACAGGAAAATAACCCACTAGCTTTCCATTAATCAACACTGAACATTGTGTAGCAGCAAGATTATTCAGAAGGATGCGTATCAAACAGGAGATGAACCCCATTTTAACCAATAACTTATCCAAATAAGTCCAACACACTCTGTCAAAATCCTTGGCCATATCTCTTTTGACAATGACATGGCCTCCTCTCGTGGATCAATCTAATACAAGCACCATCTCTTGAACCAATAGAATATGTTCTGTAGTACCATGTCCCTTCATAAAACATGCCTGCTCTGGAGAAATTAATATCAGAAGATAGGTGGATAACCGCGTAGCTAGCAACCGAGTAATCACCTTAGAGAAAAAATTTGTTCAACATATAGGGCATAATCAGCAAACGTTTGGGGGTTCATCACCTTAGGAATAAGTGTAATAAGTGACGAAGCAACTGACCGAGGCGGACAGATACCAAGGAAAAAATTCATGTACAGCCTTAAGTACATCCAAGTGAATAACCTGCGAAAACTGTCGATAAAATTAACCCGAAAAGCCGTCGGGTCCAGCAACACTAGTAGGACTGAGGTCCCAAATAGCTTGGCGGACCTCCTGCATAGATGGAATGGCGATAAGAAAAGCATTATCATCCACCACAGGGAGCTGAGGAATATACTGGAGAATAGATTCATGCTGAGAAGAAGACCCAACTGCAAATAAACTCTAATAATATCATACTGCCTTGACTTCAATGTCAGGTAAAGTGTCACATTCCATTCCATCCTGATGCGTGCAAGACGTGGGCTCCAGCAATTCCACCTTCCAAACGTCATTCACAAATGGTTAGGCACAAGGAAGAAGACTTCCCCTTGCTTCCTCAGTGATAAAAACGTGTGGATGAAATGAGCAAGACCAACACTTCAAGATGGTCGTTGATCAGGCAAACCAATATGGGCCTCCTGGACGGCACCTTTTACCAATGGCACCACCTTCAAAATGCTCAACTTTGAAGGATCTTAACTTAGGTTTTTAATGCAAAACCAAGAAAACAAAGTCTCACAAGAAGTGAAGAAAATATCAAGAATTGTTATTCACCAAAAGTTGTGTTACAAATCGGCCAAAGGGGGCCTATTTATAGATGCCTAAAGACACTTAAAACAACCAGATTTTATCTAAAAGAAATAGCTAGAATAAAACATTTGAATTGAACTTGAATTTGCTAAATGTTTGAATTCAAAAATAACTAGAAAATCCTAGCTAAAAATCAGTTGAATTCCTCCTTTGTTCAGCCGTGTATTTGGTCATCAATTGAGGGCTGATTTGATGAGTAAGATGGGGTTGAACTTGAATTCAAAAGTTGGATGAAGTTTGAATTTGAGTGCACCTTGAATTTGTTTGTTGTCTATCCTCTTCTCATCATTCCAGCCGTGTCTTGTTGAGGAATGGAGATTAGAAAATCTGATTTGATGATGATAAGCTGGCTGGAATTGAATTCAAATGATGGTTGAAGTTTGAATTCAAATTGAGTTTCAATTTGAATTCAAACTTGGATTCAATTTGAATTGGAATCTATCCTTCCTTTATCCTTCAAGATGGCGTGTTCTTGGCTGGAGATATAGGCTGAATTCTTCTTGAAATTTAAGTCTCCAATTGGTTGAAACTTGAATTCAAATCATGGTTGAATTTAAATTCAAGTTTGATTTCAATTTGATCTTCATCCTTGCACTTCAAAAATGGCCGGCCCCTTTTAATTGTTGGAGATGATTTTGAGTTCAAGTTTGAAAAAAGGATTCCATCTTGGACATATTTGAATTTGTCTTTGTGGAGACAAACATTCTCTTCAAGACAAAATTCCTTTTGTCTTCCTTTTTACAACACATGGCTACATTGCTCTTTTTGGGCCTCCGTTACATTTGGATCTTCCATGTACCTAATTTACCTACAAAGCAAACACATAAAACCAAGATCACAAGAAAAGAAGACAAAATTCAATATAAGGAACACACGCACACTCATAATGCTCAAAGGTTTGGTTCAGTGAAATGAACCCATGGAACCTTAGGTTCTGCTGCATTCTGCTTTTCATCAATCAAGTGTCATCTCTTTTATTTCCTTTGGCGTCACATCCAATTTGAGTCGTTCAAACTTGAACAAATTAGGGTTTGTTGCATTTTAGGTTCCATTCAGCCTTCTTTTAAAACGTTACAACCGTCAGCCTATAAAGCTACCTCGGTTTCACATCATCTTATTGCTACCGAAGCTTTTAGTTGGTGATGATTGTATGCATTTTGTGATTCACATTGTGATTGATTTCATGCTTTAAGTCAAGTTAGTCCTACGTGTGTTTTCGCAACCCATCTTCAACATCAACAAAACCCTAAGTCCATCCAATACCACGGCCCAACCAACACCCACCCCAACCCAATCCTAAAACTCACCAACCAGATTCCAAACTACCTTATTTACACTCTTAACAAAAAGCCCCAAACCAATTTTACCAAACAAAACCAGATACAAAAGTTCCCAACTCATTCAAAAAACCCTAACCCTAGAATTTGAATTTTTGTTCAATTCTGTCCTACACCCATCCATTATCCAAATTGACCATACAAATAATCAATTACCAACCCAAATAGTCCATTTACACCGTCCATTCAGTTCCCAAAACCCCATCCCGCAAATACCCAAAACGTCCAAAAAACCGTAAATTGAAAAAAAAAACCTAACCTAATCCCAATTCTGCCCTACCCCAATTTCCCTCACTTTCCAAGGTTCTTTTTTGCAATTCAAGGCTGCCAACTGCAATTTAAAGTCATTGCACTATTCTGCCCAATAACGAAAGATTTGAGTGCAAAACGCATGAAATTCCAAGTCTGCCCCTAGTCAAAAAAGAAAAAGAAGAATCTGAACCTTGCTTACGTTGAAATAGCAAGGAAGGGAAGAAAAACAAAAGAACAAGAGAAAAGAAAAAGGGCAAAACGTTTGTGCATTACTTGAAAATTTTTTGGTGCAATTTGAAAACCTTGGATACCGTATTTCGTTTTTTCCACTTACAACCGCCCTCCCACATCTTATTCTCCTTATCCTGATCTTCTTGAACCAATCACACACTTGGTTGCTCGATTATTGCATGACTTGAACCATTTTGTGGATATTAAGTGCATAGAATCAAAATTAACTAAAGATTGCCCACGGCAACCCTTAGTTCATCTTTGGTTTATCCTTATACATCAATTTCAGTTGCTTATTTTCTTTGAATCTTAGTAGAAAGTTCAAGTTAGTTTATCACTTGAGTCTCTTTTGATACTACTTGGTGCAACTTGAAAGCAAACAGGAGAAACAAGTGGAGATCGTTGTGATTTGGAAAAGCATTGGCAAAACACTTTCTTAATTGATCACTTTGAGCCTTCTTAACTTCAGGTTATCCAAGAAGAAAAGTGGTAAGAGAGTGGAAAGAAGAGAAAGAGGAGTGTTCATAGTTTGTTTTTACTAATCACTTAACGTTTGTTTGTCTTTGTGTTAGTTTGCTTCTTTCCTTTTTCTTTTTATTTTCGTTTAAATTCCTTAGGTAAAATGGAGAGCAGCACTCATTCCGCTTCTAGCAAATCAAAGGAAGCCGAGACCTTGGACAACATGCAACAACAAATGCTGGAGATGCTTAAGAAACTCATGCATGACAATGAGGTAATCAAGCATTGATTGGAGGATGTTGAACAGAGCTACAAAACGAGTGACGGCCAAGGCACAAGCAGGGCCATTCCCCTACCACAACCTAGGCGTCACCCCCCAGAAGAAGTTGAGGATGACAACCTTAGACCACCACACATCGAGGCAAGAAGGTTTGTCCCTCCAACACATCCAAGAAGGTACGCTCCAAGAAGGTACAATGATGATCATATTCCATTTGAGCATGATGATTATGACTTTGATGACCACCCTCCCCGTGGTTACCAAAGACGACAAAATCCCCTTTTCCCGCAAGATGACAATTTTCTCAAAACAAAAATAAATATTCCCATGTTTTATGGTAAAAGTAATGCGGAAGAATATTTGGAATGGGAAACAAAAGTGGATCTAATCTTTTCTTGTACCAATTACAGTGAATTACAAAAAGTGAGGTACGGTTCTATTGAGTTTTCTGGTTATGCACTAAATTGGTGGACAAATTTGTGTCGAAATAGAACTAAGACAAGGCAACCGCCAATTGCCACTTGGGAAGAAATGAAGTTTGAAATGAGACAACACTTTATCCCAAACAATTATGAGAATTCTATTTTCACAAGTTTGCAAAACTTACGATAAGGTTCTAAAAGTGTAGACGAGTATTACAAAGAGTTAGAAATTTTGTTGGAAAGGTCTAACTTGTAGGAACCCGAAGAAGCCACCAAGGCTCGTTTCTTACATGGTTTAAACAGGGAGATTGCGCAAAGGGTTGACCTTCAACCTTATCTCGACCTCACAACCATGGTCCATATGGCTGAAAAGATTGAACACCAACTAAAGGTATATAGTTCCTCCAATTTCAATTCCACTTATCGTACTAATCAGTCTTCATCAAGGTTTTCCAGCAAGCCTTCAGGAACGGGAAGTTCACGGCCTTCATGAGGCCAAACATGTGACCAAGGTACGTCAAAAAGGATGGACAATCGTGTACAGTCCACACAAAGGCGGATGACCGCGCCCAACAAAAGGCTCCTACCAGAAATTCTTATGATCTCTCAAACAGGTTTAGGGACATTAAATGCTATAAATGTCAAGACGTGGTCATATAGGAAAAGAGTGTCCTAATGCAAAACAAATCATGTTAATTGAGGAAACAAACGAATATGTGTCTGAGTCCGAGCATGAAAATGAATCTGAGCATGATAATGAAATTGAACCTGAAGAAGATCAAGGCGCATTAGATGGTTTTGACACAAAGGAGTTTCTTGTTGTCCGTGAGCTTTAAATGCATATCCAATGATCACGAACAACATAGAGAAAACATTTTCCATATTCATTGCATGATAAATGGTGAAGTGTGCACCATGATTATTGATTCTGGTTCTTGTGCGAATGTGGCTAGCATCGAATTAGTAAGAAAACTTAATATGCCTATGACTAATCATCCGCATCCTTACAAACTTTCATGGTTAAATGATTGCAGTGAAGTTAGCGTAAGTAAACAAGTTTTGATTTCTCTTAGCATTGGCAGTTACAAAGATGATGTTTTATGTGATGTTGCACCAATGCATGCTGTCGTATTCATACTTGGTAGACCATGGAAATTTGATCGACATGTGACATATGATGGATATTTAAATCGTTATTCTTTCAAGTTGAATGGAAAACTTTACAAATTGCATGCACTTCCACCACACAAAGTCCACGAGGATCACCAACGCATGTCAAAGTCTAGGGCCGATCCTAAGGAAAAAGAATCTGAGAGAAAATTCATGGAATGCATGAAAAGTGAGAACAGAAAACAAGAGAGCAAAGGAAAAGAGGTAGTACCCATAGGAGTCACTGAGTCCAAAATAAAGTGTGGGTATTTCGCAAAGAAAAGAGAGGTCACACGAGCCCTTTATAGCAACCAAACCGTCCTCATTCTCACTACTAAGGCGTGTCACCTTTCCCTAGAAGAACTC
The DNA here is from genome assembly GCA_036186865.1 of Eustoma russellianum. Lineage (NCBI taxonomy): Eukaryota > Viridiplantae > Streptophyta > Magnoliopsida > Gentianales > Gentianaceae > Eustoma > Eustoma russellianum. The sequence continues at coordinate 19,972,755 of AP025068.1, forward strand.
CCACCAAACTTACCTACCTCAGTTGCGTCCCTTATCCAAGAGTACGAAGTTCTATTTCCCTCTGAGCCACCATCCGGATTACCACCCATTAGAGGAATAGAACACAAAATCGATTTTGTCCCAGGAGCTGTGTTACCAAATCGCCCAGCCTATCGAGCCAATCCCGAAGAAACCAAGGAAATCCAAAGGCAAGTAGAGGAGCTCTTAGCGAGTGGATAAGTCCGAGAGAGCCTAAGCCCATCAGCCGTCCCTGTCATTTTAGTACCCAAAAAGGATGAAACTTGGAGAATGTGTACTGATTGTCGTGCCATAAACAAAATTACCGTCAAGTTTAGGTACCCCATACCTAGGCTGGATGATATGTTGGATATGTTGCACGGATCTAAATTCTTCACCAAAATCGACCTTAAGTAGGGGCACTTCCAGGGACGCATTAGAGAATGGGACGAATGGAATACTGCATTTAAAACCAAGTTTGGGCTCTGTGAGTGGTTAGTGATGCCCTTCGGGCTCACCAACGCCCTTAGCACCTTTTGAGTCTAATGAATGAAGTCTTACGAGCGTTCATAGGACGATTTGTTGTTGTTTATTTTGATGATATCCTAATCTATTCCCAAACTATAGAAGATCATCTTGACCGCATTAAGGCCGTTTTTGACAAACTTAAGCAAGAACAACTTTACGCCAACTTTAAGAAGTGCTCTTTTTGTTTGGAATGAGTAGTCTTCCTAGGATTTGTCATTTCAGCTGAGGGAGTAGAGATGGATGAGGAAAAGGTTAAGTCAATTGTGGAGTGGCCTATACCTAAGAATGTAGGGGAAGTTCGCAGTTTCCATGGACTTGCAAGTTTTTATAGATGCTTTGTCAAAGATTTTTCTTCCATAGCTGCACCCCTGAATGAAATTATGAAAAAAAGATGTGCCTTTTAGGTGGGAAGAGCCACAACAACAGGCATTTGATGAGCTTAAACATAGGCTAACCACTGTACCCTAACCTAGTTACAAAATTTTGACGGGACTTTTGAGATCGAGTGTGATGCAAGTGGAGTGGGTATAGGCACAGTTTTGACCCAAGGTAAGAAACCCATAGCCTACTTTAGTGAGAAGTTGAAAGACGCTGCATTAAATTACTCTACCTATGATAAGGAACTTTATGCCCTCGTGAGATCCCTACAAACTTGGCAACACTATCTTCAACCTAAAGAGTTTGTGATTCACACTGACCACGAAAGCCTTAAGTATCTTAAAGGGCAAAGAAAGTTGAACAAGAGACATGCCAAATGGTTAGAGTACATAGAACAATTCCCTTACGTGATTAAGTACAAACGGGGAAAGGACAATATAGTTGATGATGCCCTCTCTAGGAGATACACATTTGTTACTACATTAGCCTCACGCTTCTTAGGATTCGAATCACTTAAGGAATTGAACCCAAATGACCATGACTTTGGCACCATTTTCGAGGCATGTAAAGAGCACCATTTGGGAAATTCTACATACAAGAGGGTTATCTTTTCAAAGAACATAAGTTGTATGTTCCCCAATCATCCCTATGAGAAGCATTGACTAGAGAAGCCCATGGGGGAGGTTTAATGCGTCATTTCGGAGTGTTCAAAACCCTTGAGAATCTTAAGGAACATTTCTATTGGCCCACATGCGCGTAGACGTCGAAAGGTTATGTGGTAGTTGCATCACTTGAAAGCAAGCCAAATCCAAGTCCCAACCACATGGCCTTTACACGCATTTACCCGTCCCTGATTCCCCTTGGATTGACATTTCCATGGACTTTGTTTTAGGACTTCCTAGGTCTCGAGGAGGGCGCGATAGCATTTATGTTGTGGTTGATCGATTTTCAAAGATGGCACATTTTATTGCATGTACGAAAGTTGATGACGCCACACATGTTGCTGATTTGTTCTTCAAAGAAATCGTAAGATTGCATGGCATGCCACGTACAATTGTAAGTGATAGAGATACAAAATTTTTGAGTCATTTTTGGCGTGTTTTGTGGGCTAAACTTGGTATACAATTATTGTTTTCAACCACTGCACACCCACAAACTGATGGATAAACTGAAGTCGTTAATCGTACTCTTTCTCAACTTTTGCGTGCCATTTTGCAAAAACATATTAAGCATTAGGAAGATTGTTTACCATATATCAAATTTGTATAAAATAGGAGTGTCCATCATGTACCTTGCATAGTCCATTTGAAATCGTGTATGGTTTTAACCCCTTGTCTCCCCTTGATTTGCTCTCTATTTCCGTGCATGAACGTTCAAGTCTTGATGGCAAACAAAAAGCGGAAAAGATAAAGAAACTGCATGAACACGTTAAAACACAACTTGAAAAGAAAAACAAAGCTTATGAAAGACGAGCTAACAAACATCAAAAACGAGTTGTGTTTGAACCTGGTGATTTATTGTGGTTACATTTGCGCAAAGAAAGATTTCCCAATGAGCGAAAGTCAAAACTCTTACCTTGTGGAAATGGACCATTCAAAGTTTTAAAACGCATAGGTGACAATGCATACATCCTTGATCTCCCTGAAAGGTATGGTTCTATTTCGCCTACTTTTAATGTTGCTGACCTCACCCCTTTCACTGATGACCTTTTTGATTCGAGGACGAATCCTCTTGAGGAGAGGGGACTGATGAGGATCAAGGGTCCGATGAGTATCAAGGATCCCATCAAGAGGTCAAGGGCCCTATGACAAGAAGGAGGGCAAGAGAACTTTGTCATCAAGTTGGAACCTTTTTGTATAAGCATGTTCAAGATGAACCTAAGGTTCCATGGGTTCATTTCATTTAACCCACCCTTTGAGCATTATGAGTGTGCGTGTGTTCCTTACTTTGAATTTTGTCTTGTTTTCTTGTGATTTTTGTTTCATGTGTTTGCTTTGTAGGTAAATTAGGTACATGGAAGATCCAAATGAAATGGAAGCCCAAAAAGAGCAATGTAGCCGTGTGTTGCAAAAAGGGAGACAAAATGAATGTTGTCTTGAAGAGAATGTTTGTCTCCACAAAGACAAATTCAAATATGTCCAAGATGGAATCCACTTTTCAAACTTGAACTCAAAATCATCTCCAAAGATCAAAAGGTGCCGGCCATTTTTGAAGTGCAAGGATGAAGATCAAATTGAAATCAAACTTGAATTTAAACTTGAATTTAAATTAAACCATGATTTGAATTCAAGTTTCAACCAATTGGAGCTTAAATTCCAAGAAGAATTCAGCCTATATCTCCAGACAAGAACACGCCATCTTGAAGGATAAAGGAAGGATAGATTCCAATTCAAATTGAATCCAAGTTTGATTCAAATTCAAACTCAATTTCAATTCAAACTTTAACCATCATTTGAATTCAATTCCAGCCAGCTTATCATCATCAAATCAGATTTTCTAATCTCTATTCCTCAACAAGACACGGCTGGAATGATGAGAGGAGGATAGACAACAAACAAATTCAAGGTGCACTCAAATTCAAACTCAACTTGAATTCAAACTTCACCCAACTTTTGAATTCAAGTTCAACCCCATCTTACTCATCAAATCAGCTCTCCAAGGACTCAATTGATGATCAAATACACGGCTGAATAAAGGAGGAATTCAACCGATTTTTAGCTAGGATTTTCTAGTTATTTTTGAATTCAAACATTTAGCAAATTCAAGTTCAATTCAAATGTTTTTTCTAGCTATTTCTTTTAGATAAAATCTGGTTATTTTAAGTGTCTTTAGGCATCTATAAATAGGCCCCCTATGGCCGAGTGGTAACACTTCTGATAAATAACAATTCTTGATATTTTCTTCACTTCTTGTGAGACTTTGTTTTCTTGGTTTTTCATTAAAAACCTAAGTTAAGATCCTTCAAAGTTGAGCATTTTGAAGGTGTTGACATTGCTAAAAGGTGCCGTCGAGTAGGGCCATATTGGTTTGCCTGATCAACGACCATCTTGAAGTGTTGGTCTTGCTCATTTGATCCACACATTTTTATCACTAAGGAAGCAAGGGGAAGTCTTCTTACTTGTGCCTAACCCTTTGTGAAGGACGTTTGGAAGGTGGAATTATTGGAGCCCACGTCTTGCACGCATCAAATCCTCACGGATGATGTGAGGGATGATCTAAAGACGACGACAGTCTTTTACTGTTTGATGATAAAATCGAGTGTTAGCATCCCCCTCGCTCAACCATTTAACATTTGCCTTTTGCTTCAAAAAAAGTAAGGCATTGGTTTATGCGAGATGCAACAATGCCATGATTTGAGAATAATCAGCCCACGTAGAATCCAACAGTGCAGCATCAAACTCCCTTTCCCGTCGCATAGCCTTGGTCTCTGCTGCAATCATCACATCAAATATATTTCCAAATAATACCTTATTCCACCTCCTAAGTATTTTCTTAAGATAGCGCAGCTTATCATAAAACCCCCACATCTCGCCCACTATCGGAAATGATTGCCAATGGTGACGTACAAAGCTGTCAAAGTCAGGATGTGTGGCCCAAACATCCAATAGACGAGAATCATCGGAGGTGGTACGATTTAGATGCTGATACTGCACCAAAGAGAATAAATCAAAGAAAGACTGGGAACAAATAAAACAATCCAACCGGCACCAAACCCATCCTAAACGAGCACTGATAAGGGATCGACTGGAGAGAGTAGGTAGAGACGCAATCATTAAAATCCTGCAATGATAGTGTGGAGGGTGTAGAACAACCCTTATGCTCATCAAGTGTCAAGGATGTATTAAATTCTCCTCCAACTAGCCAGGGATCATCCAGTACACTATGAAAAGCAAGGAGATCACCCCACAAAGGACGACGAGCCATAATTAAATGTAGACCATAAACAAAAGTACACCAAAATGTATCCTCAGAAGGCAACCACTGAAGCCGCAATGAATAATTCAGGATGCCTCAGCATTCACCGTGTAAATGAAATATGGAATCTCACCAAAGGATCCAAATGTGATCATCACAAATGGAAACCGCTTGAGAAAAGACATACTCAAGATGGTACAACACCAATAAAGAAATACGCACCTTGGGCTCAATATGACGCACTCCCATGAGGCATCGACCACATGTCAAGCATGTCAAACATTTCACATGTTAGTTCTCTAAGACATGTCACACTTGTATGAACGTTTAAGGGTCACCCGACCATTCATAACTGCAAGTTAATGTCTCTTATAGTCTAACAAACCCTAGGACATGTTGTATATGTTGCATATGTTGTTTTGTGTGTTTTTGAACTCATTTAGGCTCAAGGAAGCAAGAATCAAACGGGTACAAAGTTCAAACACAAAGCTGATTCCAAACAGTCAAGTAGGCAGCTGGACACCCTGTTGGTATTTTGGCCATATCTCTCCAACCACAAGTCCAATTGACCTGATTCAAGTTGGAGGTGAAAGATAATACGTATATCTACAATTTTTCTGTCAATCCCTCTCCCATTAGAGGTCTGTAACAAGCTCAAAGAACGTCCCCAAAATAAGCAAGCTGCAGAGTCAGCAGTTTTCAAAGGTACCCATCCGTAAGCAGGTCAACTTCAACGAGTCATATCTCCATCATCACAGCTCCAAATTAGATGATACAAGCGACTAAATTCAAGATCTTGTTAAGATCTAAAACTTTCATGCGATACATTTTTGATGAATCGGAGTGGAAGATCTTCCAAAAGATCAAAACAGTTTGCACCATTTTCCCGAGCAGACTGCTGAACCAGATGTGTACTTTCACCATCATGGAATTCAAACTATTTGACGACTTTTTCACCAACCAGCTGCATCAACCCATTGCTCCAGATGTATAGTAAGCTGCTAGGTTGGTTGGAGTGGTCCCAAGCCCAAGCAAACAGGTGCATCACCTGCTTGAAAGTAAACTGTCCAGTCAGCACCACTTGCAAAGATCAGCCTAAAAAACGACCTCACAAGTTCTTAGACCTCAGGCCACCAACCTGGTTCATTAGAAGACATATCAAGCTATCTTTTTGAGGTGGTCCAATCAGAAGGAAGTTGATGAGCTACAGCCTAACCTTGTGAATACAAACACTGATGATGACACCTCACTGCCCCGCACAGGTCCCATGACAAGGAGTATGGCTAAGAAGTTGTTGCATTGTGTTGAATCATTTCTTTATAGGCATGAAGAGGATGAACCAAGCAGAGATGATGTTCATTGGGTTTATATGATACAAGCTTTGATCTAGTTGTATCAAAAACATGTTGTATATATCCTTAGTTGTTCTTTTTAATATTGTTGGTTGGTTAACCTTGTTTTAGGATAGTTTGTGTTGTATTATTGCCTTGTTTTTCAGGTACACGTACTTAGCTTAAAAATGCAATTAGAATCTGAATTTTTGTTCAAGCAAGGAGGTGATAAGCAAGTAGCTTACAAGCAAGGAGGTGACAAGCAAGGAGGTGACAAGCACACACAAATCTGAATTGTTCTTCACGGCAAACATGGATGGACAAGCTGCTCAAAGCACGAACCAATTGGGAGAAGTCTTGCAAATGTTCAAACCAATCAAAACAACTTGAAAACAAGCAAGCAAGCAGCACCAAAATTGATCCAATCAGCTCCTTGAAGAATACGGCTGTTTAAGGCATAATTCACTTGGAAAGTCAAAGCCAAACTTGCAACCAATCAAAGGCAATTCAAACCAAGTTGTTCAAAGTATTATCCAATCAAAATTGATCAAGAATTGTGGTGAGAACAAGCATGGAAGCACGGCAAAACAATTCAGCTTTCTTGGAACCAAAATTGTTCAAACAAGTTACCAAGCAAGCATGTTCCGTTTAGACTTGTACTTTGTACTTTAAACCTTGTACCTTTGTAAATTTCGTTGGTTATAAGTAGATTAGGAACCTGAATGTAAAAATGACCAGAATTCAAAAACATTTCAATCAAAATTTCCTTTAAGGAATTCTCAACTTTCCTAGTTGAAGTTTAAACCTCTAAACGGTTTCTTTCAAGTTCATAGCCTAGAACTTGTTAGTATTTACTTCATTTTTGGTTTACCGCATCTTAGGGTCTCAATGAGGTTTTAGATGTGTTGGAATGCCAAAGAGGAAGAGGTGTTGGCATGAATTGAGCCAAGGACAAACGGTTACAGTTCAAGGGGTGTCATTGTGATGTTCTTTGCCATAGCCGAGGTTCAAATCAATTTGGAATAGAAGACAAAGTCTTGGAAATGTTTTCTAGCCTTTATTTGGCTCATCAATTGGTATCAGAGCGTTGGTTAGTCTTCTATTCATGATTACATTGTTTAACTTGCATAAAAATGATGCTGCCCAAAAACCGTGTAGTAAACTGTTTTTATGTCCATTTAGAATCTGTTAATTTAGGTAGTTAGTTTATGTTTAAAAGTGTTTATTAGTTAGTTTACAACAGTTTGGTAAGTTAGTTTAAGTAGCAAAAACCGAAATCACCACAAAAAGAACTTGGACTAGTCTTAGGTGTTGTTAGAATCTGTTTGTGTAGTTTAGTTAAAACCGTGTGTAACTTGTTGTTCTTGTTCAATCTAGCTTAGACAATGTTCATTAGGTCCTAATCTAGAAGTTTAAATGGTAGTTTAGTTAAGCCCTTAAAACAGAAAACTTTGAACACAAAAATAGATTAGTTGATAGTTTAGTTTGTAATCAAGTTGTTAAAATCTGTTTTTAGTAGTTGTGTGCAAACTGTTTTAGACGTTTTAGTTGCTGCCTTATTTAGCTTAGCTAGACTAGTTTACAACATAGTTTAAAGGTTTAGTTGGTTGTTTAGTTTAGAACAAGAAAACCCGAAAACTAAAGAACAAAAAAAAGTAGTTTTAGATAACTATGTTTGCTGCCTAGTTTCTCGTTGATTAACGTTTGATGAGTAGAATATAAAGACTTGCATCTAGTACCATCTAGTTTAGAAATTGTTTGCATCATAAAAACGAAAACCAAAACAAAACAAGTTAGTTTAGTTTGCATCAAAACTGTTTTCCATTAGTTGTTATAGTAATCAGCCCTTATAATTGCATTTAGAAACAACTAAGTTGCATTTAGCTATCTTAAGATTAGTTAGATCAATTGCATCAAAAACAGAAAAACAATTGCCAAAACCGTGTGTTTAGAACAAGTCTTTAAAGCTCATTTGAAATCTTGGTGAATGCTAATAGCTATATCTTTTTTGTTGATTTCAATTGTTTCAAACAACTTGTTCGACTTAGATACATCCTGGAAGTTAGGAATTGTTTAAGCCCCCACACTGTTAAAAAGCTATCCAATTGTTGTTTTAGATCAATTTCTGAACCTACCTTGCACTATAATCAATTTGAACTTGTTGTAATTGTGAATTGATTTCTCACTACATAGTGTTTAGCCGTGTTGTGTACGAGAAACTTTCAAATTCCAAATACAATAAACCTTGTGCAATTAAAGGCCGTGAGCAATGACTCATGTAGGCCGTGAGCAGTAGTCTCACAACAATCAAGCAAACACCCCAAAGAAAGAAAATTAAGCTTGATTGAGAAACACACGAGAGAAAAGCCATTATTTGTCAACAAGTAAGAGGCAAGACAAGAGAGAATTGCACAAGAAAAGTGAGGAAAAGCACAAAATTGAACATTGCAAAAGGGAAATTCCTGTGCAAAGCTCAAAAGAAAGAAAGTGCCAAAGAAAAACCCAAAGTGTTGTAGATTTGAAATATTGAAAGTTTCTAAAGCAAACCCTTGCTTACACTTTGTTTGTGTGCTTTTACTTTCACTTTACTTCAATTGATAATTGCATATGCTGTAAAGTAAATTGAGGGATTGTCTTAAACAACCCCGTAGATTTCATTCAGCCAGAACAACAATTTGACTTCTGTGATTTTCTTGAATCCTTAGGAGAAATAGTCCAAATTGCTGTTTTGAACAATTGTCAACATAAAGTAGAGTATTTGCATCTTGTCAATATTTTAATTGGCTTTTGAGATTGTTTTCTGAATCATGGGTCCCCAACAGAAAGATAATGCACCATCCCCGTCCCCATCTACTCTTGTTCCATCCCCAGTCCCTGTTACCCTAGAGAATATACATCAAACACTCACTTTCCTTGTTAATCAGTTTGGTTTAATGAAAAGTGACATAGAGGATAACAAACAGAGGATAAGCAAAGTAGAAAAGCCAACCTCAGATCAAAAGGAACCTAGTATACCTTTTCAAGAAGGCACCTCTTATGGTAATGAGTCTCATGTTGAACGTAGAAAAGTCACATCACAAAGAGGTAGAGGTAGAGGTCGAGGTAGTAATGGTGGTCGTAGGAACATTTCTTTTGAGGAAAGATTTGATTATCTCCCTGAGTACGATGAAGAACACTATCCGGAAGAACGGTATGATGAACGTCAGCCTGATAGAGATGAACATCTTGAAGAAGAGTTCATTACTACTAAACTGACAATACCCTCCTTCCAAGGGAAAAGTGATCCTGAAGCTTATCTGCAATGGGAAACAAAAGTAGATCATATGTATTCTTGCACTAACTATTCTGAATTGGCCAAAGTGCGGTATGCAACTTTTGAATTTGTAGATTATGCTTTACTCTGGTGGGAATAATTGAAGAACACCAGGAGAAGAACAAGACAGCCCCCTGTTGTTACTTGGTCCGAGCTGAAACAAGAGATGAGGAAGAGATTCATATCTCCTTCCTATGAAAGAAGTATTTTCCAGAAATTGCAACAACTTTCTCAAGGTGATAGATCTGTTGATGAATTTTATAAAGAATTAGAACATCTGCTTACCAGGGCTAACATAGAAGAAGCTGAGGAAGCCACATTAGATATCTAGCTGGTTTGAACAAAGAGATTGCATTTAAGGTGGAACTTACACCTTACTCTGATTTGGCTTCTATGGTTCACATTGCTGAGAAAGTGGAAAGACAATTGAAGGTTAAAACTTCTAACCCTTCTTTTCGGACTAATCCTTTGAGTTTTCCTAGAACACAGCCCAGGACGCCTTTCCGTCCACAACAAGGTCAAGGCCATGGATTCCAAGGAAAATCAACCCAGAATATCCAAAATCGTCCAAAGCTTCCAATCACTGATAAAGGCAAAGCCAAGGTGGAAGGTACGCCTAATGTTAAGGCTCGTGATATTCAATGTTTTAAATGCATAGGAAAAGGTCATTTTGCTAATCAATGTCCCAACCCTAAACGCATCTTGTTTATTGAAGAGTCTAATGAGTATTATTCTGAGGAAGAATTGGAAGAGAGTGAAGAAAACAATGAAATTGAACAAACATGTGAGGAAGAAGAAAAGCTTAGTGAAAAGATTAATGAGCGTGAAACAAAAGAGTTCTTAGTTGTCCGTCGAGCTCCAAGTGCCCAAATTAAAACTGAAGAACCTGAAATACAAAGAGAGAACATATTCCACATTCACTGTATGGTTAAAAAGAAAGTCTACACTTTAATCATTGACTCCGGTTCATGTACCAATGTTGCAAGTTTTGAACTTGTTAGGAAACTTGAGTTACCTTTAATTAATCACCCCCGTCCTTATAGACTTACATGGCTTAATGAGTGTGGTGAAGTTAAAGTATCAAATAAAGTCCTAGTTTCTTTATCAATTGGTGGGTATTCTGCTGAGGTGTTATGTGATGTAGCCCCTATGCAATCAAGTCATATCTTATTAGGTAGACCGTGGCAATTTGACAACAAGGTTACATATGATGGTTACCTGAATAGATATTCCTTTAGGCATAACAACAAACTGTTCAAATTAAATGCCTTGCCCCCGCACAAAGTCTTTGAGGATCAACAACGAATGTTAAAAAGCCATAATGATCCAAAAGAAAAGGAACTGGAAAGGATTTTCATCAAAGAAAACCAACTGAAAACTTCTCATCTTAAAATTGAACCGAAAGAAATCAAAGTTTCTGCTGAACCATCTCTAAAGAAAAGTGCATTCTTTGCATCTCAAAGCGAGGTATTCCATGCTATCAATTCAAACAAAACTGTTTATATCTTGCTTTACAAAGAAACTCTGTTCTCTTCATCTGAAATACCATCTACTTTACCAAGTGAAGTTGCATCTTTACTTCAAGAATTTTCTAGCTTGTTTCCTGAAGGAGATTCCCCAGGTTTACCACCTCTAAGAGGCATTGAGCATCAAATAGATTTCATTCCAGGAGCTGTTCTACCAAACAGACCTGCCTATAGAGCCAATCCAGAGGAAACTGAGGAAATCCAAAAACAAGTTGAGGAATTATTGACCCAAGGTAAAGTAAAAGAGAGTATGAGTCCTTGTGCTTTTCCTGTGGAACTTGGAGAATGTGTACTGATTGTAGAGCCATCAATAAGATCACTGTGAAGTATAGATACCCTAATCCTAGGTTGGATGACATGTTGGATATGTTACATGGGTCTAGATGCTTTAGCAAAGTAGATCTTAAACAAGGTTATTTCCAAGTGAGAATTAGGGAAGGTGATGAATGGAAAACTGCCTTTAAGACTAAATTTGGATTGTACGAATGGTTAGTTATGCCCTTTGGTTTAACCAACGCCCCTAGTACTTTCATGAGGTTAATGAATGAGGTCTTAAGGAAATTCATAGTGAAATTTGTAGTAGTTTACTTTGATGACATTCTTATCTACTCCAAAACCCTAAGTGAACATCTGATCCATCTTAGAGCTGTTTTTGTCACCCTACAGAAAGAAAAGTTGTATGCTAATTTCAAGAAGTGTTATTTCTATCTGGAGAAGGTTACATTCTTAGGATTTGTGATTAGTGCTGAAGGAATTGAAATGGACCAAGAGAAAGTTAAATCCATAACTGAGTGGCCAACCCCTAAGTCTGCTGGAGATGTTAGGAGTTTTCATGGATTAGCTAGCTTCTATAGACGTTTTGTGAAGGATTTCTCTACCATAGCTGCACCCTTGAATGAGTTAGTCAAGAAAGATGTAAGTTTTGAATGGGGAGAATCACAACAACAAGCCTTTGAGGACCTTAAGAAACGTCTAACTTCTGCACCTATCCTGAGATTGCCCAACTTTGATGAAATGTTTTAAGTTGAATGTGATGCCAGTGGAGTTGGCATTGGAGATGTATTGCATCAAGGTAACAAACCTGTTGCCTACTTTAGTGAGAAATTGAAAGGAGCTTCCATAAATTATTCAACCTATGATAAAGAATTGTATGCCCTTGTCCGTTCTTTACAAACTTGGCAACATTATCTGCAACCTAAGGAATTTGTGATTCATACTGATCATGAAAGCCTTAAGTATCTAAAAGGTCAAGGAAAATTGAACAAAAGACATGCCAAATGGGTTCAATTCATTGAACAATTCCCTTATGTGATCAAGTATAAGCAAGGAAAAGAAAATGTTGTTGCTGATGCATTATCTCGTCGCTATACTTTGATTACTACTCTTTCATGTAACATGTTTGGTTTTGAGTCTATCAAAGAGATGTATCATTCTGATCATGACTTTAGTTCTATCTATCAAGCATGCATTGATTCACCTTTTGCTAAATATTACTTGCATGATGGTTATTTGTTTAAAGAACATAAGTTATGTGTACCAATGTGTTCACTCAGAGAGTTGTTGATAAAAGCAGCTCATGGAGGAGGTTTAATGGGTCATTTTGGCTCGTTAAAAACTTTGGAAACACTTAAGGAGCATTTCTTCTGGCCGCATATGAAAGCACATGTTGATAAGGTATGTGACCAATGTATTACTTGCAAACAAGCAAAATCTAGAACACAACCACATGGATTGTACACTCCCTTATTTGTTCCAAGCTCACATTGGACTGATCTTTCTATGGACTTTGTATTGGGATTGCCTCGATCCAAAACTGGTAAAGATAGCATCTTTGTTGTTGTTGATAGATTTTCCAAAATGGCACATTTCATTGCATGTAAGAAAGTTGATGATGCTATTCATATTGCTGATTTGTTCTTTAAGGAGATTGTTAGATTGCATGGCATGCCACGTACAATTGTTAGTGATAGAGATACAAAGTTTCTAAGTCATTTCTGGCGTGTTTTGTGGAGTAGACTTGGTACTAAATTGTTATTTTCTACAACTGCTCACCCACAAACCGATGGTCAAACTGAAGTTGTTAATAGAACTTTGTCTTAACTGTTACGTGTTGTCATTCAAAAGAACTTAAAGAATTGGGAAGACTGCTTAGCTTATATTGAGTTTGCATACAATAGATTTGTTCATAGTGGAACATTGCATTCTCCTTTTGAAGTTGTTTATGGCTTTAACCCTTTGTTCCCGCTTGATCTTATTCCCATACCTGTTCATGAACGTGTTAGTTTAGATGGAGAACGAAAAGCAAAACTTGTGAAAGAATTGCATGAAAAGGTTAAGTCACAACTTGAAGCTAAGAATAAAGTGTATGCCAATAGAGCCAACAGGAATCGTAAAGTTGTTATATTTGAGCCTGGTGATCTTGTTTGGTTACACTTGAGGAAAGAAAGATTCCCTAAGGAAAGGGACTCAAAGTTGAAGCCAAGAGGTGATGGACCGTTCAAAGTGTTGAAACGGCTTGGTGATAATGCCTATGTTCTCGATCTTCCTGAAGAAAGGTATGGTCCTATCTCTAAAACTTTTAATGTTGCTGACCTTTCTCCATTTAGTATTGATTCAGATTCGAGGACGAATCCTTCTCAAGTGGGAGGGAATGATGAGCTACAGCCTAACCTTGTGAATACAAACACTGATGATGACACCTCACTGCCCCGCACAGGTCCCATGACAAGGAGTATGGCTAAGAAGTTGTTGCATTGTGTTGAATCATTTCTTTATAGGCATGAAGAGGATGAACCAAGCAGAGATGATGTCCATTGGGTTTATATGATACAAGCTTTGATCTAGTTGTATCAAAAACATGTTGTACATATCTTTAGTTGTTCTTTTTAATATTGTTGGTTGGTTAACCTTGTTTTAGGATAGTTTGTGTTGTATTATTGCCTTGTTTTTCAGGTACACGTACTTAGCTTAAAAATGCAATTAGAATCTGAATTTTTGTTCAAGCAAGGAGGTGATAAGCAAGTAGCTTACAAGCAAGGAGGTGACAAGCAAGGAGGTGACAAGCACACACAAATCTGAATTGTTCTTCACGCCAAACATGGATGGACAAGCTGCTCAAAGAACGAACCAATTGGGAGAAGTCTTGCAAATGTTCAAACCAATCAAAAACAACTTGAAAACAAGCAAGCAAGCAGCACCAAAATTGATCCAATCAGCTCCTTGAAGAATACGGCTGTTTAAGGCATAATTCACTTGGAAAGTCAAAGCCAAACTTGCAACCAATCAAAGGCAATTCAAACCAAGTTGTTCAAAGCATTATCCAATCAAAATTGATCAAGAATTGTGGTGAGAACAAGCATGGAAGCACGGCAAAACAATTCAGCTTTCTTGGAACCAAAATTGTTCAAACAAGTTACCAAGCAAGCATGTTCCTTTTAGACTTGTACTTTGTACTTTAAACCTTGTACCTTTGTAAATTTCGTTGGTTATAAGTAGATTAGGAACCTGAATGTAAAAATGACCAGAATTCAAAAACATTTCAATCAAAATTTCCTTTAAGGAATTCTCAACTTTCCTAGTTGAAGTTTAAACCTCTAAACGGTTTCTTTCAAGTTCATAGCCTAGAACTTGTTAGTATTTACTTCATTTTTGGTTTACAGCATCTTAGGGTCTCAATGAGGTTTTAGATGTGTTGGAATGCCAAAGAGGAAGAGGTGTTGGCATGAATTGAGCCAAGGACAAACGGTTACAGTTCAAGGGATGTCATTGTGATGTTCTTTGCCATAGCCGAGGTTCAAATCAATTTGGAATAGAAGATAAAGTCTTGGAAACATTTTCTAGCCTTTATTTGGCTCATCAGAAGTAATCAAAACAAGTCTCAAAGCTTGTCATGATCGGCTGCACAATCTGCCAGAGAAGCTGTTTTCTTGTATTTCTTTGTAAAAATATTTTTACTTCACATTTAAGCTTTGTTTTTCATTGGTTAACATTTAGGTTGATATATTATAGTTTAAGTTAATCTTAGCCTGCATATACCCCTGAACTCTTTGTAAACACGTAGACTTCATTTCAATTTATAAACATCAGCTGAGAGCTGCTTGAAAGAACAGTTTTTGTTCTTCTTCTTTAACCTTTGATTCAAGGGCTTTTGGATCCCTTCAAGACCTGAACAACCTTGTTTGTAGGCTTATATACTTGGGGTGAATATCATTTGGGAGGGTTGAGGCTTGCCTAGATGAGTTGAAGCCATTTGTTAGCCATTGTTCATCGCACAAGCAAAACAGAACTGGTTTGTTGCAAGGTCTTCTTAGCAAGGTTGTGCTGCACCCATTCTTTTTCCAGCTGTGTAAGGAGTTAAAGGAAGGTCCTTTCTTGTTCCCTCATCACAATAAGAACAAGAACATGAAGGTGATAACGAAGAATTAAAGATAAAATAGAATCAGCAGAGGTACAAATGCCTCTAACATTCCATAACATAATCTTCATTGTGATAAAATATCAAACGAATTAAAGAGATGAGCTGCACGCGAGCGAGTAAACAGTGGTGAAATAGGCGGAAGCGTCTTATGATGCCGCCTCAATAATTTTTGTGGGACATGAAAACCAGCACCATCGCCGAAAGCAGAAGATCCGTCTGTATACGCCCGAGAGGGAACCTCTTGTTGTGCTGTGTCGAGAAAGGCAACATTGACTTGATCATTAATGAAATTATAAAGAATCTCATCGGAAGCCTCTGTGGCTAAATGTTATTGACGATGAGATAGCTCGACTTCACCATCAGAAAATAGACCAACTAAGATATAGCAGACATGTCATTAATCATAGTATCATCAATGCCCTCTAATCATGAAATATCCTGCACATAAGAAGTTGACGGCAGTCGCGTCATATCCGGAGACAAAGTAAGTGAAGGTTGTTCGTCCTGCACCACCAAATGCTCAGCCCGCAGAGGCTGGGGTGTCTTGTGGCCTTGGATGAGGCTTTTTGGGTGTCCAACATTGAGTCTGTTCCTTGTCAGAACGATCCATCCTCTTTGATTTGGTCACTTGTTCTCCACCAGGCGGATGAGTCATATGGGTATCTGATTTTCCATAACAGGCCGACTTATGTCCCAAACGACACACAATGTACAATACATGGTAAATCTTTATAGACAACAAACAGAAAAATACAACGATTAGATAACTGAATGAATACATGCGTAAGAAGCTCCCTAGAGACATTAATCTCCACACACAAACGAGCCACAAAAGGGCAGAGAACCTCAGCCGTGGTCGTGTCCAACTTCATAAGCGTGCTTAACATGCGACCAATTAGAAACAAAGCCTCATGTTGATGAAAATATACTAGTAAGCCGGGCAATGAAACCCAGACTGGAACGATTGGGATGTCCACTTTAGGGTCATAATCGGGGTCCATTTCGTAACCCTCATATACTTTCCTGCTTAATCTATCTTTATCGTGCAAAACAACGCAAGTAATGTGGCTCTTGTTCTAAATGTAACAAAACATGCATCGGGTCAAGAAGGCCAATACGTACTGTACCAATAAATCCACTGTGATCAATAGTGGAGCAGATTGTAGCCAGCAGAGAACGACCATACCAAAAGGTGCCGACCAAAGTAAATCGATAGGGAGCTGCCAATGTTGTTATCTCGTCATCCGTAAAAGCGATCATGGGGCTACCTTTGTATTTTTGGATTGGCTTCGGTGCAATGGATGGTGCGGAGGACGAATGAAATAGTGATGCAAACGATCATGGTTTACCAGAAGCCGACAGTTGTGTTGCCCGTTGCGGCGGCAGCGTGGCCGAAGAATTCTCCATGTGCGATCGCAGACAATGGACAAAAAAGGTAGTCCGCAGATGTTGGGAGGAAGGTGAAATGAGAAGTCGGTTTGAGAGGAGGAGAGTGACGATCAGCGGCGGCCTGAATCAAGATTCTACCGTCTGCCATCGAGCGCTAGAGAGAAAGGCCGCCATTGCATATTTATTTCACACCTGATATATATACATAATTCGAATATATATGTATGCATGCAATAATGGCCACTTGGCCGATTACACATATATATACACCTTTCTCTTTTTTCCTTTTTTGTATATCTTACTTCTTTATTCTATATTTGTGTTATTTCTTACATACATATATATGCGTGCTCAAAAGTGATTATTTGGCCGAATAGACATACATCTATACTTATTTATATTTTCCTTTTATAACTCATTTCTTTATTCCATCTTTTAACCTTATGGTTATTTCTTTTCTCATCCAACATATTTATATTATTACATGTCACAAAACTTATTCTTTCTCCTCTTTTTTACTACTATGGACAAATATGTGAATGTGTATATATATCACATAAATCCTTTTCTTTTCCCCTTCTTTTACTTATATCTTATTTTGGACATTTCTACCATTTATATACATGTTACTTTCCATCAACATAAATGCTTACAAAATCATCATAAAAATACATAAACATATCTAATGATGGAAACCAAGAAAATAAAGTAAATAGGGTATAAATACCCTAGTTTGGCCGCTATATACATATACCTAATTAAACATGTAGATCATCAAGAAATCAACTTTTGTGAACTTAAGTTTTAGACATGAATATGATTGCCTCATATCATGCTAAATCAAGAACGCCAAAGTTCATAAAAACAAAAATCATAAAAAAAACACATAAGTGATGATCTTCATAAAAACATATAAACACATACATAAACATGTCTTATTAGTACACTTTTCTTAACATATCAAGTGTCTTCATTTCCTTTCTTTAACTTTTGTATACATCTCCTAAGAGTGTTCATTTCATTGTAGTTATGCATATATGCTCATTTTATCCATGTTTGGCCGTGTATATTTCTATACATATACAACAATTTTTACACCATATATGAACATAGTTTGTACATATTCTTGATACAAAATCCTTGAACATATGTCAGGAATGATCCAACTTTATATGAACATAATTAATTAGATCTTTGGAAATCCATGAAGGATCTAGAAAGAATACTTGCCTTTATGAACCCACCGTTTCTTTCTCTCCTTATCATTAAAAAAGATAAAAATATTTCCAAATAGTACACGTTCTCATCTAGCTCATTATACTTTGATTTACGTTGATTTTCTTAGGCGAAACCTTTCTTACTCTCTTAAACTTACATATCTTAATGTTGATTTAGTCTCCACTTGCTCCTCTCTCATCTAGCTCATTTGATTGAATAAGATTCAACCTCCACTTGCTCGTTTCTCATCTAGCTCACTGATACACACTGAAGACGGGTGCTTTGCCAAGCATGGCAGACCTCCAGCTAAATTCAATGAACAATGGAGAAATCCTAAACCTTGGAGGTCTCAAGCATCTAATAATGGCAACTGGAGGGGAGTCAATCCCAACGTATCTAGCAACTGTGTTATCAGATCGGCTAATGTCCGACCAAAGCCAGCTAGATGAAATCTTCAAGTTTATGAAGCAACACCACTCTCAAAAACCGCCCCTAGATACAAAACAAAAAGCTATTCAGGCCACTATGGCCAGCTATGGTAAGAATTCCAAACTTCTTTCTCCCTGGTTGATTCTGGTGCCACTCGTCACATGAGATGGAATATAGAAAAACTAACTGATTATGTGATGTTTCATAACCCTACAAAGTTTGAGGTAGCTAATGGTGTTGGATTAACATAGTTGGATGTGGAGATGTCAAATTTACTGAAAACCTAAAATTAATAAATGTTCTGTTTATACTTGACTTGAGTTTTAACTTGATTTTTTTTGGCAAACTTGTTGAGGATAAAATATGTGAAGTAAGATTCTCACCCTCTAAATGTTATTTTCAGGAGATTATCTCCAAGAATATGATTGGCAATGCTAACAAGATCAATGGTCTCTTCCTGCTTCAAGCTGAAGACTCAAGTCCTTTCAGTAGTCAAACTAGTGTAGGATCATGTATGATTTCTTGTAGGAATACTGAGAGCATTTTGTTATAGCATAAGAGATAAGGACATCCCAACTTCTTGTATCTCAGAAGGCTTATGCCAGCCATGTTTGTCAATATCAATCAATCTTGACTTATTTTGTGAAGATTGCTTATTTGCTAGAGTTACAGAACAAATTATCCAAAGAAAACATATACAAGTAGTGCTCCTTTTAGCCTAATTCACTCTATTATGTGGGGACCTTCAAAAGTAGTCAACATCAATGGTGCTAAGTGGTTCATCACATTTGTTGATGACCATACTGTTGAGAAAAAGATTTTGAGTGATTCACAAATACATGATTTAAATACCATTTGTTTAAGAAATGCATGACAAAATTTATTACTTAACATGCTTTTATGACATACATGCCTTATATGCTTTATATATATTGTTTTCGTGCTAAAAAGCCATGAAGCGTTAAAGCTTACATCAAATGACAAACATTTGTTGTGTTTGAACTATTTTCAGGTGCCACAATTAATGAACTAAACTAGTTCATTAAGTGAAGTACTTAAGTTAATGAACTAACTAGTTCATTAAACGGAGATATATTTGGAGAAGGCAAGATGGCAACAAATTGAAACATGGAAAGTCTCCTCTCCATTC
The DNA here is from genome assembly GCA_036186865.1 of Eustoma russellianum. Lineage (NCBI taxonomy): Eukaryota > Viridiplantae > Streptophyta > Magnoliopsida > Gentianales > Gentianaceae > Eustoma > Eustoma russellianum. The sequence continues at coordinate 19,992,346 of AP025068.1, forward strand.
GATACACACGTTTTTATATATACATATTATATATATTCACATTTTTTATAAAAAGGCACAACACACATATATTCCGACGTACTGCCCACACGTTACATATATTACAAAAGTAAGTCAATGTCACACCACTATACTTACCTGATATTTATGAGTACGTTCAGGGCTTACATCATATGATATAAGTCGTGGTGTTGACAAAAGTATTATGACACGTTACAAGGTTATAAACCAAAAATTATCGTATCGGTTGACTACCGAAACTTCGCCAACGTATCACGTACTTTCCATATATAGATGGCCAGACCATATACTTTAAAAAGAGCAAACAATTTCGTGGCTTACATGATATATAGATGGCCAGACCATATATTTTAAAAAGAGCCAAAAATTTCGTGGCTTACATGATATATAGATGGCCAGACCATATACTTTAAAATTTCTCTTTACAAAAGTGAAATTCATCACATGTTGGAGACAATGTGCATCCATTCTCAGCCTTGGTGGAGCTTAGTTGGCATCTCAATTGGTGGAGAATAACCCACACAAGGTTAGTGACACAAAAGGAGGAGCTACACAAGGTAACAATTCAAAACATTGAGAATGTAGCACATGCTTAAAATCTCAGCATGGCTGTCCGATTTTTGCCTCTTAATGTTAACAAATTTGTTTCCCAAAATTGAAGGGATTAACTTTTAATTATTTGGCGACATGTTAAACTTTATTTGGCACATGTTTTTACATTTTAATTCATAATTTACAGCTGCTAAATGCTGACAAGATTCATCCAATCATAGAGTGCCAAGTAAGCAAAGCCAAGATATTCATCCAATCATGTTGTGCCAAGTAGGCAAGATGGTGTCATCTCTACACAAGGTAATCTTCCAAGGGAATTAAAGATAATTCTGAAGGTGATAGAAGAACTAAAGGGGGCGGTCATGATGAGATAAAAAGAAGAAAAGTAGTGCAATGTGATTCAAGACAACTCTCATATTCTATCAAGTGCAAAGAAGTCTCTACTCTCTTCTTCTACATTTCTTTCTTCTTCTTCTTCTCTCAAGCCTATTGTTCTTATATTCAACATATTGAATAGGCTTTGTTTAAACCACCATACACGTTTCATTTGTTGAAGAAGGATTGATCAAGATGTGATCAAGCCTTCATCCGTTCGGTGGTGGTGTTCGTGATCCGGTGTGATTGATTGTATTCTTTGTGAAAGGGTGGTATTGGTGTGTAACTCCAGCAACCCTTGTGGTAAGGTGTTTTTGGTGTTTAGTGATAACCGAGGAAGGTGTCCTCGAAGACTTGAGTAGGTTGTTTTAACTGAACCAGTATAAAATTCTTGATGTTCTTATTTTCAGAACTTTACTTTCAGTTTTCAGTTTCTGTGTTGACTTTGTTGCAATTGTAAAAATACTAAACAACTTTCAAAAATTCCAAAACTTTGCATAAACATAGCCATATATCCTAGCTTTCATTTGGCGCAAGTTTCAACTCATTTCAATAAGTATAAGTCAGTCAAACGTGATTAGTTCTGTGACTAGTGCAATCTAATTTTCAGATTTCCAAAGGTTGAGAACTTCAACGTGGTTGGCATACTTTCCAAAATAATTTTAAAAAACTGTTTTGACCCATTAAAATAAATATCATAAGGGGTTTGGCATTAAATTTTCAGATCATTTGGAGTTACGAATTAGTCGGAATAAATTTTTCAAGTCGGAGTACGGTTTCTGGCAGATTCGCGCAATCTGACCAAAGACAAATTTTCAAAGGGTTAGGAGCGGAGTTTTATTCTGAAATTTTTATGAGATACTTATAAAATCTGAGAGTTCATTCATACCAAATTTTATAATTTGTGGAGGTCTCTAACTAGGTTGTTTAATTATTTCAAATCAGGATCTGAAAACAGGGGTTGTTTTCAGAAGTGGGGTTTTTGGGCCAAACATTTTTAAAAACAAGAATCTTCGCACACGCTATTCAACCCCCTTCTAGTGGTGCTATACAAGTCCTACAAGTGATATCAGAGAGCAGGCACACTCACGACAAGGAGATCCAACTATCTTAGATAGATGGCAACCACTAGCAACAAAACCGAGCAAGAAGGAATGTCAACCGTAAGCCGTCCTCTTTTCGATGGTGAGTCTTTTATGCAATGGAAACTTAGAATGAAACTTTTCTTTATGGCCATTGATATAGACTTGTGGTCAATTATAGAAGATGGTCCTTTTGTCCCTTCTAAGTTATCTATTGTTGATGGTGTCCCACTAGAGATTGTAAAACCGAAACAAGAATATACTAGTGATGACAAAAAGAAATTGAGTATGAATGCTAGAGCCATGCAACTACTTTTAAACGGGTTGAGTAAAAGTGAATCAAGTTACGCGTCTAATTGCTCTAGTGCTCAAGAGATGTGGAGAATTCTAGAAATGAAACACGAAGGGACTAGTCAAGTCAAAGAGTCTAAAATAAATATGCTTATGTCTACTCTTGAGTCTTTTAAATTATTGCCTAATGAATCTATCGTTGATATGGACTTACGGTTGACTAACACCTACAATTCTCTTGAGTCTCTTGGCAAAGCTTTTTCTACACAGGAAAAGGTTCAAAAGGTGCTAAGAAGTCTCCCATCCGAATGGGATTCAAAAGTCACTGCAATCAAAGAAAGTAAGGATACTAAATCAATAAAGGTGGAGGAATTAATCGGATCATTGAAGGTATATTAAAACAAACTTATCTTAAGAAATTCTTAATCTACTTCCAAACATGATAAGGCTATAGCGTTTAAATCAAATGAATATGTCTCTACCTCTTATGATCGCGTATATGATAGTGACACAAATTCCGTGATGAAGATCTAATCACGATGGCTAAAAAGATTAAGAAAGATCATGAGAAAATTGATTAAAAACAAAACTAAGCCTACTTCATCTAAGAATCATAGAAATAAAAATAATGAGGAAATAAAGTGCTATGAGGAAACTTGGACACTTGTCATATGATTGCCCGAACAAGGACAAACAAACGAACAAAAACCATGACAAGGATCGGACCAAAACTAGACTCGTCTCAGAACCTAAACAAAAGAGAAGAGCCTTCAAAGCCTCCACTTAGAGTGATTCATCTAACTCGGAGACTGATGATACCAAAGAACAAAGGCACAAGTATGCTTTACATCTAAGGCATCAAATGAGGTATCTTCTGACTCTGATTCTGATTCTGAGCCTTCTTATAATGATTTATTCTGTCAATATCTTAAGTTGCATAAGTTTTCTAAGACTCATGCAAAAGAAAAGAAACGATTAATTGAAGACAAGAAGTTGTTAGAATCATCTAACACAAACCTTGTTGCTCAATCAAACGATTCAAAAGAAGAGTCGTCTTGCACAATCAATGCATTAAAATCTGAGGTCTCATCATTAGCGAAACAAAACAATGAAATGAAATCCGAGATTTCAAATTTGAAATCAACAAATATAGATCTAGAAAAAATGGTGAAATAATTTCACACAGATACAAATATGCTAGATCGTATCATTTCTTCACAAAAACATGATAGCGACAAAACCGGATTAGGATACATTGAGAAATACAAGACACTAAATAAATCAACCAAATTCATTCCATATAAGAAAATAGATGCGTCCAAGATATATGTGGCGCCTAAGAAGATGCCCAGATCTCCCCTATGCCATCTCATCATGCTTCTTCTTCATATCATACGAGATATAATTATGTGCCATATAGATATGAAAGAAACTATTGATGCATACACGACATTCATTCAACAAAAATGCATCTAGATCACGCACCATGCACACCAACACAAGAACTTATCAAAGACGACAAACGTACAATGATTACAATGGAATTCTCGGTCCAAGGGCAATTGCAGTCCCACATAATGTCTATTATGTTGCATCTTCATCTCTTTTGTCATCTTTTGGAAGACCTAGGAAGGTCACCCAAATTTGGGTACCAAAACGGACATTTGCAAAGGGTTGAAAAAATAACCCTTAAGAGTGCACTTGAAATGCATGAGTTTTGTTGATATACTATAAACTACTATTTTTTTCTTACATGTACTTTTGACATTATTTACAAAATAAAGGGGGAGATAAAGTTCATGATTTGAGGGGGGAGAGAGAGTGATTTAAGGGGGCGGAAAGAGCATGATTGTAAAATTCAAGGGGGAGACAATTACAAATTCAAAATTCGAATTTGTGCTCGATTGGAGGGGGAGTGGTCATATTTAAATCATGAACTAAGGTTATTTTGTAAATCATCAAAAAGGGGTGATTGTTGAGAAAAAGAGTTTGAGTGATTCACAAAAACATGATTTAAATACCACGTGTTTAAGAAATGCATGACAAAATTCATTACTTGACATATTTTTGTGACATACATGCCTTATATGCTTTATATATATTGTTGTCGTACTAAAAATCCATGAAGCGTTAAAGCTTACATCAAATGAAAAACATTTGTTGTGTTTGAACTATTTTCAGGTGCCACCATTAATGAACTAAACTTGTTCATTCAGTGAAGTACTTAAGTTAATGAACTAACTAGTTCATTAAATGGAGATATATTTGGAGAAGGCATGATGGCAACAAATTGAAACATGGAAATTCTCCTCTCCATTTGATACATAAGTTTTTATATATACATATTATATATATTCAGATTTTTTACAAAAAGGCACAACACACATATATTCCGACGTACTACCGATACGTTACATATATTACAAACGTACGTCAACGTCACACCACTATACTTACCTGATATTTATGAGTACATTCAGGTCTTATATCATATGATATAAGTCATGGTGATGACAAAATTATTACGACACGTTACATTGTTGTAAACCAAAAATTGTCGTATTGGGTGACTACAGAAACTTCGCCAACATGTCATGTACTTGTCATATATAGATGGCCAAACCATATACTTTAAAAAGAGCCAAAATTTTCGTGGCTTACATGATATATTAAACCATGAAATCATTCCATGTTGGCACACACAAATCACCCCCGTTAAGGTCAAATTGTGGAGATTTCAAATTTAAATTTTTTTGTTGCATGGGGCACCTATACCTCAGCCTTATGAGCTGAATATTTAATTTATTTTATGTATGTTATATGTGACATAATATATATAACAGGTGCAAAAATTTTGAATTTAATCGGAGAAAAATCGCGTAATCGATGAAAGTCAAAAATTCGGTTTTCTACGAACATAACACATGGAACGTTTTTTGCATGACATGTAACATGTATCTAGACACTTTTTACATATTCAAGACATGTTGAAGTGTACTAGAATATTCTAATTAGGGGTGATTGGAATATACCATACATGTGTAATTATTGTGCAATATTTGACAAAGGTTACAAATTTGAAATTCAGCAGATGTTGGAGACAAAGTGCACGCCATTCTCAGCCTTGGTGGAGCTTATGTGGAGCTTATTTGGCATCTCAATATGTGGAGAAAAAGCCACACAAGGTTAGTGACACAAAAGGAGGAGCTGCACAAGGTAACAATTAAACTTTATTTGGCACATGTTTTTATATTTTAATCTCAGAATTTACAGCTGCTAAATGGTGACAAGATTCATCCAATCATAGAGTGCCAAGTAAGCAAAGACAAGACATTCATCCAATCATGTTGTGCCAAGTAAGCAAGATGGTGTCATCTCTACACAAGGTAATTCCAAGGGCATTAAAGAGAATTCTCAAGGTGATGGAAGGCCTAAAGGGGCGGCCATGATGAGATAAAAAGAAGAAAAGTGGTACAAAGTTATTCAAGACAACTCTCATATTCTATCAAGTGCAAAGAAGCCTCTACTCTCTACTTCTACATTTCTTTCTTCTTCTTCTTCTTATCTCAAGCTTATTGTTCTTATATTCAACATATTGAATAGGATTTTTTTTTATAACACCATACACGTTTCATTTGTTGAAGAAGGATTGATCAAGATGTGATCAAATCTTCATCTGTTCGGTGGTGGTGTTTGTGATCCGGTGTGATTTATTGTATTGTTTGTGAAAGGGTGGAGTTGGTGTGTAACTCTAGTAACCCTTGTGGTAAGGTGTTTTTGGTGTTTAGTAATAACCGAGGAAGGTGTCCTCGAGGATTGGGGTAGGTTGTTTTAACCGAACAAGTATAAAATTCTTGGTGTTCTTATTTTCAACACTTTACTTTGAGTTTTTGGTTTATGCGTTAATTTCGTTGCAATCGTAAAAATAGTAAACGACTTTCAAAAATTACAAAACTTTGTAAAATCATTGACACGTATCCTAGCTTTCATTTGGCGCAAGTTTCAACTTATTTGAATAAGTATAAGTCAGTCAAACGTGATTAGTTCTGAGACTAGTGCAATCTGATTTTTAGATTTCCAAAGGTTGAGAACTTCAATGTGGTTGGCATACTTTCCAAAAGAATTTTAAAAAACTGTTTTGACCTATCAAAATAAATATCTTAAGGTGTTTTTCATTAAATTTTCAGATCATTTGGAGTTACGAATTAGTCAGAATAAATTTTTCAAATTAGAGTACGGTTTCTGGCAGATTCCCGCAATATGAAAAAAACGATTTTTCAAAGGGTTAAGAGTGGAGTTTTATTCTGAAATTTTTATGAGATACTTATAAAATCTGAGAGTTCATTCATGCCATATTTCATAATTTGTGGTCTCTAACTAGGTTGTTTAATTATTTCAAATCAGGATCTGTTTAGTGGGGTTTTTGGGCCAAACATTTTTAAAAACAAGAATTTCTGCATTTTCTATTCAACCTCCCCCTTCTAGTGGTGCTATACAGGTCCTACGCATACTAGACTTTCCTGGTTGTACTAATGAGACATAAATATGAGGTTGGGGATATTCATAAGAAATCCCTGTGTTTGATTCAGAATCAGTTTAACACTACAATAAGAACGTTAAGAACTGATAACGGCCTTGAATACCTTGAATCACCTGTAAAACAATACCTTAAGTCTAAAGGTCCACCATCAGACATCCTGTACCTACACTCCACAACAAAATGGAGTTGCAGAGAGGAAAAACAGACATCTTCTTGAAATAACAAGGGCAATTATGATGTCTATGAAGGAACATAAGCATTACTAGGGTGAGGGTGTACTTACAGCTAGCTACACACCTCATCAACATGATGTCTTCTAAGGTACTAAACTATGTCACCCCTAAAAATGCCATGTCTCAATATTTTCTGAGCTCAAAATTTATTTTAAGAATTACCTATGAAAGTGATTGGATGTACAATGTATAGACATTTTCCTTAGCAATTCAGAAGCAAACTAGACATGAGAGCGGAGAGATGTATCTTTTTTGGGTATTCTCATACACAAAAAGGTTACAAATGCTACTCCCTAAATCAAGGAAATTTTATGTTTCTCTTGACGTTGTATTTGGTGAAGCTAATGCATTTTATGGTAAAGGTGTCCCTGAGTTTGAGCAGGAAAAAGAATGCAACGCCTGGAGTATTATTGATCTTCCTAGCACGGAACTTGCAAAAGAGGGAAGTATTCCAAGTGAAGGGGAGAATCAGCACTCACCACCGAGGGACCATATTGTGTCTTATCACCATGAGACTACTTACAGAAATATTGAAGAATCAAAGAGTGAATCATCTACCTTTAGGGAAATTTTCCCAATAGATGATAGACCAATATCCATCGGAAAAAGAGTCGGAGCATGTGTGAAGAAGATGTATCCCATTGGCAATTATGTGTCATATGATTGTCTCAAGGGAAATTGTAAGTCTTTGTTTCCTCACTTGATAGCTTGCAGGTTCCAACGAATATCCAAGAGCCTTAGCTCAACCTGAGTGGAAGAAAGGTGTTACTGAGGAAATGGATGCTTTGATCAAGAATGGTACATGGGAAGTTATACCGGCTAAGGATGGGATCAAACCAGTGGGATGCAAATGGATTATCTCTATCAAATATAATTCAGATGGATTCACCAGCAGGTACAAAGCAAGGTTAGTTGGCAAAGGTTTCACTCAAACCTTTGGGATTGACTATGAAGAAACTATTGCACCCGTGGCAAAACTAAACAATGTAAGAATACTTTTTTCTTTTGTCGTTTACCTTGACTGGCCACTCTTTTAGCTTGACATTAATAATGAATTTCTTAATGGTGACTTGGAAGAGGAAGTTCACATACATATTCCTCCTGGATTCACTTCTAAATCCAACAAAAATATGGTATGTAGATCGAAGAAATAGTCCCCGAGGTCCCCGAGGTCATGGTTCAAAAGGTTAACTCAATTTTATCTTCCCATGGCTTATCTCAGTATCTGAGTGATCATACCTTATTTATAAAGTCTTTTGAAAGCATTAGCTACATCATTATTCTTGTATATGTTGATGATATCATTCTTACTGGAAATCATTATAATGGTATGTTGGAAACAAAGAACCTATTATCAGAGTCTTTTGAGGTAAAAGATTCAGGACACATAAGACACTTTTTTAGGCATGAAAGTTCTCAGATCATCTAGTGGCATTTGCATTTCCCAAAGAAAGTATATATTATACTTGTTGCAGGACACTGGGATGACCAACTATAAGTTTGCAAGCCTCTAGTTGAGCATGGTTTCAAACCTAAGGAGGTCTGGGATTTAGGTTATACTCACAAACATAGGTATCAGAGTTTAATAGCTAAGTTGATATATTTTTCTCATACTAGACCAGACATATGCTATGAGGTAGGTTTTATTAGCCAATTTATCCATAATCCTACAGTTGGACATTATAACTATGCTTCAAGAAATTGAGGTACCTAAAATCTTCCCCTGGTCAGGGACTGTTTTCCGAACGAACACAAGACAGGGATATTAAGGTGTTCATTGATGCTGATGGGCTGGTCCAAAGCAGATATGAGATCTAGATATGCCTCTTATTTATGGGGGAAACCTGGTTACATGGAGATGCTAGAAGCAGCATGTTGCATCTAGGAGCAGTGTTGAGGCTGAACTAAGGGCTCTATCCTCTAGCGTGTGTGAAGGTATGGATCAACAGGGTGATGAAGGAATTAAAGCTGGAGATTCAGCTGCCTATTCATGTCTACTGTGATTATATATCTGCAATCCATATACAGAGAATCCTGTGCAACATGACAAATCCAAACACCTTGAGATAAACATGCATTTCTTGAGGGAAAAGATAGAGGACAAAGTGCTCATACTCCAATTCATCAGATCCAAAGACCAGATTGTAGATGTGCTAACCAAACCTGTCCGTGTTCAAATCTTCAAGACATTACTTGACAAGCTTGGTTGTATCAACATCTACAACTCTAGCTTGAGGGGAGTGTTGGGATACAGTGTACATCAGGTGAAGGACCAGACCAAAAACGCAGGAAGGAATCTAGTGTGTTCAACAACAAAAACTCTCTTTGAGGCATTTCATTGAACAGTTTATTAAAAGCGTTGAACACTTATTTTTGATCTTAATTCTCTTTGAATTTTGTTCAGAATCATATTTGATTGTACATAATCGCTATTTAATCATAGGACTTCAGATAAATCATCATTTTGATGATTAAATTTAGTTTTATACATTAGATTTTACCCGGCTAAACTAGCTATTGGGCTGTCTTGTCAAGGCTCTTCTAGCCGTTGCACCTATCGTGTATATATGTATAACTTGGAGCTGTTCGAATCAGTAGTGTTTTCTTCTCATTTCCACTGTCAATTGTGTGATATTTTTGTTATTTTCTCTATAATGACATAATGATGCATGCTGATTGTACTCGCTTATATTTATGTTACTTCTGCTATATCAATCCGTGTTTTATGTCAACAAGCATATGAATAGTATTGACGTCTTGTACTTCTCGTAGCAGAGTACGGTGGGTGGACCGTTCTGAGACCAAAGTATAAGGGTCTCGGGGCAGAGCGTTACACCATGCATCAAGGCCGAGACACCTCACAAGAGGAAGGAAGTTCTTTAAATTGAAGGGAAGAAGATAGCATTAGGAACACTCAAAGTTATGACTTCTATTAAGAGTTAATGCTAGAAACCTCTAAGAAACTCTTCTTTTAAGTTGCTCAATTCATCCTCTTATTAGTCCTTTAGGCTGTGACCCCCACAAAGGAAAAAAAGGAAAATTGTTCAAGCAAAGGTTAGAGAATAAGGCCCTAGACAAGTTGATCCAAGAGGAATCACCTATCTAAGGCTTAAACTCAAGAAAAGGCAAGTAATTCTCTTAGATCATTCATGCATTGTGAAAATCATATGCATTGTGTTCATATCAACACAAGGATAGCTTCAACCTATTTTCTTAGAGTAAAGATGCACAGTCTATGTTTGCATGTGATATTTGATGATGATGTTGTTTTGTGTGATAGATTATGAAACTAGACTTAGACTATGTCAAATATGAATATGCATGTGAAGCTAACATTTGAATGAAACCTCTTATGATCATGCATGTAATAATAATGAACAAGGTGGTTAAACTAGTTAGAATATGAAAGTGCATGCGTTATAAAAGTAGTTATTTTGCTCTCATTATGTGTATTTCTATGGAATGATCATCATATATGTTTGACATGGTTTATTCTTGTATTCTGGGGGATATTCAAAAAGCATATGATTGTCAGCATTGGTGGAAATACTTTCATTCTAACACATTATGGGCGGATTGTAGCAAGCAAAAGTATGGGTGTCGGCCTTCGATATCCTTGCACATTTATGATTCCCAGTTTGGAAATGATTATGTAGCATCAATGATTTTATGGAATCCCGAGTGGAACGTATACAAAATTTCATACATTGGCTGCCAGATGCTAATGGTCAGTTCTCGCTCAAATCGGCCTATACCATAATCTCCTCGACGGATAATCTGCTGGATGCATATCGATATGTTTGGTGGTCCAACTCACATCCGGGATTGAGGCTATTTTTATGTCGACTTTTTAGAAAGTCCTTGCCACCGGTGGATAATTTGAGAGGCTGGCAAATGCCACTACTATCTCAGTGCGCTTTCTGTCGACATAATTTGGATACACGGGGTCATATGTTTCTTCAATGTCTGGGAATACAGCCTTTATGGACAGAAATGGCCATCCTATTCTCTTTGCCAATGCCATCCAGCTGTACCATCAAGATGCACTTGGCTCGATGGTGGCGATCTTCGAATAAAGCATCGATGCAAGGACAATTGAGAGTGGTGGTTCCTTCGATCGTTACATGGAGTATATGGAAAGAGTACGCAGCAATCCAGTTTGGGACATAAACTTTTGTTTATGGGAGGCTATTTAAAAAGTTCGGTCATTAGTTTATACATGGTGTTCCGCGATGAATAGAAAGAAGTTTGCGTCACATATGCCTCATTTAATGGCCTTAGCTTTCTCTCCTCCATTGCGGACAAAGCGGGTGCAACTCGTCAGATGGGAGCGGCCGCCATCGGGACGATTGAAATTGAACGTAGATGCAGCGATGGGAAGAGACCATGCGCCAGGAGGAGCAATTTTGCGTAATATCATGGGCGGTTTGTATCGGCTATATGTTTTGCATTACCTAGGGTCAGCCCACTGCATGCAGAGCTATTGACATTGATATTGGCTTTGATTCACTATGCACGGGGGTGGGATAATATTATAGTGGAGACAGATTGTTCATCCATTCTATCTATGTTATCCTCGGGTCAACAGTTCGCAGGGTTTCTGTCCGCTGACCTTGCAAGAGCGGCACTTTTTCTATTCCTCAACCGAGCATCCTTACATTATTGCTCGCGTGAGGAAAACTCAGTGTATCACATGTTAGCTCGCCATGGTTATTCAGCTGTAGGACTTCGAAGTTATGATATGCTCCAAGCCCTTCCTTGTGAAGTTTGAGGAGCAATACACACATATGTTCTACTTGCTTTGCGTCGTTGATCAAATGTCTCACACTGTGTTGGCAAAGACCACTATTGGTTGCCTGTGTCATCTGGAGACGTAGGCAACACTGGTGCGTTTCTTTCACTATCATTGGGATCACTTTACGGAGTTACATGATACGCGCTTATGTTTATACTTATATATTGTTTTTATGCTTGGGATTCTTATTGGCGATATTGCTCTGTATGCTTTCTATGAGATGCCACACTCCGTGGTGGAGGTGGCTGACGGAAGTCCATTCATTCCTATGGCTAATGTATCACTCGAGGGACTACACTAGCGCAAGGAGACAGCTTAACTCGCATTCGTCGCCTTGGTTTTTGTTGAATCAAGGCGACATGAGTATGTGTTATCTCCTTTTTTATTACATTGACCCACGTTATGCCCACCATACTTACATCTACATTTATTGTGACTTCTTGTGAGGTGCGATGGCTTGTGAATTCATGTGCGGTGCGATGGATCACAAGGGATGGCAGCAACCGGATGACATATTCACCCTTATGGGCCTTGATTATCTTATGTTTCACAACAAGACTCCATTTCATTGGTTCTGTAGCGCCAGCTCATTTTCGATAATGCTCCAATGGTATAAATGATGAGGGAACAAGAAGGGACCTTCCTTTAACTCCTTACACAGCTGGAAAGAGAATTGGATGGAGCACAACCTTGCAAAGAAGACCTTGCAACAAACCGTTTTCGTTTTGTCGTGTTGTTGAACAATGGCTAACAAATGGCTTCAACTCATCTAGGCAAGCCTCAACCCTCCCAAATAATATTCACCCCAAGTATATAAGCCTACAAAAAAGGTTGTTCAGGTCTTGAAGGGATCCAAAAGCCCTTGAATCAAAGGTTAAAGAAGAAGAACAAAAACCGTTCTTTCAAGCAGCTCTCAGCTGATGTTTATAAATTGAAATGAAGTCTACGTGTTTACAAAGAGTTAAACTATAATATATCAACCTAAATGTTAACCAATGAAAAACAAAGCTTAAATGTGAAGTAAAACTATTTTTACAAAGAAAGACAAGAAAACAGCTTCTCTGGCAGATTGTGCAGCCGATCATGACAAGCTTTGAGACTTGTTTTGATTACTTCCTTCTGATTGGATCACCTCAAAAAGATAGCTTGATATGTCTTCTAATGAACCACGTTGGTGGCCTGAGGTCTAAGAACTTGTGAGGTCGTTTTTTTAGGCTGATCTTTGCAAGTGGTGCTGACTGGACAGTTTACTTTCAAGCAGGTGATGCACCTGTTTGCTTGGGCTTGGGACCACTCCAACCAACCTAGCAGCTTACTATACATCTGGAACAATGGGTTGATGCATCTTGTTGGTGCAAAAGTCGTCAAATAGTTTGAATTCCATGTTGGTGAAAGTACACATCTGGTTCAGCAGTCTGCTCAGGAAAATGGTGCAAACTGTTTTGATCTTTTGGAAGCTCTTCCACTCCGATTCATCAAAAATGTATCACATGAAAGTTTTAGATCTTAACAAGATATTGAATTTAGCCGCTTGTATCATCTAATTTGGAGCTGTGATGATGGAGATATGACTCGTTGAAGTTGACCTGCTTACGGATGGGTACCTTTGAAAACTGCTGACTCTGCAGCTTGATTATTTTGGGGACGTTCTTTGAGCTTTTTACAGACCTCTAATGGGAGAGTGATTCACAGAATAATTGTAGATATACGTATTATCTTTCACCTCCAACTTGAATCAGGTCAATTGGACTTGTGGTTGGAGAGATATGGCCAAAATACCAACAGGGTGTCCAGCTGCCTACTTGACTGTTTGGAATCAGCTTTGTGTTTGAACTTTGTACCCGTTTGATTCTTGCTTCCTTGAGCCTAAATGAGTTCAAAAACACACAAAACAACATATGCAAAATATACAACATGTCCTAGGGTTTGTTAGACTATAAGAGACATTAACTTGCAGTTATGAATGGTCGGGTGACCCTTAAACGTTCATACAAGTGTGACATGTCTTAGAGAACTGACAAATGAAATGTTTGACATGCTTGACATGTGGTCGATGCCTCATGGAAGTGCATCATTCCCTTCCCCTTCGAAAATGATTCGTCCTCGAATCTAAACATTAACAGGGGATATGATACAAGGATGTACACATATGTTCAACTCCACCTGAATTAAATATGAGCATTAAAAAACAGTAGGGTGAAGATGATATACCTTGGTGCATTCTTATCTTTTCCAAGGAAATTATAAGGTGTGTACACGTTTCCTAAAGTGTTTAGGATGTACCAAAAGTAAGATAGCAAAAAGTTTGTACCAGGAACATCCTAATAAATAAAGCAACATCCAAAAGACATATTGCATCAATTTTACATCAAATGTACATGTTATACGCACACGAGCAATATCTAGACAAGATGTAACGAATGAGATGCCAGCATGAATATATTCAACTAGATTAGGGCTAGGTGACGTTTCATCAATGCCTTTATCTAAGGTGAATAGGTCAAGTAATTCATCAACTAGATCACCCAAGGTTTTATGTTCATGTGTAGCTGAATTCTTTTCAAAGAAAACATTATCAAGTTCTACATCAAGTAGACTATCTAATTCAGCTAGCAAATCATCATATGGATCTAGTTTCTCAATGTCATTCTCATTAGGCACAATTACATCAATGTCATCGATAATTCGTTCAGGACGTATGTTATTTTCTAACCCAAAAATAAGCATCTCAGAAGTATGCGAATCATGCACAGGGATTCCATTTATATGCATGTCAAAGTTCAAAACATTTTCAGACAAAGTGTTATCATGTTCAATATCAACTGTAAGCATGTTGTTGATACTTTGTAAACTACCAATTTCTATCTCAAGTAAAGTATCTTCTTCCAATTCGAATACCTCATATGGTTGAACATGCAAATCATGTAAAGGAATTTCAGTTTCATGCATGTCGAGGTTCAATTTAAGCTCACACAAACTATTACTTTCAAACACGTTGGGTTGCAAAACTTTTGTTGTTTTAGAATCCTTTTCATTGTATACAACATATCATTAAGTCTAAGCATTTCCTTTTCAAATGCATTCATGTTCATAATCAATTGCTTAACTTATCCGAATCAGTTTGATCGTTTGGTTTGTCACTTTGCAAATCACGTGAGTTCTGTTCATGCCCAAAGTTTTGATTAAAACGCCAAATGATCAGGTTCGATTGAATAAGTTTTGCCTTTTCAAACATGTCATGAAGGGATGAAAACGTCTCATGTACCAAGCAATCAACAATCCCTTTATTTAATCCAGCAAAGAACCTAATCATGCTTAGTTCCTCATGCTCATTAACATTAGCATAATACAAATCATTGAGCATTTCATTATAATATGTTGTAACATCTTTACTGTACTGAGGAATGGTTTGATACCTTGGAGTTTTACACTCCCAATATCTCACCCAAAGACCATTCGTATGTCCAAAAGAGTCCATACGTAGGTTGTGTTCATCAAAGTCATTTCTATGACATTCAACTCCCCAAATGGTTCTAAGCATCATGTTTAATCAAAACAATCAACCAAAGAAGTAAAAACAGTGAGGTAACCAAGTTAGATCACAAACAAGTAAAATCAAATTATAACTTCAACAAAACATGAATTTCTACTTTAAGCTGACAATTGAATAAACAACAATCTTGGACTATCTAAGATTCAAAGAAGTATAGAAGTCAAGTGATGTTTTAGGCTGAACCAAGAAAGCTAAGGGTTTGTTCAAGACAATCCTTTAACTTACTTTAAACTTTTATGCAAATTCAATTGTAAATAAAGTGAAAGCTAAATACACACACACAAGTGCTCAGTAAGGGTTTGTTCTTGAAACTTTTTCAACAAAGATCAACACTTTGGGTGATGGTATTTTTTTTGCACAAACTTCGTTTCTAAGTTCCTCTTTTTGTGAATTTGGAACTTTTCTAATATAAGGCTATTCCTCTCCTCTTGTGCAATCTCTCATGCGTCTTGCCTCTTACTTTTGTGACGTAAGTTGGCTTTTCTCTCAGTTTCTTTCTCAAACAAGCTCTATTTTCTTTCTTTGTGCTTTTTGGCTTGTTTTTTTGTGAGACTACTGCTCACAGCCTTTATGAGACATTGCTCATGGCTTTGGGTTTTCTTGCACAAGTTTTGGTTGTTCTTTTGTCAAAAAGTTCCCTTTACAACACGACTGAATGCTAATGAAGTGACAAGTATTTCACAATTTTAACAACCAAATATGAATGAAAGTCCAATGCAAGTTTGAAGAAGTGTAAAGACAACAAGATGATAAACACGGTTGGCAATATAACAATGTGGGGCTGAAATTTTGACAACTTGATCCTAAGTAAGAACTTAAGTCCAACAATGTCTTTAATCAATTGAAACAACCCAAAGTAAATATAAACGCAGAGCCAACGTTAAAACTTGATGTTAATTCTTGTTTTCTTTCAAGTTTACTTCACTTTTTACGGCTTTAAAGTCAATAAACATTTGATTAAAAATTCAGTCAACCTTGGAGCATTTATCTTTGTTTAATGACTTAAAGTGAGTTTGAGATGGCTTTGTTAATTTGCACGTGGATAAAACTGTCTCATCTTGAAAATGGTGAAAATTGGTATAACTCACGCCTTAATTCTGTTTAACAAGAAATCAGCTTGGTTTTGTTGCATTTGAATCAAAACACGCAAAAATTTGACTAAGGTACGGCTTGTGAAAAATAGTTTGGCACAAGTTAACCAAGTCACGGCTTTTTCTGATTTCAAGTATAAACCAACTGATTTTTTTTAACTTTGTTTTTGGTGCTATAACCTATAACAACATCAATATAAGACAAACAGATTTGTATATTAAGTGATGTTGGTTGTAGGCAAAAATGAATTAGAACAACTAAGTGATACACGGATTTAAACAAAACCAATCACACACAAAAAATTAATGGACCGTTTTTGTATTTTCTGATGTGAAACGAAAATCACATGCTAAACAACATCATCATAACATATTCATATACCTGTTTGAACACAATTATGATCACAAAACAAAGAAAAGCTAAACAGAAATAAACTAGAACAATATTTAAGGAGTACACAACTAGAAACAGATTTTACCCTGGTCCTTTTCTTGCTCTTTTCTTATGTGATGAGCTACAGCCTAACCTTGTGGATACAAACACTGATGATGACACCTCACTGCCCCGCACAGGTCCCATAACAAGGAGTATGGCTAGAAGTTGTTACATTGTGTTGAATCATTTCTTTATAGGCATGAAGAGGATGAACCAAGCAGAGATGATATCCATTGGGTTTATATGATACAAGCTTTGATCTAGTTGTATCAAAAACATGTTGTACATATCTTTAGTTGTTCTTTTAATATTGTTGGTTGGTTAAACTTGTTTTAGGATAGTTTTTGTTGTATTATTGCCTTGTCTTTCAGGTACACGTACTTAGCTTGAAAATGCAATTAGAACCTGAATTTTTGTTCAAGCAAGGAGGTGATAAGCAAGTAGCTTACAAGCAAGGAGGTGACAAGCACTCATGTCGAATTCAAGAATTGTTCTTCACGCAAACATGGATGTATAAGCTGCTCAAAGCTTGAACCAATTGGAAGAAGTCTTGCAAATATTCAAACCAATCAAAAACAAGTTGAAGACAAGAAAGCAAGCTGCACAAAAATTGATCCAATCAAACTCCTTGAAGATGACGGCTGGTTAAGGCTTAATTCCTTTGAAAATTCAAAGCCAAACTTACAACCAATCAAAGGCAATTCAAAGCAAGCTGCTCAAAGTATTATCCAATCAAAATTGAGGCTGAAAACAAGCATGGAAGCAACGGCAAACAAACCAGCTTTCTTGGAACCAAAATTGTTCAAAAGCAAGCATGTTCTTTTTAGACTTGTACTTTGTATTTTAAACCTTGTACCTTTTGTAATTTTCGTTTGTTATAAGTAGGTTAGGAACCTGAATGTACAAACAACCAGATTATCAAACACATTTCAATCAAAACTTTCTTTAAGGAATTCTCAACTTTTCTAGTTGAAGCTTAAGCCACTAACGGTTTCTTTCAAGTTCATAGCCTAGAACTTGTTAAGTATTTACTTCATTTTTGGTTTACAGCATCTTAGGGTCTCAATGAGGTTTTAGATGTGTTGGAATGCCAAAGAGGAAGAGGTGTTGGTATAAATTGAGCCAAGAACAAACGGTTACAGTTCAAGGGGTGTCACTGTGATGTTCTTTGCCATAGCTGAGGTTCAAATCAATTTGGAATAGGAGACAAAGTCCTTGGAACGTTTTTTCTAGCCTTCATTTGGCTCATCAATTGGTATCAGAGCTTTGGTTAGTATTCTATTCATGTTTACATTGTTTAAACTAGCATAAAATGATGCTGCCGTGTAGTAAATTGTTTGTTCTTATATCCGTTTGGAATCTGTTTGTTTAGGTAGTTAGTTTATGTTTTAAAGTGTTTATTAGATAGTTTACAATAGTTTGGTAACTTAGTTTTTAGTAGCAAAAACCGAAAACACCACAAAAAGAACTTAGACTAGACTTAAGTGTTGTTAGAATCCGTTTGTGTAGTTTAGATTAAAACCGTGTGTAACTTGTTGTTCTTGTTCAATCTAGCTTAGACAATGTTCATTAGGTCCTAATCTAGAAGTTTAAATGGTAGTTTAGTTGAGTCCTTAAAACAGAAAACTTTGAACACAAAAATAGATTAGTTGGTAGTTTAGTTTGTAATCAAGTCATTAAATTCTGTTTTTAGTAGTTGTGTGCAATCTGTTTTAGACGTTTTAGTTGCTGTCTTATTTAGCTTAGTTAGACTAGTTTGCAACATAGTTTAAAGGTTTAGTTGGTTGTTTAGTTTAGTACAAGAGAAACCGAAAACTAAGAACAAAAAAAAGTAGTTTTAGTTAACTATGTTTCCTGCCTAGTTTCTAGTTGATATACGTGTGTTAAGTAGAATACAAAAACTTGCATCTAGTATCATCTAGTTTAGAAACTGATTGCATCATACAAACGAAAACAAAAACAAAAACAAGTAGAATAGATAACTTAAAAACAAAACAAAACAAGTTAGCTAGTTTGCATCAAAACTGATTTCCATTAGTTGTTAGAGTAATCAGCCCTTATAATTGCATTTAGAAACAACTAAGTTGCATTTAGCTATCTTAAGATTAGTTAGATCATTTGCATCAAAAACAGAAAAAAGAAAAAAGGACAATTGCCCAAACCGTGTGTTTAGAACAACTCTTTAAAGCTCATTTGAAATCTTGGTGAATGCTAATAGCTATATCTTTTTGTTGATTTCAATTGTTTCAAACAACTTGTTGGACTTAGATACATCCTGGAAGTTAGGAATTGTTTAAGCCCCACACTGTTAAAGAGCTATCCAATTGTTGTTTTAGATCAATTTCTGAACTTACCATGCACTATATTCAATTTGAACTTGTTGTAATTGTGAATTGATTTCTCACTACATAGTGTTTAGCCGTGTTGTGTACGAGAAACTTTCAAATTCAAAATACAACAAACCTTGTGCAATTAAAGGCCGTGAGCAATGACTCATGTAGGCCGTGAGGAGTAGTCTCACAACAATCAAGCAAACCCCCACAAAGAAAGAAAATTAAGCTTGATTGAGAAACACACGAGAGAAAAGCCATTATTTGTCAACAAGAAAGAGGCAA
The DNA here is from genome assembly GCA_036186865.1 of Eustoma russellianum. NCBI lineage: Eukaryota > Viridiplantae > Streptophyta > Magnoliopsida > Gentianales > Gentianaceae > Eustoma > Eustoma russellianum. Next base: position 20,011,930 of record AP025068.1, read on the forward strand.
GACAAGAGAGAATTGTACAAGAAAGAAAAGTGAGGAAAAGCCCAAAGTTGAACATTGCAAAAGGGAAATTCCTGCGCAAAGCTCAAAAGAAAGAAAGTGCCCAAAAGAACCAAAGTCTTGTAGTTTTGAAATATTGAAAGTTTCTAAAGCAAACCCTTGCTGACACTTTGTTTGTGTGCTTTTAATTTCACTTTACTTCAATTGATAATTGCATATGCTGTAAAGTAAATTGAGGGATTGTCTTAAACATCCCCGTAGATTTCATTCAGCCAAAACAACAATTTGACTTCTGTGATTTTCTTGAATCCTTAGGAGAAATAGTCCAAATTCCTGTTTGAACAATTGTCAACATAAAGTAGAGTATTTGCATCTTGTCAATATTTTAATTGGCTTTTGAGATTGTTTTCTGAATCATGGGTCCCCAACAGAAAGATAATGCACCATCCCCGTCCCCATCTACTCCTGTCCCATCCCCAGTCCCTGTTACCCTAGAGAATATACAGCAAACACTCACTTTCCTTGTTAATCAGTTTGGTTTAATGAGAAGTGACATAGAGGATAACAAACAAAGGATAAGCAAAGTAGAAAAGCCAACCTCAGATCAAAAGGAACCTAGTATACCTTTTCAAGAAGGCACCTCTTATGGTAATGAGTCTCATTTTGAACATAGAAAAGTCCCATCACTTAGAGGTAGAGGTAGAGGTCGAGGTAGTAATGGTGGTCGTAGGAACATTTCTTTTGAGGAAAGATTTGATAATCTCCCTGAGTACCATGAAGAACACTATCCGGAAGAACGGTATGATGAACGTCAGCCTGATAGAGATGAACATCTTGAAGAAGAGTTCATTACTACTAAACTGACAATACCCCCCTTCTAAGGGAAAAGTGATCCTGAAACATATCTGCAATGGGAAACAAAAGTAGATCATATGTATTCTTGCACTAACTATTCTGAATTGGCCAAAGTGCGGTATGCAACTTTTGAATTTGTAGATTATGCTTTACTATGGTGGGAACAATTGAAGAACACCAGGAGAAGAACAAGACGGCCCCCTGTTGTTACTTGGTCCGAGCTGAAACAAGAGATGAGGAAGAGATTCATATCTCCTTCCTATGAAAGAAGCATTTTCCAGAAATTGCAACAACTTTCTCAAGGTAATAGACCTGTTGATGAATTTTATAAAGAATTAGAACATCTGCTTACCAGGGCAAACATAGAAGAAGCTGAGTGATGAGCTACAGCCTAACCTTGTGGATACAAACACTGACGATGACACCTCAATGCCCCACACAGGTCCCATAACAAGGAGTATGGCTAAGAAGTTGTTACATTGTGTTGAATCATTTCTTTATAGGCATGAAGAGGATGAACCAAGCAAAGATGATGTCCATTGGGTTTATATGATACAAGCTATGATCTAGTTGTATCCAAAACGTGTTGTACATATCTTTAGTTGTTCTTTTTAATATTGTTGGTTGGTTAACCTTGTTTTAGGATAGTTTGTGTTGTATTATTGACTTGTCTTTCAGGAACACGTACCTAGCTTGGAAATGCAATTAGAATCTGAATTTTTATCCAAGCAAAGAGGTGACAAACAAGTAGCTTACAAACAAGGAGGTGATCTTACAAGCAAGGAGGTGACAAGCACTCATGTCAAACACAAGTCCTTGTCCTCCACGCAAATAGTGAGCAAGACAAGTTGCTCCACGCTTCAACCAATGAAAAGAAGTCTTGCAAATCTTCAAGCCAATCAAAAGCAAGCAAGGAGACAACCAAGCAAGCTGTACAACAAATGAACCAATCAAATCCTTGAAGTTTAAAGCCTAGATCACGCAAAGAGGGTTGAAGATTCAAAGTCAAACTTGCAACCAATCAAAGGCATTTCAAACCAAGTTGCTCAAAGTAGTATCCAATCAAAATTGATCTAGACATATGGTTGAAAACAAGCATGGAATGCACGGCAAGAAACCAGCCTTCTTGGAACCAAAAGTTGCTCAAACAAGTTACCAAGCAAGCATGTCATTTTTAGTCTTGTACTTTGCACTTTAAGCCTTGTACTCTTGTAATTTTCGTTTGGTATAAATAGCTTAGGAAGCTGAATGTACAAAGACACAATTCATATATACATTTCAATCAAAACTTCCTTTAAGGAAATCTCAACTTTCTAGTTGAAGTTCAAGACCACTTAACGGTTTTCTTCCAAGTTCATAGCCTAGAACTTGTTAGTATTCACTTCATTTTTGGTTTACAGCATCTTAGGGTCTCAATGAGGTTTTAGATGTGTTGGAATACCAAAGAGGAAGAGGTGTTGGTATAAATTGAGCCAAGAACAAACGGTTACAGTTCAAGGGGTGTCATTGTGATGTTCTTTGCCATAGCTGAGGTTCAAATCAATTTGGAATAGGAGACAAAGTCCTTGGAACGTTTTTTCTAGCCTTCATTTGGCTCATCAATTGGTATCAGAGCTTTGGTTAGTCTTCTATTCATGTTTACATTGTTTAAACTAGCATAAAATGATGCTGCCGTGTAGTAAATTGTTTGTTCTTATATCCGTTTGGAATCTGTTTGTTTAGGTAGTTAGTTTATGTTTTAAAGTGTTTATTAGATAGTTTACAATAGTTTGGTAACTTAGTTTTTAGTAGCAAAAACCGAAACACCACAAAAAGAACATAGACTAGACTTAAGTGTGATAGAATCCCTTTGTGTAGTTTTGATTAAAAACCGTGTGTAACCTGATTGTACTTGTCCAATCTAGCTTAGAAATGTTCATTAGGTCCTAATCTAGAAGTTTAAAAGGTAGTTTAGTTAAGCCCTTAAAACAGAAAACTTTGAACACAAAAGTAGATTAGTTGATAGTTTAGAAATCATGTTGTTAAAATTCTGTTTTCTAGTAATTGTGTGCAAACTGTTTAGGCGTTGTAGTTGCTGCCTTATTTAGTTTGTTTAGACTAGTTTACAACATAGTTTTAAAGGTTTAGTTGGTTGTCTAGTTTAAAAACAAGAAAACCGAAAACTAAAGAACAAAACAAGTAGTTT